>CM050214.1:17200206-17707706 GCA_027475355.1 Coilia nasus
ACAGGGTTCACATAAGAGACCACATTCTACAAATGTAACATTTCCACGGTATGAATAACAACTCCACTGGTGAAAAGACAGGCTACTGGTCCTCTACACGAGAGGCACATACACAACAACCTAATTAGTTTATGGCAAATTTAGTATCACCAACCACAGAGTCTGAGTCAACAACCATTTAACAGCCATTGCTAAAATCCTATTAATAAGATTCAATACATGACATGTGCCTCTGTTTTTTGTTTCCAGGTTCAACTTGACAATAAGAATCTGTGGAATTAAGAACACTGCCGTCATTGATGTTTAATAGCTACCTATCGCTATGGCGACAGGGCTATCTCTGCAACAGAGGAGGGAAGGGACTGCAGCTACCTGTTCTTCCAGCATTCCCTCCGAGCTTTTAGAGTGCAACGGTACTAACACGATCTGCACCCAGGCCAGAGGAAAAGAACTTCAATACACTGAGAAATCAAAACATGCTCGTGCATTATATACTGCCAGCAATTTTGACAATGTGTAATAAAATGACTAAAATAAATCACAAACACATTAGTCAATCTTAAATATGAACGGTCAGCGTGAGTATGGCCACTTTTCTGCCTGTGTAAATACTAAACCCAATCTATAACAACAAGGAAACGACCACCATGACTGACACAGACAGGAACTATGCAGCGTTTCCTTTGGTGAGAAGGAAGGAGGGGGCAGAATAAAAATGAAAGAGAGAAGAGAGTAGGACAGAGGTCAGCAGAGAGCAGAGAAACCGTCTGTGTGGGAGAGAGAATGAGAGGGAGAGAGAGGAAAGCAAAAGAGAGAGAGAGAGACAGGAGGGAAAGAGAGAGACAGACAGGAGAGAATCACATGGACAGAAGAACGAAGGACAGCAAGCGAGTGGTGAGAGTACACAGGCATGGGAGAAAATTTGTCAGATTAAAAAGACTGGTAAATAAAGGAGAAATGCGAGCCAGCTTGTCGTTTATCGCAGTATTAATATCACACTGCTGCTATTTTCAGTCTCCCGCTACCAGCTGAGCCCTCTCTCCTCGCCCTCCTCCTCCACTTCCCGTCCTCCCTTCAGCTCTTCATTTTCATCTTCTCTTTCTTAAGTGTCCGCCTCTCTTGTCCTGCTCCTCTCATCTCCTGTCCTGCTTTGACTTACCCGTGGAGAGCGTTGCTGCGCCATCAGAGAAATGGTCGGGTCTGCTGTGTCTATTATAAACCAGCAAAAATAGAGCAGGTCTCTGTTAAGGCTACCTCCTAGGTACACAGCTTGGCTACTCTTACCCTGCCAGCTTTCCGGGCAGAGTGGAGTAATCTTTTGATTGTGCAGTCGGAAAAAAAAAAAGTAAAGGTCTCCAGGCGGGGATGGGATGGGACATTTTCTGGGCAGAGGGACTGGCTCACAAACAGTGTCTCTTTTTTAATGGAGACAGACTTGATCCAGTGACAGCAAGCTGAGGAGCTGAGCCTTTCTGCTGCTCGTCACAAACAGCCACCATGACAGAGCCAGCACTTGACATGAAAGAAGCAGGAGGAAACACACACACACACACACATCAGGGGGCGGGGTGGATACACAGTGATGAGAGGTACACAGCACATGCCGAAAACATGAAAAACAGCACAGCAAACACCACTGAGGAGTTGGCCTAAATTTGAAATCTTTGAAACTGCATTAGAGGCATTTAATCACAGCTGTTTAAAAACACAACTGACAACACACACACACACTCCAAGTTGACTGTTGGCTGTTAATTCAAAGCTTCTCTGACAAGCTCTTTCAGTGAGAGAAATGTTGGGTCTGAAGTGCGGAACTGGTGGCTGGGGGAGGGCTGTCAAAATTAAGCACGCACTGCTAGAGAGGACTGTGCGTGTACGAAGCGTAAGAGAGCATGTGTACACAAAATCAGCACTTCAAATAAAGCTAAGCACAACCAAGAGGGCCTGCATTCGTCCTCTCACTCAGTCACACACACATACACTCTCTCTCTCTCACATACTCTGTCTCACTCACTCTCAAAGACTCCTCAACTGACCAACTCTCCGCCTCTTTGGGCTATTAATAGCCAAAAGTAGAGTGTGGCTGGGGTCACTGCACAGCAAAGAGAGAGAGAGAGAGAGAGAGAGAGAGAGAGAGAGAGAGAGAGAGAGAGAGAGAGAGAGAGAGAGAGAGAGAGAGAGATGAGGAAAAGAAAACTCAGAGTGAGAGACAAAGAGAGAGAGAAACAGTGAGAGAGAAAAAGAAAGAGGGGAGAAGAAGAGAGAGAGAGACAGACAGTGGGAAGAGTAGGGCTGAAAGAGAGAGAGAGAGAGAGCGAGAGAGAGAGAGAGAGAGAGAGAGAGAGAAGACTAGGAGATTGAGAGACAAAGCTTGAGTGTGTAAGGGGGATAGAAACAGAAAGACAAACATGTTACGATAAAAGAGTGAAAAAGAGTGATTAAGACAGGAAGGTAAGGAAGGGAAATGTGGGGTGCGACAAGCAAAACCAGAGTAAGATGGAGAGCCAGACAGAAAGAATGAAAGACGAAAAGAAAAACAAAGAGAATGGAAAAACAGAGATGTGGGTAAGCTAAAAAGAAGCAATATCTGTTAGAATTACATAAACTAACCCAAAAGAAAAACTAACAGACCAAAAGACCAGCACACACATACAGAGAAAGAGAGAGAGGGCAAGAGAGAGAGAGAGGGAGAGAGGGCAAAAGAGAGAGGGACAAACAGACAGAGAGAGAAAGAGAGTCAGGCATAAACTTTAATCCGCTGTAACTGGAGCAATACTCCCAAGCTGCCCGTAAGGGCCAAGCCTATACGCCCCGCTAGACTGGAAAGGCTGGTCTGGGGTGGGGGGTGGGGGTGCATGAGGGGTGGGGGCCTGTTGGGAAACAACTGAGAGAATAGGCTCAATGAACGAGAGACAGACAGCGTGAAACGGTGACGAGGAGGACAAAGAACAGAGACAGACAAACAGGCGCTCTGTCCTCCCCGAGCAGATTTGGAAGCAGCTTTGGGGCCCGAAGCACAGCGAGTCCAGTTCACTCGTGAGCTGTTCTCTTGTCAGCCTGGCCATCGCTTGCTGCAGTAAGCTGCCAGTCCAGCACGTCTGGGTCGCTCAGCCTGAGCCTCTCAGGTGCAATGTGGGAAATTAAAAATATATAAGATGGGATTGCCTGCTCAGATAAGCCTGCCATGGCACGGATGATGTGGTTTGAATGGCAACATAACCCCAGCTACAGGAAGTGGTCCAAATACAAAAGTGTTCACTCATTCAAGTCCCTAATTTGCCATCACAATTTTCATCACTGCAGCACCATGCTGGATATGAAAACAACAATATTTGTTTACTATACCACTGAATAATGTGTTTGCCAATGCGTGCAAGCTGAATGTCATCATTCATTAATGTCTTTATGTGATATGATCACAAAAACATACTGATAGATGACAATGTGTAGTTATGGGACATCATGACAAAGAGTCTTGGAAAACTTTCAGATAAAGGACAACTCCCATGTCTGGATTTCATGAAGTGTCATCAGCTCACTACATCATCTGAACTGGTTGATCTTTGAGTGGGCAGAGATTCAAACATACAGTCTCCTGTTTTCCAAATCAGCTACATCAGTTGGTGGTTCATCATCTCTGAGAGGGCAGTGATTTAAGGCACTGATGGACTGTTTTCCATACTTAAGTAGGCCTAGGCTACTTTTTAAAGGAATAATAGAAAACCTGGGCTGGGCTACCTACTGATAAGCTAACATGGGACCTCTCACTCTTTTGTTTGGTAATCAAGTCTAATCAAGTAAATCGGTAAAGAAAGTCTAACAGGTGGCAAACAAAGTGGCACAAGGATCACGAGTAGGCTACACTACCAATGATTACCGTCAACGCCCTCGGAAACGTGCAAGCCCCGGTTTCGGGGAGCTATTTGCTGGCTGTAATTAGAGAGCTCCTGACAAAACCACCCCATTTGCGGGCGGAGGACTTTTTAGAGGAAACAGAAAATATCCCAGACATCTTCTCCAGGGGATATGTAGGCTAGCTACTTCGTTTGGAACTTGATAATAACACACTGAAGACTACTCTCACACTAGACACACAGGCCAGATGTGTCTGGAAGTTAAACCAAAAGGGATGAACCCGTGACCAACACGAACATTGTGGCTGATTTGCAGAGCAATGATATCTGCCCCTGTGTTGTGTACATGGCTCATCTGGTCTTGTGCAATGCAAGTATCAACGTAGTTTGTAAAGGTGAAAAGGTCTATTGGTACATTTTCTACAGTTTGTTGGTGCACTAGCCTGGTCAGTGTTCTTGTTGCCAAGAGGGCTCTCTGTTTGGTCAAAAAAGTCAAGATAACATCGGCTGACAACTTGGGGAGTTATGATAACGTTATATTGCCGATTTACACCACAGGTTTACACCAGAACATCTATCTAGCGCGAGCTGGCTAGTGGTAATTAAGCTTAAGTCACCTCACACCAATGTTACTGACCTGATGACTTCTGCACATTTTTTTAAGCAAATGCTTAACCACCAATGTTTTCATTTATGTGAGATTACTGTCACAAACCGTGACTACCGACAGCACAGTGGAACATTGTCTGCTTGTGAGAGACAGGTTAGACTAGGAGCCCGGTTGTTTGTAATCTAATGTTACAAACAACCGAAGACCACTTGATGGGATAAGTCAGTTAACTAATGACGGCAAAGGTACCATTAGGCAGATACGCATGTGATGGATCCCAGTAGTGGATCAAAAATCTAAGTTCAGTTTTAAGTCGTTACATTTTCCAAAATAAACAAAATGTTATCAAGTTAGCTAATTCGTATAGCGCCAGCTAGCTGGATAGCAAGCAACAAAACTTACCTGATGGCTGGCCGAGTAGTCATTGACTGGTAACAATGGCGTCCGCGTTGACATTTTCAGAGTTTCTCAAGAGAGGAATGGGCTCAGAAATCCGTTCAAATCTTAATAAACATCGGTCATCACTGTCCGGTCGTTTGTGTAAGACAGGATTTTCTTGCAGGAATTAAAAGGTGGTATGGCTCATTGGAAGTCCCAGGATACGTGTCGCTTTTGCTAGCTGTTGCTAGCGATCTGGCTAAAGTTTTCAACCGTCAGTGGGAAAAGTCATGGCTTTTAAGCTAGGTGGCTAATAAGTTTAAACTCACGCCACAAACTTGAAAATCCAACCTTAGTTCGCAAGCTTTATATTTCCTAGAAGTTACTTAACAAAACGACAATAAACGTAAACTCGACGTTGACATATGGGAGTGTGGGTTTTCCAAGAAGCCCCTTTTCTCCCAGATAAAATGAAAAAAGAAGAGGGCTTGGATTCTGCGACAACACCACCTCAGCAATGCAGAATGTCACTACAAAACCTAAGCACACACGAGAGCAAAGCTTGTTCCCACAAGTCAAAATGCAAATCGAGCCCGGGGTCTGTGACTTAGGCCAGGTAAATGTACAACGGTGGCCACCTTGGGACTACGAGACAGAACGTATAATAATATTAAAAAATGAATAACCAACAACCTCAAAAGCGCCCCTAGACCGCTAGCAGAGCTGATACACATATAAAATACCTTAACATACAGGTAGCGATGGTGGTTCGTCTGCCATGAACGTTGCTAGCCGAAAACAATACCTTTATTTATCTCAATCACAAGCAGCCATTTATGCTTTATCAAAATACAGCCTTGATAGTCCCTCTGGGTATACAAGTTTAGAGGCAAGAACGATAACATTAAACGGCGAGCTACACAGTCCAACGTTAGCTGAGATTTTGATTCGTCCACCAACTCCGAAACGGTGACCATAAGAAACTGTTTACCGTTTGTAGGTTTAGGTTTATGCTAATTCACAGTATTCCAAGTTCCTTCTAGATAAAAACGTCAGATTTCATGCCCGTGATCCCTGATGATATGTATCCCCGATTCGAGGAGGTTGTAGGCGCGGGCAGGAGTTGGTGCAGCGCCCGTACGCCGACACCGTCTGACAGCTGATACAGGGTTGTGCGTTGTGCGTTGCTTGGGTTGTCAGCTATCTGCGCAATCCTACGCATATGCAAGAGGCCTCTTTACCTGAGTGTCAGTGCAGACTGCTGAAATTTGTGATAGGCCCAGGTGGGGCTCTGACATCGCCAAACCAGTTCAGCTCATACGTCAACACATATGACAACAGAGTAGGTATTGTAGCTCAATATTGTTCTAGTTTTTATTCTGGCATAACCTAGATAATACTGAAGACATGTATCATACTTTCCAACACACCAAGTTGTGTCATTATGTGACCAAATAACTGTAAGACATAGAGACAAGTGATATTCCCAGGAATACATTCCAGTAGCAGTATGACATTCTAAAGGCACTGTCTATAATAATACCAGTTTTGGAAAACTCAGCATATTGCTTCTCCTGTGCCCTGATCCCCTAGATTTCCATTTCATGTGTGCAGTTGCAAAACTACAGTAAAGTTTACAAGTTTGGCTTTGCAAATAGTCTATGAAAACAACCACAGTGGCTTGGACCAAGAAATCAACAGTTTTCAGCCAATCAGCATGTGCATCAAAAGCAAGGAAAGACACAATGTACCATGTACAATAGTTTTCCCAGAAACAGTCATTAGGAGGTCATTCTTACTAATCAAACGTTGGCAGTGTATTTCAGATGCTGCGAGCACTCTTGAGTTTCTGCAGAGCTCCTCAGCAGTTGCCATGCATGCTGTAATATTCACTCTAATAATCATCGCTGTCATAGGAGCGTCTGTGTTTCATCTGAGCTCATGAGGCCCGCACTAAGCAAGAAAACAAGTCCGCGGAGACGAGTAGGTAGCATCTGGTAATACAGCTGAGGTGTATGGTTCTGGCACAGATCCAACATCCATGTCTCCCAGTTCTAATCCAAATCAAATCCCATGTGTTTGCATCATATGGGCATTTTGCTCGCAGGGGTGGCAACATGGTGTGGGGGGTGGGGGTTGTTTCATAGGGCTTTTCTTGCGGCACCCCTGTTCGCCCAGATCTATCCCTAATACCCCACATGTTCAGCCCAGATGTGGGCTTCATACTCCCCGAGTTTGGCACAGGTGTGGGTCCAGAGGAAATCTGGCACCATTAGTGTCAATGGGTTTGAGAGGAGTCAGTATCTATACTGGACCATCGGTTTCTCTGCAGATGTTTATTAAAAAGACACATAAGTAAAACTAAGTAGGTCTACAGGGTTCAGTTCTCTGAAGGAGAGATATTTATACTGCAGCAGCACTGCAGCCCTTCCATCTGAAGCTTGCTGGCTGGATGAAAGATAAATAATTCACAGAACACAGCAGTATCTGAGGAATCTCCAAAAGCAAACCGATACCATGACACAAGCTGTTTCATTGTCCTCCTTTAATAGAATAATGCTGGTCATTGTAAAGGATCAAACTAGCAAAGAAAGGAAAATAGATTATTTTGTGTTTACCCCAAGAATATGATAGAGATAAGTCATATTATCTCAATGTGTGCACAGTATTAGACAACTAAACTGTGTAACTAGCTTTAGCTATAGGTTATAACATTGTTGTTGTCTTTTTAGTCAGTGTATTTTACCTGCTAATTATTGTACCTTAATTATTCGTGTGACTATTGTAATTTTTACTTATGACACATGTTTATCCAGGCATGTACGTGTTTTTCATGTTAATGATCCTTTGCAGATGCATGAAAAACCTAAAACGTGCTGCAGATGGTCTATGTCCAGCAGTTGAGCATTTGCTTCCACCTACTGGCAATATTTCGTCACTGACAATGAATCATCTGCAATGTCAGTGTACATTTTTAAGGAGATTAGATTACATGGTTGTAAGTCTCCTATAAACATAGTAGCCTAATCAAAGCAGAATTTTATATAATAATCGATTTACACATAATAGCTCGCATATTTGTAAGCTAGTTATAGTAAATGCTAGCCAAGAATCAGTTTAGAAAATGTAGACTTTAAAATTTAGACAAAATAGACAAATCCTGTTTAAGACCATGTTATTCAATTTTATTTAGGTTAAATGTATCTTAATTGGTTGGCTATATGAACCATTGATTATATCTTTGACCTTGCCCTTTTATTTGAATTTTATTTATCTGTTTCTTGTTTGAATTATACAGCACTATGATTTGAGTGCCCATTTTGTACATATCGTGACTCAGCAACCTAGAGCACAAGCACTGAACAGTTGGAGACCCTAGACATGACATGGGACATGACGTCAATCCATTCATAAATGACACCGGTGAAGGTATGCCTGTATAGGTGGAGACACTTCCTCTACAGGAAGTGTGAGCAGTGTGTGTGGCCTTCTCGAAAGTTTATGTTGTATAAATGTATGAATTTTGCGTTTATTAGGCCTTTAAGTGATCAAGCAGTCATCTGCCTGTGTTTCCTCTCGCAATGTGGCCTGTGTTGCACATCACTGGGGTCACATGACCTGTGTGTCAGTGGTCTATGAACCGTGCTAAAATTGGCTCTAAAAATAGATTTGTGTCGGCTCTGCCCGCCTACCAGTGACCAGATAACGTTTATGGACAAATCGCCAACTAAGTACATTTTGTGAGGGTGTCACTAAAGGCACCTATGTGAAATGTGTTAGGTTATGTATAAAGCCTGAATGTCGGGTATTGTAGTCTACACAGGCCCTTCGAAGGATGTGCACAGCACTTGTCACCCATTCTTTGCATCATCCGCTTGCCTCTGGCCGCATTTGACTTGAGCTAGACGTTTGCATGCGTTTGCATCCGTTTGCAGCCTGACGCTGAAAATGTTGCATTGTGGTTAGAAATTGTGTCCGACATGCCCGAAATGTGTGAGGTTGTCACGAGTTGTCACAACAATGCGACCATGACACATGACCCGAAAACTCGCGGGAGCATGACGCTTACAGACAAATCGTACAGACCTTTGCAGTTGCCTCCACACAACTGCAAGTGGCTAGCTAACGCCTCCTCGGTGACGCTACTTTGCCATGGTTGGTTGAAAGTTCACTGACGTCTGTGCAGGTGCATTGTCCGGTGCTCCCCGACTGGATTTGTCATCTAAAGTGTACGTTATTGTACTCCAATTTGAAGATATATCTCTTCTCTTTATTTTTACCTTGTTCTGATGGTTTATCTGACGCTGTCAAGCCCGGCCCAGTATTTATTTCATTATTAATCCCATTTCTATTTCATTGTCCGTGTTATATACCTACTTATGGTCTTTGTTTTATGGTTTTGCTGTCTTGGTTTTCATGTTTGTGTTGTGGAGCACTTTGGGGCAACTCGTTTTGTTCCAATGTTAATCTAAACAATAAGAAAGACTGGACTTGAATTAAACTCTCAGTGCACCCCACTACAACCATAGACTGTAGAGGACTACAACCCCCGCCCTCCCTCTCCACACATGACTTGTGTGTCATCTGCTACGATGATCGGGGAGGCGCGAGCTCAGTCTCGTTAGAATTTGTGTTCGACTTTATTTTCCTCATTTAATGCCCACCCCTGCTGTGACCAGCAATTCTCGTTGACGTATGCAGCCAGTTGCAGACGGGCGGACTCGAATCTCGAACGAGCCTTCTATTATACTCTGCACACGTGCTTCATTCGAAACTTAATTTGCTGGCTCACTTTATCTTATTGTGATTGCCATTGGTTTAGGATGATGTCATCCACAGCACTAACCCCACCTTCATTTAACCCCCTCCCCCTCCCGCTTCTCCCTCACGCAATTCATACACAAGCGCACATTGACACGCGTTGGTACCGTCATTGTGGGAGCCTGAGCAATATATCGACCGGGGTCCAGGGTGTTCGCTGTATTTTTGTTTGCTGTGCAGGGCTCCCACGCGTCGTGTAGTACTGGACCGGTGGAAATGACAATGACGCGAGAAGACAGGGAATAAATCTATAGGATATAGCCCTGTTCTTTTTATCCAGGCAGAATGTAAGAATATATTGCACACAAATGCTCCACGCAGCAATTGTGCGGAATTGTCGCCGCCAAACGCCAGCAGCGGAATAAACAAATGGCATGACGATACAACGGAAATACCTATTATAACGTAAGTATGTTTTCTAATTCCGACTTCAAATTGGCCATTGACGGTTCGGCTGAATGCAACGGGCTCTGTATGACAGATCAAGCAACATGTTTTCATTTTGTCGGTCTTTGTGATGGTCTGGCACAGTGTCACCAATATCCTGAAGCGCACACACGCGCCATTGCGCTTATTGTAGGCCTGGATCACTACGAGAGTAAAAAAAACAGAGAATGGAGATGGGATGCTATTTTGCTTGTTTTTTTTTTGTATGCCAGTGTCTTTCTTACGACTATTTATTATGCGCCCTCATTATTTAAGTCAATGGCTGGCTGGCATAATCCATTCCACTATGAAATGTACTAGGTTACTTTACCCCCTCCAACCTCCTGGGTAAAAATCTCTGCAGCGTAAATATGATCTATTATTTATTCGTACAAACCGTCCGGGTGATAGTGATATGACAGCTTTCACTGACACTCGCGCTGACGGGCAAGCTTGGCAAAAGGCGCTGGGCCATGGAGGTATGGCAGCGTGACATGGGAAAAACAACATATTTTTGTGAACTGACAACTGATATGTGGACCTGCAGCAGACAAAGAGTGATCTTTATAGTTTAACAGTTCCATCTCCCCATTCAGCGTCCTGCGTGTGAACCATTCATATGAAATCAACGCTTGGCAACCCGGCCCTGCAGTGTGCGCTCTCCACATGAATCTATCCGGGTGTGATAATTTAAAAATCGAACTCAGTCCCGTGGCTCGAAAGCAAGCACATGGAGAGGCCTATGGTTCCTCTCGGTCTAAATAAACAGTAATGCTGTCTTGATATTCCTGTTATTCAGGACGCCACAGGTTGTGGTCCACGGTCCGTGGTCTGGGTAAGGCCTACCTGCTTAGTTAGAGACGACAGGCCTGTTTGACATATCAACTTGCTCCTTTTTATCTACAGGGGTATCTGACAGTGGCTTTTTCAGTGTGAATATTTGACATGACTGGATTTTTACTTTAAAATGTGTAAATCAATACAGTAGGCCTATGTGTGTCCTTCTGTGGGGGTTCCAGCGGCAAGGTGAATTGTCTTCTTCGTGTACCTTAGGCCCAAAAGTTAAGTGTGCTAGTAGAACAATTGAAAATATTGGCTGTAAGGAGATGTAACCATTTTTTTCTGTCACCACATTTACTAAATGCATCACAATGTCCCATAGGCCCCAGACAGGCCCTTGAATGTGGTTTGAAATGTCCAGGCAGTCACTGAAAGATAGAGGCACAAAGAGGAACTTGGATAATTGGATAAACCTCTTAGGTAGGTCCATTTTCCGGCCCTGATGACATCTGAGCTTTGAACATGACATAAGGGTAGGAAATGTTAAAAACTAAAGTCCTCACACAGAGCTTTTGCTCTGCTCTGTGGTTGAGGGGTAATAATAGAAGGCTAGCTCTAAGATCAAAGAGGCAGCCATGATTAAGGCTTAGCGAGATGAGAAACGACTGCTGCTTATATGCCGCCAGTAACACACACCGACCGAAAGTGGAACCATGAATGTAATCATGTGTGACGGTGCACGAAATAATTTCAGCCTCTTATGATTCTACCTTATTTTAATGCAGGGTCTTCCGCTTCGAATTTTTGACAATGATTCATAAACAGTTTTTTATTTCAAATTTTGAATTTGAAGGACCTCGAAAATACCTTTTTGTCACAATGCAGTTTTTATTCTGTGAACAATGCAGAGGGTTTGTCTGGCTGCTGACAAACACCATTTGACCTTTTTGCGGATGAACTGAGACTGAAAAAGTAGTCCTACACCTGCTGTTTCAGCCAATTCTAATGTAGCTAAAGGAGAATTTTGATCTCTTCTGGACACAGCATCAAACAGCTCTCTTAGATGAACACTCCACTGCCAGAGAGAGCTTTCTCAGCTGGGATTAGCAACATTAAATGTGCTGTTCTAAATTCAGATTGCTTCAAACTCAAACAGCCCAGTCATCACAGCTTCCTGTAAGAGCACAAACAGCCCTAATAATAACCACACTCGTACTACAAAGCCACCAGAACACGCAAACAGTCAGATCCAGAAACGTAAGCCGTAAGGCACAGGGAGGGTCAGGACGAGCTTCAGGGCCCTGCACAAGTACCCTCTTAGAACATAATGATTAACACTGTTAAAAATATTTGGGCATCCAATATTATATTCTTATATTATATTGCTTGAGTCCCCCATTTCACTTACATTATTATATTTTTATAATTATGTATGAAATGTTGTTCACCAGTGCCCTTGGCCGATCCCACTTCTCACTACTTCTTCTGCTCACCGTGGGTGATTCGTCTGAGCCTGTCCTCTGGGCCAGTCCTCTGAGGCTGCCCGTGTGTGGGCCCTCAGGCTGGCTGTCTGCTTCTGGCCCATGTCAGAGGCTGGCTCAGTGACAGTGGGAGGGGCAGTGGGGTCTGCTGGCTGGCAGGAGTTGTGGGGTGGGGGTTGGGGGGGCCTTGGGCTGATGGCGTAGAGGCGTGATGCTAATAGAGGGAGGCGGATGGATGGGGGCACTGCCCTGCTCTGATGCAGCCGTCTACATGGCCTACGCTGTCATGGGCCCTAGTGTTTTGGTGGGATGGATGGAACCATTACTACTGGATTGTCTTTGTGTATGTGTGTGTGTGAGAGAGAGAGTGTGTGTGTGAGAGAGAAAAAAACGTGTTTGTTAGTAATGTTTGTAGGAAGAGAAGAAGTGCATTTGGGTGAGTATAAATTTACAGTCGTAGAAGAGGAAGCGCGCACGTGTGTGTGTGTGTGTGTGTGTGTTGGAGGGGGTGGGCAGACTGATTGCGTTTCAGTGTGTGAGAGACATTGTGTGTGTGAAAGAGAAAGAGGTATGAGAGATTCAGTTTCAGTCTTTGTGTCAGATGTAGACAGGAACATCCTCTACACTACTAGAAGTGTGTGTGTGTGTGTGTGCGTGTGTGTGTGTGTGCGTGCATTTGCATGTGTTTGTGTGTGTGTGTGTGAGAGAGATAGAGAGAGAAAGATCTTGCTGAGGAGGTGTTGTGAGTCTGTGTGAAACCCAGTGATGGGAGTGCTGTTGATTTGCGCCCTGACGAATGTGGGTCACGTTAACCCCCCCATCCCCCTCTGCCCAGGCGACACACAGGCCAGCCGCACCAGTGCCAGGATGAGGACGCCAACACCAGCCCCAGCCCCAGCCCCAGTGCGTGGATGTATGCATGCACTCACAACTGTGTGTGTGTGTGTGTGTGTGTGTGTGTGTGTGTATGTGTGTGTGTGTGTGTGAGAGAGAGAGAGAGAGAGAGAGAGAGAGAAAGAGTATGTATGTATGCATGCCCTCACAACTGTGTGTGTGTGTGTGTGTGTGTGTGTGTGTGTGTGTGTGTGTGTGAGAGAGAGAGAGAGAGAGAGAGAGAGAGAGAGAGAAAGAGTATGTATGTATGCATGCCCTCACAACTCTGTGTGTGTGTGTGTGTGTGTGTGTGTGTGTGTGTGTGTGTGTGTGTGAGTGAGTGAGTGAGTGAGTGAGTGTGTGTGTGTGTGTGTGAGAGAGAGAGAGCGTATGTACCCAACCCATGTTGAAACCTCTGCCCTATCCAGAGATGTCAGTTTTTGTACAACCCTCCATCCATCTCTTCCTCTGTCTCATCCCACCACCCCCTACGCTTTTATTCTTCCCCTCTCTGTCTCTTGTATTCTCTCCCCCTGTCTGCTGTTTGTAGCAGCTTGCTCCCAAAGCTGAGACCTGTCCCACCCCACCCCTATTCCAATGCTTGTGTGTGTGTGTGTGGGAAGGAGATTAGGCTATAACTGACTCATCAGTCAGTAGAGTTTCCCACACACAATCCTTCTTTCCCCGGCTTACCATGCACCTCTTCTACAGTGTGTGTTTTTGTGTGTGTGCAGGCGGGCATGTGTGCGTGTGAACATGTGTTTCTTACTATATTGTACTTTCATTATTTGTCAGTGTAGTTGACTCCCCCCCTTTCCAATTAGCAGCTGACTCTGGAGGATCAGGCCTCTGAGCTAAATCTGAGACTAAATCTGTTCCACAACTGTGCCAAATCAGACTTAAATCAATTTCATATCTGTGCCAAATCAGGGTTAAATTAGTTCCATATCAGTGCCAAATCACACCACATCTGTGTTAAATTAGTTCCATATCTGTCAGATCAAAACTAAAAAATCACCCCCATATCAGCCTCAGGATCAGCTGCTATCTGGCTAAAGCTTTGTGAGTAGAGTAGAGAGTTTTTTTGTAACACAAAGATTAGCCTGGTGTGTGTGGTGTGGCTGTGTGTTGTGTGTGTGATGTCATATGTGCCGTGTGTGTGATGTAGTGCGTGTGCGTGTGTGTGTGTGTCCTCTCCTATGTCACCCCAGTGAGGCGTTTCTGCTGTGTCGTTAACAGGACGGTTGTGGATGACTAACAGAAGTCTGCTTCTGTGCATCACTCATCACAATGTGTTAATAGCGTGTATTAATATCGTGTGTATTACTGTGTGTGATAATAACTTGTGTCTGAATGTGTGTGTATAATAAAGTCTGTTTTGATTATGTGTGATGACTAATGTACTAAAATGTGTAACCCTGCCTGACCCTTAAATGTGATGTGGATCTGCCATGTGCTTTTGTTACTAATGCATCATAATACACTCGTGTGGTATGCGATTGTAACTAATATATATTTTCTCTGTCTTGTTTTGTTTTCTCTCTTTCTATGTGCACCTATTTCTTGCTTTCTCTGTCTATCTTTTACACCTACACGTACAAATTCTCCATTTTGTCTTTTGCCTCCCTTTCTCTCTCTCTCTCTCTCTCTCTCTCTGTCTTTGTACTCTGTCTCTTCCTACCCCATTCATCTCTTTCCCTCTCTGTCTCACTCTGTCTCTCTATCTCTTTCTCTTTCTCTCTCTGTCTTTGTACTCTCTCTGCTCTGTTTTTCTATCCCTCCCTCGCCTGTCTCTCCCTTTCTCTCTGTCTGTCTTTCTCCTCCCTCTTTCTCCCTCTATCTCTCTCTCACTCACACACACACACTCACTAACATACACACACACACACACACACACACACACACTCACAGCTCCGCCTAGCCCCAGATGCCTCCGCTGCCTCTTGACGAGCGGATAGTGGTAATTCAGCGGCCCAAAAGTTTGGCCCTTTGCGTGGCCTCACCCCAGACAGCGCCCCCACAGCACAGCAGCGGCGCCCCCCGGTTCGACCCCGCGTCCCAGCACCCCCTACCCCAGGCCCGAATCCGCCCGCACCCCGCCGTCCCGGGCAGCGGCAGTGGCAGTGGCAGCGGCGGCTCTCTGGAATGCAAGCGCCGGTCCCGCTCGCAGAAGGTGCGCGGAGAGCGAGGAGGAGGCTGGGAGAACGGCAGCGCGGGCGGCGGCCACGTTCCTAGCCATTGCCATAGCAACGGAACCGTCACCCTCGGCCCCAGGCCCCACAAGCACACGCACACGCACACCATCGACATACGGCTGTCGCTGGACAAAGGCGGACGAAGCGGCGGCGCTGGGAGCAACCACGCGGACAAGGGCCGCAGCAGCAGTCTCACGCGGGGAGGGAGCACCAGAAACAGCCGAGGGAGGAAGGTCTCGCTGCACCTCGACCCCAGCCAGGGCGAGAGGAGGAACGGAGGTGGTGGGGGTGGGAGTGGTTGCGGCTCCTTCGGGAAAGGGGGCAGCGCCCACATCTCCCAGAAGCCTCAGCAGCAGGCGAGTCATCACCAGAATCACCTGTCCGTTTCGCCAGGTGGGGTTCTAGAGTTTGTTCCGGCACAGCGGGCCCAATCTAAGCCCAGGAAGGAGCGCGAGGCATCGTACGCCGCCTGCAACGGCTTCCCCGTCTCCGGTTCCCGTGGCGACCGTGCCCCGATCTCCAACGGCAACAAGGAGAACACCAAACTGGGCCCGGTGCACCAGACGCCCAACCCCCACAGCCTACCCCGCCACCATGGCTCAGCCCTGACTCCCCATGCCACTCTCCTGAACTCCCACTACCCCCCTATTCCTCCTCCTCCTCAGACCCAGCCCCCCCTGCCCCCCTCCTGCTCCTCCACGCACTCCCGCCTGCCACCCCCCACCTCCTCCGCCACCGCCTGCTCCTCCTCCGCCACCGCCTGCTCCTCCTCTGCTGTCCCCTTCCCCCACCCGCGGCCCTCCGCCCGCGCACGGGACCACCAACACCACCCCCACCTCCAGCACCACCCCCACCACCCCGCTTTCACCCCTCAGCTGCAGCTCCACGGCTTCCCCCCGCTCTCCCCCACCCCCTCGTCCCGAGAAGGCTTCCCTAGCCCAGACCACACCTGCACCATCGACCTCTCGCACCCCTTCAGCTGCGGCTGCTGGAGGCTGGTGCGCTGTCGGGGTGGCCGAGGTCACGGCCACGGCCACGGTCACGGTCGCTCGTCCGACAGCCCGTCCTCGTCCTTCTCCAGAGCTCGTGGCCTGGGGGGCTCAGCGGTGGCCGCCCAGGGTGGAGCTGCTGCCATGGGGCTGAAGACGCTGGGCGGCTGCCTGTCCACGGCCTCCACCACCACCAACACGTCCTCGTCCAACAGCACGGCGTCGGAGTGTCGCGCGGGGCTGCTGCGGCCGCTAGGGGGCTGCGCATCCTGCTCTGGCGAGACTGCGGGGGGCGCCTTCGAGAGCCCCGCCGCCTTCCGCAAAAAGCTGGTGGGCGGGTGCCTGCCGTGCGCGCCCCTCTCATCCTCCGCGCCCCTGAGGGCGCTCCAGAGCTGCGTGAGCGGCTGCAACCCCAAGGCCAGCCAGACGGCCAGCTCTACCTGCTCCTACTGCAGCAGCGACCCCATCGTGGTGACCTTTAACCCCCACCGCGGCAAACAGCAGCAGCCCCAGCAGCCGCCTCTCCACGGGTCCGGGCGCGGAGGCTTCGTCCCCGGAGGCGGCCATGACGACGACGACTACAGTGTACGCACCATCTGGCCCGAGGAGCTGGCGAAGAAGATGACGCGCTCGAGGGCGCAAGGCAACAGCCACCACCACATGGGCGCGAGCTGCATGGGCCACGAGCAGAACGGAGGCCACGCCGGCAACCCCGTCATCCTGGACTGCCGGAACCTGCTGGAGTTCACGCGCTCGCAGCTGACGGACCACGCGGGCCGGCGCCGGCTGCAGCAGGGCAAGAGCGCCGTGCTGGACTTCATCGGGTCGGGCGGCTCGGCGGGCAGGGACTCGGGACGGGACTCGCTCAAGCGCCTGTGGACGGCGGGCGCTGACGTGGGCATGATGGGGGATGCCAACGGCCTAGATGACGACATGGTCCCGCGCTCGCCCTCCCCACGGCCCCCCTCCTCCGCACCGCAGTCGCCCCCCTCCTTCTCCCCCCCGCCCTCGGCCCATGGCACCCTCATCAAACCCAAACCCCGGCAGAGGGAGGGGGGGCACACGCTCCCCTCCGCGCAGTCCCTCCACCTGGTCCTCAACTCCCTCAACCAGGAGCAGGACGAGGAGAATGGGAGAGGTAAGACCCATGGAAATGCTCTGTCTCTGTCTCTCTGTCTCTTTGTCTTTGTCTCTCACTTACCCCTAAGGTCACTTCATCTTTCTTACATTCTCCTTCAGTCTCCCTTTCTTATTTCTGTCCTTTCATAGTGTCATATATAGACTCAGTATATTCAGAATATGTAGACTCAATATATTCATGTATATATAATGTCTCATGTAATTGCTATGTGTAGCGGTCTGTTACTGTACATACAGCATATGGTACACTATATTGTATATATAGTATATGTATATATGATATATATTACTGTTACTGTATGTATAGTATATAGTATGATATGTTGTATCCTTGAGTCTGTACATGAGACTCGACATTGTATGCTGTCTTTATTATCTGCTTTTCTTATCTTTTATTATCTCAGCTTTTTCGTTGCCCCCCCCCCCCCCCCCCCCCCCCACCCTCCCTCCTCCCTCTTTTTATCGCTTGGCCTTGTTATCAGTCTGTCTCCCTGATACTCAAGGAGCAGTTATCGTCTCACTTACTGTGTTCTGAAGTGTGCCACAGCTTATGTAACCTTATCAGCAACGTTGTGGTCAGACAGTTCTGTTGTTCTTGCATTTATTAGAGATAACCACATTATCAGTGTACACATATCTATGCCTCTTAATCAAGGTTGTGCAGTATTTTCCTCTCTCTCTCTCTCTCTCTCTCTCTCTCTCTCTCTCTCTCTCTCTCTCTCTCTCTTTCTCTCTCTCTTTGTCTCTCATCTCGATCTTCTCCCTTCTCTCTCTCTCTCACTGACTCTCTGTTCCTCTGTTTCTGCCTGTCCCGCTCTCTCTCACACACACACTACTCTCCTTCCCTGCTGTCCTCGGCAACTGTCTTTCATGTCTTCAACTAAGTTTGGGTCCATTTGGTTTTATTTGTGTTGTAAAATAAGCCAATAAAACAAAGCCCCAGAGCCTCATAGAAGAGCAATCTTAGGCCTGCAGTCAAAAACAGCTTGTTGAGAAAATGGCAAAAATGTGCTGTATACTTCACTTACCAAGCAGAGTACCATCTGAACGACCCTAACACCAGACTGCTGTTTACTTTAAAAATATATATACAGTAGATATTTTTTTTGCGTAGAAGATGAACTATAAGAAGTTGTTGTACAAAGAGGCCTCCACAGTGACTACACCACTAGTTCTAACAGTTTTACATTCTAGTAAACGTACCCAGCAACCTATCTTAAATGATCCTACACGTCAGGTTGCACAACCACTGTATAAATGCATAGTATTCAATATCATCAGTAACAAAGAGCATTATGCCAGGGTTGTCAAGTTAGTAGCTTTCTCCATCTGTGTCTCACTAACTTAAGTTCCCAAATCCCCTTTATACAGCTCAACACTGGTGCATAGCATCCCACAAGCAAAAGCATAGTTCCCAATCACATATCGCAGTGGAGATTCATAGGGATCAATGCTTGCCTGCTGCAGCTCAGATGACTGTTGTTAGCACAGCTGAGCTGGGGCTAAGGTCACGTGCCCAATACACAGAAAACACAAGAGGATATCAGATATCAGGCACAGACATTACAAGCATAACAACTACCTGATGGAGACACACCAGCTCCTCATGTGGCTCTCAGACAGGGTTTGATTACGCGTGGGCCCACATTAGATCACTAATGGACCCTGTAAGAGGAACCGAAGGCCCAGACCAATAAACAAACTTCACTATCATCCCTTTTATGATCTCAGACTCTGAGTAAATCACTTTGTTTAACGTTAATCACTAATTAAAGAGACTGAAGAGATTGGACACTTTAGTGTACATTGTCAGGCAACAGCAGGACAAACGAAAGCAACAAAAGGTAACATTGGAGTCACATTGATTTGTACTTTTACATGTACTTGTTCTTGAAAAGTACTTTAAGCCACAAAAGGTAACATAACATTGTCTCTTCGAGGAATGACCTCTCCGAATCACCACTTTAGATTATTAAGCTGCATGTGGATGTTCAGCCAAATGCAGGGCAGTTCCTGCGCTTGTACTTGAAAACAATCATTTTACATATTTTGTAGTGCCTGTAATGTTCTCCATGTCTTGTTCCAACAGATGCTTAGGCTTTTCACAGTGTGCGCAGTAAGCTTGCTACTGTGCCGTGGTAATTAGGTGGTGACAGAGCCATTGCAAGCACACATGAGAACACTAATAACAGGTTTGTCTTCATTACCCAGTAGCCCCCCACACAGTCTATAAGTAAGTAAGTAAGTAAGGTCTATATCCTCCTCATTGCTCTGGTCTGTAGAGGCTGATGTTGAAAGCAGACATTAATAATAGCAGAAAGGATAAAGAGCTGGCACTAATTTGTTTTTATCTTAGCAGGGATGTAAAAGTGTTGCGATTCAAGTGAATGTTGTACTTTAATGCACTGATGATGTTTGCTTATGAGCTGTTTTAATGAGAAGTGTGATGCTGTTGAAGCTCATGGAGTCATAAATCGGAGTTTCTACATAATTACTGGAGTACCCCTGAAGCCTTGTTTATGTAGCGCCGTACATGGGTTTTCATCTGGGAGGCTGAGAGAAACTCTTTGATTTAGCAGTAGCTGTTCCACACAGACCAGAACACAATCACACACAAAGATGACAGTAAGACGACTTTCGCTATATGTCTCTTCAAAGGGACATGTGAACACGAGACACACGAGACACACACACAGATATAGACATGCACACACACACACACACACACACACACACACACACACACACAAAAGCATCTGCAATGCAAGCACACATACTGTAGATCAGAGAGATCCAGTTTTAAATGGTCCATAGCCTTTAAAGTGTTTTGTCCTAGCCTTTCATCTCAGATTTACATATTACTAAATTATTGAATTATTGTATATTAATTATATTATTGTAGAAGTTATTTCCCATCTCTGTAATCAACACACTGTTTATCTACTGATAATATATCACATATAGCCATATACCAGCCTGACTTCGGTAATGGATAGCACCAGTCCTTCCGTAAGACTTTCCTAAAGGTTTACATTAAGACAGGTAATTACCAGCGAGAGGCTAATGCGTTATAGCCATAAGATAAAGGGATTCTGTGTTTTTAGATAAAACACTTCAAGGTCAGTGGGGAGAAGCAAACAGAGTTGTGGCGTTATAAACATCAGCACTGCCTCTGCCAAGAGGGAGGAAGCCTGACTCTTATCTCAAAGGCGCCCGGTTGCCATTTTAATTTAGACCATAAATCTCACAGCAGCAACTCTTTTGTCCTTGTTTTTCTGGTCTTCCTTTTGCTAGTTGATTAAGAGCTTTTTCCTTCCTCCTCCCCACTACGATCCCGTTGGGTCTTAGTGGCTTAATATGGGGGGAATTTTTAAAAATAGCCTTTGGATAGCGGGAGTTAATTGTAGCCAAGACTGCGGAAGATATAGATGGGGCGAGACAGATAGAGAGAGAGAGTGAGAGAGAGAGAAAAAAAAGACAGTGAGAGAATTACTTGACATGAATACAAATAACTTATTGAATGAAAAGCAGTGCATGGATTAAAATGTGTGAATTAATTAATCAGGGTTTTTCTTCCCTCTCCAAACGAGGTCACCGACGCCAAACCCAGAGTGTCAGAGGCTATTAAGCACCTTGTACATTTAAATGACAAAGCTCAAATGGCTGTGATGTATCCTTTATTTCTTGAGTTATATAACAAATCCCCTTGCCGCATACCCCCAATTTTTGTCCCCCTCCCTTCCCATCATCCTCAGCGAGTGTCTCCTCAGAGTGAATCAATGATAAATGAGGGGGGCGGGGGAGGATTTCAGAAGTTTTCAAAGCTTTTCTTTTTCCTCCTCGCTACATTCTGTGTTTGTCTTGTCCCTTCCAGTGTGTGTGTGTGTGTGTGTGTGTGTGTGTGTGTGTGTGTGTGTGTGTGTGTGTGTGTGCAATTATATAAGCACAGATTAGTGCAGAGAGAGCCTGTCAAATGGGTGGACACTGTGAGAGTCTAAAGCCAGAGAGAGAGAAGAGGAGATGAGAGAGAGAGAGCAAAGAGGGAGAGACAAAAGGGAGATATGAAAGAGGGAGAGAGAAGAGAGAGAGAGAGAGAGAGAGAAGGGGAGATGAGAGAGAGAGATAGAAGAGAGAGATGAAGGAGGGAGAGGAGAGAAGCAGAGTCGAGAGAGAGAACAGAGGAAAAGACAAAAGGGAGATATGAAAGAGGGAGAGACGAGAGAGAGAGAAGAGGAGACGAGAGAGAGAGAGCAAAGAGGGAGAGACAAGAGAGAGAGACATCATACGAGAAAGAAAGGAGAGAGAGATGACACGAGAAAGACAGAGAGAGATGAGAGAGGAGGAGACATGATGAGTGAGGTGGAGAGAGAGAGGAGAGATTAAAGAGGGAGAGATGAGAGAAAGAGAGAGAGATGAGAGAGGCAGCAGCTTAGTTTGTAAAAGACCCAGTCAATGTTCAATCACATACACAGGAACACACACACACTTACACACATGAATGCTGTATACTTTTTCACTTACATATTTTCACACAAAGATACACACACACGCATGCATGCATGAATACATATTGATGTATTCTTCTTACAGACTCACACATGCATATATACATGTCCAGAAAAATATGTACCACATATCTGCAACCTTCTCACATACACATAAGCACAAACACACACACACACAAACGCACACACCCACACCCACACCTACACCCACACACACATGCTGCATAAAGTCATGAACTTGCATACAAATGCACTTTGAACACAATGCACTTTGAAGACACACACACAAACACTCATACACATACACACACACACAAACACCCTCTCTACTTGCTGTGAACAGTCTCTCAGCTTGATGTGTGTTATCTATCAGTCTTGATAAACTGAGCCTGTGTCTAAATATATGTATTTTTTCTCTCCCACTCTCTTATTCTCTCCATTTCTCTACTTTTCCCTTTTGCACTCTCTCTTCTTCGCCCATATCTCTCCCATCACCCTGTTCTCCTCTCTTCTTCTACTCCTCTTTTCATATGTCATGTCATATCCTGTTTCTCTTACCCACTGTATCCCCATATTCATTTCTTTCCTCTCCTTTCTCTCCTCAACTATTCCCACTTCCCCCTTTCTAATCCTCTAATTTCTCCTTTCTACCACTTTTTTCCCTCTCTCTTTCTTTCCCTTTCTCTGTCTCTCTCTCCCTCACTGCCACTATCCATTCTTACACTTTTCCTCTTACCCTGTTTACCTTTCTCCCCCTCTCTCTCTCCACCTTTATCTCTGCTTCTCTCATTCTCTCTCATCCTTTCTATGTCTTTCTTCCATCTTTTCACTCTTTCTCTCCCTTTCTGACACTGTTCTCTTTCTCTCTCTATCACTATCCTTCCTTCCGTCTTTTCTCTTTTCTTCTCTTCTTCCATCTTTCTCCCAACTCTTTCTCCACCATTATTCCTCCTTTTCTTTCAATCTCATCTTTCAATCTTTTTTTCTCCTCTCCCTTCATAACCTCTTCCGCCTTTCTTGTTTCTCTGTCATCCTCTCTACTGCATCCCTCTCTCTCTCTCTCTCCTCATCTCTCTGCCACTATAATCCCATCCCTCTTTCTCTCTCCCCTGTCACCCACTTTACCTCATTCTCTCTGTTCATCTCTCTCCCTTTCTCACCCCTCTCTCTATCTCTCACCCCTCACCCCTCCCCCATCCCCCATAGTGCACCTGTCCCTGCCGCTGTCATCCTCTCTGCCGGCGTCCCTGTCGGACGAGACGCTGATGACCCCTGACGTGGAGAACGCCGTCATCAGCCCCATCCTGCCCTTCCTCTTCCTGGGCAACGAGCGTGACGCGCAGGACCTGGACCTGCTCATGCGCCTCAACATCTGCTACGTGGTCAACGTCACCACGCACCTGCCCCTCTACCACCTGGACACGGGCCTGGTGCGCTACAAACGCCTGCCCGCCACCGACAACAGCAAGCAGAACCTGCGCCAGTACTTCGAGGAAGTCTTCGAGTTCATCGGTGAGAGGAGACAGGAGTGTGTGTGTGTGTGTGTGTGTGTGTGTGTGTGTGTTTGTGGGTTTGTATATGGGTGCAAGTGTGCCAGCCTGTGCCTTAATGTGCCTTTTTATGTGTGCATTGTAGTCTCTCTCTGTCTCTCTTGCTTTTTGTACACATACATTTCCACACACGCACACACATATGCAAGCACATATGCAATTCTGAGCTGTCAGTGAGTCGAGTAAAATCTCTCTGAGGCAACAGTGGATGCAGTGGCCACAATGACACCATCAAACAGACCTCGCAAGCACATGCACACTCACTGACACACACACACACATGCACACACGCACACTCACTGCCACACACACACACACACAAACACACACACACACACACACACACACACACACACACACACACACACACACACACACACACACACACACACACACACACACACACACACACTGTCACTATCAAATAGAGCCCAGCGCACACATCAGGAGAACAGCTACATTTAGAATAAAGAGCTACTTTAGGCACTATGGGTTTGACAGGACTTATTATTCTCTCTCTCTCTCTGTTCCCTCTCTCTCTCTCTCTCAATCTGTCTTCCATGATCTGCTCATCCCTGCCCTCCCCTAACCACCATTTCCTCATCTGTCTTACATACTTTTATGCTGCTGTCTCTTTCTGTTCATTTTTCTCTCTTACACTTGCCCTCATATCTGTTCTGTTTCTCTTCATCTTTCTCCTTTATGCCTGTCCTCATATTTCTCTTTTTTTCTGTTCATCTTTCTCTCTCACGCCTGTCCTCACCTCTTTCTTTTTTTCTCCTCTCCCGCTGCTGCACATCTACCATTTTTTCATTCTCTTGCTTCTTCAACCTCTATCACTCTTTCCATCAATCTTTCTCATGCATTCCTTCCTTCCTTCCTTTTCTGTTTGCCATCTTTCTCTCTCACAACCATCTCTTTCCCCCTCTTTCACTTTGTCCTCTCTCTCTCTGTCTCTCTCTCTGTCTCTCTCTCTCTCTCTCTCTCTCTCTCTCTCTCTCTCTCTCTTACCCCTTTCTTACCCTTATTCTTCATTATCTCTTATTTCTTCTATCCCTCTTTTTCTTTTTAATTGATCTCTCCCTCCTTCCATTTCTCTCCCTCCTCTTCTTTTCCCCTTTACCCTTCCCCTCCACTTCCTCCCTCCCTCCTACTCACCCCCCCCCCCTTTCCCTTCATTCTTTCACTTTCTCTCATCTCTTCTCATTTCTCTCTCTTCCTCCCTCCTTCCAACTCACCCCTCCTGCCCTTTTTCCCTTTACCTCCACCCCCCCCTACAGAGGAGGCCCACCAGAGCGGGAGAGGAGTGCTGGTGCACTGCCAGGCGGGCGTGTCTCGTTCGGCCACCATCGTCATCGCCTACCTGATGAAGCACACGCTCATGACCATGACGGACGCCTACAAGTACGTGCGCGGCCGCCGGCCCGTCGTCTCGCCCAACCTCAACTTCATGGGCCAGCTGCTGGAGTTCGAGAGGGACCTCAACTCCGGTGTCACGCCCCGCATCCTCACGCCCAAGCTCACGGGCCTCGAGACCCAGGTCTAAGACACACACACACACACACACAGACAGACAAGAGAGAGAGACAGAGGCAGACAGACAGACAGACAGACAGAGAATGGAGAGGAGAATGATGAGGGTGCTGATGGGGGGTGTAGTTAGAAGAAAAAGAGGTGTAAAGGAGAAGAGAAGTGTTCCAGAGAAGCAAGAGGCACCCAAAGGACGAGGAGAGAAGACGAGACAGTGAGCTATGATTGATGGAGCTGCGAAAGCAGCGAGTGGAAGACAAGGCTCTGATGTCTTACCTGTCACATCCTGACCTGTCCACCAGCCTGACCCGGTCTGACCCAACTGGACCCGCCACGCCTCACCCTCCATCTGTAGCAATGTGCCAAGTTTTTATAACAATCTACAGCACCTGTAATCCAAAATAATCTACCTACTACTATTGTATTACCCTTAAGGTTGGCATTATTATTCTTATTATTCTTATTATTATGATTATTAATGCTATTATCAGTATGATAATTATTATTCATTGTTCCCTGCACAGCAGAAATCACTGTGTAGGTGAGATACATGCAGTTATAGGCAGGGCCACAGCCCTGATGCACGACACTACTGTACGGAACTTCCTAGAGCCTCCAGAAACATCTGTCCACCCCCCACCTCCAGGAGACCAGAAATCTGTGGGTTCTTTTTTCGCACCAGTTGTCCACTGTGGGTCGATGTGTTCAGGGCCGCCGCTGTGACAAGAAAAACCTGTCCCAAAGGCCCGTCCAATCCCACTGCACTTTATTCTTTGTGTTCTATTGGGCTTGGGCCCCAACACACACACACACACACACACACACACACACACACACACAGACACACACACACACACACACACACACACACACACACACACACACACACACACACACACACACACACACAGTTCTTTTTTTGTCTCCTTTACAAAATAGGCATGGCACAAATATTGGAAGAGATCATTTTGCCTTTTATTTTTGTCCTCAATTTGTTTGTACAAAAGAGATTGTTTTCCTGCTTTTTTTTAAAGAATTGCCACGTGTGGGTTTGCTGTTGTGGTTGTTTTGCTAAGATTGGATGGTGTGCAATTGAGTGGATGCTGTAACACTGGATGCCAAATGTGTAACCAGAGACACTGAGGGGGGAAATGCTCACCTGCTGAGGAGAAGAGAAAACAGCATCAGATATAGGCAACTGGCAATGGTATCCAGGCAACTGACAATGGTCTATGGGCAACTGACAACGGCCTCCAGGTTGCGGCAATGGGCTCCAGGCTGTTCTCATGTAGGACTGTCTGTGTTTACCTTTCAAAGCTGTCTTGGGTGTCAGGTGGAAAAGTTTTTAACAGAAATATTTTTGGATTCTGACAGTTTTACCCTGCTTATGAAGCTTTTTTTTTTTTTTTAAGATGTTTATTTTATGTATTAGTTGAAGTATTTATTTTTGGTATTGAGTGAATTTATTTTTAGCCTCATTTGAATTCCAAAGTTTCTTTTCTCTAGTTGACTACCAATGCTTTGAGCATCCACAAAGGTGACACGTTTTTACAGGTGCAAGAAAGGGTGGCAGAGACGTGCAAGCTGTACAATAATGTACAAATACTACACAGATAATGAAGCTCCTTATTTTTATGGTGGATGTACTGTGACACGCATGTTTGTTTGTTAATTTGTTTGTTTGTCAGTTGGTTTATTTATTGGGTTGGAATACCTGCATGTTTTAGTGTTTTCTGTGTTGTGGCTCTATGGGCTAATTTTTCTCCTGGCTATTTCATTCTGATTAGTGGAGGGTGAGGGTGAATGAAATGGCCATCATAATCTCTCCCGGGTTGTGTGTGATTGTAAAATGGGTCTGTGCCAGATCCAGACCTCAGTGACAGCACAACCAGCTGCTGTGGGGTGACAAAATGCTGTGTATTAGGGAGAGGTTGGTGTCACATCTTAGAGTGTGTGTTACTTCTGCGTGTTGGTATGCAGTTGTCTGTGCGTGAATATTAAAAGTTATACAGTGATGAGCTTAGCTAGAATGAGGGCTTCCAGCAATTTCGCTGAACACAAATGATCCTTTGAGTCCAACTCCAATCTCTATTTGTTTTCACCTTCTTTGCAGAACAGAACAGAATAGAACACAGCAGTTGCCGCTGTCCTTTGTTGAGAGGTGCTGACATTGTCACTGCACACCTCCAGATAGGACACTTCCTTAGCTCTCAGGACTGACGTCATGGCTTCATTTATGACATGAACCGAACTATGTAGCATTGACTGGTGTTGAATGACCCTTTCTCTCTTCCTCTTGTTTTTTCCTGTTCTTCCGATTCTGATGAATCAGTGCGATTGACCTCTCTTTTCTTTAGAACTATGCATTGCTATTTCAAAACCAGGGGAGATGTAGGGGTGAGTGATTAAAGGCTAACAGGCTAATGTCTGTCCCTCAGTTCACTGTGAATCTCACACTTGAACATGTATGCTGATAGCTCAGGACTAGAGTGGAGTGGAGTGCTGGGCTTGGCGCTCAGTGTGGTACAGTGACCACATGTCTGGGTTGCAGATAGCAGGTCTGCCAACTCACACCCAATCACCTCGAGCGCCACACAGATGGCCATTTGTGTTAGCCTGGCTGTCGCACCAAGCTCGTAGACAGAGCTTGGGCTGGCAAACCTCCCATAGACAGGAAGTTCTCAGAGGCGGGATCAACGGGCGACTTTCAAATGCCTCTGTGTACTACTGGACAGAGCTACAACCAAGGCTGTATGGGTGGGCCCAGGCTACATTTGTGTCACACCATATGTATCTATTTCTCACACATGTAATAGGTTGTCATCCACCACCTTGCAACATCTCAAGCAAAGCTGAGTGAAAGATTAAGACAGAAGGACAGGGTCTGATTCTTCATTCCCTCTGGCTGCCCTGTCCATCTGCTGCACAATGGCAACCAGCATGTAGGCTAGCAAAGTAAAGTGATCAAAAGTAGCCTTCCTTTACGGTCTGCTTGTCAACCTAGCCTAGCCATCAGCTCAAAACAGAAAGGAGAAAGTGGTACACTTATTCTCTCAGCACCCACCCATCTAGTAGTTTAAGACGCCCGGGAGTTAGCATCCATAAGCTAAGCTAATTTTAACCTGTCACAGGCTGTCATGCCACAAAAGTCCCCCTACACTCAGAACAGACTCGTTATTACAGCATTAGGCAAGAATTGTATAAAGCATTTTGCCCAATAAACAGAGCAGGAATTCAGTGACAGTACGCAGAGCGAACCCACATAGAAACATTAATCAAAATGGCAGCACTGACCCCGGAAGTAGTTCAGAATCCCTCACAGGCTAACACAGCCAGCATATCATACACACTTTTAGTAGTTTCAGTAATACTTTCTGAGTAATGCACAGTTATTTGGCCACTGGAAGTGTAAAATATGTCGCCTTACATTTTTTTCATCCTGCTCTGAGATGCTTGTTTTCATAGCTATCGTGCAGCGACTATGCACCACAGACCCCTAGCATCCATGTGCTCTGTAACGGATAGATATGACCCTCCTGATAAAGTGAGGCTATCCATGTCTGACATCTGTGCCAGGGTTTGTTTTAAGTGGATAATCCTGGGTCGTTAAAGAGATTATGTGTCTGTGAGATTAAGAGGGCAAGCGATGCCTCTAATGCCCCTGATACTGGTGGGCAGTGGTGAAGGCACGGGGTGAATGAGACATCTTAGATGCTAGCTAAGGTAGCGTTAGCTAACGCCAGTGCTGGCCCTGATTTGAACCTTTTGTGGCAAATCTGTGCTAGCGGAAGCTAGCAGCCTAAAAGAGCTTTAACATGGCTGCTGATAGGAGGAAGCAACACTAAGAACAACAACAAAATTGTGAGTTTGTGTGTGTTTGGAAAACTTTAACTTTTTGTAGCCTACTCATTTTTTTCCATCTTGTCTCTATCCTGCTTGACTAATTTTGGACTCCTCAATGTTAGTCAAGGAATTTAAGCCTACCCACACAGGGGGCATAACCCAGTTCTGGCCTAAGGACTTCTGACTTGTGGTTATTTAATTATATTTGTGTGTATTTATTTTATTTATTTCTTTTTTGTTTATTTATTGACATTGAAATGTCATTATTTCATGCATTTCAACCTAAAATTGCCAACCACTTGGTTGAGCGCTGGGAGGGTTACTCACAGTTGAGTGTGCTGAGTTTGTGAGTCCTAAAAACCAGATATGCCTTGTCCTGAGGATGGGTGTAGCAGTCTTCCAAGTCTATACAACATTCAGCGTGGAGAGATCAAGGGGTGGAGGCTGTAGGGAGAGGGCCTGCTTTCTGGAAACATGGACATTACCTTTAATCCATGTCTACTCACACACATCTGTGTGGGAGCCTTCTCTCTCTCTTTTTCTCTCTTTCTCTCTCTCTCTCTGTTTGTGTGTGTTTGTGCGTGTGTATAGCGTCAGACGTTTATGGAATTTAAGGTCAGCGTTGACCAGGTTTCCTTTCAAGACAACAGGTAGACAATCCATGTCCCATTACCCCCACATTCTGTTTCTCCCTCTTTCTCTCTCTCTTCATAACACAACTCTGACCTCATAAAACATGTGCATCTGCACCGTGACTGCAGTGCGTGTCTGCTCTTCTCTGCTCCTCTCGTGTGTGTGTGTGTGTGTGTGTGTGTGTGTGTGTGTGTGTGTGTGTGCAGGGGGCCTACATAATGATACCTCACTACCTCTTTCCAGTGCTAGCTTCTGGATGTCGCCTCTGCTACAGCTCGAAGTGTTCATAGTGGCGCAGAACTGGAGAGGCAGTTGATGGCTCTTGCTCTGTGTGTATGTGTGTGTGTGTGTGTGTGTATGTGTGTGTGTGGTGTGTGTTTTGTTGCATCACATCCCTTATACCGACATACTGTGCAGCTCTTAGTGTCATGCAGCCCCTTCTCATCCTGTCTTAACCGAGCATGCAAAAGAGATCGCCGCTTCGGTTCCAAATGCCTTTGTTTACTCTGGACAGGCTGTGTGTTTGTGTGTGTGTGTGTGTGTTTGTGTGTGTGTGTGTGTGTGTGCGCATGTTTGTGTGTGTGTACACGTGTGTACATGTGTGTGTGTGTGTGCGTGCGTGTGTGTGTGTGTGTGTGTGTACTAAAGCACTTGGAACCTCTTTATGCCTGATCACACAGCAGCTCACCCTCTAGCCTTGACAAAGCTAGTTGCTAGTTGTGTGTGACCTGCTGTTTTAGTCTCGGAGGACGTGAGAAGGTGTGTCGGATGCTGTCTTTCTCCTCTTGTGTTAGGTAGTGATGATGAAAATGTTCAGAAAACTTCTCCTCTATTTGTGGTTTGCACATAAACATGAACAATTTTAAGTGTAGAGTTGTTTATTTTTCAGTGTGTATTATGTGTTCAGGGCATTCAGTAAATTTGTTAGCCATTGTTATTTCTGTGTATTTATACTCATGTAATTCAGTTCAGCTTTTTAAACTTACTTTACTTAATGTTGTCATGATTGCCATTCTTTTTTTTGTGCCAAATGTAGTAAAAGGAACAAGATATTCCTTTCATGATAATGCTGATGATGTTAATGATTATGTTAATGCTGATAATGAGGATAGTGTATTCACAAAGGGTTATTAATGATAAATTGATGAAAGGTGATGAAGTGGACTTTGCCTAATCGTTTTTGAGTAACAGGAAGACAAAGAGCTCCGATGATAAGAGGAGATAGGGTGAGGGAGGTTTTTTTTAGAGGGGTGGGGTTTCTGTAGGTTTGGGGGTTGTTTCATTATCAGTGTCTTACCCTTCTTCTGCAATGCTGTGATAAAACTGTGCCCCCAGTGTGTGTGTGTGTGTGTGTGTGTGTGTGTGTGTGTGTGTGTGTGTGTGTGTGTGTGTGTGTGTATGTGTGTGTGTGTGTGTGTGTGTGTTTCTGTACCTTTCTACTCTTGCCCTGTTGTGCTATGGAACACTGGCTCATAAGCAGAGGTTCTATTTTCATATGTTAATAATGCATTCTTGCCTGTGGGTCTTTCAGCCCCCCTGTCAAAGCAGCTCTTCTTTTGCGACTTTATCACTTTATCACTTTTAATAGAAACTGTGTTACGATTATGATGATGATGATAATAATATTGATGAAGATGACAGTGATAAAGATGATGATGATGATGATGATGATGATGATGATGATGATGACAGCTTTTCCCGCTATGTTTTTCAGCATGGGGAACTTTGGCTGGACTCTACTGTGTGTGGGAGTGTGGGATGTGTGAGATACTTCCCTTTGTTTGTTTGTTTGTTTGTTTTGCATGCCAATCCTCTTCAGCTGTGTGATGACCTCAGCACTAAACTCTGGAACACTGGAATATGAAGCTGAACATTGCACCTCTGTGTGTTCCCATGTGTACGCAAACACACACACACACACACACTTGTGCTGTTCATCAGGTTTGTCAATGGCAGAAGTTTGTTTTGTTTCGTCTTGTTTTTGTTTGCTATTCTTGAAACTGTCCCTAAAACCTTACTGTGACTGCAGAGACTGTGATACTGCTGTGAAGCAACGTTAGCTCTCAAAGACACACAAATGACCACTAGTGATGACTACATATACCAATGCTGTCTCATAAGGCAATGATACACACAGCTGTGGAGAAAAGCAAACTGCAACACACAAGCACTCGACGTATATATTTAAAGTGTCCACCATTTTGAACTTCCAGGACATCTGTAAAACTAGAGTGGTTAATGGAATTAAATTCGGTTTTTTTACATCAGAAAGTGTCTTTTGTCTTTCTTGTTTATGGATAAAAATGAATGAATGTTATGATGGTAACCTCAGGGCTAGATGCAATGATCATGCGAGGTACTGTCTTCTGACTTTGTCTCTTCTATACATTCTTTACAGTATTTAAACAGAAGACTACAGGAAAACAAATTAAATACACAATTTCATTACATATTACAAATTTCCACTCAAGACTGGCATGGTAGTTTTGCTCCACATTTCATGAAAACAACACACCTTAATTAATATTTCTGTAATGTGAGGAGCAGATTGAGGGTGATATGGGAGGCAGAGACCAGTCATATGGAAAGGCTCAGTGATCGATCATAATAATGCTTCAGCAAGAGACCCCCCCCACACACACACACACACTACCCCTCCCCCACATACACAGTGCTTTAGCAACAGATACCCACTCCACCTAGCTCTCTCCACTCGTGGCCATTTGCTCTCTCCGCGCCCTGTTCGAAAATCAACGGGTAGTTACAGTGCAGTCGATCAGCTGGTCCGATTGACTTCCATGCTCTTGTGGGTCAGCCAGTGCCACCACCCCCCCCCAACCCACCCACCCTCACTGCTGTTACATAAGCATTTTCAGTGGTGGAGTATTGGAGTGATGAGATGACCCCAGGCGGGGTCAAGCATGGGTGGGTGGCATGGGTAGGTATTGAAGTGGACCTTCTGACCACCATGGGGAAGGGGAGCAGGGCCTCTAAGCAAGCCTAGGAATGGTGTCCATGCCAGCAAGCATGGACACCATCTGGAACGAGGCACCCACAGTGATAAAGGAAGACACAGAAAAATCACGAAGACAGAAGCACAACAAAGGGAGAATAACACAGTGAACATACAACACCATGATATATCATATTTATTCACATAAGCATGCACACACACACACACACACACACACACACACACACACTGTGTGGTACTATATCAATGGGGTAGAGGAAGATAAGTGCACATAAATGCTGTTTACCTGTGGTTTTTTGTGTGTGTGGAGGGGTGTGTAGGTGTGAGTGTATGTGTGAGAAAGAAAAAAAGGGAGAAAGAGAGAGAGAGGGTGTGTGTGTGTGTGTGTGTGTGTGTGTGTGTGTGTGTGTGTGTGTGTGTGTGTGTGTGTGTTTGAAAGAGCATGGGGCCAGTGGCTGAGCTTGCAGGCTGATCTCAGGTCAGGCGCTGACGACACTGCAGCATGAGCAACTGTGACTGTCTCATGGACTTAATGTCAACAGACCAACAGACAGACAGAGAGATAAAAAAAGAGAGAGAGACAGAGAGAGAGATGAAGAGATGTAGAGAGAGAACAATGAATAGAGATGGCAATAGGTAGAGGGATGGAGGTAAGGAGAGTGGGAGAATGAAAGACAGAAAGAGGATAAGAAGAACAGAGAGAGACATGAACATAGGAATGAGAAATATGTAAAGAGAGAGAGAATGTGCGTGTATGACATAGGACAGAAAGGAGCGATGGAAGGAAAAGCAATTGTTTCTGACACTCAGACGCAGGCCATTTCAGCTTAGTGGGAGTGTGTGTGTGTGTGTGTCTGTGTGTATGTGTTCGTGATAATGGTGTGTTTGTGTACTAAGTGGGGAGGGGAGAACAAAGCCTTTCTGGTTGTGTGCCTCAGGGTCGATGTTGATAAAGTGGAACAGGGGCTTTTAGATTTCTGATATGTGACTGTGTGTGTGTGTGTGTGTGTGTGTGTGTGTGTGTGTGTGTGTGTGTGTGTGTGTGTGTGTGTGTGTGTGTGTGTGTGTGTGTACAGTATGTGCATGTGACGTGCATGTTTTTCTCTCTTTCCCTCTCTCCCCTTTCTTTATGTATGTCTATGGTGTGCATAGAGTATGTGTGTGTGCACAGTCGCATGTATCTGTGTGTGTCTGTGTGTGTGCGCGCTTGCGCGTACAAGTGCATGTGTGCCCATTGCATAACTCAAAGCAGTTCTTCCCAGTCCATGTCCTAAAACAGCCTATAGAACATGCTGTGGCTTGATGAGTCAATTCTGCAGTATGATTTTGGCAATCATATCCCATTTGACTTCTGCCATGAGATGGAGGTTCACACAGGATCACACAGCCTCTTCTATTGACTGCAAATACAGTAGCTATACTCACCCACATTTTATACAAGCTTGCATACAGTTTGTTCACATCAGTTTTGTGAAGCTGTTCTGATGTGATGTTGTTTCAAGTAGTATGGTGGCTGTAGCATTTGTGATTGTTAGATTGTTATGCACATTTAAGATACTTTAATACGTTAATTAATACGTACATTAATATGTTTTGTGTTATGGACAGGAAAGAGTTACCTAATGTAACTCATTTTTAGCAAATCTAATCTCTCATATCTAACATGGATTATAAAAATACTTTTTTTTTTTTTTTATTCTATTTAAATTGCACAAATCTTGGCCATCACTTTATAATGTGTAGGCGTGAAATAAATGTTAAATGTGAAAACAATTGTTATTGCACATTTTTTTAAGCATCACAAGCAGCAAAACGTGTATTTTTCATAAATGCAAAAAGGATTATGAGAGGGAACAATTCCATTAAGGAAATATTTGAGCTGGCATGCGAATGACTTGCAAATGCAAGCCCCCCCACAAACAATGTCAATTTGCATGTCCAGAGGGAATCTCCTCCCTGACTACAGTCAGCACACACACACACACACACACACACACACACACACACACACGCACACACACACACACACACACACACACACACACACACCCCACCTGAGATGCTGGATTGAGCTCCCATACCAGATTCTGACATGAAACTGCGCAGGTGAGGAAGCAGGCACACACACACACACACACCACGTCAACGTGAGCAGATAGCTACCAGTCTCGCTCTCATTTAGTTAACTCATTCAGGGATTTTTCTCGTTTGTGTATAGATGAGAACAGGTATGGCTGACCTGGACTGAAAACTTCAGAGCAGAGAAATGGCCTGAAGACCTTAGGAGAAATGTGACTTTGGATTACAGCAAGTCAAGCGGCAATATCTACGTGTGTGTTTCATCAGTAAGCTTTCATTTTTATTATTATCTTCATAATTATTGTTTCAGTAGCAAGATTATATAACATCTAACTTACAGCTTTACTTTTATATGCCCTATCCTGATATATGGGATTAAACTGCCTAATTTCATGTTGTACTTTAAAAACACCATTAGATGGAAGAATATTCTGGAAGGCACTGACATGCTTCACATTTCTACCTGGTTCTTCAAACATCAATTAAGTGCCTATTGAAAACAAATCATTCATGGTACAAAATGTTCATCATGTCACACATTCACATGTGATTCGTCACACCTTTAGTGTGATGTATGTGTTTGTAAAGCGAGCGCTCTACTTCGCATCCTCCATTAAGGTGTTCCTTGTGGTACATGATGTAAAAAATAACTGGGGCTAAGTGTTCAGGCTGAGGGCTCTGCAAAGCCTAATAAGGCCCCTGGGGGCAGCTCCAAGGAGACGCAGCATGGCACAGCGGAGCAGCCTAAGGAACAAGCATGCATCCCTACCACCCTCGGCGATGCTGGCACAACTATGGCACAAACACAGCGGAGCTGAGAGGAGCACAGATACCTACTGACAATGCACTGTAGAAGGGCCCTGCTTAAAACATCCCGTGGAGGTGTAGTGAGTGAGTGCTTCACAGCAGAAGTGCTGCTTTAAATAGGGTAACTGTAGCTCTAGGTTGAGCTCTGTGATCCTTTGAGGTTTGTTGGATGACTGTGAGGTAAGTGGCATACCCTTGAGAATGGATTCTGTGACCCCAGTGTGTGTGTGTGTGTGTGTGTGTGTGTGTGTGTGTAGTGTTCATTTTGTATGCTCAAGGAATAGGAACAAAACTGTGGAGCACTCAAAATGTACATTATGTCTCTTTCACTACTGTTTTACTCCTCACAAAGCCCTCTGTGTGTGGCCCTTTCCACCTCTGTGCGCCCACACAAAGCAGCATATCGTCATGGCATTAAGTGGCAGGTCTGACGACTTTCCAGCTGCAATAACTAACCAAATGACTTGGCAACAATAGGTAACCAAATGATTTGGCAACAATAACCAACCAAATGATTTAAAAACAAAACAGTGTCATCCCTGTGGTTAATGCTCTTGATTTTTTTTACAATTAGCTGTTCACACATTTACAGTTTCCCTGGGTCTCTTATTTTGTTGGTGTCTTATGTGCATCTTTTGTCCTCATCTTGACATTTGGCTGTCTGTCCAGAAAAGTCTTGCATAACAGTTATTAAATGTGTTTAGAAGCTGACTGGAACATTGATACTTACAATGTTTGACATGTGGGATAAAAAGCAACAACAGACTTGGATATGACGCTATGTGTATCCTTTGGCCTGTTTTTCTTACAGCCATCATGTATTAACAAAAAGCTTAGAAGGCTTCATCACCCAGCCATGTCTCTCCCTCCTTTTTCCTGCTCTCCCTCTCTGTTTGTCTCTCTCTCTTTCACTTTCTGTCTCTCTCACTTCCTCTCTCTTCTCTGTCTGCAAGTTTCTCTCTCTCTCTCTCTCTCTCTGTCTGCCAGTCTCTCACCAACATCTGTCTGAAAAATGATCTGTCATTTGGCTCAATTTTTTGACAGAGCAAGCAAAGTTGGCCGTCTACAAGAGCATAGATAAAATGAGTAGGGGAATATTGTGTAACAAATTGATTTGTTTTTGGCCTGAGTTGAAACACAGACGAGAAAAGGATATGCCTTCTTCCAAGCCTCTGACCATGTCTGAGTTTTTTTTTCACATAGACCTTGTAAAGAAAAATGATTGTGCTCAGTTGCTGATGTTGGTAGGTTTGTTTACCTGGTGCTTTTGTTTATATGCTTATACTTTGGGGTGAATGTGTGCTACAAAGGCACCTTTTTAGGCTCGCTGGCCCATCTTATGGTTCAGGAGGGACTGAAAGTGCTTTACTGGCATGACGATTAGGCATTTGTATTTTCAAAGCAATTGTTGCATGAAGAATGTAGAACATATGGATGTACGACACAGACAAATACAAGGGGTGAGGACACATTTAAAATCTCGGCATGAACTTGAAGCACAAATATGAACATGGGATAGTAACTCTGTATAAAAGTCACTTTTTCTCCCTCTCTCCTTCTCTCCCTCTATCTCTCCCTCTCTCTCTCTCTCCCTCCCTCTGTAACCACAGGTGGGTGTTGGTGTGGGCAGATGGCGCGGTGTTGCTGCAACAGCCGTGTGCTGTGCCTGTGCCTGCTGCCCTGTATGATGATGAGCCACCTCCTCATCTACATCCTGGTCTCCATCTTCGTCACCATCTCCTACAACAGCGGCAACGCACCTCCGCCGCTCCCCCTCCACTTCGTGGCCCCCGGTGCCTCCAAGAACTCGGCCTCCGTGGCCTCACACCCTCTGGGGCCCTTCTGGAACCTGCGCCTGCAGGATGGGGCCCTCTGGAACCGCCTCCAGCATGAGCTGGACCGCCGGCACAACCCCATCCTCCGAGGGGGCAACAGAACCCTGGGCAGGGGGCCCGGTGTGGGTGTGGGTGTGGGTGTGGGTGTGGGTGGAGAAATGATGACATCCCTACATGTGCCCCCCTCTGCACTGTGTGGACTTCAGCCTCAGAGAGCCTTGATGCTGCCGGACTTCACTGGCCTGCCACAGCAGATGAGAGACTTTGTGCTCTCCATGGACTGCAGGAGCTACCGGCTGCTGGTGGACCAGCCAGACCTGTGTGGACCCCACGGCACCCATAGGGGCTCCAAAACTGGCACAGAGGGGGGGCAGGAGGGGAGCATAGAGGAACCTATGCTACTCATGGCTATCAAGTCCCAGGTGCAGGCTGACATGAGTATTCATCCCAGCTACCCAAAGTGGGAAATCAGTTGTCCCCCATTCCTTTGTCCGTACTGCTACACTAGTCATTTCCTATACTTTTCCTCTAATTTTGTCACATTTGTGCTACAACATTATGTTTATTATATTTTTTATTTATGCTTGTTGTCACTGTTTTAATCTTATTTTTATTTGTTTGTTTCTCTATTTATTTCATTATGATATTTTTGTCTTATTTTTGCATTCTCTTGTGTTGTACCGAAATTTGATGACTGCACAGGTCATAATGTAAATAACAAGTGTGGTAATACATACTGTTAATAATTCTAATTTATATTATTAAATCATATTATAATGTCATATTTAATAATAATTCTGATATTCCTTTGTCAGGTGGGCAACTTTGAAAGTCGTCAGGCGATTCGGGAGACGTGGGGGAAGAGTGGCTGGGTATCAGTGGAGTCTGGAGGAGGAGGAGGAGGAGGAGGAGGAGGAAGAGGGGGCCTGGTGCGGACGGTGTTCCTGCTGGGTCGGCAGGACTCGTCCACGGGCCCTCACCCCAACCTGGACGCCTTGCTGGAGCTGGAGAGCCATCACCATGGCGACATCCTGCAGTGGGACTTCCGTGACACGTTCTTCAACCTGACGCTGAAGGACGTGCTCTTCTGGGAGTGGTTCGGACTTCGCTGCCCCGGTGCTCGCTTCGTCTTCAAGGGCGACGACGACGTGTTTGTACGCACAGGGCTCCTGCTGGACTATCTGCACAACCAGCAGCCCCACATGATGCCCGCTTCTCTGAATGCCAACAACGCCGGCCACAGCGATAACCAGGCTGTCTGGGACTTCCTAGTTGGTGATGTCATCAGCCACGCCTGGCCCAATCGGCAGCCTGAGACCAAGTACTTCATCCCTGAGAGCTTCTACGCGGGCGTGTACCCAGCATACGCGGGCGGGGGAGGGGTGGTGTACTCGGGCTGGCTCGCCAGGCAGTTTTGGGATGTGTCCCGACGGGTGCATTTGTTTCCCATTGATGATGTGTACCTGGGCATGTGTCTACGCCGTCTGGGCCTGTCCCCCACGCACCACCCGGGCTTTATGACCTTTGACCTCCCTGAGGGGGAGCGTGACAAGCCGTGCGCGTATCGCAACGTGATCCTGGTGCACAAGCGCAGCCCGCAGCAGATGCTGACGCTGTGGAAGCAGCTCAGGGAACAACTTCCTTCCTGTTGAGCACAGGCCTCATGGCGGCTCCCTGTGACCAGAACAGGTTCGCCCTGTACTGACCAAGAACTTGGACAAGAACCAGGACTAAGAACAAGTCTAGCCTATCTTCAGCCATCTCTATATAGCCCCCATTTCAGATCCTTCAGTTTCCAGTGTCTCTTGAGTGCTATTTTTACATTTGGAAACTACTTGAGAACCATGCTGTGGAATCAATCCATTTAGCCTGGTAAACCAGTCCCAACTACATTGCATTTCATGCAGATGGTCTGGCTGTGCTTCCACTGATATGGTTGTCTCAGGCAGAATTTTGCCTGAACAATCAGTGAACAGAGGGAGTGTTTGTGAGTGACGGCGTCGGCTTTGTGTGCTACATTTGAACTGTAGTGCTTGGAGCCATAGACCATAAAAGATACCCAGGCTAATTGCATGTGTCACGGCCAGATGTTAGCGATTGGGTAAAGGTAGATCCAATCATTTAAAACTTCAGCATAGTCTACAACTCCAGGAAGAAACTGTTCACTGATTGATCAGGTCCGATTCTCTGTATGAAATGCAGTGTAGTACAAAGGTCTGGTTTACCAGGGTACAATCCATTATACCTTGTAGAGGCAGTTTCTTTCATTATTTCCCAGTGGAACAACAGCAGAGCTGTGTTCTGAACTGGTTTTCTCATTTGCATGTGTTATACATAATGTGTAATATATATTACACTGTATTTATTATATTGTGTAGCCTTAATCTTGTTTGCATCAGTTACTTGGTTAGTTTGATTGTTAGGCAAGTTAATTAGTTCTGTTAAGTATGATTCAATCTTTTAATTAAATCTGTTTTTGTATGTTTTCTGCTTACATTTAAAGGTGCAGTTCAATATCCTAGTCATACGGTGTTGATATTTGATCTCAACTGGCAATCAATAACATCACTCCCTTTAAGACAGCATAGAACATGTTGCCGTTACATAGTTATCAGTGCAGTACCAGATGCACTGTGCATTTAAATATGTAGAGCTACAACCAGATGAACTAGGGTTGAAAACACACACCCGCGCACACACACACACACACACACACACACACACACACACACACACACACACACACACACACACACACACACACACACACACACACACAGTCACACACCACTTTGACAACTCTAAGCTGTATACATAAATACCAATTTTATAATGAAATAATGAAATATTTATTGTTCACTAATGTCAATCACATTTTTTTTCCAATAAAGTCTAAAATATTTTCTTGACATTGAGGTTTTGCCTATTTGTCGTGTCATCCCCTGGAATATACAGCTTTGGAAAAAATTAGACCACTGTAAAATTAACAGTTTCTCGTATGGTATGTGTGAGTAAAGTGAACATTTTTGTTTTATTCTGTAAACTACTGACAACATTTCTCCCACATTCCAAATTCAACTGACTCTGGAAAGGAATGGCTGTTAGACATGTAGAGATGCTGATTTTAGGAAAATAAGCAGTGATCTCTAATTTTTTCCAGAGCTGTATCTATGACAGCAACACTTCGGATAAAATGTGGCCGTTTTTCATAGTAATTTCCACTAGGTGGCACACGCTGTTAAACAAGAAAAAAATCCATACCCCGGAAGTTGAAACAGTTTTACAGAAGTATTTCCTCTTGGTTGGTTTTAGTGTACGTACGAAGTGCGTGGGCAGTCTTGAGTGTTTACATCGAACACCGTTGTTTGTATAGTACTAGAATATGATAGCTAAGTGTTAGTAGTTTCTTTGAAGGTTGTTCAACTCTCCTCTCAAATAGGTTGAAGCCGTGCAGAATTGCCAAGCTACTAGCAAGGTAGCATTACCTTGCTAGCCAGCTAGCTAAGTTATCAGGTTCGGGAGGTAACTGTCACGTAGCTAGCAGGTTAGTTAAAACAGTTTCGACCATGGGCTCGTCAAAGAAACACAAGGAAAAGGACCGCGATAGGGATGCTGAGGAGCGGCACCGTGAGCACAAAAAGCACCGCCACAAGGATCGCGAGAGGGATAAGGAACGTGACAGCAACCGAGACAAAGATAAGAGAAAGAGATCCCGGTCTCGAGAGCGAAGTAGTCGGGGGGCAGAGAAGGAGAGTCGCAGTAAAGGTGATAAAAGTACCGGAGAGCCACGAGTAAAGAAGGAGAAACTAGACCCCGGATATGAGGAAACTACTGGTAAGACATCATGCATTATCTTTATCCATATCGAGCTAAATTGCAGGTAGGCCTGTGTGATGGAGTTGGAAATCAGTATTTGTTGACGTATGCATTTCTAAACAGATGCATGCAACAGATGCATAATGTCCCATTGGCTTACTGTATGAGAAAAGTTAAAGTCCTTTATTCCAGTGTATTGTAGCGTAGATGCAAGCTGTGGCAAATGCCTTGCAAAACATAATCATGTTTAACATGTGACATTCCCTTTGGCTTTCAGAAATTGTACCACAATCTGCAAGTGGGGATGCCTCCCTTAGTATTGAGGAGACAAAGTAAGCGACTATATGACAAATATGTTATATATTGTAATTTATTGTAAATATTATATGAGTGTATGACATTTGAGTATACAATACATGTGGGTATAGCTGTTTAACTGTAAGGGTTTTCCTTCAACAGCAAGTTGAGGGCCAAACTTGGTCTGAAGCCCCTTGACCTGAATGAGAACAAGAAAGGTAAGGACACTTTGCCTGCCACACATCTGTGATGAGCAACCGTTGTGACAGCTCTATCTTGCCGAGACAGCCTTCATCATAATCAATATGGCCAGTATGGTCTGAATAAGGAAACCCTTTGTGCTTTATGCATGAGCTACTTTTTAAAGCATTAAAAATAACCGTATCATGTCTCTGTCCAACACAATTTGTTTTTTGACTGCCTGCTGTGGTTGCTAAACTGTCTGTGTCGCTAAGCAGAGCTGGGCACCAAAGAGGAGCCGATGGTGGCGGAGACCATCAACCCCGTCCTGATCAGCAAGCAGAAGGAGATGAGGGAGAAGCTGGCCGCCATGAAGGAGAAGCGCATCCTCAATCAGAAGCTAGGGTAAGGGACACTCAGTAGGGCATTGTGGGTAAGGGTCACTCAGTACGGCATTGTGGGTAAGGGACACTCAGTAGGGCATTGTGGGTAAGGGACACTCAGTAGGGCATTGTGGGTAAGGGACACTCAGTAGGGCATTGTAGGTAAAGGACACTTAGGGCATTGTGGGTAGGGGACACTCAGTAGGGCATTGTGGGTAAGGGACACTCAGTAGGGCATTGTGGATAAGAGATACGCAGTAGGGCATTATGGGTAGGGGACACTCAGTAGGGCATTGTGGGTAAAGGACACTCAGTAGGGCATTATGGATAGGGGACACTCAGTAGGCCATTGTGGGTAAGGGATATGCAGTAGAGCAGTGTTTCTCAATCTATGGGCCGCGGACCGGTACCGGTCCGCCAGAAGATTACCGTCGGGCCACCAGCCGACCTACTTTGCGGAATTAATTAATTAATTATGTGGAAGAGCGATTCTGGCTGGCTGGCCCTGCTTTCAGCGCTTTTGTTACTGTCAGCCACGGACCGCCCACCCCAACCTAACTTTTCTCAACATTCGAATCTAGAACGTTCAGTTTTCCCGCTGCGAATTTGCCCTCACTCATTCATTCCGTTCCAGGTCCATTCATTCGCGCATACACATTTTACAGGAGCGACATGGCATGTTCAAAGCAAGCTAGTCTCGACTCTTTCTTCGGAAAGCGTCCATCTAATAGTGAAAATTCACAACACGAGCCAGAGGCTAAAAAATATCGCCCATTCACTCGCAACTACGACCCTTCGTACATCAAATTCGGCTTCATTTCCAGTGATAGTTTCCCCCCCCCGAAACCATTCTGTGTCATCTGCCAAATCATGCTAAGCAACGAGGCTATGAAGCCATCCAAATTACGCCGGCATTTAGAAACTAAACATTCACATCTTAAGGATAAATCAGAGGATTTTTAAAAAAAGAAAACGTGATGAATTGACCGTCCAAACTAAAGTGTTGAAAAGTAATCTGACCGAGAATGAAAAGCTAACGAAAGCATCGTACATGATTTCACACCACATTTCCAAATGCCAGGCACCTTTCACAATTGGAGAGAAGCTAATTATGCCTTCCATAGTGCATGCAATAAGGTGTTGGGTTCAGCTGCCGCAGCCAAAGTAAAAAATATCCCTCTATCTAATGACACAGTCTGTCGCCGAATTGATGACATGGCGGCAGACATCGAAATGCAAGTTATAGAGAGGGCAAAAGCATCTGACTGGTTTGCTATTCAGTTGGATGAGACAACAGATATTGCTAACCTGGCTATGCTTCTGGTGTACATTAGATATGCTCTTGAGGGCCGGTTTCATGAGGATTTCTTGTTCTGTAAAACACTGTCAGGGAACACAACCGCTGGGGATATATTCCGTGTGCTTGATGGGTATATCTCTGGGCATGGGTTGACGTGGGGGCGTTGCGTCGGTGTTTGCACAGATGGGGCAGCAGCTATGACCGGTAGACACAACGGAGTTGTTGCTCGGGTTAAAGCCTTTTCACCATCAGTCCAAGCAACGCACTGTGTTATTCATCGAGAGGTACTTGCTTCTAAACGTCTGTATACAGAGCTTCATGAAGTATTAAATCAAGTAGTCAAGATAATGAACTTCATTAAGGCCAATCTGACAAATTCTCGTCTATTTGCGGCTCTGTGTGACGAGATGGGTGCAGATCATGTTCATCATCATGTTCACACTGCGTCATTTTGATTTGTACCTCCCCTCAAAATCCTACCTCACGGAAAAGCAATGGGTAAGAGATCCGTTCAACAAACTAGAAACGAGCGATCTGCCACCTGTGGTGGAAGATAAACTTCTGGAGCTCTCGTGCAATGCTGGTCTGCAGTCGAGATTCAGTTGACTTGGTTTGTCTGAATTCTGGCTGTCATGCTGCAATGAGTATCCCCAGCTGAGTGAGATGGCAGTAAAAACATTGATGCCTTTCCATTCTACATACCTCTGTGAGACGCATTTTCTCATTTGACAGCCACGAAAACAAAACACCGAAACAGGCTCGACTCAGAAAACACGCTCCGAGTGGCCTTGTCACCCTGTCTTCCTCGTTTTGACCTATTAGTGGCGAGAAAGCAGGCGCACCCTTCGCATTAGAATGTTTTCTTTGTAGTTTCTGTAGATGGCTGGGTCTGTCAATTATTTAAGGTTTAAGGCCAGCATGTTGGCTACGTTCAGTTCTCCCTTTTAAGCTCATACTGGGACTGTGTAAGCTGTAGGCTAAATAGTAGGGGTACAGTGGATTTCTCGGTTTGAGGTCCCATGTTTCTGGTAGACATTTCGTAATTCTGTTATTGAGGCAGTGTTTGAAGTTTAAAGGTGTTATTAAAAAAAAAATATATATATATATATAAGACAAAAAGTGAAAAAAAAATTCTTGGCTTCATAGTAATAGTAATGATACTGAGAGTAGTAGTAATAGTAATAATAATAATAATACTCAATTTATCAGGCCTAGATATTTGTATACCTATATAATTTGGCAATAATTTCAAAACCCTCCTGTTAGGTGTTCTTCTTTAATAATAGCCAAGTTTACGCATAAGCAACAACAACCAGTAATAACTAGTGATTATTCTACTACTAATTAGAATCATATTCGTAATTATCTATCTATCTATCTATCTATCTATCTATCTATCTATCTATCTATCTATCTATCTATCTATCTATCTATCTATCTATCTATCTATCTATCTATCTATCTATCTATCTATCTATCTATCTATCTATCTATCTATCTATCTATCTATCTATCTATCTATCTATCTATCTATCTATCTATCTATCTATCTATGAAGGCAAACATGTGGCAGGCGACGGGGTCGGAGTGGGGTGCGGGGGTCGTATTCAGTGAGCGCGCAGTGGTGTAGATCTATGCAGGGCCTTGCAACACTAAGGCCTAACATCACTGGGCCCCAGCGCAAAGAAGTTTGAGAACCCCTGCAGTAGAGCATTATGGGTAGGGGACACTCAGTAGGACATTGTGGGTAAGGGATACTCAGTAGAGCACTCTGGAGTAAGAGACAGTCTGCGGGCTATTGTGGGTAAGGGACACTCAGTAGGGCATTGTGGGTAAGGGACACTCAGTAGGGTCCTCTGGGATAGGGGACACTCATGAGGTGAGCTTTCAGTCTGGATGAGGATAACGTGCAACAGTGGAACTTGTGCAATCGTGTGTATGTGTGTTAGGGCTGGGTATTGCCAACAACCTCACGATACAATACGTATCACAATACAGAGGTCACCATACGATACGTATTGCGAAACATGTGTATCCTAATACATGACCTTCAAGGCAATACATATCCCAATATTTTAGATTACTTTACATACATTTTTTAAGAAACCAGTCATATCTATACCCAAATGATATTTTTATTATGCTGGATAGCAAAAATGCCAAACTGCAGTGCAGTTACAATGTAATGCTGCTTTTGAACTCATAAACAGTGGCATTTAAAAATACATTTTCTAAATTCAAAGACTTAAGCAGGCCTATCAGTCTGTAGTGCAATTACTTCTGTAAATTATACAGGTAAAATATAAGAAAAATATCAAAAAATAAATATGATAAAACTAAATAACTTGAATATAAAAACTCAAATATAAAAAACATAGTAATATAGAACTAAATAACTTAAACATGGCCTTCTTCACAAGCCTGTAGTGCAAAAATAGCTGCCTTTTAACCTGGCATTAGCAGTGGTAAAAAATAAAGCTGCCTTTTACAAAACCAAATGACAATGAATCAGTAAAATTGTAACCTATTTCTTATGGAACCATTAGTAGGTTATTGTTTAGGAACAACAGTTGATCTACATGATCTGTTTTTAAAACACTTCTTTCAGCTGTAAATGTAAATGTAGGACAAAGAAATGTAAAAAGGAGTGACAATAAATAAATATGAATGCTGAATGATGAATAAATGTGAAATATCGATACTGACCCCTCCGTAACGATACGTGTATCATGAAGAGGCCCGCAACGATGTATTGCTATATCGATATTTTGAACACACCACTAGTGTGTGTGTGTGTGTGTATTGTGCTGATACATGCCTGTGTGTGTGTGTACACCCATCTGACCTCTCAGGAAGGTGAAGACTCTGGGGACAGAGGAGCCATGGCTGGATGACACAGCAGCCTGGGTGGAGAGGAGTCGCAAGATGGCCAAGGAGAAGGAGATGGCAGAGAAGAGGGTGAGCCAAAGCACTCTGCATCCTCACTTTCTGCCCCACACCCCTCATTCACTTCCTTAAGTCTCCCTGCACCCCTGCCATGGCCCTGCTGCCTTTGCCCAATTCCTCAACCATGTACCAATTATGAATTACTGTAATTATTTCATAGTTTTTGGTTGTTTGATTAGCGTCAACACAGACATTTTTGGTTAAACCTTACTTGTCTTTTCCCCCCCTCCGTGTTGCTCTCCACCCGGGAGTGTAGCAATCCCTCACTTTCTCCGATCTGATTCTGATATGCTAAAATGTCCATGCATGTCAACACAGCTCTCAATCCACCTCATCAGAGCCCTTCATTCTCCCTTTGAATCCTTCCTACAAGAGTTAACATTATGGTGTCATACTGGAGTTGATGTGCAATATCTGTAGGGGCAGTATGTGAAGTTCTGAGTGTTTTGAAAATCAAAAGTCAAATAAAGGCAACAAAGCACTTGTGTGTATTATGGGCCTGCTATGGTGGAGAAATCAGTCCTACTGTTATTGTTGCTTATGTCTTTTGTGTGTGTGTGTGTGGTCCCCCAGGCCAAGCTGTTGGAGGAGATGGATGAGGAGTTTGGTGTGAGCAGTCTGGTGGAACAGGAGTTTGCCCAGGGCAAAACGGTTGGTCCACCTGCACAAACCTAGCATGGGACTCTTGTATAATTAACATCACTCACATGTCTAAAAAATATACTATTCATTTTATTAGTTGTCACTTAAACAGTGACTATATATTAAGTCACTGTGGCCTTATAAGTGATAAGATTTAGTTAGTCTATGGCATTGTTACAGTACAATATTTGTTAGCTTATCATTGCTTTAAATAAATGTATGTAATTTCTGTAATTACATACATTTATTTTGTAATTTCAGTGTCTGTTGAAGGGTGTAATAACCTGAGACGTTTCGTTAAAAAATGATTCTGACAGGCTACACTATATTCTGTTAAGAATGTCAAAAAGTTTTTTGCTTTCTGCAGTCTGCATACACTTCTCGTGATCTCAAAGGCCTGACTGTCCAGCACAAGATTGAGTCTTTCCAGGAGGGAGAGACTGTCATCCTCACACTGGAAGACAAAGGTATGTCTCTTAGACACACTCTCACACACTCCCTCTCTCACACACAGTCACACACACACTCAGTGTTGCATTTGTTAACATGCCAAGAGACTGTGGCATGCAGTCCCAGTAGACTAACACACCATCACTATCTGTGTGTATACGTGTGTATGTGTGTATGTGTGTGTGTGCACGTGTTTCTGTATGTGTGTCTGTGTGTCCATGTGTGCTTGGGTGATTTAGGGGTGCTGGAGGAGAAGGAGGACACCTTGGTGAATGTGGGTATGGTGGACAGAGAGAAGGCCGACAAGAATGTGGAACTAAAGAAGAAGAAGCCGGACTACAAACCCTATGATGAAGAGGAGTCCGTGGATGACATGGCGATGGTATGTTCTACCTGAGAAACCCTGTAATAGTACACGAGAGACATTCATGTTTTAATTGTGCTGCCCTACAAAACCAAAAGGCAGTAACTACATATTTTGTAAGAGTTTCAACTGAGTTTAGACTGGAAATTGACTTTATGACACCTCCTTTGTCTTGTGACTAAATCTCTTGCTTCTTCATATTAGGAAAGTACATAAAAGCATCACTACTATTATGCCTACGACATGTTTGACTGGGCAGTATGACAACTTTGAAGTCATTTTTCTCAGTTTTGTTGTTCTCATAGTTACTGCACTTTGCCTTTGTAGGGCAGTACGCATTGATATGAACATGCTTTTAAATTAGTTGATTAAGACCTGTGAATCTATACTCATTTGCTGTTGAGTTACTCATTATCTTTATGTTTGCATATCACACCACTTGAGATTCTGTCTGTGAGCATCTGTGCACATTGGGAGTCAGAAGTACCAGTAGTTCACTTCACAATCTTTGACACTTCAGTGTGGAATTTGCCGCAAATGCTGAAACAAACTGACAGTGAATAAACGGACAAAAGCTAATTGCCCATGCTAACTGTGGCCATAATAAATGCAGACACACCGAGTCAGAGGCACCATGTTCTTTTCCTTTCCTCTCACACACCTGTTATTTCACCTGCATTTGCGTGTGCGTGTGCAGTTCAAGCCGAAGAACGTGCTGGCGAAGTACGACGAGGAGATTGACGGCGAGAAGAAAAAGAGCTTCCGCTTGAACGCGGTGGGCTGTGCGGAGGGCGAGAGGGAGCGCGAGCTGCAGGCCATCAGAGACGCCCTCCGCAGCGGAGCACAGAGCCTGCAGATGCCTGTCCTCGCTGTGGCCTCAGAGTACTACACAGAGCAGGAGATGGTGAGACACACACACACACACACACACACACACACACACACACACACACACACACACATACACACACACACACATGCAGTGGAGCTCAGAGCCTGCAGATGCCTGCACTCACCGTGGCCTCAGAGTACTACACAGGGGTGCGTTTCCCAAAAGCGTCGTTGCTAACTTCCTTAGCAACTTCGTAGGTTTGAACGATGGTCTTACCACAGTGCTGTTTCCCAACACCATCGTCCAGACTTAGCAACCAACGATGTTTACAACTACAGTAGTCCGATGGATCGTTCAACGATGCAAGTGTTTCCCAACAACAAAGTCTGGATGAACCATCGGAAGTTCCATCGTGAAGCTGTGCAGTTGGAACGATTAGCATGGACCTGTCGTGAGACCGTCGTGTTTGTTCACGTGAGGTCTTGCTCGTCACCTTTGGCCTTTTTGTGGCAAATTAGGCGGCTGTCTGTGCGTTACTGCCACCATCTGCATAAATGATGTTACTCCCAATTCACTTAATTTTCGGTATTGCATTGCCAGATCATGTAAGAAGAATGTAGAAAACACACCCGATAACACACAAAAAGCTGTTGCAAAATGTGGTTGGATAAAAGTTAATGTACGTCAGTGATGTTAATGAGCACTTATGTAATATTGTGATGTATGTGCACTGATTACTGACCCACAAGCACGGTTATTCCATTGCCCCGTAGATCATTTTCACCTGTTACAAATTGATTACTCTTCGACAGGATTCAAACCCATATCTCACCGAAAAAGACAACACTTCCTTTGACAGACCGACGAGCTAACCACTCATCCACCTCACCACTTACCTACATGGAGGGAGTGGTTATATTTATAGCTGTTGCTCCATGCAGTATAAATTAAATACACAGACATATGATACAAACTGACAGTCAGTTGTTACTTTTAATGAGTAGGGCACATAGTTGTGTTTACGGAGATATCCCAGAGTTTCTACAGCTGTCATACCGGCTTAAATGAAATGAGACTACGTTTATGTCCTTATGTAGCCTAGATCAATCATTTCTGTCGTTATCCGCAACGAATGCACCCGAATACTCTCCGAGCACTTCCGAAACATCTGGGTACTTTGCCGTTTGAACCACCTAAGTCCAAACTAACAACAGTTCAGACTTCCATCGTACTTTGGTGGTTGGAGATTTTCGGGAAACAGTCGGTTGTGGGGTGCTGAGTAGTTTGAACCTACGTTGTACAACGGTGGTTTAATGCTAACCTCCGTCGTTGTTTGGGAAACGCACCCCAGAGCAGGAGATATTGAGACACACACACACACACACACACACAAATGTACACACACACACGCAGCAGAGCGCAGAGCCTGCAGATGCCTGCCCACTGTGGCTTTAGAGTACTACACAGAACAGGAGATGGTGAGACATGCTCACACACACACACAAAAACAGATGGCTACACTGGTCAGGAAAGATCTGCCTCGCTTGCTCGCTCTCTCTCTCTCTCGCTCTCTCTCTCACTCATTCTCTCACACACACACACACACACCTGATGTAGTTCTTTAGTATGATGTGTCCTAGGGCCTAGCCATGCCAGTGCTTTGGCTATCCTTCACCCCTCCCTGTACCTGCAGGTGGGCTTCAAGAAGACCAAGAGAAGGGTGAAGAAGATCAGGAAGAAGGAGAAGGCCGTGCCTGCTGAAGACCTGATAGACGACACACGCAACACAGACTTCGGCTCAAGGTACATGACACACACACTAGGGCTGGGCGATAAAACGATAACAATATGTATCTCGATAGACACCTACTCGATAACAATAGAAAATGCGTTCGATAGAATGTTTCGATAGAATTTTTTTTTTTTTTTAAGAAAACGGCGTAAGTTTAGTCAGAGCCCTCTCTGATTTAGCGCCGCTTTAAATCTTTGTTGAGAAGCAAGCTTGGTTGCATGAGCAAAGGCGCTCGTCCTCTGTAGCCTAGCAACGTATGGGGAGTGACACGCTAATAGCCAATCATGTCACAGAATCGTGTTTGGTTGCGCCATCTCTTGTCTCGTGTTTTTTTTTCCAGAAACAGCATGGTCAAGAAAGGAATATGAGTGCCACTGCGACGAACAAGGAAAATGTGGATAAGGGCTCATTCAAACCAACTTGAACGTGTACAGCGCGTATCAGTATACAATATGTTTGTATAGGGACAGAATACGCTCAGATCACGCGTGTGGTGTGAAGAGTCTAATTTGTTAACATGCATTCTAAACGAATACGGACAGAAAACAGCCACGCGCTGAATACGCAGAGTGTTTGGTGTGAATGAGCCCTAAGAACAGAAAGGTCTGCTCACCAGTATGGGAGCTTTTTTGGAGTTTACAAATCTCATCGTAGTCAGACAAATGTTGTCTGCAAATTATGCAGTAAAACTATATATATATATATGATAGTTCTTCTCAGGTATCAGGTTTCGCTATGTTTACATTTAACACTTTGCACATGTCTTTATAACACTTCAGCTTTGTTAAGCACTTTATTAGCTTATTGATAATTGTTCAGTTTTCATTGTGATCGTAACATTGAACGTGTGTTGGCAGTCATTTTGCCTGAATGCTTATTGCCTGTCAGAGGAAGGTTAAGTTAAAAATAAAAAAATTTACATTTAGATTTTTTCCCTCCTGTTACTTATTTTAAATAGGTCACACAATGTTTCAATAATTATCGATATCGACTGATATGAAACACTTATATCGTGATACAGATTTCAGCCATATCGCCCAGCCCTAACACACACACACGCACACACGCAGTTCTTTTTTACGCACTCTCACCCTTTCTCTTAAACACACACACCTCTCTAAATATACCCTGTTCACAGTATCTACAGTGCACACAGATGCACACATGCTTTGGCAGTCTATGGACACACACACACAGCACACACTCAGATGCCATCACTTATATGTACGTAGTCTTTACCTTCACATACATACGAAGATGTAGACGTACACAAAATTCCTGCCTACAAATACACATTTCATCTACATTAATACATAATAGTATTTCGATGATCTCTCCTATGCATTTAGTCTTGTATGTGTATGTTTTATAAATACAGTTTTACATGGGTATGTCTGAATCAACAGGCCCTTAGTCGTGGCTTTATATGCAATAAAGTATATATTGTATATGCTCATTCCTTGTTCTATCCATTCCCTCATTTGTCTCTGTGGATCCACAGGTCTCGTGGTCGTGGATGTCGGCAAATTAAGGAGGAAGGGGAGGGCCCTGAAGAAGGGGTGGAGCCCTCCGAGGACAGCGGCAGCAGCCGATTGGCTGTTGACGTCCCAAAGCAGTCTGATGACGTCAGAGTAGCCGACATGGACATGAGTGATGAGGGTGAGTGACACTGTTAAGCAGCTGGTATACTTTTGCTGACAGTGGCCAGATGGCTAGACTGGTGTAAATTTGGTCATAAGAACAGGCTCTGCGGACATTTCTGGACAATTTGTGTTTGGAAAGTGTCCACATTGACCACAAATGTGCATACCTAATTGTGCATCACTAAATCAGTAAATCTTTTGCCGTTGAAGCATCAGACAAGTGTGAATACCACCCTATCATGTTGTTGACTGTCTACTTGTAATGGTGTGTGTGTGTGTGTGTGTGTGTGTGTGTGTGCGCGTGTGTGTGCAGAGGATGCGGGTCCGTGGGAGCGGGTGGTGCTGGAGGAGGACGAGGCGGAGCAGGAGCTGCAGAAGCAGCTGGACAAACACAGGAAGCTCAAACATAAGCAGCACCAGCAGCAGATCAGAGACTCCGCAGAGAAGGTACACACACACACACCTGTACGTACACACACTCAAACACACATGTACACACACACAGAAGGACGCTGACACACTCACGTGTACACGCATGCGTGTACTTAAGCAGTAAACCACAAGAGGCCGTGGGTTTGCGCTGTCTGTTGAACACCTATGGGGTGCTGTTGGGCGCGACGTGAAGCAGAGTGCCGTTTAACCCCCTAGCTGTTCTAAATACAGCGCAAAACAACGGGCTCGATTGGCTATTTGCTTTTTTGAAACTGGTACAACTAATGTTTGAAAGTCACACAAATAAAAAAAGAATCATATATTAATAAATAATCATTCTTCCGACAATACATATAGTTCCTTTGTCGAAGTAATTGTTGTGCAACACTTCAGCCAGACAGAACTCAAGCCCGTGACTGCAACGCAGTGTCATTGCAAGCCCAACATTTAGGAATTCTTATTAATATTTATGTGAGTGTTGCCATTAATTGTACAACTGCTGAATTAAGGTTCAACTTACAAGTTTGCAACAAAGTCAGCACCCAACATGTTCACTACTCTCTGCTACTTTGTGATGGTTTTTGAAGGTTGAGCTTCGCTGTGGAGTAATATGGGATTTTCTAATAGAACGTTATCCACAATCGCCAATCACAATCAAACAAGCTGGTTTAGAAATCCTAATAGGCACCTCCCATTACAATCTCCTACCTTCCTTCCCTCTCTCTCTCTCTCTCTCTCTCTTTCTCTCCTCTTTTCCTCTCTCTCCATGCTGTGTGTAGGTGGCGGAGCGTCTGCGGGGTGTGGGTGGGGGCAGCATGGAGGACGATGACCCTGACCACAGGAACAACATCGTGTTCAACGCCACCTCCGAGTTCTGCCGCACGCTGGGAGACATCCCCACCTACGGCCTCTCCGGCAACCGCGAGGACCAGGAGGACATCATGGTGAGACACGAAAGTGTGTGTGTGAGTGTGTGTGTATGTGTGTGTGTGTGTGTGTGTTGAGTCTTAGGCAACTGCGAGGCCCAGAAGGACGTCATGGTAAGACACAGTAGCACCCGTTCGGTTGTGGCACATATCTGTGTGTGTTTGTGTGTGTGCGCTTACATCTCTCGAGAAACCACAATAATCAGAGGACGTCATGGTTAGCTACGGAGCACAAAACGGCACGCCACAACACCATAGCATAGTGTGTAGTAGCATTAGATGCACTGCTAAACACACTTTTTTATGTATGTTTTATGAAATACTTCTGTGTTTTGTTAATAATTGTGTGTGTGTGTGTGTGTTTTAGGACTTTGAGCAGGAGGATGAGCGTGAGGGTGGAGGTGGTTCTGAGTCGGAGACGGATGAAAATGCTGGTTGGAGCACAGTCAACCTGGACGAGGAGCAGAAGCAGGCCGACGTGAGTCACCCCACATCACATCACAACACTCACCTGCCACGTGGCCACGGCCTCAGAACACTGACCCAACAGAACACTGACTCAGTAAACACCATCTCAGTAGAACACTGACCCGACAGAACACTGACTCAATAAACACCATCTCAGTAGAACACTGACCTGCTATGACACTGACCCGACAGAACACTGACTCAATAAACACCATCTCAATAGAACACTGACCTGCTATGACACTGACCCGACAGAACACTGACTCAATAAACACCATCTCAATAGAACACTGACTTGCCATGACACTGACCAACAGAACACTGACTCAGTAAACACCGTCTCAATAGAACACTGACCCACCATGACACTGACCAACAGAACACTGACTCAGTAAACACCGTCTCAATAGAACACTGACCCACCATGACACTGACCAACAGAACACTGACTCAGTAAACCCCGTCTCAATAGAACACTGACCCACCATGACACTGACCAACAGAACACTGACTCAATAAACACTGTCTCAATAGAACACTGACCTGCTATGACACTGACCCGACAGAACACTGATTCAATAAACACCATCTCAATAGAACACTGACTTGCCATGACATTGACCCACCAGAACACTGACTCAGTAAACACCGTCTCAATAGAACACTGACCCACCATGACACTGACTCAGTAGAAGACTGACCAGCCAGAAGACTGTTTTCTGATTTCTGTTTTCTGTCGCAAAACATATGCCCATTTTCAATACACCTGCATGTTATAATCAGGTTTCAGCAGATAAACCAGGTTACCTGCTGAAGAAAAGGCATGATTGAATGAAAAGAATGAATGAAAATGCATAATCACGAAATCTGATTTCTCTGTGTTAATTGGCATGTAAAAAGATATTTCAGAATTCTGAATACTCCCAATTATTTCTCTGTGCATGTAACCACAGTCACTAACCCACCATGACACTCACTCAATAGAACACTGACTCAGTAGAACACTGACCCACCATGACGCTCACTCAATAGAACACTGACTCAGTAGAACACTGACCCACCATGACACTCATTCAATAGAACACTGTCCCACCAGAATACTGACTAAGTAGAACACTGAACCAACATGACACTCACTCAATAGAACACTGTCTCAATAGAACACTGTCTCAATAGAACACTGAGTCAGTAGAACACTGATTCAATAGAACACTGACCCACCATGACGCTCACTCAATAGAACACTGACCCGACAGAACACTGACTCAGTAGAACACTTACTTGCCATGACGCTTACTCAATAGAACACTGACCCACCATGACACTCATTTAATAGAACACTGTCCTGACAGAACACTGACTCAGTAGAACACTGACCCACCATGACACTCACTGAATAGAACACTGTCCCGACAGAACACTGACTCAGTAGAATACTGACCCGATAAAGCAATGCCTCTTCCCGTCTGATAAAGCACCTAAGCCTCCTCTGTCCTACTCTAGTTTGGCACTGCCTCAACCACTATCCTGGACGAGGAGCCCATAGTGAACTCTGGCCTGGCTGCAGCTCTGCTACTCTGCAAGAACAAAGGTGAGCACGAGCATGTTTGTTTGTGTTTAGTGTGTGTGTGTGTGTGACAGACAGTGCCATAACATAATCATATCCTGTGGTGTAATATGAGTTGTGTTTGTATTCAGGGCTGCTGGACACTCAGATGCAGAAGGTGGCGAGGGTGAAGGCTCCTAAAGTCGTGATCCACGATGACAACTACTGCATTGAGGACAAGATGTGAGTGTGTCTCAGGTGTTGCCGATGCTGCACACTAAAATAGCAATACTATTTTTTTTGTGCAATTCCTCATTCATCCACTGGAGGGCCCATATGGATGGGAATCAATTACAGAGACCCGGAGCTCACACCATTTACTGAAGCATCTGTTGTAAACAGGTGGCATTCAGATGACTAGCTCAAAATAGATCTCGATGCCATATGTAATTATTGACCTTAGTGGCACTGGCAGGTGGGTGGAGTAAGATGTCTGTGTAGATTCTCATTTATCCAGGTCATGGTAGTCAAAGGAGCTAAGTTGTAAGAAACTAGTTGTAAGTTCTTTTTGGAGCTTAAAGACGTTTCACTTTTCATCCAGAACTGAAGAAGCCTTTTCGATGAAAAGTGGAAAGGCCTTTAAAGGAGAACTTCGGTGTAAAATGAAAATTGGCATGTTAAAACATCATACCGAGTTGGTATGTGTACTGAGGAGCAAATTTGGAGAAGTGGTAGGTGCCCTTAGACGAAGCATGACGACTACGCTATTTTTAAACCATTAAAACAGCTCGAAAAAACTCCACACTCCATCGGTAGTACAACAAAAGCTCTGGCATTCAAAACAAAGCACTGAGAATATTGTAAATGTACACGTTTATTTAAAAAACTGTTCTTACATGCAGTAGTTTGCTGTTGTTTCTCGTCGCCGCCATGATGAAAGTCCAAACAAGTCGATTGTACTACCTCTCCTCCTATTCTTCCTGCTGGTTTGTGTTCGTCAATCGACTTGTGCGGACTTTCACCATGGCAGCGACGAGAAACTACAGCAAGGTACTGCCTCTCAAAACTGTTTTATTTTATTAATGTTGTGTAGACTTACAAAGTTCTCAGTGCCTCATTTTTAATGTCAGGGTATTTGTTGTACTACCGATGGAGTGTGGAGTTTCTTCGAGCTGTTTTAATGGTTTAAAAATAGCGTAGTCGTCATGCTTCGTCTAAGGGCACCTACCACTTCCATTGTTAGCCTTCTGGGACAAACGATAAAAAATAGTTAAACTCTGAATGCAACAGGCTAAATCAATTTTGCTCCTCAGTACACATACCAACTCGTATGATGTTTTAACATGCCAATTTCCATTTTACACCGAAGTTCTCCTTTAAGCTCCAAAAGAAGTCCAGTTGCTTAAAGCTTACCTCCTTTGATGATGGGGAGAGATAATGATCTGCTCCATCCTGAGGTAACCCCCCCCCCCGCCCCACTGCTGCCCGGGCTCTACATGACTAGCTGCCCACTGGTCCATTTGTACAACAGTAGGTCACATGTGTTCACTGAATGGGTTAAAGACACCAGACATATTTCATCAGGGGTTCCCTCTGTCAACTTACCCAAAGTCAACTTTCACTTTTTCCCGTTCATCTTCATCCCTCTCTTCCGTGCCCCTCAGGATGATAGACGACAAGTACAGCCGTCGGGAGGAGTACCGCGGCTTCACGCAGGACTTCAAGGAGAAGGACAGCTACAAGCCCGACGTCAAGATCGAGTACGTGGACGAGTCTGGACGCAGGCTCACGCCCAAAGAGGTGGGTCGGCGAGGCCTGTGGGTTTTTGTGTTTTGTTTATAATAATAATAATAATAATAATAATAATAATAATACAGTGGTCCCTCGTTATTCGCGGGAGTTACGTTCTAAAAATAATCTGCGATAGGCAAAATCCGCAAAGTAGTCAGCTTTATTTTTTACAATTATTATAGATATTTTAAGGCAGTAAAACCCCTCACTACACACTTTATACAGTTTTCTTAGATAGGCATTGACATTTTCTCACATTTCTCTCTCTTCTACTCTCAAAGTTCAAACTTGCAAACATACAGCATTTCAGAGTCACACGCCTAGCGATGGAAGATTTATGTAAATTTTACAAGCTGAGAGCATTCTGTACTGTACAGGAGGTTGATTGACAATGTTATACAGTGCCTTAGCCAATCAGGGCGCAGAACACTGTGCTGTAAAAAAAAAAAAAAAAAAAGCATGCACTAAGGCGAAAGGTGAACCGCGTTATAGTGAGGGACCACTGTACATTTTATTTGTTACACGGCGCCTTTCAAAACACCCAAGGTCACCTTACAGAAAATAAAAATAATAAAATCCACATTAAAAACGGTAAGAGCATTAAAATATTACAGTAAGTGAAATAGCTTAGAGCCCATATGATAATTTAAAAAGGTATGTTTTCAGTGCACTTTTAAATTGTGAGACAGAGTCCAGGGTGCGTCTGTATAAGGGATGTAATGTATGTCACTGCATGTCCAGTCCTATGTGGCTAGGTGCAGATGTACCCAACAGTATACACAGGTGTAGTTATAAGTGTGCTAGTTCTGTATCTATAAGTTATGAAGTACTGCTGATTTCTGTGTGTGTGTGTGTGTGTGTGTGTGTGTGTGTGTGTGTGTGTGTGTGTGTGTGTGTGTATTTCTGTGTTGTGTGGAACTGAAAATGCAGATGAGGGAAGTTGCTGATGGGGAACAATACCCTGAGAAATGATGCTCATACAATGTGTGTGGGTGTGTGACAATGACAGTGGTTTACACGTGTGTATGTGTCCCTTCTCAGGCTTTCCGTCAGCTGTCACATCGTTTCCATGGAAAAGGCTCAGGGAAGATGAAGACGGAGAAGAGGATGAAGAAGCTGGAGGAGGAAGCTGTACGTTGTCTGTGTGTGTGTGTCTTGTGTGTGTGTGTGTGTGTGTGTGTGTGTGTTAAAAGGGTGACTGTTTTCTGTGTGGTAATGTTTTGTGGTGAGGTTGTACACTCTCATCTGGACTTTGTATGTTTATTATGTGGTGTGTGTGGGGTAATGTTTTGTGCTGAGGTTATACACGCTCATCTAGACGTGTGTGTGTGTGTGTGTGTGTGTGTGTGTGTGTGGTATATGTGTGTGTGTGGTGTATGTGTGTGTGTAATGTACTGAGGCTGTTCTGGTGTTGTGCTGCAGCTGCTGAAGAAGATGAGCAGCAGTGACACCCCTCTGGGTACGGTGGCCCTGCTGCAGGAGAAGCAGAAGTCCCAGAAGACGCCCTACATCGTCCTCAGCGGCAGCGGCAAGAGCATGAACGCGTAAGTCTCTCTCACACACATGCAGGCCACATCATGTCATGTAAGTCTCCAGCACACATGCGCGCGTGCACACGCACACACACACACACACACAGGCCACATCATCTCACATGCATATGCATGCTGCATGTGAAAAGATTCTTCTACCCCGATTGCCCCCATCAGTCAGTGAAAGAAAGTAGACGGAATAACGAGCGAAATAACAAAAAGGCAAACAAATTGAGAAGTTCGTGAAAAAAACATACCATAGTTGAGTCTTGTTACACCACACGTTGACCTAGCAAAATACAGGTAAGTAGTGTGTTTGTTTAGGATGTTTAGATCTTCTATTTGGTGTGCTATGACCGAATGAGCTTTGAATTATTGTAGCCTGAACAGCCTGAAACAGGAGCACTAAAGCAGTTTTTTTTACTAAAACTGGCTCACAGGGCATTCATTAATACTAGAGACCACCGCAAAATTAATGAAAAAAATGATGCAATGACGCCTTCAACCCAAACTTATTTCTTTAGCAGTCTTTCTTAACCCTAATTTTCTGCTGATTTACTTAATAATAATATGGACAATAATAAGGATTAAGGTCATAGGGGTAGTGTTGTGTGACAAACAGAAATTAAGAAGAACCTCAATGTCACCATTGCACTGATATTTATTATTTTTCCCACAGGAATACCATCACCAAGTAACAGCTGCCTACTTTACAAGGGGAAGGAGACCACAGCAGTTGTGCACACACACACACACACACACACACACACACACACACACACACACACACACGCATTTTATTGCAGTCAACCTATAACTTTTATGTACAGAATATATATTTCTGTGTAAGTGCATACATGCCCCACAGTACATTTTAAATTGATAAAGGTAGTTGTACAGAACATTCAGTTTCGACCTCGTTAAAATCATTGACATTAGGTAAATTTAACGTGCATTTTCTTCTTTTTAATTCCTCATCTGTATTCATGGTTTTGTTTTGTGGCGTTTAAGTTCTGTAAATGAGATTTGGAAAAATAAAGTTAAGGCTTGAAAGTTTTAGACTCATATGGGCGTATGTTTGGTAAATCTGTGAGAATGAGAAGCCACACATAATTCAGTTTTTTTTCTACGTACATGCACAGCTTATTTACGTCGACATGGATATGTGCATGTGTCTCCAAAGTATAGCGTTGTTGCTAGGGTTCCATTCATACTCAGAATGTTTGAGCTCTGGCCTCTTTTAATGGCTACAGGACTACCACTACCAGATGACGCTGCCCTACAGAGGCAAACTGCAGTAACTACATCAACACACAAACTGAGAAAAATGCCTTTAATGTTGTCATACTGCCCAGTAGAGGTGTGAACCTTCACTCATGTTACGATTCGATTACGATTATTAAGCTAGCCATTCGATTCTATTCGATATCTCGATGCATCACGATGTCAGATATTACCTTCCTATTTTATTTAATAAAACTCAACAGCCACCAATATTCATGGCAAATTAAAAACAATATGAAATAAAAAGTAACAGCACAGTTTAGCAATACACAAGAAAATACATTATAATCAGTTATCATCTGCTATTGAAACAATTATTAATCGGTTCATGTCTGCATCACGATGCATCGATTATATGATTAATTTCAACACCCCTACTGCCCAGTCAAACATGCTGTAGGTATAATAGTGGTAATGCTTTTATGTACTATCTGAGTAGGAGGAAGCCAGAGGTTTAGTCACAACACAAAGGAGGTGAAAGTTAATTATTCAATTAAATAAATGCAGTTACTGCCTTTTGGCTTAATAGGGCAGAACTGCAAAAGTGCAGTGTATAGCACTGTCAGCCATCACAATAACTGTAATGAGCCGAACATTATCATTACTACAAGTAAGGCAAAACTCAATGATGCAGATGGGAACTATGCCCTATACCTCTATTCTTTGAGAATTTTCTGAGAATTTCCTTGCTGGCATACAACTGAAAGTTTGGCAACAGTAGTCTACTTCACGTACTTGAAGTTAAGTTTGCTTTAATATAAGCTCGATTTTGGCTGTCTTTTACGCAACACTTAAATATGAATATCTTGTCTTTGGCCAGGGCAGAGTTTGGTGATCACTGTTCCACTCAAAAATTTACTTTTAATTTTTACTTTTTGCTTGACGGTCTGGTCTATCCTTTATTTTCATGATTTGTTTAAGCACACACAGTTGCATTGAGTATAATATGCGCTTTAATTTTTACTTTTTGCTTGACGGTCTGGTCTATCCTTTATTTTCATGATTTGTTTAAGCACACACAGTTGCATTGAGTATAATATGCGCTTTTCGAATAAATTGTACGTATTTGGTAACACACACAACCAAGCATGTGCCAGTAATTGAGATGACCATCTCAGCAGTTGGTCAGAGCACTCAATTTGAGCAATCATTTCACAAGTTGTGTGTGTGTGTGTGTGCATTTCACAATTTCTGTGCACCTTGTGATAAGACCTCCAACCTGCCTGTGTGTGTGGAGAATCATTTGCTTTAACAGGGGTTCTCAACAACAAAGGCCCTGACATTAAAAACAAGGCACTGAGAACTTTGTAAGTGTACACAACCTTTATTAATAAAACAGTTTTGACAGGCAGTACCTTGCTGTAGTTTCTCGTCGCCGCCATGATGAAAGTCCACACAAGTCGATTAACGAACACGAACCAGCAGGAAGAATAGGAGGAGAGGTAGTACAATCGACTTGTTTGGACTTTCATCATGGCGGCGACGAGAAACAACTGCAAACTACTGCATGTAAGAACAGTTTTTTAAATAAACGTTGTGTACATTTACAATATTCTCAGTGCTTTGTTTTGAATGCCAGAGCCTTTGTTGTACTACCGGTGGAGTGTGGAATTTCTTTGAGCTGTTTTAATGGTTTAAAAATAGCGTAGTCGTCATGCTTCGTCTAAGGGCACCTACCACTTCCATTGTTAGCCTTCTGGGACAAACAATAAAAAATAGTTAAACTCTGAATGCAACAGGCTAAATCAATTTTGCTCCTCAGTACACATACCAACTCGGTATGATGTTTTAACATGCCGATTTTCATTTTACACCGAAGTTCTCCTTTAACTTTGCCCTGTTGCACTATACAAATAAATCTTGACCTTGACCTGCAGATGTGTATATAACACACACACATAACCAAGCATATGCCAGTCATTCAGACAACCATCTCAGCAGTTGGTCACAATGTCAACAATGTCAGGGATTTTGCGGGATTATAGTTCAGTGTATTATCAACCAATTACACCAAGTTGGTTGTATATGTCAGGTAGCATACATCCACAGAAGATCTGTGGTAGTTCTTCAAGATGTTTGGCGCAACCTACCAGCCAAGTTCCTTCAAAAACTCTATGCAAGTATACCTAGAAGAACTGATGGTCTTTTGAAGGCAAAGGGTGGTCACACCAAATATTGATTTGATTTAGGGTTCTGTTTTGTTCAGTCACTGCACTTTGTTAATTGATAAACATAAATAATTAACACTTCCATTTTTGAAGGCATTCCTAGTTGACAGCATTTTTTTCACACCTGACTGAAACGTTTGCACATTACTGTATATATATATATATATATATATATATATATATATATATATATATATATATATATATATACACATACAAGTTTAGCTTTTAACTCAATCATACAGGACATTCTTATCACCACACTTGGCACTCTTGGCCTCCCCCCTCTTACATGTGCCTGGGTAAAGGATTTTTTTTTACTAACCAGCGCTGAGGACATCTCCTGGACAGACAACGTCACAGCAGTCATCACGAAGGCTCAGCAGCAGCTACACTTCCTGAGGGTCCCCAGGAAGCACAACCTGGACACCAACCTGCTGCTGACCCTCTACCGCTCATACATGGAGAGCCTGCTGACATATTGTATTACAGTATGGTATGACAGCTACTTCATGATGGACAGGGGGAGGCTTCAGAAAGTAGTTCATCAGCTGCCCTTGTGGTGGAAAAAAACTCTACCCATACTGAATAATTAAACAAAAAACAGAACTCTAAATCCTCTTACAAAAAGAGACTAGTTGAGACGAGAAATACTGATAATTAGAGTCTTTTATTCACAACACCACTCAAACCCAACAGTTTGCTTGCCTGCCAAGACTGATCTGTGATGAGATGGTGAGTAAAACAGTTCCCAACCAGGTGTTCTGCAGAAGACCCAAAAGCTGCCTCTGAAATCTGAATGATCTGAAAGAGACCTGTCCCCTATGCTGGTGTTTATGCTTCTGAGCTAGGTGGAAAGTAATGTCTTAAGACACCGTTTTGTGCTTGTGCAACCAAGCTTGTGCATTTTGGAGCTTGTCTCTGTACTTTCTGCACAGTTTCAGATCGCATTTTTTGTTCCAGTAAACCATGAACCTGATGTTCTTATGGTCACTGCACCTCAACTTTTGCTCTAGTCCCCTGATATTGAACCGTTTCACTCTTGGTCTGTCACCAGCATTTTGTCAGTACATCTTTGTCTTCTTTCCTTGTTAACTACACATGTCTTAAGTATCAGAACAGTATTGTCAATAACAGTAATATTAAATGTCATGACCTTAGAACTAACTGTTAATACCTCAGACATATTCTCAATAACGTCTCTTTTGTTCTGGTGATTAATAGGCTTTTTAACCGTCTCTTTTACACCCTCTCCCCTCCCTGTTGGACATTTACACCTCCTGCTGCCTCCACAGACCTAAGAACATCATCAAGGACAGTTCCCGCCCTGGCTTTGATCTGTCCTGTCTGATCTGACCTGTTGACTCAGACTGTGCTCCCTACCCACTTTTTTATTCTCTATCTTGTCTTGCGCTACTATTTATTTATTGTATGTTGTAAATACTCTTCTTACATATTTGGACTGGAGAAGGAGTTGCTCTCAACCTCTTTGTACAGGTGTATATTGTATATTTGTATGGTGACAATAAAAAGCCTTCAGTTCTATTCTGTGCAAGGAGCTCAACTTCTGTGTTGCTGAATTTTTGCTTCCTTTTTTGTTACATGAAAAAAATTAACATGAAGCTCTTTTTGAACCTGCGGCATTCTGCTGCTTGTCCTCAGAGGCTCCTCCACTCGTGCATGCATGGTGAAAGATGGTTTATTGAAGAAATCTGAATAATAATAATAATGTTGTACATAACATTTTTTAAGTTAACACATTGTTACACATTATCTTGCATTCCTAAGTTATATTGTGTTCTTAGGGCATTACAATCTATTCTCTCAGGCCAACCCACATTACCCTTTAAGGTTTGCAGACAGACAGGGCCCGTAAATAAGTCATAACCTAAACCTAAAAGGTCCCTATTTTCAAAAAAAAAAAAAAATGTAACGCTATAATAAATAATAAAAGGTTAAATACATCATCCCAAAATTTGCAAATGTGTACACAATCTAATACACAGTGAATGTATGAGCCTTGCAGTTATTACAGAACTTTGATAGTTCTGTGTTCATTCTGTTACGTCGCAGAGGGGTGATGTGTAATCTGTGAGTGAGTCTAAATTTTAATTCCTTGGCCTCATTAGTAGTAAAACACCCACTAAGGTCAATCCACAAGTTGTCCCATTCTTCACTTGTTATTTGAATACCAAGGTCATTCTCCCATGTAGTCTTTTTGCTCTTTGTTGTACTTTCTTTCAACCTCTTGCAGAATACCGTGGGGCAGAACATGGTGGTGCAGTGGTGGCCCACTGTGTGCTGTGATGTGCCATGTGATCACAACGACCAATGGGACTGACTTTCACTTTCAAAATGTAGTCACTAATTTTCTAGAGTCATTCGTGTCAATGAATACATCTTCCAGAGATTAAGTAATATATCTATAGCGAGACTGTTGGAGAGTGGTTGCAATATAACTGTGTAGTTGGAAATACCTAAAAAGTTGTGTGGTTGGAATTTCATATCTACTTTTTAACCGATCAAAGCTTGACACTGAGCCACTTACCAACATATCTCCTAGTGTCCTAATACCTTTGTCATATCATACACTGAAAGAGTATGGCAGGGAATTCTGAATTGAAATGTAGTGGGGTTAGTGGTGATGTGACTTCATTCTGGCCCTCTACTTGCCTTATTAAGTGAAAGTGATTCCCATTTGTTGTTGTGTTCACACAGCACTTCACAGCACACACAACGAAATTTGACGTCTACATTTAACCCACCAAACCTGTGAAGACATGGCAGCCACAACAACACACCCAGAGAGCAGTGCGTGGGGACTGTGCCATGCTCAGGGCACCTCAGTTATGTGGGAGGATGGAGAAGAGTGCTGGTCATTCACTCCCCCCACCCACCTGTCGGTGTGGGGAATTGAACCTGTGACCCTTTGGCTGCAAGTCAGACTCCTTAACTGCTAGCCCCAAGCATTGTGCACCAAGCATTCCAAACTTGTGTTTTGTTCCCTTGATGGCTGAGTTAACCCATGTCTTAGATGTATACACTATATTATTGAAAGTCATAGGACATATACTTTCAGACTCAATATCAAGCTACAAAGACTGAAACTAAACTAACCCTATCAACTATAGGTGAGGTGAACTTCACCCATTTATTAGACGCCATTTATCAGTACCCTAACTTGAGAAAGTTTTTTACTTGAATTTCAACATTTTTATACGTTATTACACATATATTGGTAAAAACATTGTTTGGTAACGATGTCCTTGCTATAAGGTGGCTGAGGTATACCTACAGGAAAGGCAGGGTAAAGCAGGCCAGGAAAACCCCACAAAAGCCTACCACTCATGAGCACACACATAGCAGAGAACACAAAAGATGCAAATTCATAAGCATAAGTCAACGTGGCACACAGTAAGTAAACCACCTCAGAGATTAACTGCCTCCTTACTTATTATCCCTATTATGAAGAGCTACCGTGAGAAGGGGAAACGGGCAGCATTATCGGTGGACAAATTATACATTGAGGGGGTCCTTTATCGTGACCATAAAGTAACAACTTGGTTATGACTCTTGCCAGCACATGGTTAATATGAACTGCACTCCCCTGCTTGCCTCTGTATCGCAGACACAGACACACTTGTAAAATCTCTGATCTGAGTCTAGGGCCTGGTTGTCTCTCTCTCTCTCTCTCTCTCTCTCTCTCACGACTATACCTGTCGGGTGCGATGTCGCATTTTCCGTCTCTCTCTCTCTCTCTCTCTCTCTCTCTCTCTCTCTCTCTCTCGAGCGGCTATGCCTTTCGAGTGCGATGTCGCATTTTCGTTCTCTCTCTCTCTCTCTCTCTCTCTCTCTCTCTCTCTGTCTCTCCCTGTGTGTGTGCGTGTGTGGTTTTTTTTTTTGGTGGGAGGATGGGTTTTTTTGGAGTGGGAGGAGGAGGACAATGTCTACGTGGAAATGGAGTGTATTGCGATTGTCAATCTACCTGCTTATTAGTCATACTCTCAGTTTAAGCGTCATAATGGGATCAATCTTAGAAATATCTTGATACATGGGAATTGAAGAAACAGACTTAAAAATTGCGAGCTATAATTGCAATGGTCTAGTTAACAGTAAGAAATGACAACATGTATTTTCATGGTTCAAAGAAAAAAAAATACAATAATATGTTTACAAGAAACTCAATCAGTACAAGCTGACGAAATAACTTGGGCTAAAGAATGGGGTGGTCCATTGGTGTTTTCTCATGGCTCAACAAACTCTTGAGGGGTACTGATACTTTTCAGAAAACATGTTAAAATAGGTATAGAACATATGGAATCTGACAATGATGGTAGGTGGATTATCTTGAAGCTGGCTATTGATGGAAGACATATATGTTTGGTTAATTTATATGGACCAAATTCTGATTTCCCTACTTTCTATGAGAATATTAACAAAATCATTGGATGCTCTAAGTTTTTAAATGATTGTTATATAGTGGTTGGTGATTTTAATGTTATACAAAATGGTAAATTGGACCAAAAAGGACTGAACCCTATTACTTATAACCCTCAAGCTCAAAATCAACTTAAACTAATGATGGATGAGCATGGCCTTGTTGATGTTTGGAGACTAAAGCATCCTAATTTGCAAAGGTTCACATGGAGGAGGCAAAATCTAGCCAGCAGAATTGATTACTTTCTTATCTCCTTTTCATTTACATCCAAGGTTAAACGTGTGATGATGGAGGATAAGCTGAAATCAGACCATCAACTTATCTCTTTGCATATGCAGATGGTAGAATATCCACGGGGACCAGGGTACTGGAAATGTAACCAAAAACTGTTGGATGACTCAGTATTTGTAGAAAAGGCCAAAACTTTTATCACAGACTTCTTCACTGTCAATGTGGGATCTGCAAATCCACAAATAGTTTGGGATGGTTTCAAAAGTGCACTTAGAGGACACACTATAAAATTTGGGTCATACAGACAGAAATTATGTAGAGAAAGAGAAAAGAATATTAAAAAGGAGATAGAAGTAATGACTTCAGATATAGATAACACTGCGGCTACACAGGAGGAGCTGGACAAATTGGAAGAAAAACAAAAAGAATATGAAAGTATGCTTATAGGAAGATCAGATATCTCGTATTTAAAAAAAACGAGTAATATGGATGCAAAAGGGAGAAAGGTGCAATAGCTTTTTCTTAGAATTACATAAACGAAATTCAGCTAAAAAGAATGTACAGAAACTTTTAGTAAATGACTCAGTTACAGTAAATAACCCAACAGCAATCTTAGAAGAAATGCAAAAGTATTATTTACAGGTGATGTTGAACCTCCAAAAAGTGACAATAATGAAGGTGAGTTCCTGTATCAACAAAATGTTAAATTAAGTGAAGTTCAAAGACAGGCATGTGAAGGGGAAATAACAGAAGAGGAATTGCTAGATGTAGTTATGTCCTTTCAGAAAGGGAAAACACCAGGCCTTGATGGTATCCCTATGGAGGTTTACCAAACCTTCTATGAGCAGATCAAGAATCCACTCCTCTCCTGCTTTAATTATGCATACAATAATGGTGTTCTTTCCGAAACTCAAAGAGAAAGTGTGATATCACTGCTATTAAAGCAGGAGCCCAATGGGCATTATAAGGACCCAGTACATCTAAGAAACTGGAGACCAATAACGCTACAAAACTATGACACAAAAATCTTAGCGAAATGTATTGCATCACGGATTAAAAATGTTATAGAGCAGATAATACACCACGATCAAACGGTGTAAGAGCCAGTTTTCCTTTTGTCTTGCAAATGTTGTACTCGTCCACTGGGGGGCATCATTGTGTAATTGGGTTCACGGCAATATAAGGGGGAACCTTTGTTCAGGTGACAGGTGTTGCCTGACGGAGGGGACCCATACAGTTTTGACCGCCATGCTTGGCGTTTGTGGGGAACTTGCTGGCGTTTGTTTTATTGTACTGTGTATTTTCGTATTGGACTGTGATGAATCACGCTGTGAAACGGTGAAATATTGGATGCTGGACATAGTTCAACATTGCGGTGAGCACAATAAATGAATCAAGAAAGAAACGTCAAGTTTGTTGATTCCTACATACATGTCAGTACATCTGCTGAGCAAGCGCGTCATACTGGCGTTAGTCAAGCAACCCCTCAGGGGCTTTAAGTGGTAGTCTTAGCCTCTATATCTAAAGTCAAAACTGTGCCTCACGCCATCGAGACGGAACAAGATCTACCGAAGTGGATTAGCTGTTCATTGTGCGATTGGACTGGAGTTACAGGAAGACTACAGAGTCAGGACTAGGCTATAGGGGGCCTGCGTTAACGTCGCTATATTGGATCAACACAGTGGAGGATGAGTCTACTTCTCGCCGAAAGTCTGCTTGGCCTGCATGCTTCGGAGTAAGGCGCCCAACGAAAGGTATGTGTAGCGCTACCTACGAATGAATGGCCATTCAGTTGTGTGCACACATAGGTTGAAATCCAATGCATTGGTGACAGTCGGGGTGGGTAATCAACACGGATACTTTGTTGCGGATTTGCCTTCGTTTCGTTTCAACATATTGACTTTGGTGCGGACTTTTGAAACTGTAAGTAATTACTCGGACTACTTTTAATATGGAAGACGGTAATGCTGTAGATAAGTCCACGGAGCCGTCTGAAAATTCGAATATTGAACATGTCGAGGCACAAGACGATAGACAAAAACGCGTGATTAAATTAACTGTTAAAGCGTTTGCCGAAAAACTGGAACGTTTACAAACTGAAAGACGAAATGTGCTGAATAAGGCTTCTAAATTAAGAGATGTGTTGTTATGTTGTATGAAGAAGAATGACAATGTGCAGGTTGAATGTGTTCTTAATGACTTGTTGAAAAGGTGTGACGAAGCAAAGGGTATTCATACATCTGTAATGAGTTTGTTGCCAACTGAAGAAAGGGAGAAACATGACGTGTGGTTTAAAGCTAAAATGATAGCCAATAATGACGTCATTTCTAAGGTGCAATTATGGGTATCTAAGTGTGATGAACGTGTAACAGGTGATGTTGCCATCGGTATTGATGATGACGATGATGTTAATCCTGAAGACAGCGTTTCAAATGTACCCAGCAGACGGTCAGGTAGAAGCTCTAGGAGTGGTAGATCTAGCACTGCCTCCGCTGCAACTAAGGCTAAGGCGGAGACCGCAGCACTGCTTGCACGTTTGGCTGCGTTAAAGGACAAGCATGCCCTTGAGGAACAAGAACAACAGATAAAGAGGAAAAAGGAGCAACAGGAATTGGAAACCCTGTTTGCTGAATCCACGGCTAAACTCGCAGTTCTTCAGTCCTCTGACAATCAAAGCTGTGCTAAAGCATCTACTGCAATGAATTCCTACTTGGAGGAACACACAAGAAAATTGTCACGCAAGTTGAACCCAAAGGCAGATGAATTCATGTATCCATCTCAAAGGAAATGCATGTACAAGGAGTCCGTGCTTGAATCATACACAAAGTCACCAGGAGTGTCGCAGCAGAACAGTGGTGCACAGCCCGTTGTTAGGCCAAAGCAACACACTACTCTCAACATGCCAAAGCAACACACTACTCTCAACATTCAGAATCTTCAGCACACCCTGGGCACAGGACTACAGCCCACTCAATTGACTAACCTACCAGCACCTAACCTTGTCTCAGTAATGCAACGGCAAAATGAAATAACGTCTGCACTGGTTAAGCAACAACAGCTAGCATCACTGCCAGCGAGGGACATCCCTCTGTTCGATGGAGATCCTCTTCAGTACATTTCATTTATGCGTGCGTTTGAGCAAGGAGTGGAGGAAAAGGCCAGCCAACATGACTGTTTGTACTACTTGGAACAGTTCACTAGGGGGCAGCCAAGGGAGCTTGTTCGTAGTTGCCTGCACATGATGCCTGGCCTGGGCTATGCAATGGCAAAAAACCTGCTGCAAGAACACTTTGGCAACAAGTATAAAATTGCCACTGCATATATTGAGAAAGCTTTGTCCTGGGCTCCAATGAAGAATGAAGATGTCTCCGCATTAAAGGCCTTTTCCCTCTTTTTGAGAGGTTGCTGCAATGTTATGGCAGAACTTGACTACATGCAAGAGTTGGATATGCCAATTAATATTCGAGCAATTGTTAGCAAGCTGCCATTCAAGGTCAGAGAGCGATGGAGGAGCGTTGCATATGACACTCTGGAAGCAACAGGCAACAGGGCTGTATTTAATGATCTTGTCAAGGTTATTGAAAGACATGTCAGCGTCTTGTCAGACCCATTGTATGGCAATATTGACACACCACCTGGACCTAATGGAGGAAGAGTTGCTAGTAGGCCAAGGTCTTATTTAGAGCAAAGGATGAAGGGAAAGAGTTTTGCTACTACTATAGCACCTCTAGAGTTAGAACAAGTTAGAGGCTCCAGGACCACTTCATCATGGCGTAGTTGTGCTGTAACGTCACTTTGTTTATGTTGCGCTCAAAGTCACTCTCTTGACCGCTGTGAACAGCTGATGCACATGAAACACCGGGACAAGATAGACTTCCTGAAGGAGAATGACTTGTGCTTTGGGTGCCTGTCTGCTGGGCACATGAGCCGACATTGTGAGCAGCGTTTAACTTGTGGAACATGTGGTCAAAACCATCCCACTCTTCTTCATGTTGACAGGAGTGACGCAGCAAGTGGCAAACGCATGGGACAGGCCCAAGCTAGGTCCTCCACAGCATCAGATGGGCCTATAGGGTTACGGCCATCCTCAGAGACATGTGGACATACAGGGGCCGGAAGGGATCGTTGTCTGTTGCCCATCCTCCCGGTGCAGGTGAAATCTATTAAAGGTGATAAGGTGATCCAGACATATGCATTCCTAGACCCAGGCAGTTCAGCCACTTTTTGTTCAGAGCAGCTCATGCGAAGGCTTCACCTTAATGGAAAACGAACACAGTTTCTACTCCAAACAATGGGGCAAGAACGAGTGGTGCCATCATACTCAATCGTTGGCTTGGAGGTGTCTGGCATTAATGGTGACGTGTTCTATGAACTTCCAGAGACTCTGACACAGAGAAAAATGCCTGTGGGCCCTGACCACATTGTTACTACCAGAGACCTGGTGCAGTGGCCTTATCTGGATAGAGTTGATGTTCCCGAAATAGAGGCTGATGTCGACTTACTGATTGGCAGTAACATACCCAAAATACTAGAGCCTTGGGAAATCATAAATAGCTGTGGAAAGGGCCCTTATGCTATTAAAACAGCATTAGGATGGGTCGTGAATGGTCCTGCGCATGAGGATTCCAGCCTTGGTGCTGATCGTGTATCAGCGTCGGTGAACAGGATTTCTGTGCACAGGCTGGAGGAGATGCTGATTAATCAGTATAACCATGACTTTAATGAGAAGGCTCAGAAAGGGGCATACTCGGCTTCGGAGAAACTTGTCGGAGAGAAGGAGGAAGTCATCACCGTTAAGTCAACAATCAAGGAAGAGCCCATGGAGGTAATGACAACAATCAAAACAGGGTCAGAGGTCACCACTAGTAAACCCACTGACCCACTGACAACAGAACCCACAGAGGAGGCCAGGAGAAAAACAGCGGAGGAGATCCAGAGAGCAATCAAGAACGACCAGCAGGCCAAAATCCCCCTTAAAAAGCGGGAGATGAAGCTAAGTGAGGACTTCGACAGCGGAGCTGGCAGTGGTGGCTCAAGCGTTATCGTGGCAAACATGTCCATTGCTACCACAAAAGAGCCAGCCAAGGAGGTGAACAGCGATCAGGTCAACGGGGACATGCAGCCTTCCAGGGTAGATGAGTCTGGTACGAAATCTAGTATAACGTCGACAGCAGCAGCAAAACCAGAGAGTCTGAAAACATCACAGGAGGAAAAGATAGAGGTCTCAGAAAAGTCTGAGACAGAAAAATCAACCAAATCTGATGAAGCAAAGGATAGCAAAAAAGAAATCACGGCCGAAGAGAAAGTTTCAGCTGTGTCGCCTACAGAGGAAGCAGTGAAGGTGGATAAGCCCGAAGCAACAACTTGCATTAAGAGCACAGGCGCACGTGAAGATGATAAGCAGGACAAGTCAGACAAGCCAACACAGGATGGCTCATCCTTTGTCAAAAAGGATAATGAACCGGCTTTCACCACCATCAGAAAAGCTCCACCCGCAGAGGAGAAATCAATGACTTCAAAATCTGATGTCAAAACACCTGGCGTGTTGGATAATCATGAGGTCACACCGAAAGAAGCAAACATTCCAAGCTCTTCCACGAAGAGAGCAGACTGTTCCAAAGATTCTGCCGCCGCAAAAACTCAGAATGAAACAAAAAAGTTGGATGGAGAAAAAGATCAAGAAAAACGGCTATCTGAGCAGACGAACAAACCTGCCTCTCCTAAAAGAACACAGTTAGTGGCTTCTTCGAAAGAGGATAATAGTTCTTGCAGTTCGACAGAAGGAGACAAAAGCAAGACGGACACTGTATTCAAAAGTATGAATAAGCCACAGGTTTCTGTTGAACAAGACAAAGAGAAAGAAAGGGGGAATGACAGACCAAGCTCTCCAAGGGCTATTGAGAAGTCATCTCTGGCAAAAGACGGCAGTGTTTCTGAGATGACAAGTAACGTTTCTATTATAAAAGAAATCAAATCGCCCGTCCTGGCCAAAAGAAATGAAGATGGAACCACTAAAGAAAGTGACCAACTTTCCACTAACGATAGTGACAAACTATCCACTAACAAAAGTGACAAATTGTTTGCGAAAGAAAACAACAAACCAACTAGTAAAGAAAGCGACAAATCATCTTCTAAAGAAAATGACAAACCACTTGTCATAAAAGAACAGTCGGTGAGCAAAACAGCAGATAAGGAAGCTTCTGTTATTACATTAGGGGCACCTAGCGGTAAAGAAAACCAAACAGTTTCCAGTGAAACAGACAAGCATACTCCTACTCAAATTTCTACAAAATCTAGTCCACCTGTAGAGAAAGAGAAATCCCAAACCTCAAAAGAAGCTGTAAAAAAGGTTACAGCTAAAGAATCCAACCAAGATGCCTCTCCTGAAGGTATAGAAAAAGATTCAAAATTAAAAGAGAAAGAAGGCTCAGCAAAGAAAGCTGATGGCAGGGAGTCAGGAACTAAAGACACTTCAAAAGAAACAGAAGACAAAAATGGCAGCACACCTTCTGCTTCCCTAGCTAAGCCACATGATTCAAGCAAGAACAAAACCTCTTCTTCCTCTGTTTACAAAGGTCCCATGAAAGAGTAACACCATTGATAGACCTGTTGCTAAGCTCTGTCTGCTGTACGAATCTCCCGATTAACAAGTCAGAAAGGGTATACATTTTTCAATTGGGTTATAATGCGTACATCATGCTGCTTTTGCTTTGTTTCTTTTACTGGCTCTTTTTATTCTGTGTGCTTGAATTGTCATGTTTGTATGCCAACCATCACAATTAGGGGCCGGGGTGTAAGAGCCAGTTTTCCTTTTGTCTTGCAAATGTTGTACTCGTCCACTGGGGGGCATCATTGTGTAATTGGGTTCACGGCAATATAAGGGGGAACCTTTGTTCAGGTGACAGGTGTTGCCTGACGGAGGGGACCCATACAGTTTTGACCGCCATGCTTGGCGTTTGTGGGGAACTTGCTGGCGTTTGTTTTATTGTACTGTGTATTTTCGTATTGGACTGTGATGAATCACGCTGTGAAACGGTGAAATATTGGATGCTGGACATAGTTCAACATTGCGGTGAGCACAATAAATGAATCAAGAAAGAAACGTCAAGTTTGTTGATTCCTACATACATGTCAGTACATCTGCTGAGCAAGCGCGTCATACTGGCGTTAGTCAAGCAACCCCTCAGGGGCTTTAAGTGGTAGTCTTAGCCTCTATAAACAGGTTTCATACAAGGAAGAAACATTGCAAATAACATTAGACAGGTGGTGGAAATAATAGAATATTATGACAAAACTAAGAAACCTGGATTAATTTTTGTTGCAGACTTTGAAAAGGCTTTTGATACAATAAAATGGGACTTTGTCTACAAATGTTTGAGATCCTTTACCTTTGGAGAAAGCCTGATCTTTTGGGTGAAGGTCATCTATAATAAATCCATCAGTAAAATAATTAATTATGGATATCTGTCAAACTCTATTAGACTTGCAAAAGTGTGAAACAAGGCTGCCCCTTATCACCATATTTATTTATTATAGCAATAGAGATCCTAGCAAATAAGATACGTGGAAATGCAAACATTAAAGGTTTATGTTTACAACAATTACAATCTAAAGTTTCCATGTATGCAGACGATACTACTTTTATGTCTGAGCCTGATATAACTTCTCTCCAGAGCCTCATACTGGGATTAAACAACTTCTCAATAATATCAGGGTTGAAGCCAAATTATGACAAATGTAGCATCATGGGGCTAGGTTCCTTGAAGAACACCAACTTCACCCTTCCATGTGAGCTACCAATCGTATGGACAGATGGCTCAATAAATCTGTTAGGCATCCTGATCCCAGAAGACATTGGAAAAATATCAATAATAAACTTCCAAAATAAGATCAGTAAAGCTTCTAAAATCCTGCAGCCATGGTGTGGCCAAAAACTAACAATCTACGGGAAGGCCACCTTGATCAATACACTGGTAGTGTCCCAATTTACATACTTAATGCAGGCACTGCCAACACCGCCTGAAGATTTCTTCAAGGAATTTGATCAAAAAATATTTAAGTTTATATGGAACAATAAAAAGGATAAAGTCAAACGTGCTTACCTACATAATGACTATGAGATTGGTGGTGGGATTAAGTTATTAACTCTAAGGGCCTTAAATATGTCCTTAATAGCTTCTATTATACCTAAGTTGTACTTAAGAGCTGGTTCTCAAGCCAACTGCTGCAAAAGGCGCATCCAATTTTTGAAAAGAATTATTTCCCCTTCTTACAAGTAAAAATATACAGTATGAATTGATACAGAACATATTTGTTAAGATTTCAGGCTTTCTGGTCGAAGCTTTAATGAGATGGTTACAATTTCAATATCATCCACCTGATAATGCGGACAAAGTGTTACAACAAATACTCTGGCTGAATTCCAACATATTGCTAAGAGGAAACCCAATCTTCTTTGAAAATATATTTAAAGTTGGAATAATTTTCTTAAATGATATAGTGGAGGAAGGGAAAATATTGTCATACACACAAGTACAGAAAAAGTTGGGAAATATAGGTACATTACAACAATACAACCAGTTGGTTGGGTCAATACCACAAACATGGAAGAAAAAAATAAAGAACATGTTCACCTCACATTGGGTGTGTAGACCATTAATAAAAGTGGCTAAATGGACCACAAAATTAAAAATAAATAATGTTATGTATAGATTCTTCTTAGTGGACAGCAAACTTACAGACATTCCATACAAATATATTAATTATTGGGAAGGCCAACTGGATACTCTAATACCGTGGAAGTATGTTTTTAACACCTTATACAAAACAACACTTGATAATAAAATAAGATACTTTTAATATAAACTTGTTTATAAATACCTCGAAACAAAATACATGCTAAATAAATGGGAATTAGAGTCATCTTCTAGCTGTCGATTTTGCCAAAAAGAAGATGAAACATTGGAACATTTATTTTGGCATTGCCAAACTGCTGGGTTTTTTTTTGGTTTGAAGTTAAAAATTGGTTATCTAAATATAACATCCAGCTACACACGGATATGTTTACTGTGCTACTTGGTAACCTTTCAGCAACAGAGGACATACAAAACATAATATTGCTGTTGGGAAAAAATACTTGTTTGGAAAGCAGTGTAAGGAAAAAATTAACATTAATGGTTTTAAGAACTTTGTAAAATTATACTGCATAACTGAGCTTGGAATGGCATATGGAGCCAAGAAGGAGAACTATGTTGAAAGGTGGATAGGGCTTGTGAAAGGAGAGCGTTGGATGGAGTGACTAGTGATTGATGACTTTGGTTGGAATCTGCTAGTTGATGCTAATGTTATGATGTAATTGTGTGTGATCCACTCTGTCATCTTTGTCTATTGATTTATTTTTCTTCTTTATTACTACTTATTTTATCTTTTTTGTTCTTTTCTTTGCGAATGATGTGGACTGCACAGACTCCATCTTTATAGTTTTGTTTCATTGTTTTGTTTCTGTTTGTTATTTGTTGTGGGCAGAGTGGATTGAGGATTGTATACACCATTATGAGAAAAAAAGAAAAGAAGGAGAGGGGGTTGGGGGTTGGGTCAAGGGAAAAAAAACTGCCTCCTTACTTTCAGTAATGAAGTTCTAGGACAGGGGAACAATCAGCCTAATTGAGGCACAGGGGTCACACACTCAACATTAAGGCACACACAGACATGGGCCTGCACAACCACACAAAACTAAAATCAGCTGGATTGCCTTGGGCCTCATGTACTGACACTTGCGTGGATTTCCTACTGATTCTGTGCGTACGCGAAAAATCTGGAAAGATGCACAGATGTATGCACAAAAAAATCTAGATGTATCAATCTGTGCGTAAGCAGGTTTCCACACACATTCTCTTTGTACATCCCAATTAACGTGAAATTCAACGGACATGCATGAGCCCGACTCTTCGCCTTGTCTCCTCCCTCAAGTACTCCACATTGAATATGCTAATTAGAATAAATAGGCCTGTAGTAGGCAGGGGCAGTTTTAGGGATTCTGAGGCCCTGGGCAAAGAACAGTTTTGAGGCCCTACCCAAAATTGAGACTCATGTTACACTAACTTTCAGTAGATTCAAACTGGGACTGCAGAGATGGATTACTTGTTTGTTTTTTTTGTATGTTACAAGTGGTATAAATAGACTGACAGACACAATTTCACTGCATTTTCTACACTCTGTCACTATAGACCTATGCATGTGACATTAAAATATCCTCACTGTGCTTAGTGAACAATAGGCCCATGCTTTTATAGCTAAGTATGCTGTTGCATATACTTTCCACTAGATGGCAATCAAAGCTCAGGAATGGAGAAAATTACTAGTTAATGTATCATAACACCTTTAAAGTTATTCTTCACGTCCCAATTTCACTAACTCATTAACTTTTTCCTCGTACTCCATTTCAGAATTCTGTACAAAATAAAAAGAAGTACGAGGGGCTGGTTTACCAGGCTAGAATTATTATAGCAGCCTAACCTAGCTAGCCGATGTAAACAGCCAAGCCTACTAGCCTACCAAACGTCAAGACTGCCGTGCTAACCCAAAATAACGTTTTAATCACTGACCTGAAACGTGTGACAACTTACTGGCTGCTGCTGATGACAAAGTACCCGTATTTTTTTTTTTTTTTAAGAAATGTCTTATGTCCATGGTTGAAGGAAGACAGACGAGTTCGGACAGACGAGCATAGACTGTACAAAGGAGACGTTAATGTTTAGAATTAGAACACATGCAAGCCCTTGTTTTAGTGGGATTCTATTTTTCCAGTTGTGTCACGTTAGAATAACAGCATTTTCAGAATGAGGGAAATGTGGGTTTTGTTGTAGGCTATTTGCCCATTACTCAGTTTTAATGTAATTTACAGGGAGGGAGCATATTCTCAGGGTTGTCATGATTTTGTAAAGCTTAAAAAAGATTCGGGGCTTTTGACGTGAGATTCGGGGCTTCAGCCCCAAAAGCCACCCAGCTCCGCCCCTGGAAAAAAGGTCAAAAAGGTTTAAAAAAAAAAGTTGAATAAAAAGTTCAATGTATATGTAGTGCAATATGGCAAAGCCCATGTATGTGCAAACTATGAATGTAAATGTGGTGCATTGTGAAGTCCAGGAATGCAAGTGTATGGGCTGGTGTGAAGAAGGTGGTTAATTTGGGAAGCTTTTGAACAAATCTTTCATTTTCCTTCTTTCTCTTCTTTTTCTCCCCGCCGCTTAGAAATCGTTTCATTCTGTATGAATACGTTTTTGTCGCCGTTTCGAAAAAAAAAAAACGACTCTAGACTGGTGTTGCCGCCGAGTTCGCTGAAGTCGTTGCCAAGGCTATCTCAGACGCCAGAGCCTGAGCGAAGCCGGACAGTCGTGTGTGATGTCAGGTCACAGACTGTTTTTTCACTGAGAGTACACGCATTGAGAATATAATATAATATGCCTGCTCTCAACCCGAATGATGCTTAATATTAATATTGCTTTTATTACTGTCATAGCAGTAATGACGAGGCCCCTGATTGGACGAGGCCTCGGGCAAATGCCCATGTTTGCCCAATGCAAAAACCGCCTATGGTAGTAGGGGAGACCGGGGTTAGATGTCACACGGGTTTGTTGTCACACTCATTATATCTCAGCCACTAAAGGGCCCTGATCAACGCCGCTGACATAGAAATGTTCAGAATTAGTGTTAGGGGTCATCTACATTGACAGTTCAAGTGTTTGACACAAAGTTTTGAGGTGAGATCAGTATTAAGGTTTTTCATGTCAAAATGTAAATTTTTAGGACTTTAAGTTTTCTTTTCTAGTTTTGTAACTAATGGGTTGACTTTAGAAAAACTATTACCATTAAAAGTATAAAGACAGAGCTATATTTTCAATATGTTTTTTCTTAGTTATGCTACAACTTGTGGCTGCTAGCTTCCCTACTAGCATACAAGGTCAGTTGGGGATGGTTGTCACACTCTGTTTGGGGTTGGTTGTCACATTGTCTCCCATACAAAAAAGTAATATATGGCCATATATGTATTCACTCTCTGACACAAACACACACACACACACACACACACACACACACACACACACACACATACACACACACACACACACACACACACACACACACAAACACACACACAAATCTAAATAGTAACAATAGGCCTACTTATGTTCTAATTGTTCTAATTTGTCTTTTGGTGCATAATATGTATATTTAAATAATATGTTATAAAATAGTATGTATTCAGCAAGTCTATGTTTTATTTCAATGTTTCCAATGTCAATATTCCCAATGTCTGTGTGTTATACTTATATTCTGATTAAATTTCACTTCACTTTTTTGCATCAGTTTCCAAAATATTTCTGTTATCATTTCCCCTCCCTCCCATTGAAATAACATTGTGACAACCAACCCCATAGTGTGTGACAACCAACCCTGCGTTGGGGTTGGTTGTCACAAGCTGTCAATGTCTATTTAGCAGCCCATATCTTTTGAACACAATGAATTTAAGGCGATTTACGACCCTCCCGTCCTACCTGACACTTTAAGCTTACATTATACATTGAAAGGGAATTTATTCATAACACCGTTTTTGAGGGATTCAAATGAAAGCAAAAAATGTGACAACAAACCCCGGTCTCCCCTAGTGCGCCCATTGAGAGAATGGATATGGAGAAAGGAAGTAAAAAAAAACTTTTCGGCATGCGAGGTGGAGTGCCACCCATTACGCACTCTGCCAGCTTCCAGCCTATTCCCAACCACGCTAGTCAGGATGAAGGAGTCATGGGTTGCCCTGGTGTGGCTCAGAGCGTCTGACTCATTCCTGACCTGTCAGCCAATTCCCTTTGGAATCTAGGGTGACCAGACGTCCCGGTTTCACCGGGACAGTCCCGATTTTTAGCCGCGTGTCCCGAGTCCCGACAAAAGCCAGTCGGGACGCAAACATGTCCCGGTTTTCACCCAACACCACATCAAGCTACCCAAATTACAGTGATAGCATATACAAAACTGTTAAATTAAAGCCTAATGAAGTTTCCAGTAATTCAGAGTCAGTGTGTGTGTGTGACAGTGATGGGCAGTAGCGCCGCTACTTGTAGTGAAGCTAGTTTAACTACATTTCCCAGTAGCTTGGCCGTAGCGTCACTACTTGATTTATGGAGTAACGTCCCTGTAGTTAAGCTATTTTTTTGTCAAGTAGCGACGTAGCGTCCACAAAAGCTACACATTTCAGGGCATGCCTGAGGAAAACAGCAGTTACCTGCATCACAATATGGTTTTGAGCACAATAAAGTGAATGTCTGTTAAACATCATGGGCAAGCTGCTCCCACTCGTGTGGGAGCCAGGCTGCCACGGTAAGCTGGCCGGCGACGTGATCACTCACATCGGATAATATCCACATAGAGGTCCCGCTAGATAACTTGCTTGAACTATTGGCGACCAACACTTCGATATGGAAATGGCTACAACAACGCGAGGATTTTAAAGCTTCCAAGAGGAGACTAATGCAGTTGATACTTGCATAAATGTCTTAGGAAAAGGAAAACAATAAATGAGATGACAAACATTTCTCAAAGTGCATCGTTATGTAAGCTGTCTTTGGAAACGGGCGAGTTCAGATGGCACCGTGCCACTCAGCAGGCTCGTAGTTCATATTGCACGTAGGTTATAACATGTTGAATTAATTGATCGGTAAGCTTATTTGTCTTATTTTTGTTGGATGCAGTGTGCAGTGTGAAGGTGACAAGTAGGCTAGGCTACTGCAGACGATTGTTCACCTCCACCACTTAGGCTATTTCTATCAGCCAGCTGATTCTAACACAACCCAATCATTCATATTTGTCTGAATTCATGGCAGTATTTTCTGAAGCCAGGGATATCCGCCCTTTTTGCTTTCACTTTCCAAGTGGCATTATTGCATATTTGTGTACAATAATACACAGAAAATAATATGGCAAGTCATTTAGTATTTGCTGGTGGTCAGTTTTACTTGTCTTTTAGCCTTCCTACATATTTTCTTTGGGATGGTAAAAAACTAAGGTGGATATGAAAATAATACAGCATAAGCAAATACTACCATCTCAAGAAATGTTGAAAGTGAGGTTTGAAAATAAATAAATAATACATAAAAAAAACAGCTGGGCCTACACTTACACAGTGCACAGTCTATGGCACATACGCACATGCACAACACAGACAACAAAGTAGGCCTATCTTTTTTTGTTTCTGTCCTGTGCTGTAAGTCACTTTGGACATAAGCATCTAGGCTCCTAAAGAAACTATAACCATTTTATTCCATACAAATGTTCCTAGTCTTATAAGCTATCCCTGGGACATTATATCGGTACAATGTAGCTTCTCATGTAGTAAACTACTTTTCCCCACATTTTTGTAGCTTAGCTCACTACATTTGTAATGGTGGTAGCTTTAGTGTAGTGAAGCTTAATTTATGGTTGAGTAGCAGATAGCTTAGCTCACTACATTTTACAAGTAGCTTGCCCAACACTGGTGTGTGAGTGACAATGGTAGGTGCGCTCTGCGAAATCTTCGCAGTCAATGTTACAATGTATCTTGCAGTATACAGCGGCCGTGTTTTAACGGTTTTCTTCGATAGCAGACTAGACTACTACACGACAATGCCTAAGAGAATGTGCACGCGCATGACGTCACACATAGTGTCCCGGTTTTAGACTCTGGAAATCTGGTCACCCTACTTTGGAATGATCCTGTTGCCAGAAGCGTAGTTAGGACTTGGATTGGTACTGGCAGTGCGTGACTCCTCGCTGTCTCCCTCTCCAAACCCATGCCGGGCTCAACTCAGCACAGAGTTCCAAGAGAATAGATCTTGGGAATCTGAATCGGCTGATAAGCCAGTCATCATTATCAGCCAAAAAATCATTATAGTCATGGAACACCCGTTCCCTCCTAATGCGACCATTCGCGATGTCCTCCTACAACGCCAACACTGCCATTGTCTATTGATTAGTGCCACCTTTTGTGCATGCTTTAATATTCTCATTTGTTGGATACATGTTGATGATTGGCTGTTCTCATACATCTTAATAATATGTACGCAATGGAAAATCCACCAACTGGTTGATTGATTGATTTCAAGTAAATGTGGTTAGGCTACTCCACGCAACACCAACAAGTCTCTCATATCACTGTCAAGAATTGAGCGACAAACATATCATGGAATATTTATTAGCATGACTGACACCAGTCCCGAAAATATGCAATGTAATAAGCAGTCAGCCCTGAATATAATTTTACCGGGGCTTCCGGTTTCCTTGATTCCAATTATAGCTATTATAATTTTATGAATCTGTTCAAGTTAACCCAACAGTGTCACATTATGCGTGTAAACAATAACCCACGATTGAAGTGCGTTTCAAATCAAGCATCCTGACGTTTAAAGTCACCTTTAACTAGCCGCAAATTGCAATATTACGTCATGACTCGTGGGTAAGTACACCTGAAATTATTGCGCTGCATTGCCTCTATGTGCCGCCAACTGACCAAATGCACTAGAAACGTGCGTACGCCAGCCATGAAGTTTGCGTGGAGGCCCGCACTTTTTCACGTCTTTGTACATACAAACTCTGGCGTGAGAAGTGGCGTACGGAGCTTTTTTGTGCGTACGCAAGCTTTGTACATGGGGCCCCTGGTCACTGCACTCACTGGTGGTCTGCAAAAGTCAGATAGACTCACAACCAGTTTAATCCTCAAGCTGTACTTACACACTAACCCCCCAAACTCAGCCCATTAACTACATTTTATGCGTGCATAAATGTATGATTTTTATATGATTTGATTTAATATTGTAGCGTTATCAGATAGGCATCAGACTCATCTATAACAAAACGCTGGGTTTATTGAATGTAACAGATGCACCCTGCACACTGCAGTGTGAGACAACACGAAAAATGCAGCAGTCTCCAAAAACATAACTAGAAGGAATGCAAAAAACGCCCGCCAGAAAACAAGGGAGAACAACAACATTGTAACTCTTTAACACTCCGCCCCCCGGCTACCCCACCAACCCACATAGTGTAGACAGACAGTAATATAATGCACAACAGTACTAACAGGGAGCAAGACACAGGCAGAGGAACAATACACACAAAACATGAAAATACACAATACAGTGATCGTTACAATATTTTTACATCACTCTGCTGCTATTCTACGGCACTTTAAGCTTACTGTTTAACAGTTTGTGTACAGTATTTTACTGCATGTACGTCACTGTATGATTGCATGTGTGAGTGAGAGGTTGTAAGTGGATGAGTGAAGGTCTGCTTAACTGTTTTATGTTGTGTTTTCTTGTGTTATCCTTTTAGTGCACCAAACAACAGCTCTTGCACTGTAATTGTAATTCCCTGAAGTCACCTGATCTGTATGTTTTAGGGAGGGGCACCCACCTGGACATGTAGGCTAAATGCAGCCTGTTTCACTTTATTGACTTGAAGCGAACATGACGTTATGAACCTCGGAGACCATTTTTCACCAAAAAGGTAGGCTACGTGGCGTTCCCATGCCGTCATATTATCAACTTTTTGAACTTTATATTCCTAGCCCAAAAAACAGAGATTTCCATTTTGTTAGCGCACTGTTTAGATTAAGGTGGGGTTGATCGGGAGGAAAATGTGGGGTAGGCCATGCTGATGGTGTTTTTTAATGTACCGTAAAATACCTAATAATAGCCGAGTTCCAATCAATCGCCGGATTCCCTTTAATTGCCGGGTGCAGGTGTAAATTTTGATAAATAAAGGCCGGTTCCAAATAAATGCCCCGTGTAATTCATTAAAAAATCAAGGAAAAAGACGTGACCACTGTAGCTGCACATTGTTCTTTTTCGCCCGTTTTGTTTACTGTTCACATAGCTGTGGTTTCTTTCAGTAGGTCTTTACTACACAATCAGGGGAGATGTGTGAGAAAATGATCCTTCTTTCAGGTCGTGTTATCAAAAGAGTTTTGTTGTAAGCCATCATTTGCAATAACCTTTCATTCATATAGCAATGTTACGAGGGGTGCAGGGAGGGCATATCGGCATTCCAAATCCGAAGTAACGATAATGTTTGTCAATCTCACGTGTAGCCTACAATGCACATTTCATAGATGTTGGTATTGGTATTTAGCATTTTAAAAGCACAACTGTGTTTCTGTTACTCACCACCATGCAAACTCTCCGAACTTCCTGGTTTCCGTGGAGAAACCGAGGGACTGTACCACAGGCTGGATATGGGGGAGTTTCAACTATTATGATAGGGGTGTTTTACGGGTGAATGGGAAACGGGTATTTTATTCTGCACATAAGGCTTTTTGGTTAATGAAAATGATTTTGAATTATTGTGCATTTTGTATGTTTCCTTTAATTATTATTTTGGTCACAATGTTATTTAGTTAATTTAAAACAGTGAAAGTTGTAGTTGTATTGATTAAAAGAATTTGAATACCATATTTTACCAGTTTTGTTGAGCAAGATTTTTGTGAGGAAGGAATTAATCGCCTGTCCCAAATAGTCGCCTGTTCTCAAATAAATGCCTGGTCTGTTAAGTGATTGAAACAAATAATAGCCCCGGCTACTATTTGGTATTTTACGGTATGTTTCTAAACACTTTTCTTTACTTTTTGTATTTAGAAAGAGGAAAAGTGTTGTGAATTAAGTAGCAAGAACATAGGCTATAGATACTGGTGCTTGTTGAAAGTGTTTTGTTTCACTTTGTAAGATTCGTCGAAAGTGAAAGAAGAATAGAAATACAGAAATAAAACTAGTCATTATACATTATAAGTGTTTTATCCCACCATTTTTTTTATTAATAAGGCAGCCTAAAATTGTTATAGGTTCGCTGACTCAGCAAATCAGGGAACATTTATCATACCATAACCATACACACAACACAGCCCAAAGGCCGAGGCTGTTAGTTGGGGCCGTCACCAGCAGGGGCGTCACCAGTGCGGGCTTCAGCTAAGTAATTATTAAGAGCTAAAAATATTTGACGCTATACATTAGGCTATACAAAACATACTTGCACGTTTTTGAAGAATAGCAAACACATTTAGATTCTGTCCTGTAACAGGTAATTTACAATCATATGCAGCCACAATTCTGGCCAACCTAAATTGACTCTTCAAAGTTGCAACATGAACTCATTGTCTCTTTCTTCTTTCAACTTCTTCCTGTTTTCCCCTTGCATTTTTTCATATGCTTTGCTAACCAACTTGCCACCATTTTGGGTATCTTGTCATGCGTTTGTTATCATCAACTGTATGGTTTCTAAGATAATGCCTTGAATTTTGACCACTGTCCCCCACACATGACTAGAAAATGTATTGTTATTGTTGTGAATAAAGCGTTTATTACTGCTGCATAAATGTTTGCATATTTCAATTTCTAAAAATAGCTAACCTTTGCAGCCATGGCCAGACAAATACGCCTTGACGAAGAATTGGACGGTCTCTCTGAGTAAGTTTTTTCATATTACAATCATCATTCTTTATGCCCAAAAAGAATAATCAGACAGTCTGAATGTATTCATTAATGCTACTCCTTTTGTCCTTCCCTGCTAGTCTGGATTTGTATACTGGGTCACCTGAGGGCAGCACATCAGAGAGCACTTGCGTGCCAGGGGTGTCTAAGAACAGCTCTCCCAACACCAACATCGGGTATTATCTCTTAGAATGTTATATTAAACATACACATATTAGAATTTATTTATTTATTCCTAATTTCTAATAAAGTTCTCTTTTATTTGTAGTGGATTCAATACCATCAGCCCTGAAGTAAATATCTGTCAGCAACATAACAAGAAGCTGCTGTATTTCTGCAAGACTGACCAGTTGACAATATGTGTACTGTGTCTGGCTGAAAACCATGAGGGCCATGACGCAATCTTAAGTGAGAAGCATCATTCATGCGTTGAGGTAGTAAAGGCCAAAGTAGTACTTTTACCTTATCACAAGGAAGATTAATACAGTAAGGGCAGATTATTTGAAGAAAGCATTTTTGTGTTTTAGAATCCTCCAAAGATGGAAGAAAAGGCTCCAGAACGTTCACTCAGAAAAGGTATTTTAAGTTCTTCAAAAATGGAATATACAGTAAGAAAGCTATTTACATTCAAACAAAAACTCAGTTTCCTATGCTCTTCATGTTTATTCAACCAGGGCCGGCCCAAGCCTTAATGGGGCCCTAAGCAAAAATTCCTTAGGAGGCCCCCTTACCACCTCCTCAGCAACAGATGGTTAATTTTCCTATAGCCTACATACTATGTGTGTAGTTTATCCACCATCATTGTCGCAATATGTAATGCGTTTAAAATACACCTGTGTCATTCTGACTGTTTTAACTGAAGCAAACCCAGATTGGCAGTCATTCTTAATCTATTTCGTTATTCTGTGAATCTGACTGCAAGCTTTCATCACTTCTGCTCAGCATTCAAATTCGAAGTTTACTTTTGCTAAATCTGTCCACCAGAGAACAGTCATGTATTGTCTATCACCATTACTCTGCTGCAGGCAGGAAAGGCACATTATCAGGTTGTCAAATTTATTAACATTCAAATTGAAATCAATCAACCATTGTTAGCGATCTCACAACAATGATCAAGGAGACTTTGAGAAGTTAATATAGTTTAAAACATGTCAAGACAAGCAGTTATCCGCATCCCCAACCTTGCAGCTTCTCAATTTGGATGGAAATATCTAGAAATGACCACTAGCAGCTGTGCTAGGCACCAACAAAATTGGAGCTACCTTTAAGTGTACAAACAGATCCCATTCGAATAAATGAACACGTGTTGTCCACTTGAACTAATACACATTATAAGTGGGTGTTAGCAAGTGGCAGCCAAACATCCACCCAAACGTAATGAAAAGCCACTGTGAAAAGCAGTTCTAAATTACGCGCTAACAAACACATTTAGCTAAGTAGTGGCATGCTGTGTCCCGAAAACAACGCTCCTTTTGTTAAAATCTAACAGTAACAAGTTATTCTCTTACTCTTGGTACAGTCATAGGCTGTTGTGGATCAATTTAACGCACATTCGAAACTTCAACAACTGTAGGAAGTAACGTGATGACCGCTATATTTATTAAAATACCAACCATCCATTTGAATGGAATGGGGCTTCATGCTACAAAGTCACTGCTGCTGTATGACATCTCCAAGACAAATGGTGGCAGCCTGAATCAGCACGAATCATTGACGCACCTCATTGGAAGGACTTTTTTTAGAAGATTTCCGTAAGTTATCAAAGTGTAATTAAATAAGCTATTGACTGTATATTTTTATTGGTCTTTTAAAAAATAATAATAATACAGCACGACCAAATGCAACACTGTTGATATCGAGGGTGGGGTGGGGGGTGGTGGCGCTGAGGACTGTCTGTTGTTTTCTTCCCATCATGCACTGCACTTTTTGCAACATCATTTCTCGAACAGAATCCACTTATAAGTGCTCCTATATTAAGTTTGACTTCAAAATATTATAAACAGTCATGTTCTCCGCCTATTGAAGGGTTTTTTTAAATTAAAAGTGGCACAAAAAGAACACCCACCATCATAGAGGAGTATAGGGCAACATTCTCTCTATATAAAGGCTGCTAACATGTTGTGTTCCGTTGCGTGAGTGAGATCGCGGGGAAGCGCAATGCGTGCGGTTCAATGACACATCAAGGTAGAGTAGTCAGGGGGCCCCAGAGGTGGGTTGGGGGCCCTAAGCCGTCGCATAGTTTGCTTATGCCTCGGGCCGGCCCTGTATTCAACAATGGGTACTTGAAACATTTTTAAAAATTAAAACATTAAGACTATTATATGATTATATGACATATTGTGAAACATTTTGACTGCGGCCATATAGGTTGAGTCTGATTTTTTTTTTTTTTAACTTTTTGGGGATGTAGCTCCATATGGAATAAGCTGTTTTGGTGGCTGTCTCCCCCCGTTTTCTGTTATGCTTTTCAAGTAATTTTGTAAAGGAGTGAAAGCGAAATCAAACTAACTTCTCCAAGGGCGTTCATCAGATTTTCAAGAAATTTGGTGTACGTCATCTGCAGACAACATCTTCAAAAAGTCTTGTAAAACCTTTTCAAAAGTTAAAGCCGTATGGAGTTACACACCAATCAATATTTGAAACATAGCTTGTCATTACACTAAACTCAATATCTTTCTTTGTAATTGTCCAAATTTCACTAAACTTTCCCTATTCAATGGACAAACTGTTCTTCAAGACCACACCACATTTTGTACAATTTCAAGTGTAGGGGGTGCTGTTCTCTTACAAAATGTGAAGCTACAATGACTTTTTGCGGAATAACTCGCTAACCGTTGCAACCAAGAAGAACAAAACATTTTCGTTCCCTGGTGTTTAACAAAGTGTATAAACTCAGTAAATAAATTGTCATTTGCTGTAGAGCGCCACCTAGAGAAAATTCTCCATGTAAAAATTGAGGTTTTAAATAGCCAGTATCTTGGGCAGAGAAAGTCATTGTCACATCAAATTTGGTATGTACAACCACTACTCCAACCTCTTGAAGTATATTATGTTTCGTGGAGTCTTATGGGGGTGCTGTAATTCCCACAAAATTACATTTTAGCTAATAACTACAAAACGCTGAAAGTGAAAGTCAACTAACTCCTCCTCCTTGTGAAGAAATTTGGTGTACACTACAGGCCAAACGTTTGGACACACCTTCTCATTCAATGCGTTTTCTTTATTTTCATGACTAGAATATAAGACATGTTTTAAGTTATTTCACACTTTTTTTTATTAAGTACATAATTACCTTCAAGGAGGTTATGTTTTTGCCGGCGTTGGTCTGTTTGTTTGTCTGTCCATTAGTTAGTTAGTTTGTTTGTTTTTTTGTTTTTTAATAGCGTAACTCAGAAAGTTCTGGATGGATTTCGACTAAATTTTCAGGATCAGCAGTTGGCTAACTTACAACTGATTAGTTTTTGGTGGTGATCCGGATCATCGTCGGGATTGAGGATTTTTTTAAAAAGGATTCTTCACCATTGCGAGAGAGGGCCAATTTGGACATTTTTGCTCATAACTCTACAAATAATGCTCAGAATGCTCATTTGTTAAACATGTGTTCATTCACCAGTTTTGATGCTTTCAGGGAGAATCTACAATGTAAATAGTCATGAAAACTAGAATTTGTGTGGAAATGATTTCCTGGAAGTGGGCATGAATGTGGGTTTTCAATGAATGACATTGTGTGTGTTTGTATAGTGTGTAGGAGTGATTTCTGAAAGGAATAGGCAAAATGAGATTTTGTACAATTACAGCGGCCCCTATAGGCCCAATTTTATGGCATGTGCTGTGCTTTTAGAGGTCTTTGTGTTGATCTTGCATGAGATATTTTATGCAGTTCCTACCTTCTTAGTCCAAAATATTGGCAATTCAAAATCCCGATTTTTGCATTTACCCATGTCACTAGGTGGCGCTATGCTTCAAGTGAGTGTTTATGGGCTGGGTCGATATGCCTCTGTAACACCGACATACTAACGCAAAATCGTTGTGTTGGGCAAAATTGTTGTGTTGGGCAAAATTCCTTCGGCGAAAAACATCGCCCCCTACGATGAAATGTCACAAAATTTAGTACACATCAAAAGAAGGCTGTTTAGAGTTGGCATGTCAAATTTGACCAAATTTGAGAAATTAAAATCTAAGATATGGACTTTTGAAGAATTTTAAGCTACGTTTTAAATGTTCATTGACGTGTAACTTCGAAACGGTTTATCTCAAGAAAATTCCTTTGATAACTTTTTGTCAGCATTGTCTGTAGATGGCATATAACAAATTTGGTGAGATTCACATGAACGGCCTATGACGAGTTCGTTCAGATTCGTTTTTGCAATGTTAAAATTTCACGGAAATTGTTTTTGTTGGAAGTGGGCATCAACCAGTGTTTTCAATGCGTGAGGGTCAATAGATTTCACAATAAAAAAATTGGTTGTAAACATTAGCATTCTCTAGATAATAGGGAAAATTACATTTTTTGCAATTACAGCGCCCCCTATGGATGAAATTGTATGGCACCTGCTGTGGTTTTAGAGGTCTTTGGGCTGATCGTGCATGACGTATTTTGTGCAGTTTCCACCTTCTCGTTCCAAGATATTGGCAACTCAACATCTCAATTTTTGCATTTACCCTTTTCACTAGGTGGCGCTATGCTTAAAGTGAGTGTTTATGGGCTGGGTCGATACGCCACTGTAACACCGACATACTTACAGAAAATCGTTGTCTTGGGCAAACTTGTTGACGAGTTATTTAACAAAAACTGTTTTTTGACACCTAGCTTTGCCGATAAACATCGCCCCCTATGACGAAATGTCACAAAATTTCGTACACATGAACAGAAATCTGTGTAGAGATGGCATGTCAACTTTGACCAAATTTGAGCAATTAAAAGGCAAGATATGGACTTTTGAACAATTTTAAGCTACGTGTTAAATGTTCATTGACGTGTAACTTCGAAACGGTTTATCTCAAGATAAATCCTTTGATAACTTTTTGTCAGCATTGTCTGTAGATGACATATACCAAATTTGGTGAGAGTCACATGAACGGCCTATGACGAGTTCGTTCAAATTCGTTTTCGCAATGTTAAAAGTTGGAAGTGGGCGTCGACCAGTGCTTGCAATGTGTGAGGGTCAATAAATTTCACGATAAAAAAAAAGTTGTTGTAAACATTAGCATTCTCTAGATAATAGGCAAAATGACATTTTCAAAAATTACAGCGCTCCCTATGGACCAAATTGTATTGCATGTGCTGTGATGTTAGAGGTCTTTGTGGTGATCATGCATGACCTATTTTGTGCAGTTCGCATATTCTCGGTCCAAGATATTAGCAACTCAAAATACCAATTTTTGCATTTACCCTTATCACTAGGTGGCACTACGCTTCAGGTGAGTGTTTATGGGCTGGGCCGATACGCCTCTGTAAAACCGACATACTAACACAAAATCGTTGTCTTGTGCAAAATTGAATTATTTAACAAAAGCTGTTTTTTGATACCTAGCTTCGCCAATAAACATCACCCCCTATGAGGAAATGTCACAAAATTTAGTACACATGAAAAGAAAGCTGTTTAGAGATGGCATGTCAACTTTGACCAAATTTGAGCAATTAAAAGCCGAGATATGGACTTTTGAAGAATTTTAAGCTACGTGTTAAATGTTCATTAACATGTAATTTCGAAACAGTTTATCTCAAGATAAATCCTTTGATAACTTTTTGTCAGGATTGTCTGTAGATGACATATACCAAATTTGGTGAGATTCACATGAACGGCCTATGACGAGTTCATTCAAATTAGTTTTCGCAATGTTAAAATTTCACGGAAATTGTGTCCGTTGGAAGTGGGCGTCGACCAGTGCTTTCAATGCGTGAGGGTCAATAGATTTCACGATTAAAAAAAAAGTTGTTGTAAACATTAGCATTCTCTAGATAATAGGCAAAATGCGATTTTTTACAATTACAGCGCCCCTATGGACCAAATTTTATGGCATGTGCTGTGATGTTAGAAGTCTTTGTGGTGATCATGCATGACGTATTTTGTGCAGTTCCCACCTTCTCTGTCCAAGATATTGGCAACTCAAAATACCAATTTTTGCATTTACCCATATCACTGGGTGGCGCTATGCTTCAAATAAGTGTTTATGGGCTGAGTCGATACGTCTCTGTAACACCGACATATCACAAAAATGTGATGTCATGTCATTGGGTGAAATGTTCATTGAGTTATTCAGCAAAATCTTTTGCCGGTCTCCCCCTCTTTGACGGACACTGGCACAGCGGGGGGGTGGCCCTTGGGGACCAAAAGCTTCTAGTCGCTCAAAAAGTTCTAGGGCTACATCCCTACAAAGATTCATGTCCCCCGTACTTCCAGTGTCGTATCGTTGACGGAAAATCGGGGAAAAAAAAGAAAAAAAAAAAAAGGAAAAAAAGTCGCGGCAACACTATAATGACCGCTTAGCGGCGGTCATAATAAAGAAAATGCATTGAATGAGAAGGTGTGTCCAAACTTTTGGCCTGTACTGTATATCATCTGTGAACAGCACCTTGAAAAAATCTTTCATTTCCTTTGTGCTGAACTTCACAGCACACTGCGGTAGACATACCATGTACCACAATGTGGTGCACCTAGTTACAGATATGTCAGACAGTTATTATGACCGCCGCTGTGAAGCGAAGTGTTGCCGCGACTTTTTTCCCTTTTTTTTTTCCACAGATTTTCCGTCAACGATTCCTGGGGCACTGGAAGTCTGGGGGACCTGAATCTTAGTAGGCATGTAGCTCTAGGACTTTTTGAGTGACTAGAAGCTTTTGACGCCCAAGGGCCACCCCCCCCGCTGTGCCAGTGTCCGTCAAAGAGGGGGAGACCGGCAAAAGTTTTTGCTGAATAACTCAATGAATGTTTCACCCAACAACATGACATTTTTGTGATATGTCGGTGTTACAGAGACGTATCGAACCAGCCCATAAACTCTCACTTGAAGCATAGCGCCACGTAGTGATATGGGTAAATGCAAAAATTGGGATTTTTAGTTGCCAATATCTTGGACCGAGAAGGTGGGAACTACGCAAAATACGTCATGCACGATCACCACAACGACTTCTAAAACCACAGCACATGCCATACAATTTGGTCCATAGGGGGCGCTGTAATTGTACAAAATGTCATTTTGCCCATTATCTAGACAATTCTAATGTTTACAGCATTTTTTTTAAATCGTGAAATCTATTGACCCTCACGCATTGAAAACACTGGTCGACGCCCACTTCCAACGAAAACAATTTTCATGAAATTTTAACATTGTGAAAACGAATCTGAACGAACTCGTCATAGGCCGTTCAGGTGAATCTCACCAAATTTCGTATATGTCATCTACAGACAATGCTGACAAAAAGTTATCAAAGGATTTATCTTGAGATAAACCGTTTCGAAGTTACACGTCAATGAACATTTAACACGTAGCTTAAAATTGTTCAAAAGTCCATATCTTGCCTTTTAATTGCTCAAATTTGGTCAAAGTTGACATGCCATCTCTACACAGATTTCTGTTCATGTGTACTAAATTTTGTGACATTTCGTCATAGGGGGCGATGTTTATCGGCAAAGCTAGGTGTCAAAAAACAGTTTTTGTTAAATAACTCGTCAACAAGTTTGCCCAAGACAACGATTTTTTGTAAGTATGTCGGTGTTAAAGTGGCGTATTGACCCAGCCCATAACCACTTTAAGCATAGCGCCACCTAGTGAAAAGGGTAAATGCAAAAATTGAAATTTTGAGTTGCCAATATCTTGAAAAGAAAAGGTGGAAACTGCACAAAACACGTCATGCACGATCAGCCCAAAGACCTCTAAAACCACAACACGTGCCATACAATTTCATCCATAGGGGGCGCTGTAATTGCACAAAATGTCATTTTCCCTATTATTTAGAGAATGCTAATGTTTACAACCAATTTTTTTTATTGTGAAATCTATTGACTCTCACGCATAAAAAACAGTGGTCGATGCCCACTTCCAACGAAAACAATTTCCGTAAAATTTTAATATTGCGAAAACGAATCTGAACGAACTCGTCATAGGCCGTTCATGTGAATCTCACCAAATTTCGTATATGTCATCTACAGACAATGCTGACAAAAAGTTATCAAAGGATTTATCTTGAGATAAATCTTTTCGAAGTTACACGTCAATGAACATTTAACACGTAGCTTAAAATTCTTCAAAAGTCCATATCTTGGCTTTTAATTGTTCAAATTTGGTCAAAGTTGACATGCCATCTCTACACAGATTTCTGTTCATGTGTACTAAATTTTGTGACATTTCGTCATAGGGGGCGATGTTTATCGGCGAAGCTAGGTGCCAAAAACAGTTTTTGTTAAATGACTCGTCAACAATTTAGCCCAAGACAACGATTTTCTGTTAGTATGTCGGTGTTACAGTGGCGTATCGACCCAGCCCATAATCACTTACATTAAGCATAGCTCCACCTAGTGATGAGGGTAAACGCAAAAATTGAGATTTTGAGTTGCCAATATCTTGGAACAACAAGGTGAGAACTGCACAAAATACGTCACGCACGATCAGCACAAAGACCTCTAAAACCACAGCATGTGCCATACAATTTCGTCCATAGGGGGCGCTGTAATTGCACAAAATGTCATTTTCCCTATTATCTAGAGAATGCTAATGTTTATAACCAATTTTTTTTATTGTGAAATCTATTGACGCTCACGCATTGAAAACAGTGGTCGACGCCCACTTCCAACGAAAACAATTTCCGTAAATTTTTAATATTGCAAAAATGAATCTGAACGAACTCGTCACAGGCCGTTCATGTGAATCTCACCAAATTTCGTATATGTCATCTACAGACAATGCTGACAAAAAGTTATCAAAGGATTTATCTTGAGATAAATCGTTTCGAAGTTACACGTCAATGAACATGTAACACGTAGCGTAAAATTCTTCAAAAGTCCATATCTTGGCTTTTAATTGCTCAAATTTGGTCAAAGTTGACATGCCATCTCTAAACAGCTTTCTGTTCATGTGTACTAAATTTTGTGACATTTCGTCTAGTGAGGTAGGATTTAAACCAGGAGTGTGCTATGCCTGTGATGCCTATGTTTGAGAGTGTAGTTAGCAGTATGCTGTGGTTGACTGTATCGAAGGCCGCCGATAAGTCGAGTAGGATAAGTACTGATGATTGTCCTTCAGTTCTGGCAACTCTTAGGGCTTCTGTGATGGAAAGCAGAGCTGTTTCAGTGGAGTGGCCGCTTCTAAAGCCAGACTGCTTCGGGTCAAGTAGGTCGTTCTGGGTGAGGAAATTAACAACCTGTTTAGAGACCGCCCTCTCGATGGCTTTCGAAAGGAAGGGAAGCAGTGAGACCGGCCGATAGTTCTCCACCTGGACAGGGGTGAGTGTGGTCTTTTTGAGCCTAGCCCGTTTGAAGGCGGCTGGAACTATACCTGATGATAGCGAAGCATTCATCACGGACGTAATCGATGGGACTACTGTTGGGGCGATGCTGTAGTGCTGTATACAGGAGTTGTTTTGTATGATATGCTATCACAGTTTGTAATTACATCTATAACTGTGGGAAAGGGACAATTGAGATAGATACAGTATGACTTTTTGGAGTTAGCTGTGCAATGTAGAGGAATAGTGCTGTAGGAGAAAGTGGGACGATGAAGTTAAGACACCGTAGTGTGTGTAAGGTAAGTCCTGGGTAAAGAATTATAGTGTAAGTGTACTCTTTAAGGATGTACTTAGTACAAAGTAGGCAACTATAAACATGTAGGAAGTGCATTATAAGTTGAACTTTTCAGAAGCAAATTACCGTAGGTATATGCACAGTGAATGCTGTATATGTAGTTGCTTTGCATGGTAATAATGCATTGCATTAATAGTTTTAGATGTGACAAGTTTGCCCTACTGTATGTGGCTCATATGTAGGAGTTTCCCTCTTCGTTTGTATACTAAAATGTGACACAAAATAAGTTGATGTACATAATTTCTAAACCTAACATCATTTATTGAAGTATTAATGAAGAAAACATGTAATAGGAGGCCTTTACCTCCTTGACAGAATCGACACATATTTATACACTACAACTATTCAACAAACGTGCACGTTTGAGATTATATCAAGGTTAGCATGGAGGGTAGAGATTAAAAACAGTTTTAATAATAATAATAATAATAATAATAATAAAATTTTACTTGTATAGCACAGTTCATACATGCAATATGCAACGCAAAGTGCTTTTCAGTTTAGCAGGGTTGTTACAAGACAACATTTCTTGCGGTTTAGTGGTGTCGAAGCAGATACAGTAGCAGACTGACTCTTGCATGAACACAGGTAGGCAGTCCTTGTAGGCCCTAGTCAGCAATCTTTGTAGTCCAGTGGCGCTAGAGCTATGCAACTCTCTGTTAAAGTGGGCTCTTATGTGAACATAGGTCGGCAGTCTTTGCAGGTCAGTGGCACTAGACGAGGAAAGTTCATTTAGGCGCAGTCGGTTGTTAGTGTCCCCAGGGAGCAACAGGGGTGAGGAAAAACTCCCTGTTTGTTTGATTTGCGTGAATTCAGGAAGAAACCTCAGGAATCAGTGAGTAAAACTCCCTGTTTTTCTAGGAAGAAACCTCAGGCAGAACCACGTCTCCCAGGGAAGCCCATCTGCCGGGGCTGGTAACGGGAGGTCTGTGACTGTTTGAAGGGCCTTTGGTCTGGGCGGAGGAGTCTGGCTGAAGGGACTTTGGTCTGAGTAGTTAGGTGTAGGCTTGGTTGAATAGGTAGGTCTTTAGTTGTCGCTTGAAGATGTCGACGGATTCTGCTTCTCTGATGTGCTGTGGTAGGGCATTCCATCTCCTTGGGTGTAGTATGAGAAGGCCGATTCCCCGATCCTTTTGGATGGTGCGTCTGGAATCCTCAGGAGACCGGCATCAGCGGATCTAAGGGCTCGTGCAGGGGTATAAGAGGATAATGCGTCAGCAATATAGCATGGGGCAAGGCCATTTACAGCTTTAAATACCAGTAGTAGTACTTTGAAGTCAATTCTATAAGATACAGGTAGCCAGTGTAGTTCAGCCAGTACAGGAGTAATATGCTCCATCTTTCTTGTTTTTGTTAGTAATCTTGCAGCCGAGTTTTGAATAAGCTGTAGTTTTTCAATTGATTTTTTGGGAGGCCTGTAAACAAGGCATTGCAGTAGTCTAATCTACTTGTAATAAATGCGTGAACAAGTTTTTCAGCGTCTGGCTTGGTCAAGAAGGGGCGAACTTTTGCTATATTTCTTAGATGGAAGTATGCTGTTTTAGTAACTTTGTTGATGTGTGGTTTAAGCTTAGGTCAGAGTCAAGGATGACACCTAGGCTAGTTACCTGTTCTCTGACATATTGGTTTAGGTTGCCTAGACTGGGGAGGAGAGTTTTGTTTGGCTCAACTGAGATATAAGGTTGTGTATCATCGGCATAACTATGAAAGTCTATATTATGTTTTTTGATAATGTTGCCCAGTGGTAGCATGTACAATGAGAAAAGGAGGGGGCCAAGACAGCTGCCTTGAGCAACACCGAAGGGTACGTCGTGATTTTTAGATATATGATCTCCTAAACTAATATAGAACTGTCTTCCGGTGATGTATGAATCAAGCCATTTTAGTACATGGCCTGAGAGGCCCACCCAAGTTTTGAGACGATGTAGTAGTATGTTGTGATCAATTGTGTCAAAGGCGGCACTTAGGTCCAAGAGGACTAGGGCAGAGACTTTGTTTGTGGCTGTACTGAGTCTGAGGTCGTTTACTATTTTGGTTAAAGCAGTCTCTGTACTATGATTTGCTCTAAAGCCTGATTGGAATTTTTCTAGGATGTCGTTTTCATTAAGGAATTTGTTGAGCTGTAAGAAGACAGCCTTTTCGAGTATTTTGCTTATAAATGGGAGGTTGGAGATTGGTCTATAGTTATTTAGTGTGTTATAGTCCAGATTTGGTTTCTTTAGCAATGGCTTCACTACAGCAGTTTTAAAGGCGCTTGGGAAAATACCTGTGAGAATGGAGGTGTTAATGATCTCTAATAGGGGTGTGGAGATATAGTTAAAATTATTTTTCATAAGGAAAGTGGGAATAGGGTCAAGGCTGCATGTTGACCGCTTGCTATGTTTAATAAGTTTATAGAGATCATCTTCCGTAATGGCGCTAAAAGTCTGTAGGGTCGGTGGTTCCTTAATAGCGGCATCCTGTAGGTGTTAGGGTCTCGAATGATTTCTGCTCTAATAGCTAGTATTTTGTTTGTGAAGAATTCTGCGAACTCTTCGCATTTTGGAGTGGTGGCTAGACTAAGCATATCACAGACTGGCGCAGGATTTAGTACTTTTTCAATTGTAGAGAATAATACTCGTGTGTTGTTGTGATGGTCTGTGATAATTTTTGATAAATAGTTTTTTCTTTCTGTACGTATTGCATTGTTATAGGTAATAATATGTTCTTTAAGGATTATACGATTGACTTCTAATTTAGATTTTCTCCATGCTCGTTCTGCTGCTCTACATTGCCTTTTTTTTCTCTCTTACTGACTCATTTATCCATGGTGAGGTTTTAACTCGCGAGCTGTGTTTTGTTTTTAAAGGAGCAACTTCGTCTAAAATTTCCTTTAGGTTGCTATTAAAGCCAGCCACCATTTCATCGAGCAATTTGTGGCCATTGAGGAGGTCGCGGGAGCTAATAAGTTCGGTGATTTTTTGTTGCGCTGATTCATTTATGCATCGTTTGTGGGTTGCACCGGTCTCTCTATTGCTATGTATAGTAAATGGGAATTCAAATAAGACGCAGTAATGGTCGGAGATGGTTATATCCGACACGGAAATGTTGTTAATGTTTGCGGGTTGCGATACTAGGTCGAGCGTGTTTCCTAGTTGATGGGTAGCTTCTGTTACGTACTGATGCAGCCCAAAGCCGTCAAAGGTGTTTAGCAGGTCTTTGCCATTTGAGTCACCGCTTTTATTAACATGAATGTTAAAATCTCCCGTGATAATTATTCTGTCGTAGTTTGTAAGTACCACTGACACGAGGATGGAGAAGTCAGATAAAAAGGTTGGTGAACTTTTTGGCGGTCTATATAGCGTGATAAGGAGTAGCCTAAGCTGTGATCGGTCTTAACTTTAATCGCTAGGTACTCAAATGACGTGACTCTTGTTGGTGATGGACCTTACATTAAGGACAGCAGCATTTATGACGGTTTTAGTCTTATTTACCCAGCGCCGGAGCTGGATATTAATTAGATTGTTAGGTATGCAGCCTGTGGTTCTATGCTTACGTTTCCTATGGTGGGTTATAAGGGGAGGAATTTGGTGGAGCAAATTATCTGACTGAGCCAAGCACACTGTATTCCGAGCACTGGTGGTAAGGGGGAAAGATATATCATTATCTCGGACTAAGTTGCTATTGAGATGTGCTGGCTTGGAGCTTACTTGTCAGCGTACTTGTATGCCCCCCCCCCCCCCCCCCCCCCGCCAAAATCAGCAGGTTGTATCAGTTATCGGCTTACCATGACTACAGAAAATCACAGAAAATATTGTGTTCTAGCAATGTTTTCAATACGTACATGTGTGGATGCCTCACTAACATTGCTTTCACCCAAACCACTTGCTTTAGGACAGCTTGTTTTCCCTTTCATTTATGATACCAGCATTCTTATCACTGTCATTTCAGAAAGAGAAAAGCTACTGACATCAGATTGCTACAGGTCTCCTTTTCAGTTGTAAGTACAATGATTCATTTTTTACACAAGATAATGGAATTGTCTAACAAAGAGACCTAATACCATAGTTGATTTATTATGTACAACATTTACATATGTAGATAGTGAACTTTTGTGCAGCACCCTAGGAATTTGTCTCTGATATCAATGATATTAACACCTCGTTTCCACAGGCGAAATCAAAATGCAGGCATGTTGCTATCCAAGTGTGGTTGCGATGCAGTAGCCTATCAGCTAGCTCTAAAGTTTGAGTGCTCAAAATATCTGCAGTGGTGTACTTGCCATAGGTAGTAGAACAGAATGGGATGTGGGATGGTGTCGTTTTCAGTGAGAGCCGATGAAACCAGATTTTGAAACTTTTAATTGGTCACCAGGCAACTGCGCAAGCTTGTGGTGACGTAGGGTCACGTCGGCCAACGAAGCCGAATACGATAAATTGAGTGGTAGATGTTCAATCACAAATAGGACAGTGTACTATAGTTTTCTTAATAAGTATTTTTTTACCATTATAGCTGCAATTACTTACGGGAGTGGGAGGCCAATATTGTACGTGGGGACTTCTTGGGGATTCTTCGTCAACTAACTTTGGTTCCAGGCAGTCTTGCAAACCAGCATGTCAAGGGAGCTTGGTACATACCAAGCTATAGCGTGTAGGTTAGCTTAGCCATCTTTCTCAATTCACTTGTATTGAATAGTAAAATCCTTAAAGATAGCGATTCCGCTTACAAACAAATACCAATTTCTAAGCTTGTTTTGACAAGCTGCAAGAAAGTGACAAAAGTGACTCCAGAATGTCTGCAAGTAATTAAAAATCTCCTGCAACTCGCACACATTTCTTGATCAAGTTAGAACAAATGAGCAAATTTGCACTGGTTTGAAAGTTTGTTCGATGCATGTAGTGTTTTAAGTGACTAATTATTTAGTGCCAATTATTCAGTGTAGTAACCACTTATTTTTCAGACCTCCTCTTCTTAAAAAACAACTGACTGTAAAACATCAGCTAATAAAGAAAGGTCACCCAGATTGCTACCTGCTTCCTACAAAGAGGACCAATATCGAAGGATGGGAAGATATCAGAAAATGGACTTTTGGAGAAAAAGGCTCAATTGAAACTGTTAAAAACATTCTCTTAGTTGGAGAAACAGGAACAGGGAAAACGACTTTCATCAACACCATGGTCAACTACATCTTAGGGGTACAAGGGGGGGATAAAGTCTGGTTTGAGATCACAGAGGAGGACAAAAAGAAGTCCCAGGCCAAATCTCAAACAACTGCTATTACAGTTTATGAGGTGTTTGTGGAAACAAGTTCGTTATCTCTGAGAATTATCGACACACCGGGTTATGGATCTACTGATGGGATTCAGTTTGACCAGATGGTTGCAGAAAATTTGCACAGACTGTTCCGATCTGAAGATGGAGTTCACGACATAAGCGCTGTAGGTCTGGTGGTGAAATCGGGTCAGAATCGCCTCACAGGTTTTCAGCGTTACATCTTTGATGCTGTTCTCTCCCTGTTTGGAAAAGATATAGAGAAGAACATAGTGGTGCTGATCACACATTCAGATGGAATGCCTGATAAGAATGTCATCACTACTCTCAAAGAAGCAGAAGTTCCATGTGCCAAAGATGCCAGTGGGGAACCAGTCCATTTTAAGTTCAACAACCGACAATCCATGGACTATAAGGATAGAGAGGAGAAGATGTATCAGGCAGCATGGGATATTGGATACTGCAGTTTGGAGAGCTTTCTAAGCTTTCTGCACAATGTTGATGTAAAAGAGCTGAGTATGACAGAGGGGGTGCTGAGAGAACGCAAAAAACTGGAGGCCTGTGTATACCACATACAAGATGCCATCAAGATGGAGGAACTGAAACAGAATGAGCTTCAGCAGACTCAGAGAGCTTTGGAGGAAAATAAAGAAAAATTTGGGGTAAATGAAGATTTCACCTATGAAGTTGAAGAACCTTTCAAACAACTGGAGTCAATCAACCCATCTTGGTGTCATCTCACCAGAAAGGCAACATGCTGCACCAAATGTGAGGAAAACTGCCACTACCCAGGCTGCTGGTGGGTGAAAGACCTCTCCTGGTGTAGTGTCATGAAAGATAACAGGTGCACCGTGTGTACTAACAAGTGCCCTGTCTCTGATCATGTCAAACATGAGAAGATCTATGTTCCACGCATTCGAAAAGTGAAGAAAACTGCTCATGGTTTGAAGAAACAATATAAAGAGCAGGTGGACATTAAGAAAGCACTTGAAGATGAACTACATGAATCTGAAGTTAGAAAGAATACGTTGCTGCTGGATGCATATCATTGTATTGTCAAGCTGGAAGACATAGCATTGAAGAAGGACTCTATGTCCACTGTTATTCATCTAGACTTCCTGATTAAAAAGATGAGAGAGCTGGGAGATGCTGAAAAAGTTCAGAAACTGATGCATCTGAATGAAAAATATCAGGCTGCAAACCAAAGGAAATGGAATGGCTGGTTTCCATGCAGATTTCGGAAAGTACAAGGTAGGATCAGAACTGATTTTTTTTTAAAATTAAACCATTGCATGTGTTACTGTGCTTCTTTACCTTAACTTGCTGAAAAGGTGCCAGAATGTGGCTTTGAGACCTATAGAGCGGAAATGATAAAAAATGTATTTCTCAATACAAAAATAATGCATACTAAATAATCACCATTTGTTCTATCTCTAGCAATGTAGATTTGCTTCCCCCCTTATTAAACTTCATATAAACCAAACCTGCCCATCCTTTGTTCCTATCCAATCTTAAAAATTAATGCAGATGAAATTCCACGCCTCTTTAAATTTTAAGAAGATATAACATTTGGTTAAAATCAAATAAAAGTAAATAAATCAAATAGCTGTTTGTTTCTGATGCTTTTTCTTTTTTTAACAGAGAAAGTGACATCCTTGCTTGGCTAGCTGACTGTGTTCACCTTAATGTCCTGTCAGAATATCCTGTCCAGGGGATTACTTCAGAAGGCATTCATCATGGACACCACTGTATTACTTATCAGGCATTTGCTAATAGTCTTAGAATTCTGTGTCTGTTTCATGCACATCTTTTCAATCAATATTCATTCTTTTATTTTCCTATCAACTGTCTGTAATTGATTTTTGCATTAAAAGTTTAAAATGCTGATGTCATTGCTTCCCACTTGTAGCTGTAAATCCCTAGTCTAATGAGTCTAGTCACATCTTGCCTTCAGCAGTTTAGTACATTGTCAGCTCTTGGTCAGTTTGGCAAGTGTTTTTTCTGTTTTTTTAATTTTTCTTATTATTTTGTTATTTCTGTTTTGTTAAGTTTCTTATCATTTGTTAATATTCTTATTTTGTAGAATTTTGGGTATATTAGTAGTCTTTTCTGCACATGTAATGGCAATTGTTGTTGTAGTACCAACACTGCTGTTGTATTGAATTACAGACAAGAAAATGCATCATTTACTCATGTAACATGTTATGAAGTGTAGTTTTTTATATGTTGATTTCCATAAGCATGTCAAATATTAATTATCAAACATCACACATAGTGGGCTGAACTAAGATGTACTGTACAATGATCTCAGAATGCATCAAATGTACTGTGTGTCCATCTATAATCAATAAATAAATATACACCCAATATTCATTATGATCAAGTGTTACTGTGTTATGATGTGGCAGTTCCCATCACTAAATATTAATGTAATTTTGGGTTTGGTGACATGAAAGGTAGAAGATATAAACAATATAAATCTGGCAACTGGTAGAGAGTTCGATTATATTGCTCAGCTGCAATAGTTCTTGTTAATGACACCAATGTCTTAAAAAAAAATCCTATACCGGTGCCACCAACAGTCTAGAATACAACTTCCAAATGCAGTGCATTTGCTAAAGGAGTATATTACCCAATCATTAACAGCTATATTGCAATTTCAAAGAATATATTGAGGTATGTACCACCATTACTGTGTTACTATTACTGTATGTTTCAAATAATACCACAACAGAAGCTCTTCTCTTAAAGCAGATCATAGATAATTGCTGCAATATGCTAAACGTAGTACAAAATAAATAACATTGATGAGACAAAAGCACATTTATTAACATAATCTTTGTTGTGTACCTCTAGAGTGGGCACACAGTTATATATAATATGGGGTACTGGAAATGTGACACAGGTTCCCCTACAACATTGTGAGATTGGTTTGTTGAACGCTAGAGGTCAGAATTTTACAATACATCAATCAACCTTAGTAAGGTAAAATTACGAAGTAATAAATAACAATCTTACTTCCTGGGATCACAATTGGTGTTCCTGCTCAGTAGGATTTTAAGGGGTACATTCATAGATCCTATTTGCCTGCTACCCTTTAGTGGTTAATGTAAAGGTCCAAACCTTTTTGGACTACACCCATAGATTTTGGGAAATATCTATGGTTTCTGTTGTCAAACTCCAATGGTTATGATGGTAAGGCTTGTAGAGTTGATCCTTGGTAACCAGGGAAAGGCATAGGAGAAGCTATTTTCAGGCATAGTACTGTAGCTTTTCTCTGTGTTGTGTGCATGCTGTTGACTGGTCATTGCCCCATGCAACATCCGAGAGTTTCATACAAATTCCTTAACTGTTGTTAGTTGCCTGTCAGACAGCCCTCATGCAAATCCATTACCCTCTTTATGTCACGTTAGATGTGCATAGGACATAAAAATCAACTAGGATAAACATTTGCTCTATAACGTCTTTCTATACATTTATCAGATGCTTACATTGGTGCTTGAAACTTAGTGGACCTTTCAGAACTTTCTATATTCTTGTATTACTATGACTTTAGCATCATTGTCATCATCATCATCATCATCATCATCATCATCATCATCATCATCAACAACAACCTTGATGTGGTGGACATATAACCCACTGTTGGATGGTAGCAGCAGCAGTGGTTCTAACAGTAGTTACTGTGCAGGTAGGTGTATTATAATGACATGGTATACACCATTTAAGCATGGTCATGGTCAGCGGCAGTTGGATTCAAAATCAAAAGTCATTCAAAAGAGGGTTATTTGGATGATCTGAGGATGATCTGTGTTCTTTATAATATGGAACCTTACAGCCTGAGGGAAACTGTTGCTTAGTAACGTGTAAACAAGGAACAAGGAAGTCTGTCATACCAGAGTGTAGAGTAGAGTAGAGTAAAGTAAATGAAGGTGTCTAGCAGCATACACACGGATGCTGGCGAAGGTGAGGTGCAAGGGGGAAGGGGGCCCTCATAATACTGATGGCCTTCTAACTGCTCAATGCATTGTAGATGGCCGTGATGGATAGGAACTTTTCCATGTACAATTAATTTACATTAATTATTACATTATTACATCAATAAAATAACATTAGTTTTCAAATCAGCTCTTTCAAAAATGGACACTTTCACCCTCTACATTGATGGCCTGTGAGCAGGCCCATCGCAACAGGGTAGGCAAGCCTAGGGCCCCCACCTGAAAGGAGGCCCCCTGACGACGACTGGTTATGCATTCAAATAACAGCAATGCAATGACAACTTTGTGAGTGTGGCAGCGCCTCCCTAAATTCTATGACTGGAAAGGGCAATGACACTGTTATCAGAATCCCCCTCAAGCCCCCCCACAAACTAGTTTTGAGCAGCAGCAGCCAACTGATTTGTTTGGACGGCTACCAAAAAAGTTAATCATGAAGAGAAATGATCCTTCAGGGAGCCAGAAGAGAAAGGGATTTTTCTCTCACAGTTCAGCTCCAGGTCCCCTTTGCCTAGCGCCCCCAAGTACCTTGCAACGGCTCTGCCTCGGAGTAATAGTAAAATATAAAATATAATATATAAATATAATAAAAGATAAGCAACACATCTCACAAAAAAGTCGCAATTCTTTTTTTCATCTAAGGAACATAGCAAGACTACGCCCAGCCCTCTCACAGCCCGCTCATGGCCCTGCATAACCATGCTCCACGTTATCTCAGTGACCTACTTGAGATCTACAGCCCCACCCACTCACTGCGATCCTCCTTAACAGGTTAAGATAGAATATCATCCTCGAACCTTTGCGCTATAGCAGAAAGAGCATTTAGTTACACTGTCCCCAAGCTCTGGAATTTACTTCCCCTCTTGTGCAGACCACGGTTGCAGACCACAGACAAAGCACACAAAGCAGACATGAGGCAGGTGGGCGACACAAACATTAAATCCATATTGGAATGCTAGATATAGCATACACATAAACTACTGCTGGGTTACAAATACATATAAAACAAAATTAGGGTAACATATAGGCCCATGGATTTGCGTTTCCATTGTTCCAATTATTATGATTATGATTATGGTTATGATGATGATGATGATGATGATGATGATGATGATGATGATGATTATTATTATATAAACGGAATTCTGGCATTGAAAGACCACATTTTTAAGTCGTGTGTAAATGACAAAAAGAAAGTTGAATTTAAATAGTCTTCAAAAAAGCAGACGTTTTCATTATGCCTGATCTTTTTTTGTCATTGGAGTGGATCATGTCAGCCAGCAGAGGGCAGTCTAAGTTCATCTCTCACCATCAACAGCACAGGTGAAAAACCCTTCTGAATTATTTACCATCTTCTCTGTCATAGACATGGTGTGTGTGTGTGTGTGTGTGTGTGTGTGTGTGTGTGTGTGTGTGTTTGGAAAAGAGAGAGAGTGTCCACTGCACAGATGTCAGGCTCAGGTCAGACCCTTATGTGTTTGTGTGTGTGTGCATATGCACATGTGAGTGTGTGTGCCTGTGTGTGTGTGTGTGTGGTGTGTGTATGTGTGTGTGCATGTGCACATGTGAGTGTGTGTGTGTGTATTTTGGGCAAAAGGGGAAGCAGTCCTAATTTCCCAGGAAAAGTGGGCAGGTTTTTATGTGCTCCAGGAGAAAGATCTGCAAAATTAAAGAAATTGGCTCTGCTGCCATGTTTTCTTTGTGTGTGTGAGGGTGTGTGTGTGTGTGTGTATATATATATATATTTATTTATTTATTTAAAACGGGGACAACGCACAGTAAACATTAATCTCGTGAAACAAGAAGGTCTTGAGCCAGGTTATAAGAATATTTGCTAATTTCCACCTGTAGTCTCTGGGCAGGTAACAGCAGATGAAGAGACCAAAAAATCATTAAAATATGGCATGGCAAAAATGAAATGATGGCCATGATATTTTAAAAATAGATAAAACAAAAAGAGCAGGGAAACGAGCACAAAGTCATGAAAATGCACAACAAAGCTTAGCCCATCATCATATATGCTCTCTCATTCACATTACACCTTCAAACACAAGCATGTTCATAGATAACAATCCAGCCATCCCCATCCCCATCCTCACCCTCCACAAATAACCATACTCTCACATATTAATATATTTCAGTTATTTTTATTGAGTTTCACACACACAGGATTACACCATATCAATAGGATCGTAAGCGAAGTAAATACAGTAATATGGAATTCATCCAGTGACAAGTGACAATTTACATTCAAGTTGACCCAACAGTGCTAGAGGTATTTGAATACGTTTAAAAACAAAGATAGTAACACACACACATGCACGCACACACACACCCATGCTTACTTTCAAAAAAACATACTTGCTAATAAGTTAAGACCATGAGTAAAATTGAAAATAAATAACTAAATCAAATAAATAAAAGTAAAAAAAAAAGAATAATAATAAATAAAATGTGAAAAAGGAGGGTGGGGGGATTAATAACCATGAACATATACATATTAACATGGAACTCAGCAATGTGTGCAAGCTTGCCTATTCAGTAACCACCGCTTTGATAAGCATGAGAATGTGTGCGGATTTGTACATAAGATAAGCTTTGTGGAAAGGGCATTCCACTCACTCATGGATACACATCACAAGTAAGAACTACCGAACTGAGTTTTGCATTTTGGAATGCTACGTACATGTCTACAACCCCTCGTGACAGATTGAGTTACTCATGCTGTACTTTCAGAGCAGAGTGTAACAAACGTTTTCAGAGGGTGCAGAAGCATTGTCAACAAATGCTCTACCACTGAGCCATTTCCCCTGCATTACACAGGCATGTACCTGAGAAAACATGCTCATCATCTTGAAGCTCTGTGCTGACAATCTGCCTCTTTTTCCAGGGATGCGCTCAGGGATCAGAAATCCCTCCTTAGAAACTCAAACTTGAGTCTAGTGCCTTAGACCACTCGGCTGTCCTGACTGCTGGGGAAGGCTCAGAATGACTTGAACAGCTTCAAATCTAACGGTCTCGACAATTAGTTCTCTGAGGGATTCTTGAAGCACTTTGCCATTCTTGAAGCCTCGTCATTTTCAACTTAGAAATAGCCATTGAGTGCACCCTTAGACCAGGCTCACTAGAAGCTATAGAGTTCGTGGCTTGAACTCATGACGCTGGTTTAGAAGACTAGTGCCACTTACCAGTGAGCTACAGAGCCCGTCTTTGTTCTTGGTACGTATTTTTACCCCATGTTCCTTTAAATGACAAAGTAGAACAGTATATGCAATGCAGCCACAGTGACACTAAGCTGGGCTACAGCAGGCAGCCTGCAGCATCATCAGACCTGTGACCCAGGAGGCCCAAAGACAGTTTGTCTGTTCTCTGTCTCTTCCTGAAACCACACTGTCCTCATTGCAAGTATTGCGTTCCTCAACTGTAATGCCCGTGGCCATGACTTTGTTACTACCAACAGTAGCATGTAAACATCACTCTAAAATTGACAAGGTAAACAGTCTAAATTCTCACACCACAGGAACACACCAGCGGAGACAGACAAGAAGGGTCATTAATGATTCATGAGCATCTCAGTATCAGGAGAGCTGGAGACCGAAAAACATGACTGCACTCCAGAGAGATCTACAGGTGTTTATCCCTTTCTGTTGTTGGAGCAGGTAATCTGTGCACAGGCCTGCAAGTCAATCAGTAGACGCCAAAATGACACAATAGAGATGATGACACACATACAGCATTAGGTTTAGGGGGCAATCACTTTTTCACAAAGGGCAATGTAGGTTTGGAATAAACCTTCATTTAAAACTTGTGTTTGCCTGTATAACACATTTATACATATTTACATATTTACATTTATTTGATGATCTGATACATTTACGTGTGACAAACATGCAAAAACATAAGAAATCAGGAAGGGGCCAAACACTTTTTCACACCACTGTAGTTCCAAGCCTGTTCACTTACACTGGCGCTGATGGATCAAATCGATAGTTCAGCAGGGGGATAGGTAGCAATTTTGGGTTTCGAATATCTCCCTGCACGTTTTCAACCTACCATCTTTCCTAGATCGTCTTTACCTTAAAAAAATGAATTGGTAAGCACAGCAAGTAGCTCCAATTACTGCCATCCTTGTTTCCTTGTTTACATCAAACACATGGCGCTCAATATCTGCAGTGCAAAATGCCAAAATGTCGTTGTAAATTCACTAACAATTTACAGAAAAAAATACCTGTGTTTGGGAAGATAAGTGCATGACAGGCAACATACGTGACATTATTGGCTAGTGAAGGTGCCATTAATCTGGAAGTGCACACACAGACTGCAAAACACAAACCATGGTGAGAAAGCTCATCCAGTTAAGTCACAGTTTTTTTTTGTGACTGAAAAGGACAGTGTTGTGTTGTGTATTGACTCTGTTGTGTGTAGACCTAAGGACTTATGCAAGTCCCTTTGGATAAAAGCATCTGTTAAGTGCAATGTAATGTAATATAATGACTCATTGAAGGGGATGACCCAGTACAACTTAAACTGGATATTTGGTGTAAAATGAACTTTGGGTATGTTAAAACATGATAATGAGTTGGTATGTTTGCTGAGGAGCAAAACTACGTCCATACAAGTCGATTGGAACTGGAGTTTTTGACTGTAGTTGTGACTGTTTTCGGAATACTGCAGAGATTGTGGAACACTAAGAGTATTACCGAGAATTTGAGGAAGAGGAAGAGCAATTTCTTTTTGATGGGCAGCAGTACTTATCCCAACAGAATAAGAACAGTGAGAGTGGGATGAAAGTGCTACCATAGAGAGATGGCGTGCGGAGGAAGCCGCCACGGCCACTGACCTAGCCACAACTCAATCTGACAATCTGGCATTTTCTGGCAGCCAGCTGCACCTGAGGCCTCTTACGCTAATGAGCCCAGGAGTGGGACATAGGTAAGCCCACACCCCCTTTTACTGGATGAGATGTAAACGTGTGGGTGTAGTGTCTGGTCTACCATGCACCTGAGCTACCTAACAATTGGCTGCTCAGCGCAGTTCATACTGCTGCCAGAAAAAGCACTATCCAAAAGAGCAGCAAAGACTCTTGCTTTATATGCTGGAGCCTTGAAATATGGGAGAAGTATGTGTCAGCTGCTGACAGTATCAGCAATATTCATTTGTGAGGTTAGACACACAGTGGCTAATGCGTCAAGTCTGTTCTCAGCTTTTTATGCGTATAGGTTGTCAGACTCAAGTCCCTGTGTGCTCCGTCTCTCATTCATTTAAAAGTGTACTTCCATCGTGTTTTCATTAATTTTGCGGTGTTCTCTAGTATTAATAATTGCCCTGTGCGCTGGTTTTAATGAAAAAAATGTTCTAGTGCTTCTGTTTCAGGCTGTTTTAGTTTGGTGGAGGGGGTGGGGCCGGGAGAATGACACGATTTCACCAGAGGCGTGACACGCTCCCTGCAGCTTCCTTTGCCCCACAGTCAACTTGATAGCAGAGTAAGATAAAGGGGAAAAGTCAACTTGACAGCGCTAAAACTGCACACAGAATGTCTACGGAGATACAGCCTTATGTGTTTGATCCTGAATCCGAAGAGGAAGGAGAGATGGCACAAGCACAGTCGCTTCCTGACCGTTTGTCAATGAACGTTTCAGAATGGTAATATTTGCATGACAAAACAGTGCAAGTGCCCGGCTAAATGCAGTTCAGTCATTCAACTAGCCTGCTAATCTTATGCGAGTCAGTCACAGGCTAACATCATTTAAAGCCCATTCGGTCAGTTTCTCTTATATGTATTTGCACGTGTACGTCACGCCGAAGGCCCTTTTCGCATTGGGTCGTTTTTCCGCCTATTGTCTTCTTTTGACTGATATAGAAAACGGGGGAAGAAAAACATTTTGATATGCAGCATGCATATGCAACTCGGGGTGACCTATCATATCTCACAAAAGCTAGTACTAAACGGTTTCTCATGGAAGTACACCTTTAAATAAGCTGAGATGGAGAGATGGTGTCAGATATCTCACACGCACCTCCCCTGGGCTGTCACCTGAGCCAGGGCATGTGTTCCTTTCTGGTCATATTGTATGTCGAATGAGGACAACTAAAGCACTGGGTTGCACAACCCTGTAATTAAAGCTGACTTGATCTCCAACAGGAGTGTAGAAATGTACTTATTTTTAACTGTGGAATCACAAAAAGTAGTCTTATAGTCCTGTTTAGATAAAGTAAAAGGTAAAAAGTAAAAACCATAGTCCTGCTTTAACAGTAGTTAAATTATGACATTAAGTAGGCCCTAATGTAAAAATAGTGATATTGTGTATAAAGAACTTAAACTCAGGTCAAATTTTAGTGACCTGAGTTTAAGTTCATTATTATAGGCATTATTATAATTATTATTATAAATTTTCAATTATAATTCAAATACAACCCTATTTGGTAACACTTTATAATAACTACTCCCTAAAATCATGTATAATGTATTTGCAAACACTTAATTATCCCTTTGTTCATGATTTTTAACCATTATTTTCCACATTATTTGTCATCCATAAATCAGTTATAAACATATTTATATTCTGTGTGCTTCTCTGTTGGCTGTTTGTCAGTATAAAAGAAGAAAAGAGGCGCGTACATCCAAAAAATATATAATCGCAGGTGCTAGAGCTGACTTTGCAGAGAACCATATGATTACACGTTTTGAGTCATTTATTGAGTGAACTGTATTTATTTAACATTAGCTTATATGTGAGCCAACCAACCCCGCCTACCTGAGCCAACCAACCCCGTGCTGGGGCAGGTTGGCACAATTTCTCAAAGCCAGTTATATCATACATTACTCAAAACAAGAAATATTTTGTTGACATTGTATATACCTGTTTTATAGATGAGATATTAAGCTTTCAGTCAATCACACTTTGACAGCTATAATGCACTGTAAGACTGAGAAATATAACTGAGTGTGAAAAGTGATCCTACCAGCCCCGGTCTCCCCTACTCTGACTTAAATAAAACTTGAGTGAAAATGTAATGAAGAGGAAGTTTAGTGTAGGAAAATGACAGAGAAAGCTATGTTGGTAGGTAAACCAACCAGATTTTAATCAAATGTCTGGGCCTGCGCATGACCCCTAAGTGCTGTTTCAGTTTAAAGCCCGTTGATTTGAGCTACCCGAGGCAGAAGTGGAGCTGTTTTCAGCAGTGACAATGCTCACATTTTAAAAGGGTGTTGGTTTTACTGTATGTTTTGACAAATTAAGCATGTAAGCAACGATATGTGCATGTTAGATCTGCAGCAGAATGCCTATGTCAGATGGTGATAGTTTGGATTTACATTTGACTGTATCATTATCATTTTCATTACAACGTATTTGTTGTTCCATGTGTAGAAAACATTGTAACTTTGTTTAGAAAGGTTTAGAAAGGCGCTGTATAATTGGCATATGATTAGAGTGACTAAATCTATGTTAGCAATTCCTGTAGCCTAACTACTAGGTCTACACTTGTATGAATTAAGTTATGCTACTATAAACAAATAGGATAGGTTTGGAAAACTAAAGAACTAGCCTACCTTACGATAAAATAGGCTACCTACATCTTATTTTTACTGTCTGAATGGGGGTTTTACAGAAATGTTTTATTTTGTGTTTTACAGTTTGTTTTTAACAGTTGTGAACACAGATATGGAGAAACACAAGGAGGCATCACAGGGGACAAATTTCCCTCCCTGGATCGAGTGTATATATGTTTCAAATAAATATTTGTTATAATGTTTCTTCCTTTTGCCCCTTTTTCCGTCCTCATCCATCATAAATAAGACACAAGCCTTTTGTTATTTGCGCTATATAAATGCGATTTAATTGCATGAAATTGTCCTTTCTTCAGTGTCCCCTATATCACAAAGGTGAGGTATACTACTTTTAGTGGATGCATTATTTTATTCTGTCAGAATGTACCTTTTGTGGGAGTTTTATTTGATAGAAGATAATAGGCCTGTCGAAATGAGCTACCTTTACTTAAATTCATATAAATGAGTGAATGGTGGTGATTCCACAGTGGTAGCATTATTTGATGGGTCAAGTGGGCTGTCAGAATGTGCTACCTTTAGTAAGAGCCTTATTTGATAGAAGATATCCTATCGAAATAAGCTACCTCCTACATTCATATAAATGAGTGAATGGTGGTGATTCCACAGCGGGAGCATTATTTGATGGGTCAAGTGGGCTGTCAGAATGTGCTACCTTTAGTAAGAGCCTTACTTGATAGAAGATAGGCCTGTCGAAATGAGCTACCTTTACCCATATTCATATAAATGAGTGAATGGTTATGATTCTACAGTGGGAGCATTATTTGATGGGTGAAGTGGGCTGTCAGAATGTACTACCTTTGAGCAGCTACCTTCAGTCGGAGCCCTATTTGATAGCGTAAGACTGTGGAAATAAACTACCTACGCATATGAGTTGAAATTTTACATAACTAATAAAGTATGATTACCGTGTGCAAACAGCTAAAATCTCTCTAACCCAGAAATCTCTAATTCAAAGACATATCTTGTAAAACTGCGGAGGTTATTTTAGGATCTATACAACTGTAAACGAAAAACGAAAGGTATCTTATTTCGACGGGGTAGCGTAAATGGATAGACGCCACAATCGATTTAGGCTACTGGCAGCCCATTTCGACAGTAAGCTACAGCTAGACATCCGGCCAGGCATGTACACCGGCCAGGGAAAATGTTCCGGATGACGTGACAATTGCGTTCGAATCAGTTGTTCAGGATCGTTGCTATGGCAGTTACTATGGACAGGAGCTCTCGTGCTTTAAAGTTAAATTTATTAACAGAACACTCGTAATTTCACCTCAGACCAGCCAGAAGGTGAGTTGGATTTTCTTGAGTTTCATCACCAGCAATCACCACCACCACCCTTTTTGCAATTTAACTTCGATTTGTGGACACAATATCTTTTCTCTCTTAGATTAACCTTTTTATTAGTAGTACGTTTGTTGTCTAGGAGCTAGTCAAATTTGTTATTAATTGCATATAACGATAGTTGTCAGAAGTCGGCACTGCTAGTGACAGATCTGTCAGGAACTTGTAGGCTAGATCTAGTTAAATAATTATATTTAAATAACTTCTTGTGACACCTTTACCTGTGTTTGGACACAGTAGCAACTGTCAAAATGGTGTCACTGCATCACATTTTCTTTTATACCTCAAGCAAGGAGAAGTACAAGCCCGGGGTAACGGAGTCCTCCAAAAGAGCCATCAGTTCAGGCTGAAAGTTTCTCCGTTCGAGGTAGCAAAACAACTTGGCCAACTATAATATTTCAGACGTATTTCGTACGATGTTGACTCCAGTAAACCACCTGACTATATTTGTGGTAGACAGCCGTAATGAAAAATATGATTGCTAACATAAGTAGCGTCGTTTCAAACCATAGCCATCGCTAGCGATACAGCAAAGCTGAGGGTGTGCTTTCCGTCATTTTGGTATTTTAAAAAAATCAAATGTATGAAATGCTTCCGTTATGAGAGGAGTATGCCTTTATAATGGTATGTATAGTGTGCTGATATTGTAGAAATATTTTCACCTCAGAATTTACCTGAGAGAAATAGTGACTTCCATCTTTCAGATGGCCAATGGGAAATAAAGCTAACGAAAAAAAGAGAGACCGACACAGCTTAATATCTAGAATAAAACAATCAAATAACACCAAATCTCTAATGGATATGGAAATGCAAGGAGTACAAAATACAGAAATGTATGTTGGTATAAGGAAAGTCATGTAAATACTCAAGTAAATGAGGTATATCTGAACATGAATAACACAAAAAGTGCTTTATTTTATATAAATGTAAAAGTAAAACAATAACTTGGTGTGTGTAAAACAATATCTTGGTGTGCACCAAGATGCTGGACATCTTTTACCAGTCTGTTGTTGCTAGCACTCTCTTCTTTGCTGTTGAGTGTAGACTGAATAAGATCAGGAAGGCTGGTTCGGTACTAGGCTTCAGGCTGGACTCTTTAAAGACTGTGATGGAGAGGAGAATGTTGAACAAACTGTTAATTAATTTTCTCTCTTTTCAGGTGACATCATGTTCTACACGGGAGCTGATGGTCTGTCGTTGAGGAGGGTTGTGTTCTCCGATGAGGAGAAGACAGCTGTCCTCAACGAGGCTCATGCTGGGGTGCGTTTCCCAAACAACCAACCAACTTAGCTTTAAACCAACATGGTACGATGCACCGTTGAACTAACCAACGACCAAAGTGCGACTGTGTCCCAAACACTGTCGTACCTTCATAGTCTGAACCAAGTTGGTTTGAACCAATATAGTCCAAACCACAATGGTTTCCAGATGTGTTCGGACATGCTCGTGCATTGTCGGAAGCAGAGAGAAACAATCCGAAGTAGGCTATGACCTTTTGAACGGAATTTAACAGAGATCAATTATGTAGCCGATTATTTATAGCCTGTTAATAGGCTATTTCACATGATGTCGGGAATAACTGTGTACTAGGAAATAAACAATAGACACTGAATAAATCTAACGGTGGAAAGTATCACTGAACCCATACTGCTGGCTAGTGTTCATTTGTAATATAGTGACAGATTTGCAAGACATTTCAGTGATTAAATAAACTTTAACATTGTTTATTTAATGACGCAGACCTCTGGATATGAACACAGATGAGTTGTGACTGCACGTCTCAAAAGCAGCCTATAGTTCTAGGCAATACATTAAGCTATAGGAAATCTCCCTGCCTTTGAAGTAATGTGGAAGCCAAAGTCTATATAATGCTTTTATTTTATTTAAATCTCATAGAGTACGAGCCATCACAGCTAGCCTGATTAAAATAGCTTTCAAAATGCTATTTTTCATAGACACCAGATGTGCCATCTGTAAATGCATGTGCTTATATGCTACACGCTATCAACATTAGGTTTATTGCTTACAATGCACGTAATGACGGAGGAGCTGGAAGTTTATTTTCACCTTGGCGACCTGCATTCTGAAGTTTATGAACACAAGCCCAAGAATATGCAGGCTGGCATAAATTGGCCACACTATGTTAATACGCAACAGGGGAGACACGTTCACCCTGAAACTACGTTAAGAAAAGCAACGTGCCAGTTGAGAATGTCAACAATTTTATGTAGCATCTTAATTATGCATCATCCCCGATTGGAACCAGAGTACTATCTACAAACACAGGTGTGCATGACCTGCGCTCTACCAATAGCACCACAGAAACCAGCTCCTAGCTCACGGAATTTGGAGGTACTTGAAGGTACGTCACAGCATGAGTCGCTTAAGCCAAACTGCCAAACGAGTTGCAAATATCCTCCTAGATCAATTGTTTTGCTACAACAACGGGCTTTTTAGATTCTACACTGTATATTTCTCACCTCGTTTTGTAAAATCTGAGTGATACAACGTCAAACAACGAAGATATTTACAATGATCGAGGATTTCGAGACATTCGGTCCGCCATGTTGGATGCCGTCGAGACCTTCAAACAACGTTGGTTAGGTGGAACTAAGCACCGAGAGCTGTGGTTGCAAACCTCACTAGTTACCAACGTGGTTGCGAATGTTCGTGTTTTGGGACACGCCTGTGTCAGTCGCACTATGTTGGGACTATGTTGGTTTACACTATGTTGGTTCAAACTATGTTGGTTCACACGAACGAAGGTTTTGAGACACACTTGCATCGCACCTACATAGTTTGAACCAAGTAAGTTGCTAACAACGTTAGCAACTATGCTTTTGGGAAACGCACCCCTGGTCAGTTCGCTAGGGACCGCATGATGCACAAGATCAGGCAGAGGTTTTACTGGCACAGTATCACAGCCGATGTGGACCACGGGGTATGTGAATTAAAATTACTAACTAATGAAGATACTCACATAGTCCAGTGTGTAATGGTAGTCATCCCCAATCTTTATTTTACAGCGTTATTTACAGTGCTATTCTATAGTGCGTTTAATGTGTTTATTCCACTCATCCGTCATTTTGTCCCGAAGGTCAGCCAGCACCTGCGAACCAGAGGTTTGAGAAGGTGAAGACAGAGCCACCAGAGCTTAAGCCAATTGAGCCTGTTGCACCATAGCATATGATCGGTAAGACTGCACTGCACATGGATTTATAACAGACATAATATCTTCGTTGCAGTATTGATATGACTTCACCCCTTTTTGTCTTTTTGTGCAAAATCTCTTTGAAGGTGTTGACATCTTTAAAGAAGTCTGCAACCTCTACCTTCTGACTTCCACAGACTTTTTCACCAAATGGGTGGAGGCTAGACCCATTAAAAGGAAACAAGCAGTAGTCACCTCTGAGGCATGTGACACATGACAGCAAACAATACATATTAATGTAAATAATGATTTAATCCTAACTCTAACAATAAATGTTATATTATATGTTTTAGGCAATGATGGATATCTTCTACACTCATGGCTCTCCTGAAGTCATCTTAACTGACAGAAGCCAAGAATTCTGGAACAGGGTAAAGTACTATACTGAAATCAACACACTTCACAAGATGCAACAGGTCCTCACTTGCTTATGAGTGACTTCATAATGTCTACATGCTTTCTCTTCCTTAGGTGAATATGAAGCTGTTCGAGAGATGTGGGATAAAGCACTGTATGACATCAGCATACCACCCACAGACAAACAGTATGTATAAGTAGTAGTTGTGTCTTCATTTTGACCACACAGTTGTTATTAAAAACTTAATTTCTTTTCTGTTTGCAGGCTTAGACGAACGGATGGACCAGACCCTCAAGATAGCACTTGGGAAAACTTTGGAAAGCTATCAGGAAAGGTGGGAAGACAACTGTAAGGAGATATTGTTCGCTCATAATTTGCTCAACTTCCCCCCTAACTAGTTTTGACAACAGCAACCAAGTGATTTGTTTGGATGGCTACCAAAAACTTTAAACATGAAGAGAAATTATCCTTCAGGATGCCAGAAGAGAAAGGAAGAGGAAGAGAAGAAAAAAACAAGACACCGCTAAGTAAGAATTTACATAACCATGAATACTTTAGCTACCAAAGTTATAGTTAGTCGGGTAATAGCGGGTTGACTAGCAATATGGTAGCTAGCATTATGTTAATGTCAGCTACCTTAAAGGTAGCCTTAACAACAACAGTGATGTAAACGTTTCCATCCACGAACAAGCTGACAATTGCACATACTGGCTACACATTCTAACATAAGTTATACATATAATGCAAAGAATGTGACACTCTCCCAGATTCACTTTTATTGTGTTTATCGAAGTTTCAATAGTCTAACGTTCTCTACTTAGTTTTGAGGGTGGCATAGCTTCCATCATCAGAAGTGGCTCGTGTGCATAAATAGTGGGACAGACACTGCTGCCTGTATTGCTAACCACACATATTGCTGTTTATTTGATATCATTTTTGTGGACTGTATATATTGTTAAAGTGTAATTTCATGCATTAAGCTTGTACACTATCGAGCTGACTCACAAATGTGCTTTTCTTTCAATCTGATTTGTGAACCGTCTTCATAGTGTACATAATGTAAGCCTAAGCTAGGATTTTTTAAAAATATATATAAACTAGCTCACCATACCCATTTTTTCCCAAGGTTCTATGCTGACGTTTCTACACCCTCCTAAAAGTGACGTCTCTAATGCCATTGATGATGAAGGTAGAGTTAAATTCTCTTACGTGGATGTTAATACTGCCCTCTCAATATGTTATCAAATAACCTTGCATATTTCATGTTTTGTCTATACTACCGGTAGTCACTTCTGGCCATTTCAGATTTTCAAGTTTGGGGCCAGTGCCTGTGTGTATGAATTAAGTACGTAGTTGTTGCACTTTTTTTTGTTGAACTTATTTTTCCACCAGTGCCATCAATGTCATCTCAAATTCATGAGGAAGACAAAGAGGAAGAAGACATGGCAGATTGAGTCCACACCACTTCCCAGCACTGATCCTACAGAAGGTACATCAAGCCACACAAGTCCTAACAATGAATATGTGCTGTGAAATTTAAAAAAGGCCACTTTTTAAAAACACATTTTTAAAGCAAGCTCACCATACCTTCAGTGCTCAGTTGTTACACTCTATGCATGCAAAATGTGCTATATAAATAAATACTAAGGTCCCCTTTGCCTAGGGCCCCCAAGTTCCTTGCAACGGCCCTGATCAGAATAACACTTAGTCATATTTCTCAGGGATTTATGAGAAGTTGCGCTGTACAATGCGCAAACACAGTTGACATTGGTTGGAATATGTGTAGTGACAATGGCCGGGTTTCCCAGTTAAGAACCTTCTTAACGAGTTAAGAAGGCACTTAAGAAGAGGAAGCGTTAAGATAAGAGTGTTTCCCAAACGCCTTCTTAACGCCCTTCTTACCAACGTCTTAAGAACCGTCTTATCTGCCTTCTTAACTGAAGCGCAATGAGCAATCGATCTCAGAATGGCCGATTGGAGCGCATAGTTACCATAGTAAAATCAAAGATGTTAGAGCGCTACTCTAGAATCTTTGGTAAAATGCAGGGCCGGCCCAAGCCTTAATGGGGCCCTAAGCAAAAATTCCTTAGGAGGCCCCCATACCACCTCCTCAGCAACAGATGGTTAATTTTCCTATAGCCTACATACTATGTGTGTAGTTTATCCACCATCATTGTCGCAGTATATAATGCGTTTAAAATACACCAGTGTCATTCTGACTGTTTTAACTGAAGCAAACCCAGATTGGCAGTCATTCTTAATCTATTTCGTTATTCTGTGAATCTGACTGCAAGACGAGCTTTCATCACTTCTGCTCAGCATTCATATTCGAAGTTTACTTTTGCTAAATCTGTCCACCAGAGAACAGTCATGTATTGTCTATGACCATTACTCTGCTGCAGGCAGGAAAGGCACATTATCAGGTCGTCAAATTTATTAACATTCAAATTGAAATCAATCAACCATTGTTAGCGATCTCACAACAATGATCAAGAAGGAGACTTTGAGAAGTTAATATAGTTTAAAACATGTCAAGACAAGCAGTTATCCGCATCCCCAACCTTGCAGCTTCTCAATTTGGATGGAAATATCTAGAAATGACCACTAACTGTGCTAGGCACCAACAAAATTGGAGCTACCTTTAAGTGTACAAACAGATCCCATTCGAATAAATGAACACGTGTTGTCCACTTGAACTAATACATAAATTATAAGTGGGTGTTAGCAAGTGGCAGCCAAACATCCACTCAAACGTAATGAAAAGCCACTGTGAAAAGCAGTTCTAAATTAGCGCGCTAACAAACACATTTAGCTAAGTAGTGGCATGCTGTGTCCCGAAAACAACGCTCATTTTGTTAAAATCTAACTGTAACAAGTTATTCTCCTACTCTTGGTACAATCATAGGCTGTTGTGGATCAATTTAACGCACATCCGAAACTTCAACAACTGTAGGAAGTAACGTGATGACCGCTATATTTATTAAAATACCAACCATCCATTTGAATGGAATGGGGCTTCATGCTATGACATCTCCAAGACAAATGGTGGCAGCCTGAATCAGCACGAATCAATGACGCATCTCATTGGAAGGACTCTTTTTTTTTTAGAAGATTTCCTTAAGCTATCAAAGTGTAATTAAATAAGCTATTGACTGTATATTTTTATTGTTCTTTAAAAAAAAAAAAAAAATACAGCACGACCAAATGCAACACTGTTGATATCGATTTCGTTAAAATGACTAGTCAACAGGGTGGGGTGGGGGAGTGGTGGCGCTGAGGACTGTCTGTTGTTTTCTTCCCATCATGCACTGGACTTTTTGCAACATAATTTCTCGAACAGAACCCACTTATAAGTGCTCCTATATTAAGTTTGACTTCAAAATATTATAAACAGTTATGTTCTCCGCCTATTCAGTGTTTTCCCCAAAGCGTCTAAGCGTATCGGCACCGATACGCTTCTTTTTTCGCCGATACGCATCAAGTTTTGCCGAGACGCTTTCATAAAATGCCGATACGCTTAAAAATCATGCACAAAAACATCCCCCCCGGGATTTTCCCCGAACAAGAAGCCCCATGTAGTCAAATGTAGGCTGCGTTTTTAGGAAACTTCCGTGGTGGGTGTGTAAACTACTATACTGGCGAAACTGGCCAATCAAGTGCCGATTACAGTGCCCCTTTGTTTTTGTTTTTCCGCCAGTCAGCTGTATCAGAGAGTATTGTAGATCTTTAACGCAAACCTCGGGGCTACTAAAACTGCCTGACTTTGACTGTAAATGCTACACAAGAAGGAATGAGAACGCTCTCCTTGGGACATGCTCATGTAGCAAGAAAACTTTCTCCACAGTGTACAGAATGCGATCGGATCATCTAGCTGCTGAAAGAGAGTGAGAGAGAGCGTGAAAGGCAAATCCTCCTTTATGAAGAGCAGAGTCAAGACTTTCATTGAATGGGACACTCGTGGAATTTAACTAATAAATTGGTCCTTACGTCTTTCTGGATGTGTTGATGGTTCTTTTTAACAAACTGTCACAATCCGCAATTATTTGTGATTATTTCAAGCCTAATGGTGTACGTTGTTACTGTTTGGATTTCCAGAAAATTAGCTTCATTTCAGACCAGGCTGCAGCCTGTATGGGGTTGTTAGCACGCTAACGCTAGCGAACTATGCTAACAATGTTTTAAACTGAAAGCTGCCACTTTACTCACCAACACCCACCTAGATACTAATACTGATATTAGCTGAAGTGGAGAAAGTAATATAAAGTTGTAAGGTTATTGCAGCGTGTTAAATTCAAGGTGAGTCGATAACTGTTAGCATTACCACATTACCAATCATTTCAATGAGCTAGTTCGTTAGCTTGTTACAGGAACACTGAAATAAGAATTTGTTGTCATCAGACATCATTCTAGATAATACTACACTACACTTAATTATATTTATCTGCAGAATCTAAGATCTGTGGTACCAATTCAGCTTTCATGTGGCCATACAGGGAGATATTTAGCTGATAGTAGGAACGTACTGTGACGTATGTAAGAGTGGCCATGACATTGGTGATAACATAGATATATATAGTTACCAAAATGTAGCTTCAGATCTTCCTAGAATGCACCATTTTAGCTCTAGAAAAAAAAAAAAAAAGCCCAGGGTGCATGCCCATCAATCTTCCTAGCTACCGTGCCACCGCGTCATCGTATTTACATCAAAATTTAAACCCTTCTTTTTATTTCTGGGGAAAACACTGCTATTGAATGGATTTTTTAAATTAAAAGTGGCACAAAAAGAACACCCACCGTCATAGAGGAGTATAGGGCAAAATTCTCTCTATATAAAGGCTGCTAACATAATATGTTACGTTGCGTGAGTGAGATCGCGGGGAAGCGCAATGCGTGCGGTTCAATGACACATCAAGGTAGAGTGGTCAGGGGGCCCCAGAGGTGGGTTGGGGGCCCTAAGCCGGCGCGTAGTTTGCTTATGCCTCGGGCCGGCCCTGGTAAAATGCTCCAAACTGAAGTGGTATAACACGTGGCGTCTGACTGAACTCATCAATAAAATACCGGCTAAAAGTATGACATTTGTCGTCACGACACAAAAACAAAGTGACACATATAATAATACCGAAACAACCAGGGAAATAAAAATGGAAACACAAAATGAAATCAGTATGTCATTTCATTTAATGTGTAGGCTATATTCTTATCTGTCTGATAGAAATCTGCTACATGAGGAGAATATGTGTGAAAACCAAGAAATTGGCGTCCCCTTGTCATGAACGATAGGGCAAAGGGGGAAAACACGATCAGGAAAACTGGACGTACTGCATTAATATCTCCTTGCTTACTGTCACATTGCTTTACCTGCCTGAGGGGGGTGCTGTTTTCACTGTTTTGTCACTAAGAAGGGTGTTAAGATTGGGTTCAGAACTTCTTAGAGATCCTTCTTAATGGCAGGTCTTCTTAGGCTAAGAAGCTTTTTGGGAAACACGGTTGCTTCTTACGGGAGCCTTAAGAAGGGTCTTAAGAAGTTCTTAGTGCTAAGAACTTCTTAACTGCATTTGGGAAACCCGGCCATTAGCTTTATGTAATTCACAAGTGATATATAAAAATAGGTGAAATTATATTGATTAGATGTATCAGTCTATTGATAGCTACTTGTATTGGCAACCAAAATGCGTGTGTATGTGTGTGTGTGTGTGTGTGTGGTGGGCGGTGGGCGGTGGGCCAGGGGCAGATGTGGGGGTGGAGGTAATGAGTAAAAGCATGTGACAGTAAATGCATACTGGGATTTCACTCGCATTACAGACACTTATAACAGTGACTGGGAGACAGCAGCCCAAACTCTCGGTGTTCACCTTATTCGGAAGATCGTTTTTGTTCTCTTTGTCTCATGCAGTGGTAAAAGCCCTGCTAATCAGACAAACACATCTTCTAAATGACAGCACTTCTATGAACTATTGCATCTAACAACAACTTGGCACCCATTTATGGCAAACCAGATCGAAACCAGTTAACATACTCCTGTTGGTGGTTGTATTAAGGAAAACTACGTATAATTCACTGGCTGTATGATTTACTAATTTAGACATGTTGGGAATTTTTTTACTCATTTTCATATTCCTGCATGTTGTGTTAAATAATTTAGAAACAAGCTAACCTGTTTGTCATGCAATTGTAAAAATGCTGAAGCCTGATTTTTTATCTGTTTTTATCTATATCATTTGGTACATTGATGCACTGTGAGGAGTTATTTTTTAAGAATCTCTCTACCTGTATCCTGTATAAGCAATATGATATTCCGTAATGTGGTTTGAGATATAGGCTGTCTAACTACTCACTACGGACTCTAAACTTAACCAGCGGTGACTATGGCTAATCTATCCAGTGGAGAAACTCCACTAGTGCATCAGCAGATGTTTAAGGTGGAAATGAACGAGGGCCCACTGTCTAAACTTGTCGTGGCCATTCTCATGGCCCTGCTTTTCATCTACATCAACAGCATCATGTTTCATACTCTCCTGAGTAAGTCTGTGTTTAGAGAGCTGCCTCGCTATATCCTTTTTGCTCACATGCTCTGCAATGACACAATTCTTCTAATGATGGTCTCACTGCTCTATTTATTGTCTTTATATTTGCAAAGGGTTCCAAGGGCTGTTTGTGCATTGATTATTCTGATTGCAGCAACTACAGTTCGCATTTCTGCTCTAAACCTGGGTGTGATGTCTCTGGAGCGCTATGTGGCTATTTGTTTCCCTTTACGGCACAGTGAGATGGCCTCTAAGAAAATGACTGGTGTTTTGATTGCCACTATGTGGTTACTAGGATGCCTAAGTCCTGTGATAGATATTATATATACACTGATAAAGAATCCTGCGTCCTTTGGAGCAGACATGTTCTGCACTTATGAGGCATTTTTTAAGGCATCATGGCAAATTGTTGTGTTTGATGGGATTCATGGCTTTTACTTTTTGTCAGTAACAGTCATTATTATTTTCACATATGTGAGTGTCGTAGTTGCAGCTCGGTCAGCCACAGCAGATAAAGAGTCTGCTACGAAAGCTCAGAGAACAGTTCTCTTACACTTTGGCCAGTTAGTACTTTGCCTAAACAGTCTCTTGTATGAAACCATTGAAAGAGCCATGGCTAAGGTCAGCAGCAGTCGTTTGTTCATGGACCTGCGTTATATGAACTATCTCTTCGTTCTCATTCTGCCTCGGTGTCTCAGCCCCCTGATATATGGCCTGAGAGACAATGCTGTTCGACCCTTATTTCTCTACTATGTCAAATCCCAAAAGGTCAAACCGTCTGTAACTGTACATTAAGTGACAATGCAGAGCCAGGGTGAGACAGATTGTATGTGCTAAGTAGCTGCTGAGACTAAGGCAATATCCAGAGGCCTTTTTGTGAAATATGTATTTTTTCTTGCTTGCCTTTGATGGTGACTCCTGCCATGGTTTAAAACTTTATTAAATACATACATTAATTTAAATGAATTAAATAAAATTAAATACATAATGAAATTCTACAATATCGTAAGATGTACCCTTTTTTGTCTAAATTGTTATGCCAGTATCACATAATGTCACTCTCTATGGAAAGATTATTCTGTAACCCTGTTCCTGCTACTGTTACAGAGACAATGCTGATGTGTAGAATCCTTAATTAAAACATGACATAAAGAAATAATGTTTTAGAGGGCTCACATGGACTGCGCTCTGTGGGTGTTACATTACAAACAGGCTAAATACATTTTAGTAAAAGCGCAATAATATTCTGGTTACAACCCTTATCTGGTTACATCTGTGTGTCATTACAACCCTCTTCAATAACATCTATTCTTACACTGATGGAATTTTTTTTTTTAAAAAGAATAGTTTTGGCAACCCTTATTCCTGACAGGAATTAAAGAGAAATGTGCAACCCAAAATGTCAAACCCTCTGTATTTGTGAAGCATTACAATAGCATAGATTACAATATACATGAAGAGTTCATATGCAAAACCCTCCATGTCCATGTGGGATGAATTTACAGAAATATATTTATATAATTTTGATAAACTTTATTATCAGTCCACCTTCAATTGTATTGTTTTGGCTTGAGTTGTTTTTACTTGATAATAATATTTAAATGGCAGTTTGATAGAGATTACTTGGAAATTGTTATTAAAACAACTTAATTTTTGCATATTTATGAAAATGGAAAATTTAGGGTTTTGCAGCTGAACTCTTCATATTTAGATGTTGTTTCTACATCATTAAGATCTTGTACAGCGGCCAGTACATTATGAAGGGCATTATGACATTAACTTAATACACTGGCGATGGCCCATCAACCATGAAAAATTGTCCAACACAAAGTCTAGGTGCTCCCCAGTGGCTGACTGCATTACAAATTTTAACCCCGCTGTTACCATGTAAGTAACAATTAAATAAGCATGTATATAAAATACAAAAGCATGTTCTCTTGTGGTTCTCGTTTATAAATTGAGGATAGAAACTTTCCCTCAATCTCGCAGTCATTCATTCCCATTCTTAATCACTCACATATCTGTTATCCAGACTCTTCTGGCCTTTCACAGTAATTTTGGAGCTACAGTCATTCCTTTCATTCAGTGGCTTGTACAGCCTAGTGTACTGACCTCCTCTTTTAAAACAAGGCCAATCTACACCATATGTCCACTAAGTCTTGATGGCTTTTTCTTCCTGTCTGAACAAAACCTTCTGGTTGTGTGTCTCCTCTTTCCATGAGAAACAACAAATGGCGTTTCCTAAAAAACAGAAGTTCGGGAGGAGCATGACAAAAGGTGCGTCACAAAAGGTCCACCTCGTGGACCCACCTTTTGATCCGTGCTGCCAGTGCAGGCGGCTCTACCGAGTAGAGCCACTGGATCAAGAGACGCTTGCTGAAACCTTTTTCATATTATACACGCTTTATTTCTCATTGTTGCTTGAGATCCATCTCAAATGCTTCTCAGGTGCTTCTGCTGTGTAGTACCTTGTGGATGCACCTTCTCATCCGTACTGCCAGCGCAGGTGGCTCTACCGCAGGGAGCCTCTGGATTAAGAGAAGCGTGTATGAAGACTGATAGGGGAGGTGGGTGAAATGGCTGTGCTGTTTCAAACTTGTATGTTCAGTTTTGTGGTTTTGGTAGAAGTGCTGGTCAATGGTGTCTCACAGACAGGATCTAAAAAATCATTGTGGCTGGGTTGTCCTCTTTGGACTAGAAATTGTCGCTGTAACCATGATGTGTGTGTGTGTGCTCACGTGCATGTTTGTGCGTGTGTGGACCATATGGGGGGTGGAGGAAATGATGAAGAGCATGTCACAGTAACAGCTTAGTGGGATACTCCTAAGTGAGTGGGAGACAGCAACCAACATTGTGGATGTTGACGTTCTTCATTTTTTGTGTCATGTAATAGGGACAGCCCGTTGCTTATCAGACACGTCTTCCAAATGACTTCACATCTGTTAACTATTGCATTTGACTCCTTGTAGCCATGGTAACAGAGACTGATACCAGTTTGGTAGACAAAGGCGTTGTTATTTGTTCTCCTTCAGAAAACTACACGTATGCAGGGGTGATAGCGCTCCGGCGCCATGCCGGAATTCTGGCGTATCGACGTGTTTGTAAGGGAAAAAAATCAGGTTCCCGTGATCTGACAATTCAAAACCTTAGAGGCGCCTTCAGTAAACCATACCACTTTAGCCAATCAGTAATAGGGTAGGGGCTGGTCTTGGGTTTTGGCCAATCAGATTGATTCGGCAGTCACTCCACATGTGAATATGTTTTATGTTTGGAACATTTCCCACATCAGTGATTTCTAAACTAGGGGTCGTGACCCATAGTGGGGTCGCCAAATTATTTTTTTCTGTCGGAAAATTGCATGTTACTTCGCCAGGTAAAATTCAAATAAAATTAAAATCTGCTCTTTTCGTATTCATAGGCGTTATTAATTGTAGGGTAGGGCTACGGCTCCGACATAAACAATGCAGTGGTACAAAAGAAGGGCATGTGGCGCATAGAGACACTGACAAATGGCAGATAAATGCCTGTTTGTTTAGATAACCTTTGTGTTTATTGGTTAAACATGTCCATGTCATTAATGTGTGCATTGAAGTGAATTTTGACTACTTTTGACAGCGATCCATGGCTTCTTGTAGGGTAGAGTTTTGGTTAGCGGTCTTGTTCCTTTTCAACATCCTATTTTGGAATGTTGAGACGGTGGCTTGGGCGCTGGCTGCAAAGCGTATCGTTTTATGTACTCTCGCATAGTCACGATGGAGAAAACAACCATGAATAAACGTTCTGGGGTTCTCACGGTGTTAAAAAAAAGAGGAAAAGAGAAAGTGGCAGATAGAATGAGGAAGAAGTTGTGCGCCTGGAAACACTGCAGGTAGGATGCATAACTTCTCTGACAGGTCAATGAGGGCAGCATTGGTTGGCTAATGTTGCTTCTCCATAAGGTTACAATTGAGTTGCTAAACTACTTTACATTGCGTATAAGTTTGCTAACTAATACTGACTTAAGTGTTTTTGTAGATATTGTTGCCAATGGTCCTTGTTTAAATGTTTGATGCAGTTCGCGTTTTCTTTCTGCATTTAACATCCATCCACAACCTGCTTATAGCGTCATATTGAAGTTAGCACAGCTAGCAAAACTGCTATTGTGCTGTTGTTCAGTCTGTAGCATGTCATCCTAATTCTTGTTTTCTCAGTACTGGAGTGGCAGGGGCAGGAGTTAAAATTACCTACTTTTTGTAATGGTGTTGCATTGACATTTTAGTATCACCAAATCACTGTGCTTTTAGTGGCGACCAATTAAGGCACTGAATTAAATGCTAAGCCTATTTCTATAGATACAATTGCAAAACCAATTTCTATAGATCTAAGAGCCTGTAAAATGCACCAGCATGCACAAAATTACATGTAATTTATAGCAAAATTTCTGGAACAATGCCCCATAAACAATGCAACTTGCTGCTCCCACAACGCAAACTCAACTTTTTCCCACTTTGTTAATTAAAACAAAACAACATTACTAGCCAAATGTTTTGTGCTATTAGCCAGCCGAAAAAATGGACAGGCCTAGCCTGCCCAATGCAATTACAAGGGGTTTGGGGCTAACGTGGGGTCGCCAGACCTCATCAGTTTTTTTTTTTTTTTTTGGTGGGGTCGCCAGACAAAAAGTTCAAGAACCACTGCTTTAGTCAATGGTTAGGCTATTAATCAATTCCTAGTTACTTAGAAGCAATACGTATGCAGGTAAGTGACTAGTTAAAAGCAGGGATGGATTCCTTAACAGGCCTACCAGGCCCAGGGTCCCAAGACCTCTGGCGCTCTACACAAAGATGCTACTGTAATATAGGCTTGTATTGGGTTTGCTCATCTCATGTCTAAATAATGTACATTTATATCCTCAAAAGATCAGAATCTTTAATTTCATGGACTATTTATATACTCAAAACATCAGAATCTTTAATTTAATGGACTATTTATCAAAAAGGATTTATTTTTATTATCACCCCGCGTCTGGTTTCGCGTATGGTTTACTGTATGACTTCTGAGATGTTGGTGTTTCTGTCCTTGCCTGTGCTGTTTCAAACAGAAGCTGTAGTTTTTTTTGTGTTGGTTCATGTAATTTATTATTGTATATATGTATAGCTGCTTATGTCTTCTTTCTTTTTGTTTATATTTCAGTAAACCGCAGTTTCATATCCTATCACAGTTTTGTTTTACATGAGTGGCGTGTGTGTGTGTTTAAGGAAGTGACCTGTGGCAATTGCCATATACTTTCACTATCACGGTGGTGCTTCTACAGTCCTTTTCGGTCCCATGTTGGATTCACCAACAAATATCCTCTTTTACAGCTAGTGTGAAAAAAACATATTGTGTAACTCACAACACAGAGGTGTATAGAAACATGTATTTAGTTATTATATATAGTATTACTAATTAATCGATATGTTATCACTTACTGTTCTGTAAGGAGCCACTGACAAAGGTCTCTCCATGATTGAGAATCAGTAGTACAGTATGACAGAGCCCAGACAGACATCAACAGATCACAAACTCCAGCAGCTTTACCAGATTCCATTTACCATTGATGTTTTACCCGAATCAATTTAGCATACAGGGCTGAATGTTTTATTGTTTCAGTAAATATAGGTCTGGGTGTATTTCCTTAATGCAGGGATATTTTGTCATTTCAAAATGAATGACAAATTTGTAACACAGGACAGTTTTCCATGTCTTCTGGGTCCATCTCAAATTGCAGAAGTTGAAAATGTGTCATTCATTTTGAAATAATGAAGTCTTGCATCTTCCAAGCTACAGAGGAGACAAATCATCCCGTTTCAGTGGTAAATTCAAAAGACAGCATCTATGATGGTATGGGGGTGCAGTAGTGCCTTGGTTACAGTGTTGGGCAAGCTACTTGTAAAATGTAGTGAGCTAAGCTATCAGCTACTCAACCATAAATTAAGCTTCACTACACTAAAGCTACCACCATTACAAATGTAGTGAGCTAAGCTACAAAAATGTGGGGAAAAGTAGCTTACTACATGAGAAGCTACATTGTACCGACATAATGTCCCGGATAGCTTATAAGACTAGGAACATTTGTATGGAATAAAATGGTTATAGTTTCTTTAGGAGCCTAGATGCTTATGTCCAAAGTGACTTACAGCACAGGACAGAAACAAAAAAAGATAGGCCTACTTTGTTGTCTGTGTTGTGCATGTGCGTATGTGCCATAGACTGTGCACTGTGTAAGTGTAGGCCCAGCTGTTTTTTTTAATTATTTATTTATTTTCAAACCTCACTTTCAACATTTCTTGATATGGTAGTATTTGCTTATGCTGTATTATTTTCATATCCACCTTAGTTTTTTACCATCCCAAAGAAAATATGTAGGTAGGCTAAAAGACAAGCAAAACTGACCACCAGCAAATACTAAATGACTTGCCATATTATTTTCTGTGTATTATTGTAGGCTACATAAATATGCAATAATGCCACTTGGAAAGTGAAAGCAAAGAGGCGGATATCCCTGGCTTCAGAAAATACTGCCATGAATTCAGACAAATATGAATGATTGGGTTGTGTTAGAATCAGCTGGCTGATAGAAATAGCCTAAGTGGTGGAGGTGAACAATCTTCTGCAGTAGCCTACTTGTCACCTTCACACACACTGCATTTGAGCAACAAACTACTAACAAAACAGTCACTTTGTGTGTCCAGTGTAAATTCCAACCCAGATCCAACAAAAATAGGACAAATAAGCTTACTGATCAATTAATTCAACATGTTATAACCTACGTGCAATATGAACTACTAGCCTCTGCTGAGTGGCACGGTGCCATCTGAACTCGCCCGTTTCCAAAGACAGCTTACATAATGATGCACTTTGAGAAGATGTTTGTCATCTCATTTATTGTTTTCCTTTTCCTATAACATTTATGCAAGTATCAACTGCATTAGTCTCCTCTTGGAAGCTTTAAAATCCTCGCGTTGTTGTAGCCATTTCCATATCGAAGTGTTGGTCGCCAATAGTTCAAGCAAGTTATCTAGCGGGACCTCTATGTGGATATTATCCGAAGTCAGTGATCACGTCGCCGGCCAGCTTACCGCGGCAGCCTGGCTCCCACACGAGTGGGAGCAGCTTGCCCATGATGTTTAACAGACATTCATTTTATTGTGCTCAAAACCATATTGTGATGCAGGTAACTGCTGTTTTCCTCAGGCATGCCCTGAAATGTGTAGCTTTTGTGGACGCTACGTCGCTACTTGACAAAAAAAATAGCTTAACTACAGGGACGTTACTCCATAAATAAAGTAGTGACGCTACGGCCAAGCTACTGGGAAATGTAGTTAAACTAGTAGCTTCGCTACAAGTAGCGGCGCTACTGCCCATCACTGCTTGGTTATGGTGTGCTTATTCATCTGGAGAGTTAAAATGAATGCTGAATGATATATATACATTTTGAACAGCACAAGAGGGTACTCACACATTATATTTTGAGGGTAGACCTTAAATTTTACCAGGTAATGAGGTCAGACTGCGTTCTATAAAATATTCCAACAGTGTGGCTCCATCATAAGGACAACCAGATTCTAACATGACGGAGTGCTGTCCCGAACTGTCACATTTTAAGCATAATAAAAAGGAAACATGATGAAGAAGGCACCTACCAGTGGACTGCTGAAATCATGTCAAGGACAAGAAAGAAAGCCTTTTTTTATACAAAATCATCTTGTCAGTTGACATAATTAACTGTAAAGTCTCCGTTGTTTTTTTTAGTCTTACTGAACATTTCCTGCCTTTTATTGACACCGTCCCAACTTTTTTGAGACATAAAAGTAGGTCACGAGCCAAAAAATAGTGGGCACCCCTGCTCTAGACCATAGCTGCCAACACCCGTAGCTGCCAACAACCATTTTTCCTAGTTTGCTCCCGTATTTCACTAATCACTAAGTAGCGTCTAATTTTACAGTAATAACAAGCAACTTTTCTATTATCTTACTCAAAAAGGGAGAAGGTTAAGGAGAGACAAACCATCCCAGTTGTCTCATGAGAGATGTCAGTCTAGCCCAGTCCAGTATAAACGCCTCCAGGGCCTAGGCTTAAGTTCAAGCACCAGGTTTGGCCCACAGTAGCCTATAAACGGGGCTATTGTGTGTACAGTCTCCACAATCACTTACAATTAGCCTAAAACATGTTTAACATCTCTGATATCAGGGGAAAGTATCCTATTAGCACATAAACATAAACTCAACTCTCACTCCATGCACTGAAAGAAAAAAAAAAAAAAAGAGAAAAAGAAATTCTTGGCAAGATGTTTGGCGCAAGCTACCAGCCAAGTTCCTTCGAAAACTCTATGCAAGTATACGTAGAAGAATCGTAAGAAACATAAATGATCAACACTTCCATTTTTTAAGGCATTCCTAGTTAACAGCATTTTTTACACCTGCCTAAAACTTTTGCACATTACTGTATGTGGAATGATGACATCATTTCTGCCTATAAAAGTGAGCTGCAGGTGGTGTACATTGTATTGTGCATTCCTCTTTTCAGTTTCAGGTTATCCATTTAATCACTATAATGTAGGTATGTTTCCTTTCTTGTGTGAAAAATTCACTTGATTGTTAATCTGGTCTCTTTTGATGTGATCTTTGACCACATTTGTGATTTTCAAAGCTCTGTTGTATTGTGCTTGGTCTACTGTTCTGTGAAAAAGACTTTCAGATTCTATATGTTTTTTACAAGTCTTGAGCAATTACTCTGTGTTGTGTTTTATACAGGTTTTTCTTTTTCCATGAGGACTTTTCATTGACACACAAGATTTTTCGCAAAGGAGCAAAGCATGATTGAACTGTTAAGAAAAACAGTGTACTGTTATTTAAAAGATTTCACTGTCAACTATTTCATTTACGCATCATCAGTATGTTATGTCATCGGTCCGGTTTGTCACTGTCATTCATACATTCATTTAAGATGTGTGCTATGTAATGATTTTAAATAGATCTTTACTTGTGTTTGTATAGGCCTAATGGCCATGAATAATCAGTCCATTGAGGGCACCCTACTGGTGCATCAGCAGTTTTTTAAGGTGGAAATGACAGAGGGGCCAGTGTCTAAACATATTGTGGCCATTCTCATGGCCCTGGTTTTCTTCTTTATCAACAGCATCATGTTTCACACTCTTCTAAGTAAGCCTGTGTTTAGAGAGCTGCCTCGCTATATCCTCTTCGCCCACATGCTCTGCAATGACTCAGTCCAGTTAATGCTGTCCATGTTGCTCTATCTTCTGAGTATGAACTTACAGATGATTGCTAAAGCTCTGTGTGTATTATTTTTGTTGTTTGCAACAACATTTCGCAATGCAGCTTTGAACCTGGCTGTGGCCATTTGACACAGTGAGATTGTGAACCAGAAATCAGCAGGTGTTTCTATCAGTCTCATATGGATCCTTAATTCAATAAATCTTATAATAGATATAATGTACTCACTGATAGTGAGCCCAATGTCTTTTAAAGACCCCATGTTCTGTACCCGACAAAGGCTTATCTTGTCACATTACTTTTTAATTACTTTTAATTACATTACATTAATTACTTTTTCTTTGTGAGTGTAACAGCCATTTTAATTTTTAGCTACATTAATGTTGTAGTTGCAGCTCAATCTGCCTCATCACAAAAAGAGTCTGCTAAAAAAGCACATAAGACCATATTGCTGCATCTTTGTCAGTTAGTACTCTGTGTCAACACATTTGTTTTTGTAACCATAGAGAGAGCTTTGGCTAAGACCAGCAGAAGTCATTTGTTCATGGACCTGCGTTATATGAACTTCCTCTTTGTTCTCCTTCTGCCTCGGTGCCTGAGCCCCCTGATCTACGGCCTCAGAGACGATGCTGTTCGACCCTTATTTCTCTACTATGTCAGGTGTGGATCCAAAAATTTGTTGCCCCCTGGAATCATACACTGATGGTGTTACGGATATTAAACTACAACAACAACAAATAATAATTACATTTTCACTATACTTTTTTTACACTGTAAAGCTTTTGCCTTTTTAATAGCAGTATAAAATTAGGCAAGGACATTTGGCAAATGTGTATTCCATTGTGTTGTTCAGACTATTTTATGCAATTTCTGTCATTAAGCTTAAAGTTGCGACACTCAGCTTAAATGTGGTAAATGTAACATATTGCATTGTAAGATAGCAACATGTGTACAGTATGTTTTTCACATTTTAGCCCTCTGGTGTCCGAGGCCTCTTGGGCACTTTGAGGCAATCTGTTCAGCCTCAACATTTTTAAATTTTTCAGCTAGCTAAAAACATTTATCCAAAAGTGACACACATGGTTTTATTCTGGAAGACCATAGTAATAAGAATTTGAAAGTAAAGTGAATGTAAAGATTTTTTTTTTTCCCGTAAAATTCTGTAAAAACAACCTCACAAAAACCTATTACAGGTCTTCAACCTTCGGTAAAAACACTTAAAAGAGGCAACAGTGAGAAATGTTATGTAGTTTCAATACTAATTGTAAAAACATCAGACTAACTTTGTTTTCTCCACATTTCCAATGCATATTCATTAGATGGGTGTGATGCACTTGAAATGTGCCTATGCATAAACTGTAGTAGTTTAGCTACGGTTAGTAGATAAATGATGACTTTGCAGTGCACATTGACTTTGGTAGTTCATTAGTGTAGCCTAATAGTAATGCATCTCTGAGCAAAACACGATATGTGACCCAATCTGGCAAAATTAGTCTGAAGTGGCAAATTCCAATTTCAAGGTACAGGCCAATTTTGGTATAAAATCTGAAAAATATCAAATTTCATTTTTTTTTTCTTTTACGGAAAAAAAGGTGTTCAAAAACCATCTCCCTGCTTTTCATTGTCAAGATAACTATGTTAAAATAAAAAAAACAGCTATTTTATGTTTAATTTCACCATTGAAATATTACCAAATGTCCAAAATAAATGTGATTTTCTCAGGTTTTGAATTGTAAAAACATGGTGGAATGTCATATTTGAAACGGCTGTATCTTGACAACTGTTAAAGATGTGACCCATTTTGCGAGATCTGGTCACATATGAATGTTTCCCAGCAAACACGCCCTTGCGGGGCCCATGCAGGTTTTTTTCTTGCAGTGTGGGCTAGGGCCAGCTCACACCAAACCCAAACAGGGCCCGCGTGGGCTTGCCCATGTCAGAACCTAAGCCATGGGCTCTCTGTGTGCAGCCCACAATTAGCAGATTGCCCCCAGAAAACCCCTGCTGGCCCAGTGTGGGCTAGCCCATTGGGCCCATAAGAACCTTTGTACCGTTGGGCCCATGCAAGTTTTCTGTGGGCAGCCCACACTTATTTTCCATTCCATTTTTTGTTACCATCCTCTGTAAAAAGGCATTGGAAACTAAATGCCACCTAGATAAACGTGATATGGATAAAAATGATTTAATGTCCATTACCAATGGTTTAATGTATTTTCAAAGCAAGCAGCGAAAGAAAATAAGTGAACCGAAATCACAGGATGTGCTCACTTTTACACTATTTTACCACATTCAGAACTCAAGTCTTGCCTGAGTATGTCTGCCTCCAAAAATGGATTGGAGATTGGTTTACACTTGGTTGAGTAATACTGTAAAATGAAAACATTACATTCACTTTAGCATATGTTTATGGCCGAGGTCTTCCAGAACACAACTATACCACTTTTACATTGGTGGCCACAAGGTCATGGAGACCTCATTTATCCACGTGTTGCTGACAATCCCAACTGTGTTGTCAGGGAACTCCACATTCATTATTCATTTGTCGGCACACACACTACCCCACTACTAACAACAGGTTAGTTTATGTAAAGTAAAAGCATGGGATAAACAGAAGATGAAAACAATAATCTATCAATCCAGCAATATCACTCAGGGGGTTATGGAAAGCTGTGTTATAAAGTGCACAAGACAAATTCACTATGGTTAGAATTAATGACATTAGGCTTATGGGTCATTCCGTGTCAAATCAGGCTCTATACCTTTGTGTCCTTGTATCTACTAAAGTGCAAGTCACACAACTGGTTCTTATGCTGTTTGAAAACTCTTTTCTATCTGTAATATTTACATAATAGAATACAATACCATTAAAAAGAGAATCAGAGATTATACAGCAGTTAGGTCCAATTATGTCCAGATTGGACAAGACACCTTCTACGCGTCACTGGGAGTGGCAATGAGGTGCAAAAGTGTCTGATTTGACACAGAATGACCCCTATGTAGTTTTTTAAGTGATCTCCAACACCAGGTGAAATTATCTTGACTAGATACACATCAGCATGTAGTGATAACATTACAGTACAAACATTAGAAACATAAAACTTATAAAACTTATAAAAATAATCATTAAAACTGTGATAGCTTTCAAATAGTTGAAATTCATTTATTGAACTGAATTAAATTTTGAACAACCCTGCTTCCAGAAGTACTGTTTCAAAAATCCAGCACTTTCTGGTTTGTTCGTGATACAAACTAATACAAATAAAAACATTTTCTGTTAACTTCCAGTTAAGACTTTTTTGCAATTTCTGCAATAGATGAGCAGTGCAGCAAGTGGCATTTGTGTGGAACTCCTTGACAATAATGTATCAATACTAGTGGTGGGCATAGATTAATTTTTTTAATCTAGATTAATCTAGATTAATCATAAAATTAATCTAGATTAATCTAGATTAAAATGGCTCATTTGAATTCTGCCGAAGGCATTCAGAATATGTGTGCTACCTAAATAATGACTAGAAGTAAGTCTTTGAGAACGGGTTTCTTAAGCCAGGTGGCACAGTAGACCAGGGGCTCATCTCCTGTTTCCAAAATGCATCACTAACTGCTTGAAAAAGCTGTTCTACTTTGATACTTGGTGATGAAAATAAATCATGTTCAATAAAATGTACTTGTGTTTACTAACTGTTTATTTAGTTAAACATGAACTGAATGAAACATGAAACATGGATTTTGAACTGTAAGCCTACATAAGAAGTTGTGATTAACTGTTTACAGTCAGTAGCTTTGTGTCAATCAGTCCAAGCTCTATTTCTCCTTCTTCCACCAGTCACTTAGGCAGACCAGCTTGTTCACATTTTCTGGTGGCAAAGTAGATCTCCTTTTCTGCACAATATGGCCTGCTAAAGAAAAAAGTCTCTCGCATGGGACAGTTGTGGCAGGAGTCCCCTTCAGTGCAATTCGGCTAAGTATACATCCGCACTAAAATATAGAGGTAGGGTATACAGTACATCCGCGCTAAAATATCAAGGTAAAAGCAGAAAGTGTTGAGGAAGGGAGCAGTTTGCTTCCCTGTTCTATTTTCGCAAGGGGGAGGGGGGAATCCCCCTTTATGCAGTGCAGAGCAGATTCTAGGTTCATTTCACTGAAATGAATGGGACACATGTGGAGTTTAACTAATAAATTGGTCATTACGTTTTTCTGGAGTTGTTAAGGGTTTTTTGGAATCATGTGTCACAATCTGCAACTATTTGTAATAATTTCAAGCCTAATAGTGTAAGTTGTTACTGTTTGGATTTTGAGAAAATTAGCTTTATTTCAGGTCAGGCAGCAACCACTTACTAGGTGGTTGTTAGCGCGCTAACGCTAGCGAACTACGCTAACGTAATGTTTTGAATTGAAAGCTGTCACTAACACCCACCTAGATACTGTTACTGGTTATAGTGTAAGCAGACAAAGTAATATAAAGTTATAGGGCTACAGCAATGTATTAAATTCAAGGTGAGTCCAGTCGCTGTTAGCGTTTAGCACATGATGTTGTTATAGTTACTACTATTCACTTGAATGAGCTAGAGCTAGTTCGTTAGCTTGCTAGCTCGCTTTACAGACACACTAAATTATTTTCTAAGAGTTCGAAATAGGAATTTGTTGGCATTTTGGTCCCATAGTAACGTATTATGTTGGCTTATCTTTGTAGAATCTAAGATCTTTGGTGAAAGTCATCATAGTTTATGTAGTATAGACCCAGCTCCCAACCCAACTTTGAGAATAGATTAACGGCGATATTTTTTTTATCGCGCGATAAGAGTCTCGCGTTAACGCAGCACGTTAACGCCGATAACGGCCCGCCTCTAATCAATACACCAAATGTGTGTGTGTTTTTTCATTTTGACTTTCTGAATTCTGAATTCACATTTAGTTCAAGTTTAATAAATGTCTTTCAACCTGACTATGAAATCAACTCTAATGTCTGTGAATACTTTACAAGGCATGTATTAATCACTACTTCTGTAGTTGCATCAGTTGCTATTTTATCCTATTCACTTATATTTTGTAAATAGTTTCCATCTGTGGCAACTTTAGAATAGCCATCTTGGCAGTGTTTATAGATAGTTTACAGACAACATATTTTTCATGAATGATTTATATAAGTATCACTCATAGAGGCTCTTCACTAACCAACAATTATTTCTGCTTCAACTACTAGTTATTAGAGGCAAGGCAAGTTTCTATTTGTATAGCGCATTTGATGCACAATGGCAGTTCAATGTAATTAAGAAAAACAAAAGCAAAGGACAATATATAAAAGCATAAAAGATAAAATAAGTGTAAAAGCATAAAAGTAACTATCACTGGCAACTTTAGAATAGCCATCTTGGTCATTCTTATGGATAACTACCTTTTTGTCAATTGGCAGCATAATTAATGTTAATACATGCTTTACAAATAACTCAATAGCAATTAATAAAGTATCACTATCATCAGCTGCAACTTCATTATGGCCGTCTGACAAAATATTGTAGATGGTTTACAAATGACTTACTAACTCTTACTAAAGTGTTAAAATGTGTGATTGATTACATTTATGTAATATTCCTAGATGTTTTGCACATGGTTGCTAATAGGTTTACAAACCACTTAACCAATGTTTTAACATATAATTTATAAACAAATGATAAAATATATGTTAATTACTTAGTAACAGTTTACAATAATTAACTAACTATCATTATCTAATTTCTAAGCAGCTACATACGCAGTTAATTGTCAATAAATAAGCCATTAGTTAATCATTTATAGGTGACGGTTATTATAGAGTGCTACCATTTTGTGCAGTTCCCACCTTCTTGGTTCAAGATATTGGCAATTCAAAATCCCAAGTTTTGCATTTACCCATATCACTAGGTGGCGCTATGCTTCAAGTGAGTGTTTATGGGCTGGGTTGATATGCCTCTGTAAGACAGACATACTAACGCAAGGCAAGGCAAGGCAAGGCAAGTTTATTTGTATAGCGCATTTCATACACAACGGCAATTCAATGTGCTTCACAAAAATAAAAGCAAAGGACAATATATAAAGGCATAAAAGATAAAGATAAAGTAAGTGTAAAAGCATAAAAGATATAAAAGCATAAAAAAACACACAGAAAATAAAAATAAATTTAGTAAAAATCATTAACAGAAAGCATCTGAAAACAGTTTGGTCTTAAGTCTAGACTTGAAACTGCCAACAGTAGGAGCATTTTTAATGTCTTCTGGAAGTCGTTTCCAGAGCTTTACAGCATAGCAGCTGAAAGCTGCTTCACCACATTTTGTTCTAACAGCAGGTTCTACCAACAAATTTTTATGAAGTGATCTCAGAGACCTAGTTGGTGCGTATAACTGAAACATATCCAATAGGTAATTGGGTCCCATCCCATTTAGTGATTTAAACACAAGAAGCAATGCCTTAAAGTCAATTCTATAACTTACTGGGAGCCAGTGCAGGGACCATAAAACTGGAGTAATGTGGTCAGATCTTTTTGTTCTTGTAAGAACCCTTGCTGCTGCATTTTGGATCAGTTGAAGCTGTTTGATGGTCTTTTTAGGAAGGCCTGTGAAAAGGCCATTACAGTAATCAACCCTACTGGAAATAAAGGCATGTACAAGTTTTTCTAGATCTTGTTTTGACATAAGACCTCTGAGTTTAGCAATGTTTTTTAGGTGATAGAATGCAGATTTAGTGATTGCTTTCATGTGACTGTTGAATGTTAGTTCACTGTCAATAAAGACACCAAGATTTTTAACAGTATCTTTTGCTTTAAGCCCCTTAGTCTCAAGAGCAGTGGTGATCCTACGTCTGTCTTCCTTTTTCCCAAATACAATTACTTCAGTTTTATCTGCGTTCAGCTGAAGAAAATTGTGTGACATCCAGTTGTTGATTTGATCAATACACCCACAGAGAGACTCAAGGGGGGTATAGTCACTGGGTGACAGAGCTAAGTAAACTTGGGTGTCGTCAGCATAACTGTGGTAATTGACTGAGTTGTTTTTGATGATTTGCCCAAGCGGAAGCATATAAAGGTTGAATAGTAATGGTCCAAGGATTGACCCCTGTGGGACACCACAGGTCAAGGACATAGATGCTGAGGTACAGTTTCCAATAGCAACAAAAAAAGCTCCTTTGTTGTAAGTATGATTTTAACCAATTGATAACTGTACCAGTGAATCCAACCCAATGTTCCAGTCGATGTAGTAATATGCAGTGATCAACAGTGTCAAAGGCTGCACTAAGGTCCAGTAACACCAAGACTGATGTTTTGCCAACATCAGAATTAAGACGTATATCATTTATGACCTTAATAAGAGCTGTTTCAGTGCTATGATTGGCACGGAAACCTGACTGAAACTTATCAAAACAGCTATTTGATGTAAGAAAGGCAGTTAATTGATTAAAAACAGTTTTTTAGATTATTTTTCCAATAAATGGTAAATTGGATATGGGCCTGTAGTTATTAAGCACTGAACTATCAAGGTTATTCTTTTTCAGTAAGGGTTTTACAACTGCATTTTTTAAAGAGGAAGGAAATATGCCAGTCTGTAGTGATGTATTTATAATCTGAAGTACATCGGCTGATATAAGATGAAGAACAGGTTTGAAAAAATTTGTGGGCAAAATATCCAGTTCAGATGTGGAAGAACTGAGATTTTGTACGGTTTTTTCAAGGGTTTCATAGTCAACTAAGTCAAATGTTGGCATTAGGTTGAGGTCCCCTCTCTCTACAGCCAGTGGTTCCAGATTTTGAGCTATTTGCAATTGGGAAGCTATATTCAGTCGTATTTTATCAATTTTTCCTTTGAAAAAAGATGCAAAGTCATTGCATTTATTAACCGAGGAAAGCTCAGGAGGCAACTGTGATGAGGGATTTGTTAACTTCTCAACAGTAGAAAATAGCACACGGGCATTGTTGATATTCCTATTTATGATGTTAGAGAAGAAGGACTGTCTTGCTTTAGAGATTTCCAAATTGTATTTACTCAGCATCTCTTTATGAATTTGATAATGAATCTGAAGTTTAGATTTACGCCACATTCTTTCAGACTTTCTACACTCTCTCTTTAGCAGTTTAACCACTGGATTCAGTTTCCAGGGTGCTTTTTGATTGTCAGTAACTCTTTTGGTTTTTAAAGGGGCAATATTATCCATAATATGTGTCATCCTAGAATTAAAATGTATCATTAAATCGTCTGCGCAGTCTGATGGTTGACTTGGAGTATGTGAGAGTGCCTGCTCAAAAAGAAGACCTGTGCCATTATTTATGACTCTCCTTCTTACAGACATAGACCTGTTTTGAATGTGAGGGGACATACAAACATCAAAGAAAATACAAAAATGATCAGATATGGCCAAGTCCATAACAGTTGTAGAGACATTAAGACCCTTTGTGATAAGAAGGTCAAGGGTATGGCCATGAGAGTGTGTTGGCCCCTGAACATGTTGTGTTAGGCTGAAGGTATCAATCAGTGTGAGAAATTCTTTGGCATAGGTGTTTTCTGGATTATCGACATGCAAGTTGAAATCCCCTGATATAATAAGACTGTCAAACCTCAAACAAATGTTCAACAACAGTTCACCAAACTCTTCAAGAAAAACACAAAATAGTTGTCTTGGGCAAAAACTGTTTTTCGACACCTAGCTTCGGCAATAAACATCGCCCCCTATGACGAAATGTCACAAAATTTTGTACACATTAAAACAAAGCTGTTTAGAGTTGGCATGTCAACTTTGACCAAATTTAAGCAATTGGAAGCCAATATATGGACTTTTGAAGATTTTAAGGTACGTGGTTATTGTTCATTGACATGTAACTTCGAAATGGTTTATCTCAAGATAAATCCTTTTCTAACTTTTTGTCAGCATTGGCCGGGTTTCCCGGTTAAGAACGAGTTAAGAAGGCTCTTAAGAAGAGGTCGGCCAAGAGGAAGCGTTAAGATAAGAGTGTTTCCCAGACGCCTTCTTAACGCCCTTCTTACCAACGTCTTAAGAACCTTCTTATCTGCCTTCTTAACTGGAGCGCAATGAACAATCGATCCCAGAATGGCCGTTTGGAGCGCATAGTTACCATGGTAAAATCAAAGATTTTAGAGCGCTACTCTAGAATCTTTGGTAAAATGCTCCCAACTGAAGTGGTGGTATAACACGTGGCGTCCGACTGAACTCATCAATAAAATATCGGCTAAAAATAAGACATTTGTCGTCACGCGCGCACAAAAACAAATTGACACATATAATAATTACCGAAACACACAAAAACCAGGGAAATAAAAATGGAAACACAAAATGAAATCAGTACGTCATTTCATTTAATGTGTACCCTATATTCTGATCTGTCTGATATAAATCTGCAATATGAGGAGTAAATATGTGAAAAACTGAGAAATTGGCGTCCCCTTGTCATGAACGACAGGGAAAAGGGGGAAAACACGATCAGGAGAAATGGACATACTGCATTAATATCTCCTTGCTTAGTGTCACACTGCTTTACCTGCCTGAGGGGGGTGCTGTTTTCTCTGTTTTGTCGCTAAGAAGGGTGTTAAGAAGGCTCCAGAAACGTCTTAGAGATCCTTCTTAACGGCAACGGCAGTCGCGGCAACACTAATACGACCGCTTTCACAAGCTTCGCTAACAGCGGTCATAATGAAAGTGTAACTACTCTTTGTTGTTGTAGTGGTTTTATATCTTATTCTTACACTATAAAAAATTAAATGAGTTTTCTATAATGCCATAAAGTTATCAGTGCATGGTTACAGAGGGCTTTACCTTTTGGTATCCACACCTGACTAGGGGTGTGCAAAAATATTGATATCTCAATATATCGTGACACTAATTTTCACAATATACTACATCGATTTAAGCAAACACATAACAAATTCCTATTTCAGTAAGCAAGATTTAAGACAAGTCGTTCTTTCATGTCCTTTATAACGAAAACAGGCTACACCACAAAGTTTTTGAAAATCTGAAGAGCATTGCACAGGGTCATATCAGTATTGCACTGCTGGCAGGCTTGTGTCGGAAAAAAAAGAACAAGCCAAAAGTATAAAACAGGTCAACCTGATAACACCACTCGCTAGAAATAGAATCAATGAAATAGCATGCAGAGACTGGCATATAGACTACAACATAAATGCCTTAAAGGAGAACTTGTGTACATTTACAATATTCTCAGTGCTTTATTTTGAATGCCAGAGCCTTTGTTGTACTACCGATGGAGCTGTTTTAAGGGTTTAAAAATAGCGTAGTAGTCATGCTTCGTCTAAGGGCACCTACCACTTCCATTGTTAGCCTTCTGGGACAAACGATAAAAAATAGTTAAACTCTGAATGCAACAGGTTAAATCAGTTTTGCTCCTCAGTACACATACCAACTCGGTATGATGTTTTAACATGCCAATTTTCATTTTACACCGAAGGTCTCCTTTAACTACACTATTCAAATAAAACATGTTACTAAATAAAATAACTCTGGTAATCTAACCACATTAGATAATGTCAGGGTAAACACGTTTCATTGGCATGGTATAGTCTAGAGCAAATGCACTTTATTAAGTCATTCGGGGTGCTCACAACACAGAGATGTATAGAAACATCTGTTTAGGTTTTAGATACAGTATTAATAGTGAATACACATGTTATCGCTTACTGTTCTGTAAGGAGGCACTGACTTATAAACCTGCAGCACAGGCCTTAGGTCTCTCCCTGATTGAGAAGCGCTAGTACAGTATGACAGAGCCCAGACAGACATCAGATCACAAACTCCAGCAGTTTTACGCTTTACCACATTCATTACCATTTGCCACTGATGCTTTATCAGATTCAATTTAGCATGTTTTATTGTGGATTCAGTGCTCAGACTAAACCAGCACATGTAATCACTGACATAAATGAATGGCAGAAGTACAAAGGTTAGACTGCTTTAGCTAATATCTAAGACAATGATTACATTTGGGTAAAGGAAAGCACCATGTTCTATGTACATCCATAATTATCACCAGTGAATCTTGTCACATTTCTCAAGCTGATATTTTCAATTGGTACCACAGGGAGACATAAGTATATTTTATATATAGGTCTGTATGTCTTTCCTTAATTCAGGGATATTAGTGATTACACTGTATATTTACTTTCGGCTTGGCTCTAGAAAAGCCACATTTCAAATAAAACATGAACAAATTGCGAACAGCCTTGTCTCTTAAGCCGTAGATGATGGGACTCAGACATCTGGGCAGCAGGATGACCAGCAGAAAGATGACATAGCTAACGTCTTTGTAAACTTCGAAACTGAAAACCAGTGCAAGGAAACGGACTATACTGATGTACAACAACATGTTGAGACAGAGAACCAGCTGGATCAGGTGAAGCAGAAGAGTCCTGTGTGCTTTCCTTGTGGACTTCTCATCACTGGACACAGACCGAGCCACGAGCATGACGTTGATGTAGCTGAAGAGGATAACCAGTGTCACAGTCACATAGTACAGGCCATTGAGAGCCTGGTAGAGCAATGCCTGCCATGGTGTGGTGTTGAATATTGTCTGACTACCACATAAAATTTCTTCAGTAAAAAAATCTCGGTCAGTCACAGAGTTATAAAATGAATCCACCACAGGGTTCACCAGCCCAAAGAACCAAATGGCAGCGATTGCCACATATGTTCTCTTAGTGGTGGCAAATTCGCTGTGGCGCAGAGGAAAGCAGATGGCAGTGTAGCGCTCGAGTGACATGACGGCCAGATTGAGGGGAGCATTTGTGGAGGATGAGGAGGTGACGAAGAGTAAGAATGAGCATGCAGCTTTAGTTTGTCTGATGTAGGCAAATGAGAAAATGGTGATGATTGAGGAGAAGAGCAGCTGAATAGAGTCGTTGCAGAGCATGTGTGCGAAGAGCACATAACAAGGTGTGTCCCTGAACACTGGTTTGCTCAGGAGTATGACAAACAATACAGTGTTAATGTAAACAAAGAAGAAAGATATGATTATAGTGACAGTGACTTTGAACAGTCTGCGATCAAGTGCCATCTGCCATCCAATTTGGATCATCTGCTGAAATACTTCTGTTGTGTTGTTGGTCATGAGAGCCATAACCTAGAAAAAACACACACACAGGCCTGAGGCTGAATGATGGTACTGCTACCCTCTTAGCTAAGTGGCAGCTAGTCCACTGGCACTCTTTACAGACAGAAAAGGCTTACAGCAGAGGAATCTTCTCTCAACACACATTGCAGTAATACATCTGTTTTAAACATGTTTTTCAACATGACGAGGCAGAGAAACACAAGTAAACATGTACAACTGTTACACTTACATTCTACTAATATTCTCTAATGAAAGCAGCACATGTATTTTTCCTAGACGTGTGAGTGTGGTTTGGCACTGTGCTGTATGAAGATACACACCCCATTATTCACAGCCCTGAGCCCAGCTCTGTTTTATAGAGTGAAGTAGAGATGATTTCACCCTCATTACATTATCAGCCCTCCCACCAAGCCCCCCCCCCCCACACACACACACACAGACTATTGACTCCCCATCGACCACACCACACACCCATGTTGCATAGATTTTTATTTTTTAACGACGGTTTACATTTACTGTGTTATTCTTTCTGTGGGAGAGCCAATTGATGTTCTCAGGCGATGTGAAATGTGGAAATGGTTGGTATGATGAGTGTGTGGTAGAGCAGTGTTATGAGGTGAGAATTTGTGTGGAAATTATTTCCTGGAAGTGGGCATGGATGTAGGTTTGCCATAGGTAGGCTACATGGTACATCTAGTTAAAAGTTGTTTTGAAAGGCAAACTTCTGTAAGCGATGAAGGATACTAGTTAGAGGCTGATTTGAGAGTGAAACTTCGGTAGCACTTTATAATAACTAGATGTACCGCATAGTGGTACCGCCGCAGTATATTGAAATGTGGGAACTGTTGGTATGATGACAGTGTGGTAGAGCAGTGTTGTGAGGTCAGAAATTGTGTGCAAATGATTTCCTGGAAGTGGGCATGGATGTGGGTTTTGAATGAATGACATTGTGTGTGTTTGTGTAGTGTGTAGGAGTGATTTCTGAAAGAAATGCAAAATGAGATTTTGTAAAATTACAGGCCCCCTATGGGCCCAATTTTATGGCATGTACTGTGCTTTTAGAGGTCTTTGTGCAGATCGTGCATGATATATTTTGTGCAGTTCCCGCCTTCTTGGTCCAAGATATTGGCAACTGAAAAATCCCAATTTTTGCATTTACCCATATCACTAGGTTGCGCTATGCTTCAAGTGAGTTTTTATGGGCTGGGTCGATACGCCTCTGTAACACCAACATACTAACACAAAATCGTTGTCTTGCAAAATTGTTGACGAGTTATTTAACAAAAACTGTTTTTTGACACCTAGCTTCGACGATAAACATCGCCAGGGGCGGAGCTAGGGGATGGCTTTTGGGGCTGAAGCCCCGAATCTCACGTCAAAAGCCCCAAATCTTTTTAAGCTTTAAAAAATCATGACAACCCTGAGAATATGCTCCCTGTAAATTACATTAAAACTGATTAATGGGCAAATAGCCTACAACAAAACCCACATTTCCTTCATTCTTAAAACTAAATGCTGTTATTCTAACGTGACCCAACTAGAAAAATAGAATCCCACTAAAACAAGGGCGTGCATGTGTTCTAATTCTAAACATTAACGTCTCCTTTGTACAGTCTACGCTCGTCTGTCAGAACTCGTCTGTCTTCTTTCAACCATGGACATAAGACATTTCTTTAAATAAAACGACTGGTACCTTGTCATCAGCAGCAGCCAGTAAGTTGTCACACGTTTCAGGTCAGTGATTAAAACGTTATTTTGGGTTAGCACGGCAGTCTTGACGTTTGGTAGGCTACTAGCCACAGCTTGGCTGTCTACATCGGCTAGCTAGGTTAGGCTGCCATAAGAATTCTAGCCTGGTAAACCAGCCCCTTGTACTTCTTTTTATTTTGTACAGAATTCTGAAATGAAGTATGAGGTTACTTAATGAGTTAATGAAATTGGGACGTGAAGAATATTTTAAAGGTGTTATGATACATTAACTAGTAATGTTCTCCATTCCTGAGCTTTGATTGTCATCTAGTGGAAAGTATATGCAACAGCATACTTAGCTACAAAATCATGGGCCTATTGTTAATGTCAAATGCATAGGTCTATAGTGACAGAGTGACAGAGCCCACTTCCAACGAAAACAATTTCCGTGAAATTTTAACATTGCGAAAACGAATCTGAACGAACTCGTTATAGGCCATTCATGTGGATCTCACCAAATTTGGTATGTGCCATCTACAGACAATGCTGACAAAAAGTTATCAAAGGATTTATCTTGAGATAAACCGTTTCGAAGTTACACTTCAATGAACATTTAACACGTAGCTTAAAATTCTTGAAAAAAAGTCCATATCTTGGCTTTTAATTGATCAAATTTGGTCAAAGTTGACATGCCATCTCTAAACAGATTTCTGGTCATATGTACTAAATTTTGTGACATGTTGTCATAGGGGGCGATGTTTACCAGCGAAGCTAGATGTCAAAAAACAGTTTTTGTTAAATAACTCATCAACAATTTTGCCCAAGACAACAATTTTGTGTTAGTATGTCGATGTTACAGTGGCGTATCGACCCAGCCCATAAACACTTACTTGAAGCATAGCGCCACCTAGTGATAAGGGTAAATGCAAAAATTGGGATTTTGAGTTGCCAATATCTTAGACCGAGAAAGTGGGAACTGCACAAAATATGTCATGCACGATCAGCACAAAGACCTCTAACACCACAGCACTTGCCATACAATTTGGTCTATAGGGGGCGCTGTAATTGTACAAAATGTCATTTTGCCTATTATCTAGAGAATGCTAACAATTTTTTTTTTATTGTGAAATCTATTGACCGTCATGCATTGAAAACACTGGTTGACGCCCACTTCCCACGAAAACAATTTCCGTGGAATTTTAACATTGCGAAAACGAATCTGAACGAACTCGTCATAGGCCGTTCATGTGAATCTCACCAAATTTGGTATGTGCCATCTACAGACAATGCTGACAAAAATGTATCACAGGATTTATCTTGAGATAGATCGTTTTGAAGTTACCCGTCAATGAACATTTAACACGTAGCTTAAAATTCTTCAAAAGTCCATATCTTGGCTTTTAATTGCTCAAATTTGGTCAAAGTTTACATGCCATCTCTAAACAGCTTTCTGTTCATGTGTACTATATTTTGTGACATTTCGTCATAGGGGGCGATGTTTACCTGCAGAGGTAGGTGTCAAAAAACAGTTTTTGTTAAATTACTCATCAACAATTTTGCAAAACAACAATTTTGTGTTAGTATGTCGGTGTTACAGAGGCGTATCAACCCAGCCCATAAACACTCACTTGAAGCATAGCGCCACCTAGTGATATGGGTAAATTTAAAAATTAGGATTTTGAGTTGCCAATATCTTGGACTAAGAAGGTAGGAACTGCATAAAATATCTCATGCACGATCAACACAAAGACCTCTAAAAGCACAGCACATGCCATAAAATTGGGCCCATAGGGGCAGCTGTAATTGTGCAAATTTTGCCTATTCCTTTCACAAATCACTCCTACACACTATACAAACACACACAATGTCATTCATTCAAAACCCACATCAATGCCCACTTCTAGGAAATCATTTCCACACAAATTCTCACCTCACAACGCTGCTCTACCACACACTCATCATACCAACAGTGCCCACATTTTTATACATATTTCTAGTTTATATTTGATGGACATCCGTACTTATTTGAACCGGAATATAGAAATGCAGAGGTGATGAAAGGGCTGCCAGAGAGAGACGGACACAACTCAATCGACTTGTATGGACTTTCATCTTGGCAGCAACTAGAAACTAAGGCAATGCACTACTTGGAAAAAAATGATGTTAACACTCAGAAAGTTCTCAATGCTTCGTTTTGAATACCAGGGCCCTTGTTATACTAACAAGAAAGTGTGGCGCTACTTCGAGCTTTTTTAATGGTTTTAAAATAGCGTTATGTTTAAGCTTCCTCTATGCCCTTAGCACTAGCATTGTTAGTCTTCTCGACCAAAATAGTAAAATTAGTGAAGTTTGAAATGCAACAGGCTAGCCTAGTTTTGATCCTCAGCAAATATACCAACTCGGTAAAAGGTTTTAACATGCCAGGTTTCATTTTTCACTGGAGTTTTCAAGTAGCTCCACACTTCCTTGGTAGTTTAACAAGGGTCCTGGCAGTCAAAACAAGGCATTGAAAACTTTGTATGTTTACAAATTGTTTATTAAAAAGACAGAATTTACATGTAGTACCTTGTAGTAGTTTTTGGTCACCTCAATGATGAAAGTCTATATAAGTCAATTGACTTACCAGAAGCAGCAGCAGCAACCGCACTTGAACCGGAAATTCTGACTGTAGTTGTAGTGTCTGTTTCCGGAATACTGCAGAGATGGCGGAACACAGAGAGTATTACAGAGACTTTGAGGAAGAGCTATTTTTATTTGATGGGCATCCATACTTGTTCAAACCGTAGTATACAGATGAAGAGCTGCAAGAGCACAATGAAAGCCATGACCACAGAGGGGGAGAGAGTGAGTATGATACTGCTACTGACCACCTCAGCTACTATGAATGGGAAGCAAGCCATAGTCTTGTTGAATACAGGGAGTATGTAAACCTTAGTACAGCCTCACCTAGTGGAGAGGAGAGACTTGCCGCAGGATGGCAAACTGAGAGTTTGTTGTGTCCATGGCGATGAGTATCCCACAGCAGAGGTCTACTTAGAGGTAAATGGCTAAACCTTTCAGATCAGTGTTGGAGTTGTAGACAGACTGAGCAACTTGGTAGTAGGCCAAGATATTTTGGTGTTGCCAGAACTTGTACAAATATGTGGGCCTGCCTGTATGGTAGTCACCAGGTCACAGAGTAAAGCACAGGCCCTAGAACCCCATGTGAGAATCAGAGAATCTTCTTCAGGAGTTTCCCTTTGCTACTAGGTAGCCTAAGTCAAGAAAGACCCACAGACAAAGGAGGCAGGATAGGCTTGTGTCCTGCAGAGAAGCACAGGGAGCTGTTAGTCACTTCAGTAGGGGAGGATGGGAGTATAGTGCCTGAAGACTTTGAGTGGTTACAGAGGGGTGACCCCTGGTTACAAAAGGCTTTTGAACATATGACCAGTAGATGGGGTGTCCACAGGGTTTGCCGCCACAGTCTCCGGAGAGGGATACTATGTGCAGAATGGTTTTCTATACCATGAGTCTGAAGAAGGCCAGGCAGAGCAACTAATAGTCCTTGAGCCGTTGAGAGAGCAGGTGGTGAAAATGTCCCAAATGTCTCTAGGTCGGGCACTACCAAGAGCTAAGAGAGAGTGGCACCCAGATTCTACTGGCCTGCCATATATAGTGATTTGCAGGTATACTGTAGGGCTTGTCCAGAATGGCATCTTACCAGTAGCCGTAAGACTAGCCTTTACCCCCTGCAGCCATTACCTGGCCTTGAAGTCCCCTTCACACGTGTGGCCATGGACACTGTTGGACCTTTGGAGTGTACTCAGGCTACTCATAGGTTTATACTAGTCATGTGTGACTACGCCACCTGCTACCCAGAGCCTTTTCCCCTGTGCAGGGTCACGGCTTGTCCCATATCCTAGGCCATGTTGCAGTTTTTTTTCAAGTTCTGACTAACCAGGGATCAGTGTTTATGGGGAAAACAATGAGGCTGGTTTACAGCCTCTGGGGCATCAACAGCATCCACACCACTCCCCGTCATCCTAAAACTGATGGCCTGGTGGAATGTGACAACCGTACTCTCAACGGCATGTTAAGGAAGTTTGTAGCCAGCAATGGTAAGGACTGGCACTGCTGGCTACCCTTCCTACTCTTTGTCTACCGAGAGGTACCTCAGGTCTCCATAGGCTTCTCACCATTTGAACTGCTGAACCGCCACCAGGTAAAGGGTCCATTAGATGTGCGAAAGGGCCTAAGGAGTCAGATGCCCACAGCATTGCCTCATATGACCTTCAAATTAGGGACAAAAACATTTAGGACATGACAGAACTGGTCCAGGCTAACATGGAGCAAGCTCAGAACTCAAGCTGGAGCAGAAGGTTTTGGTTTTGCTGCCCACCAGTGAGGACACACTGATTGGCAAGTGTCAGGGGCCGTACACGGTGATCCAAAAGATGGGTCCTGCCACATACAAGGCTGACGTGCCTGGGAGGAGGAAAGCAAGGCCGGCCTTTTATGTCAGTCTCCTCAAGGAGTGATGTGAATCTTCTGGGCAGCCACAGCTTCAGCTCAGGGTGCAGGTGGTGAGGAAGGAGCAGGATAACCCAGCGCAGTTCTTTCCCACTGGCCATTCTATGTCTATCCTGGACCTGTCTTATCTGTCATCAAACCAGCAGATGGAGCTGGATGGAATTATTCAATCTGGCCCTTGGGGTCATGGAGAGGTTTAACAGTGAGTGGAGCAACCCTGTACTGTTGTGCCTAAAAAAGATGGCACTATGTGCTTTTGTACTTGTCACGGGAATGTACGGCCCGAAGGGCATTTTGGGCTACTGGAGGCAGCCCTCTTGTTTCCCCAACGAACAATCAGGGCTACAGGTGCAGGTGATTGAGTGACGACTGTGATTGGTGTACTGTTCTGTTAGTGAGGTTTATTATCACAGGGAACCAGCACAGAGGCAGACCAGTTGGGAGCAGGCTCGGGAACGCAGCACGCCGAGGATACTCGTCTTATTCACCACTGCGGAAGCAGTTGGACCGTATGTTCCATGGCCATTCGCAGCGGATTTGGAGCTAAGTAGCCCTTTTTGGTGTTGATGTCTGTGATGTTGGCTACCCTCCGTTATTAGAGGCAATCCAATTGACGGCGCTGTTGTTCTCTGGGCTAAACGCCAGCTACAAAAGTAACTTCGACGCTTGTGTGTTTGACTGCTATCCTACGAAGAAACGATAATGTGCCCGACACCTCGACTACCCTGTTTGTCAGTGACCAAGCAAGTGTTTTTCTCTCTCTCTCCCTCTCTCCCATCTGGCGGCGGCCACCGCACTCCCGCATGGTTACCACTCATATCGGCTCTGCATGACTTGGGGCCGTATTCCATTTACTCTTGTGTGCGTGTGTATTACGATACTAAAAGTATCTCTTCGTTGCAGTGGTGTGCTGTAGATATCGCATAGTGTGCCGTGAATTCGTAACTTTTACACTGTATGCCCCACGTGTGTTGTGTGCCTTTTCCCACCCCCAAGGGGCTTGTGGTTGTTTGGTACCCTTTGTGTGTGTGTGTGTAGAACGCCCTGTAGGAGTTTGAACGCTCCTGAGAGCCGCTGCACTAGCCCTGGTCGTCTGCCTGTGTCTCCTGCTGGCTGCTGTGAATCCCTGCTGTGCACTAGCCCTGGTCATCTGCCTGTGTCTCTTGCTAGCCGCCTGTGAATTCCTACTCTGCATTAGTCTGGTCGTCTACCTGGCTCTCCCGTTGGCCGCCTGAGAGTGGAAGAGTGTGGGCCTATTTTTGTGGCTTTATCTTTTTTTGGAACTTTTATATTTTTAACCCTTTTTGCCCCACTGTGAAAGGCAGACGCAGCCCCCACACCCAGGATATGGGCAGACTAGGTGGAATGACGAAGACAGGACAAATAGGCCAGAGAATGGTATTTTCACAATTAAAGTGCTTTTATTTTCAGCACACTCAGACACAATGGTCAAAACAGTTGCAACAACACTTACTAGTCTCACTGAGCCTCACAGCAAGCCAGTGCTCCTTCCGCTTCTCTCTCTACTCACAAAATGAGCCAGTTTAAGTAGTGTCTTTCATTGTCTCAAAATAGCCCAATGAAGGCTTGTTAGACCATACCATTACATACAGGGGAAACAACAAGCACCAGGAAATGCAACCACCATTGTATTAAACCAATGACAACAACAAAATAACATACATACATACTTATGCTGCAGCAAACACATTACAACACCATATTCACAAATTTTACACACACAGTCATTAATACACACACGTAGAAAAATAGCAACAGTTAACTCTCCCTCCTAACATTGCCCCCACCCGCTCAGCCCGAGCATAGACAAATACTGCTCCAAATGTGGTGGCCGCTTCCGCATAGGAGCAACGAAAGAGACAGGAAAAACGCTGACGGAATATGCCGGTATGTTTGAAATGTCCAATAACTATAACAGATGGAAAGAGTAAATGAGACATACGATGGGTACCTCACTTCATGCCATAAGATGTTAACAATAAATGATTACATATAAACAGATACTTTGCATTCTGACTGGTTTGTGTTGGCTAACGTAGACACCACGCTACAAACAGTAATGGTGGCACCCATGACCCCGCTCCCAGGGACAGACATACCTACAACAAAATAGCTAGAAACACAGCTTACCTAGAAGCCAGTTGTTCATAGCGACAGCAAATTCACGTTTTTTAGGAGAACCAGGAAACATACTCGTGTGTACAGCAAACTCACAATTTTAGGAGAACCAAGAAACAAACGTGTGTGTGTGTGTGCGCTGGTGCACAATGTCTCATGTTCCCTCATTGTATTGCGGTGCTGCCGCGATGCACAGACAGTTCAGGGAAATTACTAACAAGCAGTGCTTAATTTGTAAAGTGGAAGGTCCCGGAACGCAGAGGATGAGGTGCGCTTGCTAACAACACTGTGTACGCACACCAAACTAAACTGCATTGTAATAACACTAGTTACATCAAATCAGGACAAATTCAGTTAAAATCCATATATTTAATGCCATATTTAGTCAACAAAGCAAGACAATATAACTACTGCCAGTGTCAGGTCACTGGATCCAGTATAAATAGCTGCCGGAGCCAACGTCAGAGGTTCCAGAGCGCGCTCCGGCTTGCTCCCCCTCAAATTAAGCCCTGCTAACAAGTGTTCATAACAACAGTGCAATGGTGAGAAGGCAAAGTTCACCTTCTCGCACCCACTAAAGACTTTCACCCCCTCTTTTCGGTTACTAATAAAGATTTTAAATTTAGATCTTTAACTGTGTCATGTCATATTGTGGTGTTTCTGGTTGCTCTTCAAGGCAGTGGAATATTTGGGTTAGACAGGCGCCCCCGCCGGGTGACATACTGACTTTCAACAAGTCAGTGCCTAGTCTCACTTCGATGCCTACCCCATGGTAAGGCTCGAGGACTTGACTGAGTGGTTGGGGAAGGCGTCCTCCATCATCACCCTTGACCTGTGCAAGGGCTACTGGCAGGTGCACAGCACTGTGTGGGAGAAGCATTTCTAGCATCTGGCCGAGGTACTGCAACAGGCGGGTTCAACCATCCACCCGTCTATGTGTGCCTTGGCCAAGCAGGAGGTACAACCCCTCGAACATGTTCTGGGCCGGGTAATAATCCGTCCACAAAAGGATAAGGTGCAGATGGAGCGTGACTGCCCACAGCCCCGGAACAAGAAGGAGTTCCGTGTATTTCTGGGGCTGGTGGGCTGGTGCCGCTGTTTCATGCCTTGTCAGACCTGACACAAAAGTTAGATTGTACTCAGATTGATTGTGGGGGTTGGATCAGGAAAGGGACTTCCAGGATCTAAAAGAGGCCCTTTGCAATGAGCTGGTGCTCCAGAGCATACTGAGCACATGCTTTGACTGCATGCTCACGGTTGTTGTCCTGCTGGAAGATGAACCTCCTCCCCAGGCTCAAGTGTTTTGCAGAAATAGGTTTTCTTTCAGAATTGTCCTGTATTTAGCTCTATCCATCTTCCCATCAGGACTGACCAGCTTGACTGTTGTTGTTAAAGAAAGGCGTCACCACAACATCATGCTGCTACCACCATGTTTCACAGTAGGAATGGTGTTTGGGGTTATGTGCAGTGTTGGTCAGAGCACCTTGCTTCCTTAATCAGTGCTCTCCTCGTCTGGCCTGTCAGTTTAGGTGAATGCCATGTCTTGATAGATTGTAGTTGTGCCATACTCTTTCTGGTTTTGGATGGTGGATTAAACAGTGCTCCTGACAGAACAGTTGTATATATACTGAGGTTGATTAATACTAATAAATTACACAAATGTGTACTGTGTTACTAATTAGGTGACTTCTGAAGGCAATTGGTTGCACTAACTTTTACTTAAGGACATCAGAGCCATGTGTTTCAGATTTTCAATTGTTAAATATTTTGAAAAACTCATATCATTTTCTTATATAATTTTCTTTTCACACAAAATTGTGTTCTACTTAATGTTGATCTATTACATAAAATCTCCATACAATACATTTGAGCTTGTAGCTGACAAAATGTGGGAAAAGTTCAAGAGGTATGAACACTTTCATAAGGCACTGTACATATGTGGAATGATGACATCATTTCTGCCTATAAAAGTGAGCTGTAGGTGGTGTACACAATGTGCATTCCTTTTTCTCAAGCGTGTAGGAACAGCAATCCATTTAATCACTATAAATGTACACATGTTTGAGTTCTTGTGTAAAAAAAATCAGTTGGTGTTTAATTTTGTCACTTTTGATGTGATCTTTGACCAGATTTGTGATTTTTGAAAGCACTGTTGTACTATGCTTGGTGGTCTTCTGTTCAGACTGTATATGATTTTTACAAGTCTTGTGCAATTACTCTGTATTGTGTTTTATACAGGCTTTTCTTTCTCCATTAGGACTTCTCATTGAAGCAAGATTGTTCTCAAAGGAGCAAAGTATAATTGAACGATGAAGAAAAGGCATAGTGTTATTTAAAAGATTTCATTGTCAACTATTCTATTTACATGTCATCAAAATATCATGTCATGGCTCCATTTTGTCACTGTGATTAATATATTAATTTAAGATGTGTGCTATGTAATGATTTTAAATAGATCGTTACTTATGTTTGTATAGAACCTAATGGCAATGAATAATCAGTCCATTGAAGGCACCCTACTGGTGCATCAGCAGTTTTTTAAGGTGGAAATGACAGAGGGGCCAGTGTCTAAACTTATTGTGGCCATTCTCGTGGCCCTGGTATTCATCTTTATTAACAGCATCATGTTTCACACTCTTCTAAGTAAGCCTGTGTTTAGAGAGCTGCCTCGCTATATCCTCTTTGCCCACATGCTCTGCAATGACTCAGTCCAGTTGCTGCTATCTATGACATTGTATCTTATGACTGTAAACTTACAAAAGATTCCTAAAGTTCTGTGTGCATTATTTGTACTGTTTGGAACAACAACTTTTCGCAATGCAGCTTTAAACCTGGCTGTGATGTCGCTTGAACGCTATGTGGCCATTTGTTTTCCATTAAGACACAGTGAGATTGTAAACCAGAAATCAGCAGGTGTTTCTATCGGTCTCATATGGATCTTTAGTTCAATAAATCTTGTAATAGATGTAATTTATTCACTGATGGTGAGTCCAGTCTCTTTTAAAGATTTCATGTACTGCAGTCGAGAGAGGTTTATCTTGTCACAATGGCAAATAGATATGTTTCAGGGCTTTAATTACTTTTTTTTTGTGACTGTAACAGCCATTTTAATTTTCAGCTACATTAATGTTGTAGTTGCAGCTCGGTCTGCCTCATCACAGAAAGACTCTGCTAAAAAGGCACATAAGACCATATTGCTGCATCTTGGTCAGTTAGTACTCTGTGTTAACTCGTTTATTTTTGGAAGCATAGAGAGAGCCTTGGCTATGACCAGCAGCAGTCATTTGTTCATCGACCTGCGTTATTTGAACTTCCTCTTTGTTCTCCTTCTGCCTCGGTGCCTGAGCCCCCTGATCTACGGCCTCAGAGACGATGCTCTTCGACCTTTATTTCTTTACTACATCAGGTGTGGATACCAAAAGGTGAAGCCCTCTGGAGCCATACACTGATGATGTTAGGGTGTTATGAAAAACCCATTTAATTTCTTATACCGTGCATGAATGAGATATCAAACTAGAACAACAACAGATAATAGAATACATTTTAATTTTTACTATACGTTTTTCACTGTAAAGCTTTTATGTAACATATTGCTAGCAACATGTAAATGCTATGGTCTTTACATTTTAGACAGTTGATTAAACTGAAAATCTTTCTCTATATGACTTGATTTTCTCAATTGTCATAATAATGACATTACCTGTATAGGTAAATATATATAGGACTTTAATTTATAAAATATATAAAACTATAGCATTTTAGATAGGATTTCTGAATATTGTATTGTAACATATTCAACTCATTATCCTGTCTGAGCCTATCGTCATTATCATCACCGCCCTCCCTGAAGATGGAGCTGTTTGAACTGTTGTAAACAAACATCTAAATCTCAGTGATTTTTTTCCTAGGTATTTGCAATTAACACCATTAGAAACTTTAAAAAATTGTAAAAATTAAATATATCTGTAGCATTTTTTAATGGAATGAAAGCACACATTAAAAATGTAGTATTTCACATTTATATTTTATCACATATTTTCGGCACTGTGACTGGCTCATTGTGTAGCAAAAGGAGGAGACAACACCTGTTTGAACACCACATGTTGACATTGCGACTGAGAAATATTTGTTTCACTAGCTGTAGTTGTCATGGTTTCAGTTAGCTTTTAGGGAAATGTAGAACTAATACATTGATATGCTATAGCATAGTATGTGTTATCTCCACAAGCTTAAGGGAGCTCCACATTTTCTTGCTAGTACAACAAGGGCCCTGGCATTCAAAACGAGGCATGAAGAACTTTGTATTTGAAAAGAGTGTTTTTACAGGTAGTACCTTGCTGTAGTTTCTAGTCGTCACAATGATAATGAACTGGAAGTGATACTGGAAGTGGAACATGAGGAAGATGGAGACCCATTTATATTTCATGGGCATCCGTACTTATTCGAACTGGAATATAGAAATGCAGCTGAAGCTGATGAAAGGGTTGCCAGAGAGAGACGGCTGTAAAGAATCCAAGGTCCACATGGCTGTAAAAAATGCAAGGTCCACCGGGTGTACAATACTCTCCTCCCCACAGTCCATTACTCATCTCTTAAAGAAAGTAGGTTCAAAATAAAATTCATGTTTCTTTTTCAGAAATTTAGTTTTCTTAACAGGTTTACGACACCAGTGGTTGGCAAAGCGGTGTCAGTGGGGACTGCAGGCACAGGCTGATGTTTGGCATTGCCTTGCTGATGTTCAGTGGGGATGCAGGGGACTGCCGCTGCTGCAGGGGTGTGTTAAAAATGTCAGCGATTGTGCCTCAATTTCTCTCCCTGCGGTGTTTTGATGAAGTAGGAGTGTGTAGGGATGCTCTCTCCTTTTCCTCTCCTGACGCTTTTTCCTGTGACTACAGCAGGTGTTTGCCAAAACGTCTGGTGGTCCAGCTTGATGAGGGTAGGATCACCTGGTTTCAGCGACGGTAGGGGTCTTGCACCATGGCTCTGATTGAAGTAGAAGGCTTGTTTCCATTTCTCACTGGCTTCTGTGTTCCTGACTACCTCCAGATCAGCCCATTGTGGCTGAAGATTCGCCTCCGATATTGGCAGGGTTGTTTTGATCTTACGGCCCATCAGGAGCTCTGCTGGGGTCACGCCAATGGTTTTGCAAGGTGTTGACCAGTAACACATGAGAGAAAGCAGAGGGTCTTTCTGTTTAAGAATTCTCTTTGCAATCTGAACTCCCCACCAAGTCTTTGAACTCCTGACATGAGAATTGAGGTCCATTGTCGGACACTACCTCATCCGGACATTCGAATCTTGCGAACACTGCCTTTAGTTTTATGATGACCTGTGAAGCATCAATGGTAAGTCTTTTCCAAGGCCGGTCAGGTAGAGGAGTTGAGATCAAGGGTTCTTTTTGCTGAGTAGGTTTCATCTGACGGTAGACCTGACACGACTGGACTTTCTGTTTAAGTTCACATAAAATGCCGGGCCACCATACGGCTACACGGGCGCGCTCTCTGCATTTTGTCAGACCCTGATGTCGTCATGAATGCGGTCGAGTGTGTCCCGTCTCAACATGTCTAGAATCACCATCCAGCTTAATCTGGCGATGATGCCATTGAATTCATACAGTTCATCCTTTAAAGGGAAGCACTTCCTTATTGCTGTTGGTACACTCACTAAGTACTCTGTCCACCCTGTTTTGATGTACTGCAACACCAGCTGTAGATTGGGGTCAGCCGCTGTAGCTGTTTTTACGGCCTGTAGCCTGTTTGAGGTAGCTGGCATGTTGCCCAGAATGGCGGCTGTGTAACACGCCACTGTGAGAGTCACTCTTTTCTGCAGACATTGTAGTGGACTGCGCGACAGTGTATCAGCCACTGTCAAGTGCATATTCCGCAGTTGGTTTGAATGTCATGACCCTCAAGAGTAGCCTTTGGCATGTTATTGGCATACTGTCCAAGTCTTTTTTGTTCATGAGGAGAACTAGGGGTTTATGGTCTGTGACCAAGTTAAAGTCTGCCAGACCACACAGGTACTTTTTGAATCTCTCGCAAGCCCACAAACTTGCCAAGCACTCCTTCTCAATCTGTGCATATCGGGTTTCTGCATCAGGCAGTCGGCGAGAGCAGTATGCAGCTGGTTTTCAGTCATTATCATGTAGCTGTAGTAGCACTCCGCCAATGCCATAACTGCTGGCATCAGCTGAGACGGCAGTTGGTCTGTTCACATAATAGAACTTCAGGACTGGAGAGGTGAATCATTCTTTGATCTGTTGAAACGCTTCCTGCTGGGCATGGTCCCATACCCAGACTGACTTGGATTTGAGCAGTTCATACAATAGCTGGCGTAATATTGGCAAATTGGGTATGAATTTTCCTTGATAATTGAACATTCCTAGCATACGTCTCAGCTCCTAGACATTGTGTGGTGCTGGTAGTTCTCAGATGGTTTTGACCTTGTCGGGGTCGGGCCAAAAATGCAAGTTCAGACAAAACATGCTTCACTTTCTGGGCCTGGTTATCGGCGAATTGGGTCAGGCCCGACCCCGACAAGGTCAAAGCCTTTTTTTTGAGGCTTGAATTGGTTGAAGGTCATGGTCACAGGCCAAGGTCAAAGTTTTGCCCCCATGCTAAGTGTGTGGGAATACTTTGACAGCTCATATCATGATAACGCTTAGCGATACAGTCATAGTTTACATTAAACACCTACATAAAGTCATATATGGAGTTTCTAAAAATCATGTTGAATTTGACCTCAAGTGATCTTGAAATGTCAAACTCAAGGTCACCAATTCTAAATGCAGTTATAAATTGGACAGTTCTGATCCGATTTGGATCGAACTTGGTAGGTAGGTTGAGATTTGGGTCAGGATCTGGGCTATCGATTTTTTACTTAATTGGTCCAAGATCAAGGTCAGAGGCCAAGGTTAGAATTTTGTCCCCATGCTAGCGCGGGTGTAGTACCTCTGAGTACCATCTGAGTGCATATCTAGTTTTCTGTTGAGATTCAGACTGGCTGACTCTATTCTCTTCAACGCTTTGCTGAGGTGGTCGTGCTGTTCTGGAGCCTGTCCATACACTAGCACGTTGTCCATGAAGATAGCCACCCCATCGAGGCCGCTGAGAGCCGTCATTTTAGGTAAAGATGGCACTATGCGCTTTTGTACTGATTTATGACAAGTCCTACTTCGATGCCTACCCCATACTAAGGCTCGAGGACTTGATTGAGCGGTTGGGGAAGGCGTCCTCCATCATCACCCTTGACCTGTGCAAGGGCTACTGGCAGGTGCACAGCACCACGTGGGAGGAGCATCTCCAGCATCTGGACAAGGTAGTGCGTCGGATACAGCAGGCGGGTTTAACCATCCAGCCATCTAAATGTGCCTTGGCCAAGCAGGGGGTACAGCACCTCAAACATGTTCTGGGCCGGGTCATAATCCGTCCACAAAAGGACAAAGTGCAGACGGAATATCTGGGGGGGAATATCTGGGGCTGGTGGGCTGGTACTGCAGTTTTGTGCCTTGTCAGCCGGAAGTCGAATTCTACTCAGATTGAGTGTGGAGCTCGGATTAGGAATGGTCATTCCAGGATCTAAAAGAGGACCTTTGCAATTAGCTGGTGCTCCAGAGCCCATTGAGCACAAGAACATGCTTTAACCTAAACCATTTCATTGTAGCTTTGACTGCATGCTCATAGTTGTTGTCCTGCTGGAAGGTGAACCTCTTGCCCAGATTCAAGAGTTGTGCAGCATCGAACAGGTTTTCTTTCAGAATTGTCCTTTATTTAGCTCTATCCATCTTTCCATCAGGACTGACCAGCTTGACTGTTGTTGTTAAAGAAAGGCGTCACCACAACATGATGCTGCCGCCACCATGTTTCATGGTAGGAAAGGTGTTTGGGGTTATGTGCAGTGTTGGTCAGAGCACCTTGCTTCCTTAATCAGTGCTCTCCTCGTCTGGCCTGTCAGTTTAGGTGAATGGCATGTCTTGATTCGATTGCAGTTGTGCCATACTCTTTCTGGTTTTGGATGATGTTTTGAACAGTGTCGCTGACAGAACAGATGTATATATACTGATATTGATTTATACTAATAAATTACATAAAAGTGTGCTGTGTTACTAATTAGGTGACTTCTGGAGGCAATTGGTTGCACTGATTTCTACTGAAGGTCATCAGAGTACCAGGTGCTGAATACAAATGCATGGCACATGTTTCAGATTTTAAATTGTTAGATATTTTGAAAAACATATATCATTTTCTTTTCTTGTATCATTTTCTTTTCACACAAAATTGTGTTCTACTTTGTGTTGGTCTATTACATGAAACCCCAATACAATTCATATGAGCTTGTAGTGGTGTTCTGACAAAATGCGGAAAGTTCAAGGGGTATGAATACTTTTGCAAGGCAATGTACATATGTGGAATGATCACATCATTTTTGCCTATAAAAGTGAGCTCTAGGTGGTGTACAGAATGTGCATTCCTCTTTATCAAGCATATAGGAACAGTCATCCTTTTAATCACTATAAATGTACACGTTTGATTTCTTGTGTGAAGAATTAACTTGGTGTTTAATCTAGTCACTTTTGATGTTATCTTTGACTACATTTCTGATTTTTGAAAGCTCTGTTGTACTGAGGATTATCATATCACCATGGCAAATAGATACGTTTCAGGGCTTTAATTACCTTTTCTTTGTGACTGTAACAGCCATTTTAATTTTCAGCTACATTAATGTTGTAGTTGCAGCTCGATCTGCCTTACTACAAAAAGACTCTGCTAAAAAGGCACATAAGACCATACTGCTGCATCTTGGTCAGTTAGTACTCTGTGTTAACTCGTTTATTTTTGGAACCATAGAGAAAGCCTTGGCTTTGACCAGCAGAAGTCGTTTGTTCCTGGACCTGCGTTATTTGAACTTCCTCTTTGTTCTCCTTCTGCCTCGGTGCCTGAGCCCCCTGATCTACGGCCTCAGAGACGATGCTGTTCGACCCTTATTTCTCTACTATGTTAGGTGTGGATACCAAAAGGTGAAGCCCTCTGGAACCATACACTGATGATGTTGTGGTGTTATGAAAAACACATTTCATTCTTTTATAGAGTGCATGAATGAGATATCAAACTACAAAAACAACAGATAGTCATTACATTTTTATTTTTGCTATACTTTTTTTTTCCACTGTAAATCTTGCAACATGTGAATGCTATAGTCTTTACATTTTAGACAGTTGATTAAACTTAAAATCTGTAGCATATGACTTGATTTTTCCAATTTTTGTAATAATAATATTACAAGTATATATATATAGTATATATATCCCTTTAAAACGCAGGACTTTAATTTATAAAATATATAAAATTATAGCATTTTAGATGGGATTTGTGAATATTGTTTTGTAACATATTCAATTAATTATCCTAATGCAACTGAATCTGATGAAAAAGGGCTGCCAGAGAGAGACAGCTGTAAAGAATCCAAGGTCCACATGGGTGTACAATACACAGTAGATTCTTATTTTGTTATTTTAGTAAAACACATGTAAAGACAAGCATCTCATTGATAGTCACTTTGAACTAACTTCAATCACATGCATTAAAGTACTGCACATGCACACTGGTGATGACTAAACAAATGCCCCTAAAGCTGTATAGCATAATTTACATATATGCACATTACATGTATTCCCTTTTTCAGTTTTGGTGTTCCCAGCAAACCAAACAAAGACACAACAACACAGAATTACTGAACATTCAAAGGATACTGCATCAATTGTAGGTTATCACAGCCTAGGAACATTTTTTTTTTATCCCCGCAGTCCATTTCTCATCTCTTGAAGAAAGTAGCTTCACATGCACACAGCACATATCTTTGCTCCCCAGCCCTCTCCACACACGTTTGTCCAACCCCACCTCAGCACTGTCAGCTGCACACGTAGTGCCACCCCCCACACAGCCCGTCATCTGCCACCACAGCCAGTCCTTCCTCCCAACCATAACTGCACTTCATGCACTTTATCCCACCCCCCTTAACCTTTTTCTACCTCTGCCCTTCTTATGGTAGTCATCCCCCCCAAATGCATTCTACGCACTTTACTCCCCACTCCACATGCACAGTCTAGACTCACAATCAACAGTTTCACTGCATGTCCTACTACCCAGTATGTCTATGCATGTGACAAATAAAACTCCTTGTATCCTTGTAAATAAAATATATGTTTCTTTTTTTCCACAAATTTAGTTTTTTTAACAGGTTTACTCAGTCCGCCAGACCGGGTATGCAACGCTCCATTAGGCTTGTCTGGTGGTACGACACCGGTGGTTGGCAAAGCGATGTCAGTGGGGACTGCTGGCACAGGCTGATGTTTGGCATCACATCACCTTGCAGACGTTCAGTGGGGAAGCAAGGGACTGACACTGCTGCAGGAGCGTGTTAAAGATGGCGGCGATTGTTTCTTAATTTTTTCTCCCTGCAGTGTTTTGGTGACGTAGGAGCGTGGTGTGACGCTCTCTTCTGTGACTACAGCAGGTGTTTGCCAAAACATCTGGCGGTCCAGCTTGATGAGAGTAGGATCACCTGGTTTCAGCGACGGTAGAGGTCTTGCATCATGGCGGTGTTTGAAGTAGAAGGCTTGTTTCCGTTTCTCACTGGCATCTTTGTTCCTGACTACCTCCAGATCAGGCCACTGTGGCTGAGGATTTGCCTCCAGTGCTGGCAGGGTTGGCTATGTAACACACCACTGTGAGAGTCACTCTTATTCTGCTGGCATTGTAGTGCACTGTGCATCAGCCACCGTCAAGGTTTTTCCCAGTGCATATTCCGCAGTTGGTTTGAATTTCATGAGCCTCATGCGTAGCCTTAGGCATCTTATTGGCATACTGTCCAAGTCTTTTGTGTTCATGAGGGGAACTAGGGGTTTATGGTCTGTGACCAAGTTGAAGTCTGCCAGACCACACAGGTACTTTTCGAATCTTTTGCAGGCCCACACACTCGCCAAACACTCCTTCTCAATCTGTGCATATCTAGTTTCTGCATCAGGCAATCGGCGAGAGCAGTATGCAGCTGGTTTCCAGTCATTATCATGCAGCTGTATGCAGCTGTACAGGAAGGATTTCTTTGAAGTCAGCTGCTTCAATAGACCTCTATACGACATCCTGTCAGAGGCCGATTGCTATTCATCTGACATTGCAAAGTTAAAGTGAGCACACAATGCTTCAAAGTTACTGACACTGTGTGAAAAGAACTGGCCATGCACCCATCTTGTACTCAACACATATCTGATTTTCCCCACTTGTTCCAATGTTGCAGCACACTCTGCCAGTTCTTTTTGATTCTGGAGTGATCTACTGTACACAGTGTATAATTTGTCCATATATGCCTGTAAATAGTTTACACCACTAATGTCAGACACGGTATCGCTAACTGCGAGCTCTAGTTTATGATTTAGACAATGCCAAGTGAAAATATTGGGATAGCGTTCAGTCATTCATTTGTCCACACCAGATTTTCACCCCAACATTATGCTGGCTCCATCACTTGCAGAAGCTACTAAGTGCTTCTTTAGGTATGTGTCATCAAAACCGTGTGCATGGAGTCACTTGAGTAGATCTTGCAGAATTGTGTCCACTGTTGGTTTTGGAAGTTCGATAAGATCTAGGACCATAAAGTGTGGATCATATGTCTGGTCTGTTTCACATTTGAGATAGACGATCAATGCAGTTTTACATCCTAGGCTTGTTGATTTGTCATTGAGGACTGAAATTTTACCTTCTATTGCCTGGATTCATTGGCAGACGTTTTTACACATTTGGGAAGCCATGTGTTCTGTTCTCTGTGTTGCACTGTCATGGGAGTGCAAGCCAGTGCCTGTGTTGATCCCATTCTCGCTTTGTAACTCCGTCAGTCTATATTGATCAGAAAAAGGCCTGTTTTTCTGTACTACGTGATAAACGGTCCAGAACATGGCACAGGTTGCCTTAATGTAGGATGCATTCAATCTGTGACAAACTTTAGGGATTGTCTCTATTTTTGCATTAGCCTGAATGCGTTGAGCAGCATGGCTACTTCACTGGAGATGTGTCAGAATTTTTTTCCAAAGAGATGTCAACATTGTGCTCTTATCTGTTCCACTATGGGTGATTCTGTGGGAACGCCATTCGACTTCCATTAGTGAACCCTGGCCGTTGAATACAGACAAATCACTAATGGACGGGCACACATTGCAGCCTAGTTTCCCGTCCGTATCGTCGATCCAGGGAACAGTGAGCTGCCGGAGCTCCCCACCACTTCTGCACTAGCATTAGTTGAAGCTGTGAGAACGTTGGTGTTGACACTGCCTGGTTGCTCACACAAAGTCTCTGTTTTGGGTGTCTGAATCCTGACGGGTTTCAGGTAACTTCTAAAGACAATTGGTTGCACTGATTTCTACGTAAGGGTATGGGAGTACTAGCCTGGTAAACCAACCACTCTTATTTCCGTTCGTACAGAGGGTCAGGAGTCGCTGCCATTGAAATTCATTTATGAGGACAGAGAAACTCCTAGCCAATCAGTGAACAGAGGGAGTGTTGAAGTTGTGTACTACATTTGAATTGTAGTGCGTAGGTAGGCTAATTGCATACGTGACGTGAGAAATTATTTCTCAGTGCAGCAACTCCAGACCCTCTGTACAAAATGAAATGAAGTAAGAGGAGCCTGTTTACCAGGCTATCAAAGTACAGGGCACTGAATATAAATGCATGGCACATGTTTCAGATTTTTAATGGTTAAATATTTTAAATATCATTTTCTTTCCACTACACAATTGTGTTCTACTGTATGTTGGTATACTACATAAAATCCCAGTACAATACATTTGAGTTTGTGGTTGTGATGTGACAAAATGTAGAAAAGTTCAAGAGGTATGAACACTTTCGCAAGGCACTGTACATATGTGGAATGATACATGTGTGGAACATATGTGGAATGAAATGATGATGACATCATTTCTGCCTATAAAAGTGAGCTCTAGGTGGTGTACAGAATGTGCATTCCTCTTTCTCAAGCACGTAGCAACAGTCATCCATTTAATCACTATAAATGTACACATTTGATTTCTTGTGTGAAGAATTAACTCGGTGTTTAATCTGGTCACTTTTGCTGTTATCTTTGACCACATTTCTGATTTTTGAAAGCTCTGTTGTACTCTGCTTGGTGTACTGTTTTGTGAAAAAGACTTTCTGACTGTATGATTTTTACAAGTCTTGCAAAATTACTCTGTATTGTGTTTTATACAGATTCTTCTTTCTGCATCAGGACATTCCATTGACACACAAGGTTTTTTGCAAATGAGTGAAGCATGATTGAACTGTTATGAAAAGGTGTATTGTTATATAAAATATCTTACTGTCAACTATTTCATTTAATCATCAGAAAGATGTGTGCTATGTAATGATTTTAAATAGATCTTTACTTATGTTTGTATAGAACCTAATGGCCATGAATAATCAGTCCACTGAGGGCACCCTAGTGGTGCATCAGCAGTTTTTTAAGGTGGAAATGACAGAGGGGCCAGTGTCTAAACTTATTGTGGTAATTCTCATGGCCCTGGTTTTCATCTTTATTAACAGCATCATGTTTCACACTCTTCTAAGTAAGTCTGTGTTTAGAGAGCTGCCTCGCTATATCCTCTTTGCCCACATGCTCTGCAATGACTCAGTCCAGTTAATGCTGTCCATGTTGCTCTATGTTCTGAGTCTGAACTTACAGATGATTCCAAAAGCTCTGTGTGTATTATTTTTGCTGTTTGCAACAACAACATTTAACAATGCACCTTTGAATCTGGCTGTGATGTCACTTGAACGCTATGTGGCCATTTGTTTTCCATTAAGACACAGTGAGATTGTGAACCAGAAATCAGCAGGTGTTTCTATCGGTCTCGTATGGATCGTTAGTTCAATAAATCTTGGAATAGATGTAATTTATTCACTGATGGTGAGTCCAGTTTCTTTTAAAGATTCTGTGTACTGCAGTCGAGAGAGGATTATCATATCACCATGGCAAATAGATAAGTTTCAGGGCTTTAATTGCCTTTTCTTTGTGACTGTAACAGCCATTTTAATTTTCAGCTACATTAATGTTGTAGTTGCAGCTCGATCTGCCTCATCACAAAAAGACTCTGCTAAAAAGGCACATAAGACCATACTGCTGCATCTTGGTCAGTTAGTACTCTGTGTTAACTCGTTTATTTTTGGAACCATAGAGAGAGCCTTGGCTATGACCAGCAGTAGTCGTTTATTCATAGACCTGCATTATATGAACTTCCTCTTTGTTCTTCTTCTGCCTCGGTGCCTGAGCCCCCTGATCTACGGCCTCAGAGATGATGCTGTTCGACCCTTATTTCTCTACTATGTCAGGTGTGGATACCAAAAGGTGAAGCCCTCTGTAACCATACACTGATGATGTTAGGGTGTTATGAAAAACCCATTTAATTTCTTATACACAGCATGAATGTGCTATCAAACTACAACAACAGCAGATAATAGTTACATTTTTATTTTTGCTATACTTTTTGTCACTGTAAAGCTTTTATGTAACATTGCTAGCAACATGTGAATGCTATGGTCTTTACATTTTAGACAGTTGATTAAACTGAAAATCTTTCTCAATATGACTTGATTTTTTGTAATTGTCATAATAATGATATTACACATATATGTAAGTAAATATATATAGGACTTCCATTTATAAAATATATGAAACTATAGCATTTTAGATATGATTTCTGAATATTGTGTTGTAAAGCAAATATAGGAGCAGGCTTCACTCGACGTGTAATCTAAACGTTTTTTAGAGTGCTGGCCTAAATCTAAAATCGAATGAAAACAACAGAAGAGGCCGCACTTTGCCCCATCTGTCTATGGGTAAATTTGAAAGTGACTTCATCTATAATGACAATTGCTTTAAACAACATCTTAAGGTGTGGTATAGATACATAGACGACATCTTTTTTGTCTGGTTAGGTTCAAAAGAAGAACTCACTGCTTTTAATGACTATGTGAACACCAGGTTGCCCTCTATCAAATTTACACTCAGTTATGATGATGCAGTAATGCCTTTTCTGGATGTGTTAGTGAGAAAGGTAGAGAATTCACTGCAAACCGAAATATATCGTAAAGAAACGGATCGTAATTCGTTCTTACATTATCAGAGTTTTCACCCACCTTCTCTCAAACGCAGCTTGCCTTACAGCCAACTGTTGAGAGTACGCCGCATCTGCGATAATGATGTAGCATTTGAGCGACAAGCGGGGGAACTCTGTCAAAGGTTCCGTGATAGGGGCTATGCTGACACCTTGGTGGGTAACTGTCTACGGCGGGTGCATAATATTCAGCGCGTCGACCTATTGTCCAACCGGACTAGACAGAATGATTTTAGTAACAATCCAGTCACCCTTGTATCTACTTATGGCCATATCTCAAATAACTTAAAGGACATTGTGCATCGCCACTGGCATATTTTACGCAGCGATCCGAGCATTGGCAATGCGTTTCAGGAACCACCACGGAGCTGCTATAAAAGAGCACCTAGCCTAAGAGATAAGCTAGTGCGATCGCACTTCCCTGTACCTAGTCAGTCGTCGTTCCCCTTTAACATCACACAAGGTAATTTTAAGTGTTTTAACTGTGCAGCTTGTAATTTCATGATCACAGAAATTTTTTTTACACATCCGAAAACGGGTAGGAAGTATAAAGTAAAGGGTCGAATCACCTGTCTATCCACCTTTGTTGTATACTTGCTGACTTGCCCTTGTGGGCTGTTTTATGTGGGGAAAACCAAGCGACAGTTAAAAACCAGAATTTTTGAACATAAATGTGCTATAAGGAGAAACGATGAGAAATCATCTGTGGCTAGGCATTTCCAATCTGCAGGCCATGATGCCAATATGCTGAAATTTATGGGCCTAGAAATGGTTAGTCGGTCTCCAAGAGGGGGAGACCGTGAGAACCGCCTCTTACAGCGAGAAGCTTGGTACATCTTTAATTTAAACACCTGCATCCCAAATGGAATGAATGAAGATTTATCACTGAGCTGTTTTTTCATCATTGCGCATTATGTTATCATGATTAGGGTTGTATGTATATAATGAAAAAATGTGTACTGTTTGCAATACTCACTATGTGAAATGGTTAAATGTCATTGGGTGCTGCAAACTGGGGGTGTTAATGGGTGTGGGCATTTAAGTCTGGTTCCCCTGTTACATTGTTGCACACTGAAGAAGGCACACGCCGAAACGCGTCTGTGCAATAAAAAGTCTGGTATGCAAAGTGCGGCCTCTTCTGTTGTTTTCATTGAATATTGTGTTGTAACATTAAAATCATTATTCTTTCTGAGCCTATCATCATTATCATCATACACTGATGATGTTATGGTGTTATGAAAAACCCATTTAATTTTTTAGTATGAATGCATGAATGAGTTATCCAGCTACAACAACAGCAGATAATAGTTACTTTTTTATTTTTGCTATACTTTTTTTTCATTGTAAAGCTTTTATGTAACATATTGCTATGCTATCTATGTGTTGCTATGTGAATGCTATGGTCTACATTTTAGAAATCTATGTCAATATCACTTGATTTTTCCAATTGTCATGATAATGATATTACAAGTATATGTAGGTAAATATATATAGGACTTTAATTTATAAAATATATAAAACTGTAGCATTTTAGATAGGATTTTTAAATATGGTATTGTCCTGTCTGACCCTATCATCATTATTATCACCACCCTCCCTGAAGATGGAGCTATTTGAACTGTTGTAAACAAACATCTAAATCTCAGTGAGGTTTTTCCTAGGTACTTGCAATTAACACCATTAGAAACTTTAAAATGTACTTTTTTGAATATATCGATTGTAAAAATGAAATATATCTCTGGCATTTTTTTAGCGGAATGAAAACACAGATAAAAAATGTAGTATTTCAGCCAGCAGTAGCCTGTTAATGACCCTCCTATTATCTATGCACATGCTAACTGCGTGGAAAGTCATCACTGTGACTGGCTCATTGTGTAGCAAAAGGAGGAGACAACACCTGTTTGAACACCACATGTTGACATTGCGACTGAGAAATATTTGTTTCACTAGCTGTAGTTGTCATGGTTTCAGTTAGCTTTTAGGGAAAAGGTGAACTAATAGATTGATATGCTATAGGGAGGGAAAGTAATCTCATCGCCCCCTGCAGGTTGCGTTCCCCACCTCTATATCGAAATGAATGGTATTTTTTCTTCAAAAAATTACATTTCGGCTCATACTCCAAAGTTAAGATAGTGGCTTTCATATGATATGCATGCTGGGCAGTTCTATCGATTCAGGTGGTCATACTTTCTTTTTTTCACTAATCTGGATTGTTTTTAATGTTAATTAAAAAGCTGATAAAGGACTACACTGAACGATAGGCGCGTGTATGACGTCACCGCAAAATCTGGCGCCTGCCCAAATCTAACAGTTAGCTGCCGGCGAGAGAAGTAAGTGAAATCCAACGATTGTGTACATGAAACTCATCTGATTATAAGAATCCACAACCATAGCTTTATGGAATCTTTATGAAATGTGAAAACTGGCATTCATTTGTTTCTCCGTGGTTGCAATCAGTTACGAATTACAGCATGGTGAACTTGTGTTTACTGACGTAACGGGACCGACTCAAAGTTGTAGTCCGTTTATGACAAGTTAGGCACAATTTAGATTTTTTTAAATAGGACGAAATTTCACACAATACTTTCACAGTTAGTAGATAATCCCCATATATAGCCTGAAAAATATGTCTGGTGCACAAGTTCCTTGTCATACCTTTGTGGGATTTTTTTAAAAATCGGTCTATGGGATTTTTAATAGAATCGCTCTGGGGATAGGAACGCCACCGCTAGGATCGCTGTGTTCCACTTTCCCTCCCTATAGCATAGTATGTGTTATCTCCACAAGCTTGAGGGAGCTCCACACTTTCTTGCTAGTACAACAAGGGGGCTGGCATTCAAAACGATGCATTAAAACTTTGTATTTTTTTCACATCATTTATTAAAAAGAGTGTTTTTACAGGTAGTACCTTGCTGTAGTTTCTAGTCATCACAATGATAATGAACCGGAACTGAAAGCATCACGTAGTGACTGCTTCCAGAATATTCCAGAGATGCACAGAGTACTACAGAGAACTTGAGGCAGATGGAGACCCATTTATATTTCCTGCACATCCGTACTTATTTGAACTGGAATATACAAATGTAGCTGGAGCTGATGAAAGGGCTGCCAGAGAGAGACGGCTGTAAAGAATCCAAGGTCCACACGAGTGTACAGTACCCTCCTCCGCACAGTCCATTACTCATCTCTAAAATTCATATTTATTTTTCAGAAATGTAGTTTTCTTAACAGGTTTACTCAGTCTGCCAGACCGGTTATGCACACTGGTGGTAGCTGCTGGGACAGGCTGGTGTTTGGCATTGCCTTGCTGATGTTCAGTGGGTACGCAGGGAACTACCACTGCTGCAGGGGCGTGTTAAACATGGCGACGATTGTGTCTCAATTTCTCTCTCTGCAGTGTTTTGGTTACGTAGGAGCATGGTGTGACGCTCTCTCCTGTGACTACAGCAGGTGTTTGCCAAAACTTCTGGTGGTCCAGCTTGATAAGAGTAGGATCACCTGCTTCAGCGACGGTAGAGATCTTGCATCATTGCGGTGATTTAAGTAGAAGGCTCCTCTTTGTTCTCCTTCTGCCTCGGTGCCTGGGCCCCCTGATCTACGGCCTCAGAGACAATGCTGTTCAACCCTTATTTCTCTACTATGTCAGGTGTGGATACCAAAAGGTGAAGCTCTCTGGAACCATACACTGATGGTGATGAGATATCAATCTACAACAACAACAAATAATAATTAAATTTTTATTTTTAATATAATTCCACTTTAACGCTTTTGCTTTTTCTTAATGTTAACTTAAAATTGAGCAAGGAGATTTGGGAAACAAGTTTTGCAAGCTTTGACACTTTAAATATGGCAAATGTAACATATTGCATGGTAAGCTGGCAACATGTAAATGCTATGGTCTTCATATTTTAGACAGTTGATTAAACTAAAGATATTTCTCCATATGACTTGATGTTTCATAATATTGATATTACAACTATGTATAGGTAAATTGTTATATTTACAGCTCTGGAATTTGTTTTTTGTTATATTCTGTAAACTACTGACATTTCTCCCAAATTCCAAATTCAGCTTACACTGGAAAGAAATGGTTGTGTAACAACCCTAGTGGGTTGTGATTGTTTGGTGGCTCCGCCTGCTTGTTTGTGGGACAGGTGCGCGTGATTTGGGCAGCCTTAAAAGGCTTGCGTGTGCCATCATGGTGGTTGCTCTCCTCCCTCCTGGACTTTGGGATTTTCGTTTGGATACCCTGACTGACCTGCGCTACATTTTGTTTAATTCAATATACTGACTTACACGACACCACTTTATTTACATTCTTTAATTTCAATAAATTCGTATTTCTTTGCAATTCTGCGTGTGGTCTCCTTTTATGTTGCACCGCTGGAGCCGGCGATGTAACATAATGGGGGCTCGTCTGGGATCGGATTCGGAAATTGGCACGCTTATCTAATTTGTTTTCCTCTATTTGTGGGAAAATAGATATTTTTGGGGCTCATTGCCGTATTGGTTTTGTTGTATTGTGCTGATGGGTGTATTTGGCCCATTGCAGCAGAGACTCGCGCAGAGTTATTTGTTAAGTTACATTTTGATTTGTGTGATTAGAATTAATTTGGTTGTCGTGTAATTTACTTTGTACCGGAGGGAGGAGACTAACCTTGTGTCCTTGCAGTTTTGGTTTGGTTTGATTTTTTTTTTCCTGCAGGACTCTGTGTTACACGCCACCTTGATTGGGCACAGGTGAGAAATAGTAGGGGGAGGGTTGGTAGGTTAGAGCCTACCGAGCTACGTGAACCCCCTGCGCAGGTAAGAGCGCTTACCGCTGTTTGTTTTTTTGCCTTTCTTATTTTAGTTTATTTTTTTTTGGTGGGTCGGACGCGCTGGTTCTGCTTCGGCAGTTCAATTGTATGTGGGCCCACCGAAGACTAGCAGCGGAAATAAGTAGGGATTTGTGTTCAGTTAGATGCGGGGCAGCTCTTTAGTTTGTGGGATATTGGGGTGGTTTATCTGTGCCTGATTTGTTTGGTGTGGCGTTTTGTTTTCTATTTTTTGTGGTATTGACATTGTGGTTGTGTACTTGGGTCAGTAAGGATGTCGGCTGTGGAAGACTTTTTTGCTGTGCCTTCAGAGGTATTGCTCGATAGTCTTACTAAGGATCAGTTACGTAGAGTTGCGGAACATTATGAGTTTGAAATACATCTTGCTAAAGATCTTAAAAAACAGCAATTAAAACAACAGGTTAAAGCAAAGTTAGTAGAGTTATCGGTAATCCCTTTAAAGCCGGTGGTTCCTGTGGTAAGTTCTACTCTGAATCCCTCGCAAAATGTGTTGAGCTTTGAACAGCAGTTGGATCTGTTAAAAGTCCAGACTGAGCTTAAACGCATCGAACGGGAGAAAGAGTATGAATGGTTGTTGGAGCAAAAACGATTAGAGGCGTCAGAAAGAGAAAAGGAACGGGCTTTAGAGTATGAAAAGTTGAAACAACATGAACGGCAGATGGAACAAGAAAATGAACTACAAAAGGAACGGTTAAAGTTATTTGCTGCTGGGAAAATACCTGGGGATGGGGATAGTTCTTCTGGGTCATTGGGTTCGGAGAGAAGTCTATCTAGCATGATTAAGTTTTTGCCTCGGTTTAATGACCGTGATCCCGATATTTTCTTTTCGCTTTTTGAAAGTATTGCAGATGAGCGAGGATGGAGCAGCTCTGACCGCACTTTGCTGCTCCAAACCGTGTTTACTGGGCGCGCTCAAGACGCCTTTATTGCTCTTTCAGTAGCTGACCGCAAAGACTATGTGTGTGTGAAAGAAGCTGTATTGAGGGCCTACGAACAAGTGCCAGAGTTCTATAGACAGCGCTTTAGGAGCTGGAAAAAAACTGAGCGTCAGACTTATTCCGAAGTGGCCAGAGACATTGTACGTTTTTTCGATCGATGGTGTTCCTCTGTAAATGTGAAATCTTTTCAGCAACTGTGTGATTTAATTGTACTCGAGCAGTTTATAAATATCCTTCCTGAGCGTCTCGCTACTTTTATTCATGAGCATAAAATAAAAACTGTGACTGAGGCTGCTGTACTCGCTGACGAGTACTTGTTAACTCATAGATGTAAAGGTAGAGAGTTTCCACAGTACCGAAGTTACACTGCTGAGGAGCATCGCCCACACTTGTTTAATGGTAACCGGAATTACTGGCCTGATGGCAGAAAAGAGGTTTCCAAGTTTGCTAAAGCAGACATGGAAAACCGTTGTAATTATTGTCTAGAGAGTGGCCACTGGAAGAGGGACTGCCCTTCGTTACGAAATAAAAACAAGAAAACTGCTAAATTCGCAGGTTGTGCAGCCCCGGTTCACCTACCCTCTGGCGCGGAGGTAAGTCCATCTGTGAGTAGGTCTCTGGTGGGAGGTGAAGGTTGTGCGGTGCCGGATTCCCCACTAGAGGAGCCTAGCTCTGTCTCTTCAGCTGAACAGGTCAGTGAGAGTTATGGCCCGTTCATCACTGAAGGTATAGTTTCGTTGGTTGGTACCACACATAGAAAAATGGTTAAAATACTGCGCGACACTGGTGCTACTGAAACGTTTGTAGTTGAGTCTGCCTTGCCATTTTCTGATGTTTCTAATACTGGTAAGTTTGTGTTAATTCAGGGTATTGGTATGCAAACTTTGTCTGTTCCTCTGCACCGGATCGTGTTGAATTCCGATCTTGTGCAGGGAGAAGTCACTGTTGCTGTACGTCCGTCTTTGCCTGTACCTGGCGTGGACGTGATTTTAGGTAATGTGTTAGCCAAAGACCGTGTTTGGCCCAGTGTTTCTGTGACACCTGTTGTGTCCGCTGAGCCTGTGGAGGACGCTCAGGATGAATGCGCTTCTGAGTTTCCAGATGTGTTCACTGCTTGTGCGGTAACTCGTGCGCAGAGTCGCTTACAAACACATGCTGTTAACGACAGTAAACATGCAGTTACTTTATTTCCTGTTCTACCACCGTCTTTTGTTCGTTCTGATTTTATAGTGGCTCAAAAAGAGGATGTAAGTCTGTCAGAACTGTGGGCTGGGGCTATGTCAGCAGATAAGTGGGAGAGTGCTGAGCAGGGATATTTTAATCTTGATGGGTTACTGGTGCGTAAGTTTATGTTTTATGACCGCGACTTGAAAGAGGGACTGTGTCAGATTGTTGTGCCTAATGACTATCGTCAACAAGTTTTGCAGACTGCTCACGGGGAGGGGGCGGGTCACTTTGGAGTGCGCAAAAAACTTATGATCGTGTGCTTCAGCATTTCTATTGGCCACGGCTAAAACGAGATGTAGCACACTTTATTAAAACGTGCCATACCTGTCAGTTGGCTGGTAAGCCTAATGAGTCCATCAAGCCTGCACCCCTGTATCCTATTCCTGTTGTAGGCCAGCCCTTTGAATGTATTTTAATAGATTGTGTCGGTCCTCTGCCTCCTTCAAAGTCTGGGTCTATTTATCTGTTAACTGTGATGTGCCAGGCAACGAGATATCCTGCGGCTTTTCCACTGAGAAGTATAACCACCAAGTCTGTCGTTAAAGCTCTTGCCCAGTTTATTTCTGTTTTTGGTATACCCAAAGTTCTTCAATCAGATCGAGGAAGTAACTTCACCTCGAAGATGTTTTCTGAGATTTTGCAACAGCTGAAAATAAAACACAAATTGAGTAGCTCGTATCATCCTCAAAGCCAAGGTGCTCTGGAGCGCTTTCATCTAACCCTGAAGTCTTTGCTGCGCGCTTACTGCTCAGAGTTGCAGCGCGATTGGGAGGATGGTCTTCCGTGGCTGATGTTGGCAGCACGGGAGGTCATTCAAGACAGTTTGGGTTTTAGCCCGAATGAATTAGTTTTTGCCCACCAAGTTCGAGGTCCTTTGACTGTGTTAAAAGATGGTTTGCAGGAAGCCGAGCCTCCTGTTAGTTTAATTGATTATGTTGAGGGTTTTCGTCGCCGATTATTTTTAGCTTGGAAATGTGCTGGTAAAAATCTGTTAAAGTCTCAGGGTCGTATGAAAAAATATTTTGACAGGCGAGCTGAAGTAAAACTGTTTAGTCTGGGCGACCAGGTTTTGGCGTTGCTGCCCATTCCTGGGTCTCCCTTTCGTGCAAAATTTTCGGGTCCGTATACTGTGATCCGTCAGGTTACGGAGCGTGATTATGTAGTTGCCACGCCTAATCGTAAGAAATCCTCTCAGCTCTGCCATGTTAATTTGTTAAAACCGTATTATGTTCCATCTTCTAGGCCGGGGGTTAGCAAAGATGCAGTTCAGTCTGCAGTTTTAGCCTTTGGTGGAATGCCTGGTACTCAGTCTCACAGGGTGGCAGCTGAGGCGGAGAATGAGGTGGGCCCCAACGATTCTGTTTTGTTACCTCGTCTTAGAAATTCAGAGGTATTGAAAAACCTTGATGGCTTGTTAAAAGATTTGCCTGTTCAACAGAGGGGTAAACTACAGTCTTTGCTGTTATCTTTTCCAATGTTATTCTCCGATGTACCGACCTGCACAGATTTAATAGAGCATGACATCCAGGTTGCTGATGACGTCATGCCTATTAAACAGCGTTTTTACAGAGTACCACTTGTTAAACAGAAAGTGCTGGATGCAGCGGTCCAGTACTTGCTGGATAATGGATTGGCTGAACCTTCGTATTCTAGTTGGGCTTCACCTTGCCTGCTGGTACTGTGGTAATTTTTGTAAGTGTCTTTCTGTAAGGAGTCTGAAAGTCTGTGTGACAGGAATAGAATGTGTGTGTGTGTGTGTGTGGCATGCTGGAGACTCAGCAGCAGCAGAACTGCTGACAGAGGAACCATAGGTGTATGCTATTTGGGAGTCACCCTTGTAAGGATAACAGACTGGAAGTCACTGTGTCTGAATTTGGACACTAGTCAACATGATACTGATGTGTGTAGTTTAAAAGCAGTCAGAATGGAACAGGAAAGCAGGATGGCTAGGAGATGCTTCTGTTGTGGTCAGGCTTCCTCTCGGTGAACACAAAATAAAGACCTGTGAACAGTAAACCTCCTCCAGAATCATTTCTAAGAGATTACGACAGTACCCAAGCCGGATGGCACCTACAGATTTTGTACTGATTATCGTAAACTTAATGCTGTGACTAAGCCTGACTCATTTCCTCTCCCTAGGATAGAAGACGGTGTGGATCGTGTTGGTGCTGCTAAGTTTGTGACCAAGTGTGATCTCTTAAAGGGCTACTACCAGATTCCCTTGACACCACGCGCGCAGGAAATTGCGGCGTTTGTCACCCCATCAGGTCTTTACTCTTACAAGGTGATGAGTTTTGGTCTACGTAACGCCCCCTCTTCTTTCCAGCGCCTGATGAACCGTGTTATCTCAGGGCTTGAGGGTTGTGCTGTGTACTTGGATGACCTTGTGTCCTGGGGAGATACTTGGGAGGAACATCTGAGTAGGCTGAAGGCCCTGTTGGAGAGGTTGGTTGCTGCCAAGCTGACCATTAACCTGGCAAAGTGTGAGTTTGCTCAGGCCACGGTAGTCTACCTGGGGAAGGTGGTGGGTCAGGGTGAGGTGCGTCCGGTGCGGGCTAAGGTGTCTGCTATAGATGGTTTTCCTCCTCCTGTAACTAAGAAGGAGCTAATGAGATTTCTGGGCATGGTTGGATACTATCAAAGTTTTTGTTGTAATTTTTCTTCTGTGGTTTCACCCCTCACAGATTTGTTGAAGGGCAAGACTCCTTTCATTTGGACCAGTGTGTGTCAGGAAGCTTTTGACCGCGCCAAACTCCTGCTCAGCACAGCACCTGTCCTAGCGGCTCCATGGCTTGACCGCCCTTTTAAAATCCAGGTGGATGCCAGCCAGGTGGGGGCCGGTGCTGTGTTGTTGCAGGAGGATGACAACAATGTTGATCGACCGGTTTGTTATTTTTCTCGTAAGTTTAATAAGTATCAGTTCAATTATTCCACCATAGAGAAAGAGGCTTTAGCCTTAATCTGGGCATTACAGCATTTTGATGTGTATGTGGGTGGTGGGGCACACCCTGTAATAGTGTTCTCTGACCATAATCCGTTAACTTTCTTGCATTCTCTGCAGAACCCTAACCAAGTTTGATGCGTTGGGCGTTGTTTCTGCAGCCGTACGATCTGCAAATTCGGCACATTAAGGGGGTGGACAATGTTATGGCCGATGCATTGTCCCGTGCCTTGGTATAACTGTGAAATAGACTACCTGACTTCCTTTCTTGTCCATTTTTGTGTCTCTGTTCTCCTGTCTGTCTTAGATCACTTTTCCAGGCGCCGGGAATTGCTGAGAGCCAGGGGGGCAGAGGGGCAGGAGTGGGTGAGGAGTGGGGGAGGGTGTGTCTGTAAAAAGGGGTTACTGTCCATCTTGCCTAGTGTCTGTATTGAGTGGTTTTGGTTTGACTGATATGAAATGGTGTATGTTTTTTCTGTTTTGTTGTTGTAGAATCCCACTAGGGTGGGCTTCTGTCTTAAGGGGGGGGAAATGTAACAACCCTAGTGGGTTGTGATTGTTTGGTGGCTCCGCCTGCTTGTTTGTGGGACAGGTGCGCGTGATTTGGGCAGCCTTAAAAGGCTTGCGTGTGCCATCATGGTGGTTGCTCTCCTCCCTCCTGGACTTTGGGATTTTCGTTTGGATACCCTGACTGACCTGCGCTACATTTTGTTTAATTCAATATACTGACTTACACGACACCACTTTATTTACATTCTTTAATTTCAATAAATTCGTATTTCTTTGCAATTCTGCGTGTGGTCTCCTTTTATGTTGCACCGCTGGAGCCGGCGATGTAACAGTTGTCATACATGTAGAGATGGTGATTTTAGGAAAATTTGCAGCTAAATTTGACCTTTTGTCCTAGGTACTTAACTTCCGGTAATTAACTTTAAAATCTACTTTTCGAATTTGTGGTAGCATTAAGCGGTCATAAAGATTTAGTCCGAGTTTTTTTTTTCTTTTGCTTTTTTCCACTGATTTTGTGTTGAGTATTCCCAGGACACTGAAAAATGGGGGAATGTGAAATTTAGTGGGGATGTAGCACCATCAAGTTGATACAGAATAGAAGGGTTTGATGCCCGGTTGCACAAATTACAATCTTACAAAAGGTGAAGCTAAAATCAGTTTTTGTGGAATAACTTGTCAACCATTGCAACCAAGAAGACTAAACACTTTTTGTACCTTGTTTTTAATGTCAGGGCCCTTGTTGTACTACCGATGGAGTGTGGAGTTTCTTCGAGCTGTTTTAATGGTTTAAAAATAGCGTAGTCGTCATGCTTCTGTGGTGTATATGGGGTGACTGCTCCTTTAAGACCGTGGACAGTGTTTCCCCTAGAAAATGTCTGAAGGTGCGGTGGCAAGACCTGCGCTCAGACATACGACGTACGATGTATCGACCCTAGTATGAGGATACGGGAGCATTATGAGAGGTTTTTTTTTTTGACACAACACTCTAAAATGGTGACCCTTTGTAAGGGAATAAATGAATAAACCTAGTCTTGAAAGAAGAACCATAACCTTTAGAAAACAGCCAGGAAGACTAAATCCCCCTCCCCCTTCACCAATGCCAGAGCGACCTCTTACCCCCACCCCCCTAAACATAAATCTCACAACACATGATTACTACAAGTAGCCTACACATTTATTGGAAATCAGTGGCAAAGTTTGCAGGCTTGCTCAGAGCACTTCATTTTCCTGGGTTTTTTAAAAAACAATTTTAAGACTTGCTCATGGGGGAACTCGCTGACAGGAGGTCCGTGGCCCTGTGTTTGCCCTTCTTTTGGCTGCTCTCCTCTCTGTCTACCCTCTCTTCACATTCTCTTTGTTCCAGCCTATTTTGCTCCCCTGCTTGATTACTGCTACTCTAATAAAACATTCATATTTTCAAAACATTTACGTGCACATTTTGAAATTAACGTGGTTTTGACCATTTCTGATCTGACATGGCATTTGGCAGATGAGCAAACACTGACGTTTGGGGAGAGGACTGTGTTTAATCATACTCGAATTAGGGATGGACATCACATATTCTCTATGTCCAAGTTTACTGTCATCACTGTAATGGAGCGTAAATAAATAGCCAACAATTCACCTGCAACAACATTTGAACAGCGCGCACCGGAACTTGGCGGTGGTAAAATGGCGGTGGCGGTTCATCTCAATTCCAGCTGTCGACTCGGTTAGACTCGGACAAGAAGGAGCTTGAACATCTCATAGTAAAACTGAGGTGGGCTAGTTAATACAAACGTCATGGCTTTGATAGTAAAACACGAGGAAGAGGGTCTGAAGTTTCCACAGGCTATCAATATGAATAGCCAACTTTAATATTAATTATTAAGCAATGCCCATCCTTAGCTCGAATGACTTTAATTTTGCACGAACAAATCTTCCCTGACGAGTTTCTTCATCTCTCTCCTTTCTTTTTTGGGCGAAATACTTAAGCAAGCTCATCGGCAATCTAAAGATATCGTTGACGTTAGTCCTTACATTTATAATTTATCTAAGACAGCTATATGGATGTGGATATGCCTATGTAACGGAGGTTTACTAATGCTCTACGCCAAGCTCTGCTAGCTGGCATCCGTTACACCTATTTATCCCCTCAGTGTGTGAGCGCGTGATCTACCACTGAAGACCGGGAGGCCAAACGAGACGTCTTGTCTAACATAACCTAACCGTTGCCTACTAACAGTTTTACATAAAGTTTTACATAAAGTAGCTTACTTATGTGACAAAACGAAACATAATCACTGGAAATATAAGGTAACACAACATCTTCAACACTTACCTTTCCTAATTTGGCATCTTAAGTGACAGCTCTGTAGTAGCGATTTATTTTACCTCAGTTTGGCTTGGCTATGCTGCTTTAGGCAGAACGTTGTCCAATCAGAGCTCACGGCGACCCGTGGAAACCAATCAAGTAACTGCTAAATCGGCCGGTGGAACTCCGCTTCGGCCCAAACGCAAAGACGGTGCAAGCAACGTAAAATGGGTAGTGGAATACAAAAAAAAAAGGTAGTGGGAATTCCTGAAGGTGCGGCGGTAAAAATTAAGGTGCGGCGGCCCGCCGCAGTCATTTGTACATAGCGGAAACACTGGTGGAGCAGTCTGCCGTCGCATTGGTGTCGTCATCACTGGTGCCGAGAGCCACCAATTGTCAATTCCTTTAGTTCCATAAAAGCGGAGCATCGACTGCTGTAAGGTAAGTGTTTCATTGTCTTTGGGAGACTCTCACCGGTTCTGCTCGGTTGTGTTGGGAGCCGGGGTCGACCGTACTCCAATCTGCACCTCGTGAAAGCGTGGCATCTTTCCTGGGCGTCTGATACGCTACTCGTGGGTATGTAGCCATTCTGCTACATTAAGTTATCTCGCTTTGATTATGGTTTTTTTTTGGGACCCTTGCTAGACTGTAAGATCGGTCACTGCGGGGTCTTGTGAAACTGCTGGCTTGCTAATCCGGTTGTTTGAACTTCCAGCGAGGCTACCGAATTCGTAGTTCTCCATTCGTTGTGTACACTGGTAGGTAGCCATTTTTATCTGCTACCTGCTTGGCAGCTGACATTACACCTGTATTTTACTAACATGAGTTATCTTCATTAGGCTTTGTGCCAGATCTCCGTGTGTGTTTGCCTCCGTACGGCTGGATTCTGTGCTCCCATGCATCCTTTCTTTTGGGATCGCCGGCGGGGAGTCTGTATCACCTACCTCATCTGGTAGCGTCGTGGGCCTCCACCCATGGGTTGTCGGCTTTCGGCGAGCTGCTGTCTTGTCACCGCGAGTGTACTGCAAAAATTGTGTGCTTGTTTGTGTGTGTGAGTGATTGTTGGTGGGCTCGTTGTGACTGCGGGGCGTTTGTGTGCTGGGGAATACCTGCGCATGTGTGAGTGTGTTTGAGGGAGGGTATGTGGGTAGTATTTCTTCTTCTTCTTTTGGGTTAATTGCTACTTGATTCTTTGGATTTTGTGGTTTCTTTTGGTTCATTTTCATTATTTGTTAGTGAAGTGAGAGTTCTCTATTAGTTTTGTTCTGTTTAGTGGGATTTAATTTGACTTAGTGCCTTTGTGTTTTCGTTGCTTCTTTTCTTGTTTGTGTTTCTCTTTTGTTTGGTATTTTCTTTGTTATACCACACTCGTGGCAGTCCAGCCCGGGAGTCGGGCCACCCTCTTCTCCCTTTAGTTTTGATTGCAGTGCAAAGTGTGTGTAAAGCACCCTACGGGGCCAGTGTGTGGTGATTTTTTGTGGGCAGTTTAACTGTGGGGGGTTGCTGTGCCATTGAACTTGACGCCATTTTGTTTGCAGTGCTATTATGGGGTGGGTTGCTTGATGCTATAAGGGTGGTGGGGGGTACCCTGGCTAACTGGGTTTGGGCCGCGCTAGAGCGAGGACTTTTCTTTTGGTTTGTTTGTTTATTTTGTATGCTTTCTGTGTTAACTAATCCCTTTTTTGTGTGTGTGTGTGTTTCTATTCCTTTTAGGAGTTGGGGTCGCTAGCAGGGAGGCCTGACATCTAGGGGCGGGTACTTGCATGTGTGACTCACCTCACAGTAGTAGTAGTGGTATATTTGACAGGGTTGCTGTGCGTGTCGGCGCGCTTCACTGGTGGTTTGTTCTAGCCTCCCTGTGGTAAGCCCCGCTCCCTGTGTGTGTGTGTGTGTATGTGTGTGCGCGCGCGTGCGTTGTCCAGCCTCCAACCACTGCATTTTAGTGTCTGTCATTTAAAGAAAAAAAGGATTTTATAACTATTTTGTATTAATAAAAAGTCAATGGTTTTTCTGCATCCAGTCTCTGTTTGTCCTGGTTGAATCTGTGTGTCTCAATGTTAGTGTGTAACAGTTTTCCAGAGGGAAGTGATCGCCCTCTTGTGGCGTAGTCGGATTAAACTCTAATATTAACTAACATTTTATTATGACCGCCGCTAGCGAAGCTAGCGAAAGTGGTCATATTGGAGTTGCTGCAAAATGTTTCCCTTTTTTTTTTTTTTTGTCAACGATTTTCCGGGACACTGAAACTCGGGGAGACATGAATGTTTGTAGGCATGTAGCCCAAGAAGTTTGTGAGCGAATAACGTCTTTTGGTCCCCCAGGCCCACCCCCCTGCTGTGCCAGTGTCCGTTAAAGAGGGGGAGACCGGCAAAAGTTTTTGCTGAATAACTCAATGAACGTTTCACCCAACAAAATAAAATTTTTGTGATATGTCGGTGTTACAGAGACGTATCGACCAAGCCCATAAACGCTCACTTGAAGCATAGCGCCACCTAGTGATATGGGTAAATGCAAAAATTGGGATTTTGAGTTGCCAATATCTTGGACCGAGAAGGTGGGAACTGCGCAAAATACGTCATGCACGATCACCACAAAGACCTCTAACACCACAGAACATGCCATAAAATTTGGTCTATAGGGGGCGGTGTTATTGTAGAAAATGTCATTTTGCCTATTATCTAGAGAATGCTAATGTTTACAATCAATTTTTTTTTATCGTGAAATCTATTGACGCTCACACATGGAAAACACTGGTCGACGCCCACTTCCAACGAGAACAATTTCCGGGAAATTTTAATATTGCGAAAACGAATCTGAACGAACTCGTCAAAGGCCGTTCATGTGAATCTCACCAAAGTTAATATATGCCATCTATAGACAATGCTGACAAAAAGTTATCAAAGGATTTATCTTGAGATAAACCGTTTCGAAGTTACACGTCAATGAACATTTAACACGTAGCTTAAATTCTTCAAAAGTCCACATCTTGGCTTTTAATTGCTGAAATGTGGTCAAAGTTGACATGCCATCTCTAAACAGCTTTCTTTTCATGTGTACTAAATTTTGTGACATTTCCTCATAGGGGGCGATGTTTATTGCCGAAGCTAGGTGTTGAAAAGCAGTTTTTGTTAAATAACTCTGCAACAATTTTGCCCAAGACAACGATTTTGTTTTAGTACGCTGGTGTTACAGAGGCATATCGACCCAGACCATAAACACTCACTTGAAGCATAGCGCCACCTAATGATAAGGGTAAATGCAAAAATTGGGATTTTGAACTGCCAATATCTTGGAGTCTAAAGTGGGAACTGCACAAAATACGTCATGCACGATCAGCACAAAGACCTTCTATAGGGGGTCCATAGGGTGCGATGTAATTGTACAAAATCTCATTTTGGCTATTCCTTGCCTTGACAAATCACTCCTACACACTACACAAACACACACAATGTCATTTATTCAAAACCCACATCCATGCCCACTTCCAAGAAATCATTTCCACAGAAATTCTCACCTCACAACACTGGTCTACCATACACTCATCATACCAACAGTTCCCACATTTCAATATACTGTGGCGGTCATACCATGTACCGCTATGCGGTACATCTAGTTACTATACTGTATTTACATTGGTATTTCATTTCCAACATTGTATAATGTGTCACGACCCTGTCTCATTCAGGAGCACTTAGCTCCGCCCTGTTCCCTGTCTCCTTATTAGGTGTTTGATTAGCAGGTGATTGGGATGCGGGTGCGGAGAGTCTGCTTAACAAGGGGCCTGGGCTTTTAAAAAGAGCAGCCGGCCAGGAGTGAGGGGGCTTCCTCCTTCCAGGCATTTTGGGGTTTTGGTTTGACATTTGCACACAGTCCATAGCACACTACACCTTTATTTTACACATTGCTGACTTTTGTCTGTTACCTAAATAAATTTCTATATCAAAACGTACTACTACGTGTGGTCTCCCTTTATGTTGCACTTGTTCTGAGCCAGCAGGTGTAACATATGGGAGCTCGTCCGGTTTTGTTACCGTTTTTTTTGGTAAACTAGCGCATAATTTTGGATTTTGGGGCGCCTGATTGTGTGGTTTGGATTTTGGGTCGGTAAGTTAAAACGCTGATCATTTTGGAGGGTGACTCGCGTAGTATTTTTGTACATTTTGATACATTGTTTCAGTTTCGTTCCGTAAATTAATAATTTCCGTTTGATTGGTTGTTTAATTGTTTCCGCTTGTTTGGGGAAGGAGGACGTCTTATCGTCCTGGTACCAAGTCTTTTGATATTGGGACGAGGCCAATTACATGTTCGGGTGCTGTTTGTGGTTGAGGCAATTGCCCCTTGATTGCTGAGGTAGCGCAGGTGAATTAGATTCACCGGAGTAACGTGCACACCCTGCGGTAGGAGTAGTGCGCCTAACGCTGTTTGTTTTGTTAGTTTGTTATTTTTGGGAGTCGAACGCGGGGGGGTTCTTCGGAACTCAATCGTATGGGGGCTCCTGGAAGACTAGTTTAGATTTAATTAGGGATTTCTGTTGAGTTAGGTGCGGGGCTACTCCTATGCGTTTTTACTTTTAGCGATTGTGGGACTTGTGCCTCAAGGAATGGTTGACCGGCATGTAAGCGGCGATTGGTAAGTAATAAGGGCATTAGTATTTTTGAAATTGTGAATTTGGTTTTGATACATGTCTGGTTTTGGGCGTATGTTTGGCATTTGGTAAGTAGTATTGGGCAGCTACGTTTAGCTTGTGTATTTGTTAGTCGCAGTAGGCCTGGTAATTTGGGTTGCTACTTTTGGTTTTGGCATTCGGTAACTAGGTAAGTAATTTGGGTAGGTACTTGGTAAGTAGTTTGGCATTTGGTAATATTAGTCAGGACAGTTTTACAACTTTTGGATCAGTTGTGGGTAAGTTTGTGTTATGGATAGCGTGAGCGCATTTGTGGATTCCCCTTCGGAGGAGGCGTTGAATTGTTTGACGAAGGCTCAACTTCGTGAGGTAGCTACACATTTTGAGTTTGTGGCAGATTTACCCAAGACTCTAAGGAAGGATGACTTGAGGTTGGCCGTAAGGGACAAATTGGTAAGATTGGAGGTGTTAGATTCTTCCAAAATGTTACCCCCTAGTGGACCACCACCGTGTGTACCTGTTGTTTCGCCTGCACCTGCTGTTTCGTCTGCAACACATTTAACGTTTGAGCAGCAGAAGGAATTAATTAAGTTGCAAATGGATTTACAGTTACAGAGAGATCGACTGGCTGCTGATGTCCGTGACAAAGACCGGCAGCTGGAATATGAAAAGTTGCGTAGGGGTGTTGACTCGAACGGTGCTGGCAGTACCGGCGAGTCCAAAGAATGTAATGTGGCAAATATGGTTAGACTTCTGCCTAAGTTTAATGATGGAGATCTTGATACTTTTTTTGCATTGTTTGAGAATCTGGCCGTCGATCAGAAGTGGGGTGACTCGGAGCGCACCTTGTTGCTGCAAAGTGTGCTCACGGGAAAAGCCCAGGATGCTTTCGTTGCGTTAAGTGCTGACGAGCGAAGGAAGTATGCTTCGGTTAAAGGGGCCGTACTGAAGGCTTACGAGCTGGTCCCCGAGGCCTATCGGCAGAAGTTCAGACATTGGAGAAAAGGTGACAGGCAGCTGTATACAGAGTTCGTTAGGGAGCTCACGACTTTGTTCAACCGTTGGTGCACAGCTGAAGGTGTCCATACCTTTAAGGCTCTATGTGATTTAGTTTTGCTTGAGCAATTTAAAAACACCATTCCTGATCGTATTGCAACTTATATTATGGAGCAGAAAGTTAAAACTGCCGCGGAAGCTGCTGTGTTGGCAGACGAGTTTGTTTTAATCCACAAGGGTAAGTTTGGTAATGATGATGGTGTGTCTTTTGGTAGTCGCGGCCCACGTTTTCATCGTCCTTATGTTTCTAGGCAGGTTGCTTATCCCACTGTTATTGGTGATGACCAGTGTCGTTATTGTAACGAGCGCGGTCATTGGAAGAAAGAATGTCCTCTTTTGCAGGGTAAGGGTAGGGGCAGAACTGCTCCAGCCAAACCTGTGGGTGCTGCATCCTCTAAACCTGTGCGCGCTGTTTCCGCCACGGGCGTGGAGGATGCCAGTAAGTTTGAAGAGATGTTGACTAGTTCTGTGTGCAGTGTGTCAGCTGGTGTGAGCGCTGACGTGTCTGTGATGGAGACGGATCATAATGAAGGCTATGGGCCATTTATTACAACTGGGTTTGTGTCTGTAGTGGGTAGCCAGCAGAAAGTGCCTGTAAAAATACTGCGTGACACTGGGGCTTCCGAGTCCTTTATAAAACAGCATGCGTTGCCAGTTAATGAACAGTCTGATACACACAGTTGCGTTCTAATTCGGGGGATAGGAATGCACACATTTTCTGTACCCTTACACAAATTTTGTTTGGAGTCCGATTTAGTTAATGGGGAGGTTACGATGGCTGTTCGGCCCGAGTTACCGGTAGATGGGGTGGACATCATACTGGGGAACAACCTGGCCGGTGGGCGTGTGTGGGCTGAGTCAGCGCCGCCACCTGTTGTAAGTGTAGTGCCATCGCCTGTGATGTCGGACGTATGTGGAGATCAGTTTCCTGATGTGTTCGGTGCTTGTGCTGTGACCCGTGCGCAGAGTCGCAGAACAGATGTTAAATCTGGTGCCATTCCTGTTCCAGTTTTGCCACCATCTTTGCCCCGGGATGATCTTGTTGCAGCGCAGCAAGGGGATGAAGAGTTGGCAGGGGTGTTAAGTGGTGCGTTGCCTGTAGATGATGTAAATTCTTATTCGAGTGGTGATTTTGTTATTGATGATGTATTAGTGCGTAAATGGTCTGACCCAGTATTGCAAGTTGTGGTACCGGGGAAATTTCGGAAGTTGGTGTTACAGTCAGCTCATGGTGATGTCGCGGGACACTTTGGTGTGCGCAAGACGTACCAGAGACTGTTGCAGCATTTTTATTGGCCGAAGATTAAAAAGAGTGTGGCTGAGTATGTTCGAACATGCCATGTTTGTCAATTAACAGGTAAGCCAAATCAGACAATAAAGTCTGCGCCGTTGCATCCCATCCCGGTGATGGGGAAACCATTTGAACATCTGATTGTTGATTGCGTAGGTCCATTGCCACAATCGAAGTCTGGTTGCGCCTACTTGTTGACTGTTATGTGTCAGGCCACGCGGTACCCAGCAGCCTATCCGTTACGCACCATCACCACTCGCTCTGTAGTTAAAGCACTGTCTCAGTTCGTGTCTATATTTGGTATACCTAAAATCGTGCAAAGTGACCGTGGTAGTAATTTCACCTCGGGTCTGTTCAGGGAGGTTTTGAACCAGCTCCACGTTACACATAGGGTAAGTAGTGCATATCATGCGCAGAGCCAGGGCGCTCTAGAGCGCTTCCATTGCACACTAAAATCTTTACTGCGCGCGTACTGTGTGGAGTTGAATAAAGATTGGGAGGAGGGTCTTCCTTGGCTCCTACTAGCTGCTCGTGATGTTACCCAGGAGAGCATGGGATTCAGCCCAAATGATTTGGTGTTTGCGCACAAAGTTCGTGGACCTCTTTCTGTGTTGAAAGAGGGAGTGGACCAGGTGCAGCCCCCTGTAAACTTAATTGATTATGTACACGGTTTTAGAAGAAAATTACTGCTTGCGTGGAAACTGTCTAAGGAAAATTTGTCTAAGGCACAGAAAAACATGAAGCGCTTGTATGACCGACGCGCTGGAGAACGTGTATTTAACTCTGGGGACCAGGTCCTGGCTTTGCTTCCTGTGCCGGGCTCGCCTTTCTGTGCCAAGTTTTTGGGTCCTTATATAGTTGTTCGTCAGGTGACTGATTTAGATTATTTACTGTCAACTCCCGATCGTAGAAGGGCAACTCAGTTGTGCCATGTTAATATTTTCAAGCCCTACTATGCTCCCGCTTTGAAGACAGACGTTGGTGGTGAGAGTACCAAGGCTGTCGGCCTGGCTGTGGTGAGCGAAGTGGGTGCGGAGTCTCAGGATGTGGTGGCTCCTGAGGACGCATTTCCCTCGGGTGCAGTGTTGCCGCGACTGAGAAATTCTGAAATGTTGTTAAAATTGGATCGTTTGTTTCGTCACTTGCCTTCTGAACAGCAAGGCCATTTGAAATCTTTAATTTGTGAGTTTGATGCCCTGTTTTCCGTTGTGCCTGCCTGTACCGATGTTGTTCAACATGACATTGTTGTTGAGGATAGTCAGCCCATTCGTCAACGTTTTTACCGGGTGCCGCCCGATAAAGAGAAGTCTATTCTGACCTCTGTATTGTGGTGGTCTATTCTGACCACAACCCGCTCACATTTCTCCATTCGTTGCAGAACCCTAACCAGCGTCTTATGCGCTGGGCATTGGTTCTCCAACCGTATAATTTAGGAATTCGTCATATTAGGGGGGTGGAAAATGTCATGGCTGACACTTTGTCACGTTCTCCTATGGATGACTAATTTCTTAAATGTATATCTGATCATGTCAGAAACAAATGTGTCTTTCTCATTTCAGCCTGCCTTAAATAGCTGCCTGGCGCCGAGGTTTTGCCGGTGGGCTGGGAGAGTGTGACGCAGGGTGGTGCTGACTTTGTGATTGGATGCTGTGTATCATCTCGTTTTGACTGGAATGCGTGGGACTGAATTCGTTGTTTAATATTTGCTGTGCCCTTATTAGCATTTGATTCGCATGTAGTTATGATGTATTTTTATATTAGGTATTTGGAATGTGTATTATTGCTAATTGCCTGTTGGTTACATTTACAGAGACCCACAGGGGTGTGTCTCTGTCTTAAGGAGGGGGGTGTCACGACCCTGTCTCATTCAGGAGCACTTAGCTCCGCCCTGTTCCCTGTCTCCTTATTAGGTGTTTGATTAGCAGGTGATTGGGATGCGGGTGCGGAGAGTCTGCTTAACAAGGGGCCTGGGCTTTTAAAAAGAGCAGCCGGCCAGGAGTGAGGGGGCTTCCTCCTTCCAGGCATTTTGGGGTTTTGGTTTGACATTTGCACACAGTCCATAGCACACTACACCTTTATTTTACACATTGCTGACTTTTGTCTGTTACCTAAATAAATTTCTATATCAAAACGTACTACTACGTGTGGTCTCCCTTTATGTTGCACTTGTTCTGAGCCAGCAGGTGTAACAAATGTGTTTAAGACAAAATCGTTCAGCAATTAGTTTTCACAGTTCGTCTGTTTTTTGTTTTTTTTTGACAACGTGATCCAGTCCAGCCTCACTGGACTTCAATGGCACTTGCAGTATGCTCTCTTTCAGTGCGAAAACCTAGACGTTTATTGGACGTTGAAAAAATCGTCACTTCCAGGGAGGCTCGGACTCACTGGGAGTGAATGGAGAGGGCGGGCTAAACTGCTTCCTAGAGGAGGCTGAGGCTCTGTGTGGTGATTGGAGGAACTGTTAAACCTACCTACATAGGTACCTACCTACATAGGTACCTACCAAGGTACATACCTACCTAGGTACATACCTACCTAGGTACCTACCTACCTAGGTACCTACCAACCTAGGTACCTACCTAGGTACCTACCAACCTAGGTACCTACTTAGGTACCTACCTAGGTGCCTGCCTACCTAGATACCTACCTAGGTACCTACCTACCTAGGTTCCTACCTAGATACCTACCTACCTAGGTACCTACCTACATAGGTACCTACCTAGGTACCTACCTACCAAGGTACCTACCAACCTAGGTAACTACCTAGGTACATACCTACCTAGGTACATACCTACCTAGGTACCTACCTACCTAGGTACCTACCAACCTAGGTACCTACCAACCTAGGTACCTACCAACCTAGGTACCTACCTAGGTACCTGCCTACCTAGATACCTACCTAGGTACCTACCTACCTAGGTTACTACCTACCTAGGTACCTACCTAGATACCTACCTACCTAGGTACCTACCTACCAAGGTACCTACCTACCTAGGTACCTACCTAAATAGATACCTAGGTACCTACCTAAATAGATACCTACCTATCTAGGTACCTACCTACCTAAGTACCTACCTTCCTAGGTACCCACCTACCAAGACACCTACCTACCTAGGTAGCTACCTACCTAGGTACCTACCTACCTAGGTACCTACCTAGGTACCTACCAACCTAGGTACCAACCTACCTAGGTACCAACCCACCTAGGTAGCTACCTACCTAGGTACCTACCTGCCTAGGTACCAACCTACCTAGGTACCAACCCACCTAGGTACCTACCTGCCTAGGTACCTACCTAGGTACCTACCAACCTAGGTACCGACTTAGGTACCTACCTAGGTACCTACCTACCTAGGTTCCTACCTACCTAGGTACCTACCTAAGTACCTACCTAGGTACCTACTAACCTAGGTACCTACCTAGATACCTACCCTAGGTACCTACCTACCTAGGTACCTACCTAAATAGATACCTACCTACCTAGGTACCTACCTAAATAGATACCTACCTACCTAGGTACCTACCTAAATAGATACCTACCTATCTAGGTACCTACCTACCTACCTAGGTACCTACCTACCAAGTCACCAACCAACCTAGGTACCTACCAACCTAGGTACCTACCTACCTAGGTACCTACCTACCTAGCTACCAACCTGCCTAGGTACCTACCTGCCTAGGTACCTACCTACCTAGGTACCTACCTAGGTGCCTACCTACCTAGGTACCTACCTAGGTACCTACCTACCTAGGTACCTACCTACCTAGGTACCTACTTACCAACATCAATATCGTGTTCAATCAAAGTGGTTCGAGACGGGGTATCCCCAAACAAGGCCGGAAATGCACGTACAAGGTGAATTAAGTCCCCCCGTTTAGGCACTGGGACATGCGCCAGTACCTCGTCCAATTGTGACAAGCACTCTGAATTTTTCAAACGCCCACGAAGGACGCAATCATTTCATGCCCACTTGCCCCAGTCCAATCCGGAGCAGAGGCTAGAACTGGATGGGGGCATGAAGGTTCATAATAGGGCTTCATTGAATTGGCGTGATACAGATGTAGATTTCTTTCGATGGGATGGGGTGGCCACTAAATAGTTTTTATCGGAGACCTGGTGGATAACAGAATAGGGACCCTCAAATTTGGACTCTAATGGTGACCCACTTAACTGACGAATCACAAGCACTTGATCACCAGCTTCAAAGGATCTACGCTCTATGGATCGATCATACAAGCGTTTCATTTTATTTTGAGAACTCTCCAAATTTGTTCTTGCTACATCCCGCGGCTTCGCCAGCCTTCGTCTTTGAAACCTAGTACATAACCTTCAACATTGGAGGGCGGAACAACCGGTCTGCCCACGTCCCCCAAAACTGACAAAAGTCCCCGCACTTTGTGTCCAAAAACCAAATAATTTGGGCTAAACCCAGTGCTCTCTTGCACAACTTCGCTAGCAGCCAGCATGAGCCATGGTAAAGACTCCTCCCAGTCTGCATCAGTCTGCAATAAGCACGCAAGAGAGACTTAATGGATTGGTGAAATCTTTCGATTGAACCCTGCGATTGAGCATGATACGGCGTGGATGTGAGATGTTGTATGCGCAGTTGTTTTAAAATACCCTCAAAAACGCGTGAAGTAAAATTAGACCCACGGTCACTTTGCACAAATCTTGGGATACCAAAAACAGAAATAAACTGAACCAAAGCCCGTAGAACCGCCTTCGCAGAGATGGTACGCAGTGGAAAAGCAAAGGGGTAGCGAGTGTTCAGGCACATTACTGTAAAGATGTAATTACTGCCATTCTTTGACTTTGGCAGTGGGCCTACACAATCAATAACAATATGCTCAAAAGGTTCGCCAACGGCCACAATCGGACGCAAGGGAACAGGTTTAAGAGTTTGATTAGGCTTACCGGTAACCTGACAGGTATGACAAGACTTTATATATGCCGACACATCCCTTTTAATGCGCGCCCCCCCCCCCCGCCCATCAACTGGTACCCCCGGTTCAGCGGCACTCCTTGACCTAGTGACTGCACAGGAGGAATTCAACTCAGTACTTGGGACACAATCTGCAGCAATAGGTGAATCACATACAACAGGTGCAGGCAGGGCCGGCCCAAGCCTTAATGGGGCCCTAAGCAAAAATTCCTTAGGAGGTCCCCATACCACCTCCTCAGCAACAGATGGTTAATTTTCCTATAGCCTACATACTATGTGTGTAGTTTATCACCATGACGAGCTTTCATCACTTCTGCTCAGCATTCAAATTCGAAGTTTACTAAATCTGTCCACCAGAGAACAGTCATGTATTGTCTATGACCATTACTCTGCTGCAGGCAGGAAAGGCACATTATCAGGTCGTCAAATTTATTAACATTCAAATTGAAATCAATCAACCATTGTTAGCGATCTCACAACAATTATCAAGAAGGAGACTTTGAGAAGTTAATATTTAAAACATGTCAAGACAAGCAGTTATCCGCATCCCCAACTTTGCAGCTTCTCAATTTGGATGGAAATATCTAGAAATGACCACTAGCAACTGTGCTAGGCACCAACAAAATTGGAGCTACCTTTAAGTGTACAAACAGATCCCATTCGAATAAATAAACACGTGTTGTCCACTTGAACTAATACAAATTATAAGTGGGTGTTAGCAAGTGGCAGCCAAACATCCACCCAAACGTAATGAAAAGCCACTGTGAAAAGCAGTTCTAAATTAGCGCGCTAACAAACACATTTAGCTAAGCAGTGGCATGCTGTGTCCCGAAAACAATGCTCATTTTGTTAAAATCGAACAGTAACAAGTTATTCTCTTACTCTTACATTACAATCATAGGCTGTTGTGGATCAATTTAATGCACATTCGAAACTTCAACAACTGTAGGAAGTAACGTGATGACCGCTATATTTATTAAAATACCAACCATCCATTTGAATGGAATGGGGCTTCATGCTACAAAGTCACTGCTGCTGTATGACATCTCCAAGACAAATGGTGGCAGCCTGAATCAGCACGAATCAATGACGCATCTCATTGGAAGGACTCTTTTTTTTAGAAGATTTCCGTAAGCTATCAAAGTGTTATTAAATAAGCCATTGACTGTATATTTTTATTGTTCTCTTAAAAAAATAAAATAATACAGCACGACCAAATGCAACACTGTTGATATCGATTTCGTTAAAATGACTAGTCAACAGGGTGGGGTGGGGGGTGGGGGGTGGTGGCGCTGAGGACTGTCTGTTGTTTTCTTCCCATCATGCACTGCACTTTTTGCAACATCATTTCTCGAACAGAATCCACTTATAAGTGCTCCTATATTAAGTTTGACTTCAAAATATTATAAACAGTCATGTTCTCCGCCTATTGAAGGGTTTTTTTAAATTAAAAGTGGCACAAAAAGAACACCCACCATCATAGAGGAGTATAGGGCAACATTCTCTCTATATAAAGGCTGCTAACATGTTGTGTTCCGTTGCGTGAGTGAGATCGCGGGGAAGCGCAATGCGTGCGGTTCAATGACACATCAAGGTAGAGTGGTCAGGGGGCCCCAGAGGTGGGTCGGGGGCCCTAAGCCGTCGCATAGTTCGCTTATGCCTCGGGCCAGCCCTGGGTGCAGGTACATCCCCCCAAACACGACACCCCGCAATGCCATTTCCCAGTATAACATGAACCCCCTCTACTGGAGGAGCAGGACAGACACCAATGATAACTTCCCCCTGCACGAAATCAGATTGGATGTGGAGCCTGTGAAGGGGAACAGAAACAGTATTCAAACCAATGCCACGGATCAGAATGCTTTCACCAGTATAAGACTGCTCTTTGAATGGCAGCACAGATTGCAAAATAAACGAATCCACCGCGCCCGTATCGCGCAGAATTTTTACTGGCACAGAGGGTTGACCTGGGAAGAAAACACAACCATAAGTAATGAAGGGCAAATATGACAGCAAACAATCCTTGGCGTTAGCGACACCTCGGCCCTCCACCAGACTATGCTTAGCTGACTCGATGGAATGGAAAGGCCCCGCTAATGCATTCGGTTTAACATATTTATAACTCGAGCGCGTTGGTCTTTTCTTGAGGGCGGTGCAATCTACCTTCCAATGCCCAATTTCGTGACAATGATTACACACGTCCGATGCCAGATTTTGCAATGACGCAGAAGGCACTGGAAATAGCCGGTTCCCCCCCTGCGCTATATTAACCCCAGTACTACCAACAGATTGCAAACTGCCCTTGTGTATTAATGTAAACTCATCTGCCAATTCCGCTGCTTTTTCAGGTGTTTTAGCCTTGAGCTCAGAGATGTAGGTAGCAACACGTTCAAGAACAACAGATTTAAACTGCTCAACTAACATTAAATCAGACAAATCGTCAAAGGTCTTGACTTCGCTAGCAGCGCACCATCGTGTGAAATGTTTGCGCAACTCCCTTGCCAACTCTAGATGGGTCTGCCCTACTTCTTTTTTTGCCTGCCGGAATCTCAAACGATACGCCTCTGGTACGAGCTCGTATGCTCGCAAAACAGCAGCTTTTACTTTGGAGTAGACTTTTGAGTCACCCGAGGGCAACGAGGAGTATGCCTCTTGCGCTTTCCCCTGCAAAACACACTGCAGCAACAAACACCTGTGCTCATCAGCCCAGTTACTGGTGTCTGCAACACGTTCAAATAAGGTAAAAAATACGTCCGGGTCTTGGTCATTAAACTGCGGAACTAAATGTAGGCTAGAGGACATCTCCTTCGAACCCCCCATACCTAATTTCCCATCCTTAATGAAATCAAGCCTACGGAGCTCTAGGTCCAATTTCGCCTTCTCTAACGCAATACGGCTGTTCTCTGAATTCCACCTCAGTTTTTCCTGCTCTATCTGCAGCTGTAACAACTCCCTTCTCTGTTCAAACGTTAATCCCACAGTTTCATGTTCCACAACTGAAGCGGGCTTAGGGCCAGGCTCCTCAAGCAAAACTCTTTTGCTCACGCAAAGCTTCTGTCAGGAACAGTTTAACCCTCTCTTTCAATTTGCGCTCCTTGTCTGGAATAGGAACCTTGTAATGGGAGGCAATTTCCAGTAATGTTTCCTTCGTGCAACTGTCCAAATATGACTCGTGTGGAGTCTCAATAAATGACTCCATAAACGTCTTTGCATCCATATTGGAGAACACGCATAAACCAGTACAAATAAAACGTGATCCCCCCAACTAACTGCAACCCAAGAGCCCTACTTGCGGTATGCCTAGTCTTCATGCAGTTACAAGCGAGGGGTACTTTTGCACTGTTACCAGCAGAATGCCTGCCGCGACTGGCAATCAGCAACGACCGGCAAGACCGCGGCATGCTCCCGAGCGTTGCTCTACTCACCTTCACCACAACATTATGAAAAAACAAACCCGACGTGTCTCAAAATGAACCACGCCGCTATACCTACCAGGGGAGAATCACATCTATTTGCACACAGTTTACTTACCTATTGAGACTTACTCCAACAAGGACACACTAATACTCACCAGACCTATTTAATTAGACTAAATAAACCAAACATCAAAATCGCAATTGAACGAGCCCCCATTATGTTACATTCTGGCTCAAACATGTAACCCCAAACCGAGAATAAAGCACTAAAGACAGAAATCACATGACCATGTTCTTTACTGAAATTCTTACAAGTTCAACAAAATGCCAAAGTTCCAAGTCCAAACCAATGGCCAACGTGAAGCCTAACGCTCACGGGACCATCACACACTAACGAAGTCCTATAAATAGGCCCAGGTGAGGGCTTCGCAGCTGGCGGCAACACAATCAACGTCCAGCTCCGCGCTGTCCGCAGAGGCGCCACCCCCAAAACACTCGCAGGCGTCACACTACCTACCAAGGCACCTACCTACCAAGGTACCTACCTACCTAGGTACCTACCTGCCTAGGTATCTACCTAGCTACCTACCTACCTAGGTACCTACTTACCTAGGTACCTACCTACCAAGGTATCAACCTACCAAGGTACCTACCTACCTAGGTACCTACTTACCTAGGTACCTACCTACCAAGGTATTTACCTACCAAGGTACCTACCTACCTAGGTACCTACCTAGGTACCTACCTAGGTACCTACCTACCTAGGTACCTAGGTACCTACTTACCTACCTAGGTACCTACCTGTCTAGGTACCTACCTACCTACCTAGGTACCTACCTAGGTACCTACCTACCTAGGTACCTAGGTACCTACTTACCTACCTAGGTACCTACCTGTCTAGGTACCTACCTACCTGCATAGGTACCTACCTATCTACGTACCTACCAACCTAGGTACCTCCCTTCCTAGGTACCTACCTGCCTAGGTACCTACCTACCTACCTAGGTACCTACCTAGATACCTACCTACCTATCTAGGTACATACTTACCTAGGTACCTACTTACCTAGGTACCTACCTACCTACCTAGGTACCTACCTACCTAAGTACCTACCTAGGTACCTACCAACCTGCCTAGGTACCTACCTAGGTGCCTACCTACCTAGGTACCTACCTACCTACTTACCTAGATACCTACCTACCCAGGTACCTACCAACCTAGGTACCTACCTACCTTGGTACCTACCTACCTAGGTACCTACCTACCTAGGTACCAACCTACCTAGGTACCTACCTGCCTAGGTACCTACCTACCTACCTAGATACCTACCTACCTAGGTACCTACCAACCTAGGTACCTACCTACCTTGGTACCTACCTACCTAGGTACCTACCTACCTAGGTACCAACCTACCTAGGTACCTACCTGCCTAGGTACCTACCTATCTACGTACCTACCAACCTAGGTACCTCCCTTCCTAGGTACCTACCTGCCTAGGTACCTACCTACCTACCTAGGTACCTACCTAGATACCTACCTACCTATCTAGGTACATACTTACCTAGGTACCTACTTACCTAGGTACCTACCTACCTACCTAGGTACCTACCATGTTCTTTACTGAAATTCTTACAAGTTCAACAAAATGCCAAAGTTCCAAGTCCAAACCAATGGCCAACGTGAAGCCTAACGCTCACGGGCCCATCACACACTAACGAAGTCCTATAAATAGGCCCAGGTGAGGGCTTCGCAGCTGGCGGCAACACAATCAACGTCCAGCTCCGCGCTGTCCGCAGAGGCGCCACCCCCAAAACACTCGCAGGCGTCACACTACCTACCAAGGCACCTACCTACCAAGGTACCTACCTACCTAGGTACCTACCTGCCTAGGTATCTACCTAGCTACCTACCTAGGTACCTACCTACCTACTTACCTAGATACCTACCTACCTAGGTACCTACCAACCTAGGTACCTACCTACCTTGGTACCTACCTACCTAGGTACCTACCTACCTAGGTACCAACCTACCTAGGTACCTACCTGTCTAGGTACCTACCTACCTACCTAGGTACCTACCTAGGTACCTACCTACCTAGGTACCTAGGTACCTACTTACCTACCTAGGTACCTACCTGTCTAGGTACCTACCTACCTGCATAGGTACCTACCTATCTACGTACCTACCAACCTAGGTACCTCCCTTCCTAGGTACCTACCTGCCTAGGTACCTACCTACCTACCTAGGTACCTACCTAGATACCTACCTACCTATCTAGGTACATACTTACCTAGGTACCTACTTACCTAGGTACCTACCTACCTACCTAGGTACCTACCTACCTAAGTACCTACCTAGGTACCTACCAACCTGCCTAGGTACCTACCTAGGTGCCTACCTACCTAGGTACCTACCTACCTACTTACCTAGATACCTACCTACCCAGGTACCTACCAACCTAGGTACCTACCTACCTTGGTACCTACCTACCTAGGTACCTACCTACCTAGGTACCAACCTACCTAGGTACCTACCTGCCTAGGTACCTACCTACCTACCTAGATACCTACCTACCTAGGTACCTACCAACCTAGGTACCTACCTACCTTGGTACCTACCTACCTAGGTACCTACCTACCTAGGTACCAACCTACCTAGGTACCTACCTGCCTAGGTACCTACCTATCTACGTACCTACCAACCTAGGTACCTCCCTTCCTAGGTACCTACCTGCCTAGGTACCTACCTACCTACCTAGGTACCTACCTAGATACCTACCTACCTATCTAGGTACATACTTACCTAGGTACCTACTTACCTAGGTACCTACCTACCTACCTAGGTACCTACCATGTTCTTTACTGAAATTCTTACAAGTTCAACAAAATGCCAAAGTTCCAAGTCCAAACCAATGGCCAACGTGAAGCCTAACGCTCACGGGCCCATCACACACTAACGAAGTCCTATAAATAGGCCCAGGTGAGGGCTTCGCAGCTGGCGGCAACACAATCAACGTCCAGCTCCGCGCTGTCCGCAGAGGCGCCACCCCCAAAACACTCGCAGGCGTCACACTACCTACCAAGGCACCTACCTACCAAGGTACCTACCTACCTAGGTACCTACCTGCCTAGGTATCTACCTAGCTACCTACCTAGGTACCTACCTACCTACTTACCTAGATACCTACCTACCTAGGTACCTACCAACCTAGGTACCTACCTACCTTGGTACCTACCTACCTAGGTACCTACCTACCTAGGTACCAACCTACCTAGGTACCTACCTGCCTAGGTACCTACCTACCTACCTAGATACCTACCTACCTAGGTACCTACCAACCTAGGTACCTACCTACCTTGGTACCTACCTACCTAGGTACCTACCTACCTAGATACCTACCTACCTAGGTACCTACCAACCTAGGTACCTACCTACCTTGGTACCTACCTACCTAGGTACCTACCTACCTAGGTACCAACCTACCTAGGTACCTACCTGCCTAGGTACCTACCTACCTGCCTAGGTACCTACCTATCTACGTACCTACCAACCTAGGTACCTCCCTTCCTAGGTACCTACCTGCCTAGGTACCTACCTACCTACCTAGGTACCTACCTAGGTACCTACCTACCTAAGTACCTACCTAGGTACCTACCAACCTGCCTAGGTACCTACCTGCCTAAGTACCTACCTGCCTAGGTACCTACCTAGGTACCTACCTACCTAGATACCTACCTACCTAGGTACCTACCAACCTAGGTACCTACCTACCTTGGTACCTACCTACCTAGGTACCTACCTACCTAGGTACCAACCTGCCTAGGTACCTACCTACCTGGGTACCTACCAACCTAGGTACCTACCAACCTAGGTACCTACCTACCTTGGTACCTACCTACCTACCTAGGTACCAACCTGCCTAAGTTCCTACCTGCCTAGGTACCTACCTACCTAGATACCTACCAACCTATCTAGGTACCTACTTACCTAGGTAGCTACCTACCTAGGTACCTACCTACCAAGGTACCTACCTACCTACCTGCCTAGGTACCTACCTACCTAGATACCTACCAAGCTATCTAGGTACCTACCTGCCTAGGTACCTACCTACCTACCTAGATACCTACCTACCTAGGTACCTACCAACCTAGGTACCTACCTACCTTGGTACCTACCTACCTAGGTACCTACCTACCTAGATTCCTACCTACCTAGGTACCTACCAACCTAGGTACCTACCTACCTTGGTACCTACCTACCTAGGTACCTACCTACCTAGGTACCAACCTACCTAGGTACCTACCTGCCTAGGTACCTACCTACCTGCCTAGGTACCTACCTACCTGCCTAGGTACCTACCTATCTACGTACCTACCAACCTAGGTACCTCCCTTCCTAGGTACCTACCTGCCTAGGTACCTACCTACCTACCTAGGTACCTACCTAGGTACCTACCTACCTAAGTACCTACCTAGGTACCTACCAACCTGCCTAGGTACCTACCTGCCTAAGTACCTACCTGCCTAGGTACCTACCTAGGTGCCTACCTACCTAGGTACCTACCTACCTAGATACCTACCTACCTAGGTACCTACCAACCTAGGTACCTACCTACCTTGGTACCTACCTACCTTGGTACCTACCTACCTACCTAGGTACCAACCTGCCTAAGTTCCTACCTGCCTAGGTACCTACCTACCTAGATACCTACCAACCTATCTAGGTACCTACTTACCTAGGTAGCTACCTACCTAGGTACCTACCTACCAAGGTACCTACCTACCTACCTGCCTAGGTACCTACCTAGATACCTACCAAGCTATCTAGGTACCTACTTACCTAGGTACCTACCTACCTAGGTACCTACCTAGGTACATGCCAAGGGGCAGCTGTGGCTTAGTGGTTAGGGAATTGGTCTTGCAATCGTAAGGTTGCCGGTTGAAATCCCACCCTCCCATGGTTGAGATGACCTTGAGCAAGCCCACACTGCTCCAGGGACTGTAACTGAAACCCTGTAAATATCTGTAAGTCGCTCTGGATAAGAGCGTCAGCTAAGTGTAATGTAATGTAATGGTAATGCCTACCTAGGTACCTACCTGCCTATCTAGGTCCCTACCTACCTTGGAACCTATATACCTAGGTACCTACCTACCTAACTACCTAGGTACCTATGTACCTATGTAAGTATTACTGTTGTATACTGCAGTAAAGATTTAGTCATTACCACCAGTCAATTTGGGCATTATTCAAATTAATCGCCCATCGCAAATCGAAACTGATGCCAACAAACAGTCTGTCTGCACAGCGAGCTAGCAAGCTAACAAACTAGCTCATTTAAGTCAATAGTATTAACTATGACAACACCAATGTGCTAAACGCTAACTTCACTCACCTTGAATTTAACACATTGCTGTAACCTTATACCTTTATATTAATTTGTCCATTTGAGCTAATATCAGTAACAGTATCTAGGTGGGTGTTGGTGAGTAAAGTGACAGCTTTCAATTTAAACCATTACGTTAGCGTAGTTCGCTAGCGTTAGCGCGCTAACAACAACATGTTACTGCCTGACCTGAAGTAAAGCTACATTTCTCAAAATCCAAACAGTAATAACTTAGACTATTAGGCTTGAAATAATCACAAACAGTTGCGGATTATGACACATGGTTCCAAAAATCACCAACTCCAGAAAGACATAAGGACCAATTTATTAGTTAAACTCCACACGCGTCCCATTCGAATTTCAATGAAACGAGTCTTGACTCTGCTGTGCATAAAGGGGGACTTCCCCCTCCCCTCCGTCAACACTCTCTCTTAGTACTTTACTCTCTTTTGGCAGCTAGATGATCCGATTGCATTCTGTAAACTCTGGGGAAAGTTTTTGACTATGTGAACATCCCAAGGAGAGAGTTCTCCCTTCTTCTTATGTAGCATTTACAGTCGAAGTTACACAGCTTAAGTAGCCACGAGGTTTGCTTCTAGCACACAGCTGATTGGCGGAAAAACAAACAAAGATTACAGAGCACTGTAATCGTCACGTGAATGGCCAGTATTGCCAGTATGGTAGTATACCCACGCCCCAAGGAAGACGAGATTCTTTCCTGAAAACTTGCCAATTTCAAAGGCAAAATGCATGTTTTTAAAGCAACCGATACTGTTATCTGAAGCGTGGAATAGCTTCTTCATGATCTCAACTCTCACATTTTGCAAAAAAATGAAAATTACAAATTTTGGAAAAAAACACTTCCAACGTGATTTTCTCCGTTTCGCTCTGGCCGACATGAGACCGGTTTTGCTGTGGCCGGTCACATTTGAGGACGTAAATGTGCCGCTTGTTATTTTAGGGGATGCTGCCTACCCCTTGCTTCCCTGGCTTATGAAGCCTTATCCTGAAAACAGAGGACTGACTGCTGAGCAGGTGAACTTCAATCATCGCCAGAGCCAGGCAAGGATGGTTGTGGAGAGGGCCTTTGGACAGCTCAAGGGTCGCTGGAGATGCCTCCTTAAACCTCAAGACCACCATATTACACTCCTTAGTCAGGTGACAGCAGCATGTTGCATTTTACACAATTTCTGTGAAGAACAAAATGAAGCCTACGATGAGGAGGAGGACTATGAAGAGGATGAAGATGAAGAGAACGGGAATGATGAAGAAAATGATATGCAGGCAGGGAATCAGAGGGCTCAGGAAATCCGCAATGCTCTGTGTACATACTTCGCAAGATTGTAATTTTTAATAGTATACGAAATGAGACAGAAAAGCATGTTGCAGTTTATTTATGTATTTATTTAACTATTTTCTAATACAAGCATATTACATGTATTTATTTATTTATTTATTTATTTATTTATTTATTTATTGTGTATTAATGAAAAATAATTTTGTAATAAAAGAATATCTAAAACCTTATATAGGTCTCTGTGTACATACTTTGCAAGAATATAACTGTAATAACAAATAATCAACAATACTCAACCAGTAATCACTTTACAACTCATACAAATGGCTGCAGTTAACCTGCTGAAGGATTTCAGATATTTCATGTGCTCCAGTAGGTGGTACTACCTGCATAGGCTGCAGCTGTGGGGATGGCAGAGGCATGGGCCAGGTAGGAGCAGTGTTTGACTGCACTGAAGCAGGGGGATTAGGCACCCAGTAATTTGCATGTGGGTGATGTGGTTGGCCGTGTGGGTGCTGTTGAGCAGAAGAATTGGACATAGCACTGAGCAACATACAGAACATGTTATTGTTTTCCTGCATTTGGCTTACGCATCATCTCAAACCGTCTGTCTTCTGCCTCCCGCTGTGCCCTCAGGAAACTCTCCAGGTAAGAGTTTTCTTGTAGTTGACAGTCTTGCTCAGAATTGATCAGTTCCTGGAGCTGCTGATGTTGTCTATCCAAAAAAGCCTGCATCCCATCCTCACTCTGTGTAGATTTCCGCTTTCTTCCGAGATGCTGCCTGGCTTTAGCTCCAGGAATGCTTGGCATTTTTGAGGGGGGTTCAGTGTTTTGCATCCCCTGCTCCTCTGTCAAGGGAAATAAAGCAAAAAGTGATGTTAAACTGAGATCATGAAACAACATGTTGCAGGATGGTAGACTGTATTGACATAGAACACCCTGTCATCAGGAATGTACAGTTAAATGTACAGCAATCCTGGTTACTTTTGCACAATCACTTTGAAACACAGTATTGGATTAGACCACCACTCCATCAGACATGCAGAGGCAGGAGCACGCACGCACACACACACACACACACACGGGCAGGCAACTCAGCTTCATCATTACATGTTAACACTAATAGTATTTCTATGTGACTGTCAAATTCAATGCCTCTAATACTTAGGTAGAGTAGGATGGTGGCCAGACTACTAATTTACATCAAAGCCAGCATTCCACTAATATTTACTCACTAATATTTCCTCACCATTTTCATCATTGTCCTCAATGTGGGGTGAGGCGCTGCTGACGTTTTCAGGTGGGCTCCTTTGGTCAGCATTCTCCTCGCTGCCAGCAGTCGCACCATCTTTGTTGTCCCGTGACTTCAGGGTCCCCTCAACAATGTCTACTGGCGAGGCAAGGGGTTTTGACCCCAGAATGTTGTCGAGGTCGTCGTAATATATAAATGTCTTTTTTTCATCGCTAGTACCGCCACTGGCTTTTAAAACATCCCTGATTTAAATATATGTCTGTCGGAGTTTCTTCACCTTCAGACGACACTGTTCTGGGGAGCGCGTGAATCCCTTCTCTCTCATTTTGTCACTGAACACGGCAAACACGTCAGCATTCTTGTGTGTCCGCTCCAACATTTCGGATATGTGGACATCTGCCCATATATCCACAAGGGTACGGATTTCTTCTTCAGCCCACGTTTCTACCCTGCTCATTTTTGTTGGACTGTTTCGATGTCGCTGCCTTCAACTGAACCACAGATGGTTTACTGTAGCTGTGACTGAACACAAAGTAACACGTCAACCACACAGCCACTACTAGGTTGCTAGGTTACATAGGTTGCTAGGTTACATATTGCCGCGCTGCATGTTTCCACAGTGCACCACGGCAAACGACGGAAGCTCACGAGGTAAAAAACAGCAAAAAGTTCGCATTAGGTCCGGTCTGCTTTCACATCTCCAAAAGATCCGCACCAGGACTCCTTTGTTCCGGACCGAGTCCGACCTTTCAGCTCGGTCTCGGTCCGCTTGTTTGGTCCGGACCAGAGTTCGGTGGTTTGTATTCAGACCATTCCAGAAGGTCCGGACCAAGTGAAATTTGGTTCGTTTAGTCCTTTGGTTCGGACCAAACAACGTATGTGTGAATACGCCCTAAGTGAAACCCTGTAAATATCTGTAAGTCGCTCTGGATAAGAGCGTCAGCTAAGTGTAATGTAATGTAATGGTAATGCCTACCTAGGTACCTACCTGCCTACCTTGGAACCTATATATCTAGGTACCTACCTACCTAACTACCTAGGTACCTACCTACCTAGGTACCTACCTGCCTAGGTACCTACCTACCTAACTAGGTACCTACCTAGGTACCTACCTACCAGGGACTGTAACTGAAACCCTGTAAATATCTGTAAGTCGCTCTGGATAAGAGCGTCAGCTAAGTGTAATGTAATGTAATGGTAATGCCTACCTAGGTACCTACCTGCCTAGGTACCTACCTATCTAGGTCCCTACCTACCTTGGTACCTATATACCTAGGTACGTACCTAGGTACCTACCTACCTAGGTACCTACTTACCTAGGTACCTACCTACCAAGGTGCCTACCTACCTAGGTACCAACCTACCTAGGTACCTGCCAAGGGGCAGCTGTGGTTAGGGAGTTGGTCTTGCAATCGTAAGGTTGCCGGTTCAAATCCCATGGTTGAGATGACCCTGAGCAAGCCCACACTGCTCCAGGGACTGTAACTGAAACCCTGTAAATATCTGTAAGTCGCTCTGGATAAGAGCGTAAGCTAAGTGTAATGTAATGGTAATGGTGCCTACCTAGGTACCTACCTAAATAGATACCTATCTATCTACGTACCTACCTACCTAAGTACCTACCTACCTAGGTACCTACGTACCAAGGCACCTACCTACCTAGGTACCTACCTAAGTACCTACCTAGGTACCAACCTACCTAGGTACCTACCTGCCTAGGTACCTACCTACCTGCCTAGGTACCTACCTACCAAGGTACCTACCAACCTAGGTACCTACCTGCCTAGGTACCTGCCTACCTAGGTACCAACCTACCTAGGTACCTACCTGCCTAGGTACCTACCTACCTGCCTAGGTACCTACCTACCTAGATACCTACCAACCTAGGTACCTTCCTAAGTAGGTACCTACCTACCTAGGTACCAACCTACCTAGGTACCTACCTGCCTAGGTACCTGCCTACCTGCCTAGGTACCTACCTGCCTAGGTACCTACCTAGGTACCTACCAACCTAGGTACCTACCTATCAAGGTACCTACCTACAGATGGTTAACTTTCCCGATGCTCATTTAATTCTCACAAGTCGAGATTCCTGCAGTCGCGAGAAGTATTTTACCACTGCCGCCGCTAGGGACAGCATAGGACCACAAAGGTTTACGCTGAAGTAAAGATCTCACTTCCGAGGTTGACCCACCCACAGCAAGACTTGTAGTATTTAGTTGACTGTAAAAGTGCCATTATCTCGTAATCCTGCGGTTCAGTTGCAGTGAAATTAAATCGATGTGCAGAAATAGTGACAATACAGCTGTCAAAACGTTTAAAAAGCAAAGTCACGTCATCTTGTTTTCCTTGTTAAAACCGTATGCCATGACTTCAAAGTTTAACAATTTAAACAGCAGTATTATCGTCATTTCTACAAACCGATTGAGTTTTCCCTGAGTTTGGACAGCACAACTGTAATATATTTGCAAGTTGGCCATTAACTGGAACATTTACCACGGTAACACCGGGAATGTTTGGTTTGTGACACACACAAGAGGTACTGAGGGGAATCTATCATGTTAAAACATACTGCTATCGTGCATTTCTCTGTCAAAACATGTATCATACAGTTTTGCATTTGTATTGTGCTACTGAAAGTATTTCCTTTTGCTGTGCTGTGGACGCCAACTGCCAGCTGCTCCAGCGCCCGAGAAGGAAATGAATGGACGAGAATTGTTTCCGTTGTGTGTGCGCAACCAAATAAACTTGTTGTTTGATGGTCTGTGGTAAAACCAATTTCAGCCGAGTAACGGTGGCCGGATTACTGACCTGTTATACCAATAGAATAAGCAATCCTCCTAAATGCAGTCGTTTAATATTCACCTAAACTACAGAGTACAGCAATATAAATCCACGCCAATGTGCTTGAGAGGCCACGCACATTTTAGATTGACATAACATAACTCCATTCGGTCTCGACACTGCACATGTATTTACTAACTCCCTCCTGCACGACCAGCCATTGCATTCAGTGAACAACCCAGCAAATTCGCAAGAAGTATAAAAAACTAAGTGTAAAAAAGTCATGGTTTAACACACCAATTAAATTAATCTGAATTGTTTTACTCAAGCGAACTAAATTCTACATTCTCTGTATGTCTTGCATTTGGCTGGTGACATTTAAATTGCCCACCGAGATGCTCTGGATTAAATTCATCTGGATCAAATTATTTGAAACAAACAAATGACTAGGCATATAGCATTGCCCTGTGTCATTTGAGGATACTTTTTATGGACTTTCGCAGTGCTGAAATGTGCAGCTGCCGACATCAACACTTCTCAGTGTCTCCTTAACTTGCCTTGTGCCTGGTAACGGTGTTCTCCGCGGTGACTTGGCAGTAAACTGTTTTAAACGTGTGTGTCAAGCCAATAGGTCAAAATCACTTGATTTTCTGTCAAATTCATATATAGCCTATTTGTTATTTCCGACCATTTGGGCTGAAGTTAGTAGTACTGTTGATTTAAAACAAGACTTTTCTTCCTTTAGCAACCTTTGCCATCGTTAAACAAAAGTAATGCAATATAGATGACCTAGCTCATATTTGACTGATAAAAATTGTGTCATTCTCCTTCACTGTTGCTTGAATAGGGTCTCTGGTAAAACAAAGTAACATGTGAAAACATGACCATATGGCAAAGATGATGCATGTAGAGGAAATTATATTCTTATAAATCCATAACTTTGTTTTGACATCCTAACGTTGTTCTCCGCAGCATTGTGTTTTAAAGGCAGAGCTCCCAATGTGTTTCTGAGTTAAGATAGCTTTCTTTAATTTTAATTTTGATCAACTTCTTGAAATAAGTTATCAACTTAATAAAGTAATGGACATGTAACAAATTATGTTTTTCCATCTGTAAACGCTCATGTTTTAAGTAATACTAACCTCCTGAATTATTTTTAGAGTGGTGTCAACCAGTGGTTCAAATACAATAGGCCACTATACCATTTGTTGTGTAATAAAGGCAGCGCTCCCAAGTGCCACCTGGTGGTTGTTTGGGTACATTGCCGTTCCCGAAAAAATAGGCTGACTAAATCTCACGAGAACCTCACGAGATTCCTTCTGAGAACTGAGAATCGGGAAAGCTAACCATCTGTACCTTGGTAGGCTACCTAGGTACCTACCAACCTAGGTACCTACCTAGATACCTACCTAGGTACTTACCTACCTAGGTTCCTACCTACCTAGGTACCTACCTACCTAGGTACCTACCTGTCTAGGTACTTACTTACCTAGGTACCTACCTACCTACGTACCTACCTAAGTACCTACCTAGGTTACCTGCCTAGGTACCTACCAACCTAGGTACCTTCTTACCTAGGTACCTACCTAGGTGCCTACCTACCTAGGTACCTTCCTACCAAGGTACCTACCTACCTAGGTACCTACCTAAATAGATACCTACCTATCTAGGTACCTACCTACCTAACTACCTACCTACCTAGGTACCTACCTACCAAGGCACCTACCTAGCTAGGTACCTACCTAAGTACCTACCTAGGTACCAAAATACCTAGGTACCTACCTGCCTAGGTACCTACCTACCTAGATACGTACCAACCTAGGTACCTTCCTACCTAGGTACCTACCTAGGTACCTACCTACCTAGGTACCAACCTACCTAGCTACCAACCTGCCTAGGTACCTACCTAGGTGCCTACCTACCTAGGTACCTAGGTGCCTACCTACCTAGATACCTACCAACCTAGGTACCTTCCTACCTAGGTACCTACCTAAGTACCTGCCTCGGTACCTACCTGCCTAGGTACCTACCTACCTGCCTAGGTATACCTACCTAGATACCTACCAACCTAGGTACCTTCCTACCTAGGTACCAACCTACCTAGGTACATACTTGCCTAGGTACCTACCTACCTGCCTAGCTACCTACCTACCTAGGTACATACCAACCTAGGTACCTACCAACCTAGGTACCTACCTAGGTGCCTACCTACCTAGGTACCTTCCTACCAAGGTACCTACCTACCTAGGTACCTACCTAAATAGATACCTACCTATCTAGGTACCTACCTACCTAAGTACCTACCTACCTAGGTACCTACCTACCAAGGCACCTACCTAGCTAGGTACCTACCTAAGTACTTACCTAGGTACCAACCTACCTAGGTACCTACCTGCCTAGGTACCTACCTACCTTCCTAGGTACCTACCTACCTAGATACCTACCATCCTAGGTACCTTCCTACCTAGGTACCTACCTAGGTACCAACCTACCTAGGTACCAACCTACCTAGCTACCAACCTGCCTAGGTACCTACCAACCTAGGTACCTACCTACCTAGGTACCTACTTATCTAGGTACCTACCTACCAAGGTACCTACCTACCTAGGTAGCTACCTAGGTACCTACCTACCTGGGTATCTAAATAGATACCTACCTACCTACCTAGGTACCTACCTACCTAGGTACCTGTCTAGGTACCTACTTACCTAGGTACCTACCTACCTAGGTACCTACCTAAGTACCTACCTAGGTACCAACCTATCTAGGTACCTACCTGCCTAGGTACCTAGCTACCTGCCTAGGTACCTACCTACCTAGATACCTACCAACCTAGGTACCTTCCTACCTAGGTACCAACCTACCTAGGTACATACCTGCCTAGGTACCTACCTACCTGCCTAGGTACCTACCTACCTAGGTACCTACCAACCTAGGTACCTACCTACCTATGTACCTACCTACCTACAGTAGGTACATACCTGCCTAGGTACCTACCTACCTGCCTAGGTACCTACCAACCTAGGTACCTACCTACCTATGTACCTACCTACCTAGGTACCTACCTAGGTACCTACCTACCTACCTGCCTAGGTACCTACCTACCTAGGTACCTTCCTATCTAGGTACCAACCTACCTAGGTACATAACTGCCTAGGTACCTACCTACCTGCCTAGGTACCTACCTACCTAGGTACCTACCAACCTAGGTACCTACCTACCTATGTACCTACCTACCTAGGTACCTACCTGCCTAGGTACCTACCTACCTGCCTAGGTACCTACCTACCTATGTACATACCTACCTAGGTACATACCTGCCTACCTACCTACCTACCTGCCTAGGTACCTACCTACCTAGGTACCTACCAACCTAGGTACCAACCTACGTATGTACCTACCTACCTAGGTACCTACCTACCTAAGTACCTACCTAGGTGCCTACCTACATAGGTACCTACCAACCTAGGTACCTACCTACCTACCTACCTAGGTGCCTACCAACTTACCTAGGTACCTACTTACCTAGGTACCTACCAACTTACCTAGGTACCTACTTACCTAGGTACCTACCTAGGTACCTACCTAGGTACCTACCTACCTAGGTACCAACCTACCTAGGTACCAACCTGCCTAAGTACCTACCTGCCTAGGTACCTACCTAGGTGCCTACCTACCTAGGTACCTACCAACCTAGGTAGGTTGGTACCTAGGTAGGTACCTAGGTAAGTAGGTACCTAGGTAGGTTGGTAGGTACCTAGGTAGGTAGGTACCTAGGTAGATATGTACCTAGATACCTACCTACCTATATACCTAGGTACCTACTTATCTAGGTACCTACCTACCTGCCTAGGTACCTACCTACCTATGTACATACCTACCTAGGTACATACCTGCCTACCTACCTACCTACCTGCCTAGGTACCTACCTACCTAGGTACCTACCAACCTAGGTACCTACCTACGTATGTACCTACCTACCTAGGTACCTACCTACCTAAGTACCTACCTAGGTGCCTACCTACATAGGTACCTACCAACCTAGGTACCTACCTACCTACCTACCTAGGTGCCTACCAACTTACCTAGGTACCTACTTACCTAGGTACCTACCAACTTACCTAGGTACCTACTTACCTAGGTACCTACCTAGGTACCTACCTACCTAGGTACCTACCTACCTAGGTACCAACCTACCTAGGTACCAACCTGCCTAAGTACCTACCTGCCTAGGTATCTACCTAGGTGCCTACCTACCTAGGTACCTACCATCCTAGGTAGGTTGGTACCTAGGTAGGTACCTAGGTAAGTAGGTACCTAGGTAGGTTGGTAGGTACCTAGGTAGGTAGGTACCTAGGTAGATATGTACCTAGATACCTACCTACCTATATACCTAGGTACCTACTTATCTAGGTACCTACCTACCAAGGTACCTACCTACCTAGGTAGCTACCTAGGTACCTACCTACCTGGGTATCTACATAGATACCTACCTACCTACCTAGGTACCTACCTACCTAGGTACCTACCTAAGTACCTACCTAGGTACCAACCTATCTAGGTACCTACCTGCCTAGGTACCTAGCTACCTGCCTAGGTACCTACCTACCTAGATACCTACCAACCTAGGTACCTTCCTACCTAGGTACCAACCTACCTAGGTACATACTTGCCTAGGTACCTACCTACCTGCCTAGCTACCTACCTACCTAGGTACATACCAACCTAGGTACCTACCTAGGTACCTACCTACCTAGGTACCTGTCTAGGTACTTACTTACCTAGGTACCTACCTACCTACGTACCTACCTAGTAGTACCTACCAACCTAGGTACCTTCCTACCTAGGTACCTACCTAGGTGCCTACCTACCTAGGTACCTTCCTACCAAGGTACCTACCTACCTAGGTACCTACCTAAATAGATACCTACCTATCTAGGTACCTACCTACCTAAGTACCTACCTACCTAGGTACCTACCTACCAAGGCACCTACCTAGCTAGGTACCTACCTAAGTACTTACCTAGGTACCAACCTACCTAGGTACCTACCTGCCTAGGTACCTACCTACCTTCCTAGGTACCTACCTACCTAGATACCTACCATCCTAGGTACCTTCCTACCTAGGTACCTACCTAGGTACCAACCTACCTAGGTACCAACCTACCTAGCTACCAACCTGCCTAGGTACCTACCAACCTAGGTACCTACCAACCTAGGTACCTACCTACCTAGGTACCTACTTATCTAGGTACCTACCTACCAAGGTACCTACCTACCTAGGTAGCTACCTAGGTACCTACCTACCTGGGTATCTAAATAGATACCTACCTACCTACCTAGGTACCTACCTACCTAGGTACCTGTCTAGGTACCTACTTACCTAGGTACCTACCTACCTAGGTACCTACCTAAGTACCTACCTAGGTACCAACCTATCTAGGTACCTACCTGCCTAGGTACCTAGCTACCTGCCTAGGTACCTACCTACCTAGATACCTACCAACCTAGGTACCTTCCTACCTAGGTACCAACCTACCTAGGTACATACCTGCCTAGGTACCTACCTACCTGCCTAGGTACCTACCTACCTAGGTACCTACCAACCTAGGTACCTACCTACCTATGTACCTACCTACCTAGGTACCTACCTACCTACCTGCCTAGGTACCTACCTACCTAGGTACCTTCCTATCTAGGTACCAACCTACCTAGGTACATAACTGCCTAGGTACCTACCTACCTGCCTAGGTACCTACCTACCTAGGTACCTACCAACCTAGGTACCTACCTACCTATGTACCTACCTACCTAGGTACCTACCTGCCTAGGTACCTACCTACCTGCCTAGGTACCTACCTACCTATGTACATACCTACCTAGGTACATACCTGCCTACCTACCTACCTACCTGCCTAGGTACCTACCTACCTAGGTACCTACCAACCTAGGTACCTACCTAGGTACCTACCTACCTACCTAGGTGCCTACCAACTTACCTAGGTACCTACCAACTTACCTAGGTACCTACTTACCTAGGTACCTACCTAGGTACCTACCTAGGTACCTACCTACCTAGGTACCAACCTACCTAGGTACCAACCTGCCTAAGTACCTACCTGCCTAGGTACCTACCTAGGTGCCTACCTACCTAGGTACCTACCAACCTAGGTAGGTTGGTACCTAGGTAGGTACCTAGGTAAGTAGGTACCTAGGTAGGTTGGTAGGTACCTAGGTAGGTAGGTACCTAGGTAGATATGTACCTAGATACCTACCTACCTATATACCTAGGTACCTACTTATCTAGGTACCTACCTACCTAGGTACCTACCTACCTGCCTAGGTACCTACCTACCTATGTACATACCTACCTAGGTACATACCTGCCTACCTACCTACCTACCTGCCTAGGTACCTACCTACCTAGGTACCTACCAACCTAGGTACCTACCTACGTATGTACCTACCTACCTAGGTACCTACCTACCTAAGTACCTACCTAGGTGCCTACCTGCATAGGTACCTACCAACCTAGGTACCTACCTACCTACCTACCTAGGTGCCTACCAACTTACCTAGGTACCTACTTACCTAGGTACCTACCAACTTACCTAGGTACCTACTTACCTAGGTACCTACCTAGGTACCTACCTAGGTACCTACCTACCTAGGTACCAACCTACCTAGGTACCAACCTGCCTAAGTACCTACCTGCCTAGGTACCTACCTAGGTGCCTACCTACCTAGGTACCTACCAACCTAGGTAGGTTGGTACCTAGGTAGGTACCTAGGTAAGTAGGTACCTAGGTAGGTTGGTAGGTACCTAGGTAGGTAGGTACCTAGGTAGATATGTACCTAGATACCTACCTACCTATATACCTAGGTAACTACTTGCCTAGGTACCTACCTACCAAGGTACCTACCTACCTAGGTAGCTACCTAGGTACCTACCTACCTGGGTATCTACATAGATACCTACCTACCTACCTAGGTACCTACCTACCTAGGTACCTACCTAAGTACCTACCTAGGTACCAACCTATCTAGGTACCTACCTGCCTAGGTACCTAGCTACCTGCCTAGGTACCTACCTACCTAGATACCTACCAACCTAGGTACCTTCCTACCTAGGTACCAACCTACCTAGGTACCAACCTACCTAGGTACATACCTGCCTAGGTACCTACCTACCTGCCTAGGTACCTACCTACCTAGGTACCTACCAACCTAGGTACCTACCTACCTATGTACCTACCTACCTAGGTACATACCTGCCTAGGTACCTACCTACCTGCCTAGGTACCTACCAACCTAGGTACCTACCTACCTATGTACCTACCTACCTAGGTACCTACCTAGGTACCTACCTACCTACCTGCCTAGGTACCTACCAACCTAGGTACCTTTCTACCTAGGTACCAACCTACCTAGGTACATACCTGCCTAGGTACCTACCTGCCTAGGTACCTACCAACCTAGGTACCTACCTACCTATGTACCTACCTACCTAGGTACCTACCTGCCTAGGTACCTACCTACCTGCCTAGGTACCTACCTACCTATGTACATACCTACCTAGGTACCTACCTACCTGCCTAGGTACCTACCTACCTAGGTACCTACCAACCTAGGTACCTACCTACCTAGGTACCTACCAACCTAGGTACCTACCTACCTATGTACCTACCTACCTAGGTACCTACCTACCTAAGTACCTACCTAGGTACCTAGGTGCCTACCTACATAGGTACCTACCAACCTAGGTACCTACCTACCTACCTAGGTACCTACCTAGGTACCTACCTAGGTACCTACCTAGGTACCTACCTACCTAGGTACCAACCTACCTAGGTACCAACCTGCCTAAGTACCTACCTGCCTAGGTACCTACCTAGGTACCTACCTACCTAGGTACCTACCAACCTAGGTAGGTTGGTGCCTAGGTAGGTAGGTACCTCGGTAGGTACCTAGGTAAGTAGGTACCTAGGTAGGTTGGTAGGTACCTAGGTAGGTAGGTACCTAGGTAGATATGTACCTAGATACCTACCTACCTATATACCTAGGTACCTACCTAGGTACCTACCTACCTAGGTACCTACCTACCTAGGTATCTACCTACCTAGGTACCTACCTTCCAACCTAGGTACGTACCTGCCTAGGTACCTATCTAGGTATCTACCTACCTAGGTATCTACCTGCCTAGGTACCTACCTTCCTAGGTACCTACCTGCCTAGGTACCTACCAACCTAGGTACCTACCAATCTAGGTACCTCATAGCTACCTGACTAGGTACCTACCTAGGTACCAACCTACCTAGGAACCTACCTACCAAGGTACCTACCTACCTAGGTACCTACCTAGGTACCTACCTACCTAGGTACCTGCGGCGGTCATAACACCTTGTTAAAATATTGGGTGGCCATGCCACATTTTGGCGTAGTCAAAGGGCATTAGGACATACAGAGAAGGGTGTTTTAGGGTTTCTTTTTTTGTTGTGTAAGTTTATTGCTAAACTTTTACCTCTGGCCTGAGTTGTATGAATGTATGTGTGAGTGAAATTTTTGCAGGCACTGGGTGGCAGACAGGACAGCAGCCTGCTGTGGGGACGACCCACGGTTGATCGAGTTTTCCGGAAAATCTATTCTGCTGCTTTCGGTGAGTTCTTTACTGTTGGCTTTGGGATTGTTGTGCAGGTTAAGATGTCTGACTCGAAGGATATGCAGCAGCTCAGGGAATTGGTTGCTCGGCTTAGATTTGAGAATAAGCGTCTTAAAAGTACCAACCTGACTGACTCTGCTGGTGGAGCGTCTAGTAGCTCTACTCAATCTGTTGCTCAGGGTGCAGAGCGATTGATATTTATTCCACGGGAAAAGAAATGTCCTATATTTCGGGGTAGCACTGGTATCAGGGTAGAGGAATGGACTGAGGCTTGCATGCGGCTTGCATGCGGGCTCGCAACTTGTCCGGAATTCACAAGGCCTATTTCTTGTTCGACCATTTGGAAGGCGAAGCGAGGGAGGAGATCCGTTACAGACCAAGCGTAGAGAAGGATGACCCAGAGGCAATCTTTATGATCTTGCGAGGGTTATATGGCTGCACTCAGTCTTATGTTACCCTGCAGGAAGCATTCTTCTCACGGAAACAACAAGAGGGTGAGTCATTGTTGGAGTTTTCCATTGCTTTAATGACTCTAATGGACAAAGTGAAGTGTAGGGCACCTGAAGGCATTATCAATTCTGACGTCTTGCTTCGAGACCAGTTTGTGGAGCATGTGCAGGAGGGCGCACTCCAGAGGTCCTTGAAACAATTTATCCGCTAGACCCCACAGCTACCTTAATTGACATCCACAAGGAGGCCCCTAGGTGGGAGCAGGAGGGCTCAGTGGAGCCCCCACGGCCTCGTAGTTTTTCCCTTTCTAGCTTAGAGAGGCCGTTTGGTCTTGCTGGTTCATCTTGTGTGGTTACTGGTGCTACTCATGACAATCTGACATTAAAGCCAGACCTAGCTGAAATGAAGGAGCTGATGCAACGACAACAGCAGCAGTTACATCAGCTTACCCACAATATGGCTGCTATGCAGGACTCTAAGCGGGTTCGATTTTCCCGCGACCAACCTCTCATTTGTCTGCGGTGCCGTCAACCAAGTCACATGGCCCGAGACTGTGATGGTGAGCGAGTTGTTGGGCCCTCCTTATCTGGCCCCAGAGGCCACTCTAGTGCCTCCGACAGTAGATCACCTCGTGGTTCCCAGCCGTCGGGAAACTGATACCCGCCGGGCTGAGGAGCCAAGGTCCGGTAGGGGTTGCTTCCGGCTCTAATACCACCTCGAGTTCTTTTGCTGTGGTGGAGGGTCTGATGTCTACTTGTCCGCATTTAGTTGTTCTCATGGCCGAAACGCTTGTTCCTTATCTTGTTGATACGGGGTCCATGGTGACTACCATAACTGAGAGTTTCTTCTCAATGAACTTTGAAGCCTGGGGCCCGGAGCGGCTACAGTCTTGTCAGTGGCTGCAACTTCGCGCAGCAAATGGCTTAGACATCCCATATCTGGGTTATTTGGAGCTTACCGTGGAGTTGTGCGGTAAAGTGATGGACAATTGTGGCATTTTGGTCGTCAAGAACCCTTCTGGGTGTGGGCATCCACAAGTACTACCAGGAGTTGTTTGGGCAGCAAGGGGCTAACTTGTTTGACTTGCCATCTGTTTCTGCTGCCCCAGCCCCGGTATTTCAAGCGCTCCAACAGTGTCATCGGGCAGTGGTCCAGCCTACCACTGAAGGGGGCAGCATTGTGAGTGTCCGGGGACGGAGACCTTGCCGTGTTCCAGGAGGTAGCGTGAAGATGGTGGGACAAAGGCCTACCTGGCGGGTTGTTGTTGTCACCAGCTCTGGTGCAGGTGTCTCGTGGCACTGTGTACATCCCCGTTGTTAATGTGGGCACCGGAGATTTAGTCCTTTACCCGCGTACCCAGTTGGGGCATGTGGACACGGCTTCGATTGCTAGCCTGCCCAACAACATTGTTGAGATTCGGTCCATTGCAGCCTCCCCTGCTGGGTCTTCGCTCGCAAGGACGGCTATTGATGACAAAATACGTGGTCTCGACCTGTCTGCACTGCAGGATTCGGAACAAGAGCAAGTGCGGTCATTGTTGTTGAAGTATTCCTCTGTGTTTTCGGCCTTTCGACTCACATCAACCAATTGCTTCAGACTCAGGTCATTCGGGAAAGCAGTAGCCCGTTCACGTCTCCCATCGTGCTTGTGAAGAAAAAGGATGGCAGCTTGCGAATGTGTGTTGATTACAGGCAGCTTAACGCCAAAACACGAAAGGACGCCTTCCTTTGCCGCGCATTGAAGAGTCCCTAGACATGTTGTCGGGGGCCAGGTGGTTCTCCACCATGGATTTGGCCAGCGGCTATACTCAGGAGGCGGTCTCGGAGGCAGACCGGGCCAAAACGGCATTCTGCACCCCATTTGGTTTATTCGAGTGGAATAGAATGCCTTTTGGCCTGTGCAACGCCCCGAGTACCTTCCAGAGGCTTATGCAGCGCATGTTTGGGGACCAGCAATGCCAATCTGTACTGCTGTACCTAGATGACATTGTGTTTTTTTTATCTACGGTAGTTCAGCATTTGCAGAGGTTGAAGAAGTGTGACTTCTTTAAAACAGAAGTCCGCTACCTGGGTTATGTAATCTCTCAGCATGGAGTAGCGACAGACCCATCTAAAGTGGACGCGGTGGCAAATTGGCAACGGCCCACGAATGTTTCAGAGCTTCGTTCTCTTTTGGGGTTTGCAAGCTACTACCTCCGCTTTGTGGAGGGGTTTGCCAAGTTGGCAGCCCCTCTGCATCGACTGGTAGCGGAGCTGGGTGGTAGCCGCTCCCGGAAAGCTTCTGGGAGGGCCCTTGCAGAGGCGTGGTCGGACACCTGTGAGCAAAGCTTCGAGGGTCTGAAGGGCAAATTGGTTTCTGCCCCGGTTCTGGCTTACGCCAACTTCAGTCTCCCCTTCATCCTTGAAGTGGACGCCAGTTTCAGTGGGTTGGGTGCCGTCCTGTCCCAGGAACAAGGTGGGAGGGTACGGCCGGTGGCCTACGCAAGTAGAACTCTTCGACCCACGGAGAGGAACATGAATAATTACAGTTCAATGAAGTTGGAATTCATGGCTCTCAAGTGGGCAATAACTGAGAAGTTTAGAGAGTACTTGCTGGGACACCGGTGTATCGTATACACCGATAACAACCCTTTGAGTCATTTGGCTACTGCTGAGCTGGGCGCGGTCGAGCACCGTTGGGCGGCACAACTGGCTTCATTTGACTTTGAGCTGAAATATCACTCCGGACGGTCAACTCGGAATGCTGACGCCCTGTCCAGGCAGTATCTGGCCCCAGGTACTGCTATCCCCACACTGCTGCAGCGGATGCCCCCCGCCACCGGGGGTACCATCCAGGCTGCGCAGTTGGTCATTTCGGTCCTGCCTTCCCATCACCCTGCAGACCTGCTGGTATTACAGGCAGTTGACCCTACTGTCCAAGGGGCGTTGGTTATTTGGAGAGCCCAACGGCGGCCCACCTGGGAGGAACAGGAACTGCTCACACCCCAGGTCCTGACACAGTTGCGACAGTGGGACGGTTTAGTCGAGGAGGACGGGGTTCTCTATCGTAAGGTGTTCCAGCCCAATGGGGGCGAGGAGTGCAGGCAACTGCTCTTGCCGGCCTCGTTACGGTCTGAGGTGCTGACCCAGCTGCATCAACAACAAACAACATGGTCACCAGGGCATTGGTCGAACCTTGGAGCTTGTTTGGCAGAGGTGTCATTGGCCAGGGATGACAGGAGAGGTGCAGAAGTGGTGCGAGGAGTGTCCTAGGTGTCAGTTGGCCAAGGCCTCGCGCCCCCCTGCTGCTACCTATATGGGCCATCTCTTAGCATCTCGGCCTAACGAGATTATTGCAGTGGATTTTACCATCCTTGAACCAACCCACCGGGGAGTGGAGAATGTTTTAGTAATTACTGATGTCTTCAGTAAATACTGTGTTGCTGTGCCTACGCTCGACCAGAGGGCCCCTACGGTGGCCCAGGTGCTGGTCAATGTGTGGTTTTATCGGTTTGGCATACCTGCACGTGTGCATTCTGATCAAGGGCGCTGCTTTGAAGGCCTACTGATACAGCAGTTGTGTAGCATGTATGACATCCAAAAGTGTCATACGACTCCCTACCACCCAGCTGGCAACGGTCAATGTGAACGGTTTAACCGTACTCTACATAATCTGTTGAGGACCCTGCCGGCTTCGCGGAAACGAGATTGGGCTGCATGCTTACCCCAGGTAGTCTTTTGTTACAATACCACACCACATCAGACTACAGGGGAATCTCCCCACCTGTGGAGGTTTGGACAGGAACCTCAATTACCTGTGGATTTCCTGTTGGGGCGAGTCCGAGATCCTGTAGGGGGACGTGTTTGCGACTGGGTACAAGAGCATCAAGCTCGGCTCCAGACGGCTTTCGATGGGGCACGGGAGCGTCTGGCTGCCGTGGCTGCCTACCGCAAGGGAAGGCATGACCACAGGGTCTGGGATGAGCCTCTTAGGCAGGGGCAACTGGTGTACATGCGTGAGGTGGGTATCCGTGGTCGGCACAAAATCCACGACCAATGGAGTCCGGTGACCTATATAGTCATCCGGTCTCCACCCGATGGGGGCGCTGTGTACACCATTGCCCCAGTTGATCAGGTTGACAAGTCACGACAGGTGCACCGTAGGCTGTTGAAGAGTGTGGTGGGGTCATCCACGTTAGACCACCCGGTTAGCCACCCACCAATGGGTGGGATGGCTCCTCTTAACCAGGAGGAGCTGTCCAGCGAAGAGGATCTTGTGCTAGCTGAGCAAGGGGCAGGGCCCCCTATGGACCGACCACTGGCTCAGGCCAATGAGGTGGACAGAGCGGAACACCAACCATATGCTGATCCGATTCGAGTGGTCCCTAAACTTAATGGCCTCATTTTAGTTTTTTTTGTTGTCGGTTGTCATGTTGTCGGGCCGACGACAAAAGTAGCGGGGGGCAGATTGTGGTGTATATGGCGAGAGCCACCAATTGCCAATTCCTTTAGTTCCATAAAAGAGGAGCATCGACTGCCTGTAAGGTGTTTAATTTGGGAGACTCTCGCCGGTTCTGCTCGGTTGTGTTGGGAGCCGGGGTCGACCGTACTCCAATCTGCACCTCGTGAAAGCGTGGCATCTTTCCTGGGCGTCTGATATGCTACTTGTGGGTATGTAGCCATTCTGCTACATTAAGTTATCTCGCTTTGATTATGGGGTTTTTGTTGGGACTCAAACTTGTTTACCCTTGCTAGGCTGTAAGATCGGGGTCTTGTGAAACTGCTGGCTTGCTAATCCGGTTGTTTGGACTTCCAGCGAGGCTACCGGATTCGTAGTTCTCCATTCGTTGTGTACACTGGTAGGTAGCCATTTTTATCTGCTACCTGCTTGGCAGCTGACATTACACCTGTTTTTTACTAACATGAGTTATCTTCATTAGGCTTTGTGCCAGATCTCCGTGTGTGTTTGCCTCCGTACGGCTGGATTCTGTGCTCCCGTGCATCCTTTCTTTTGGGATCGCCGGCGGGGAGTCTGTATCACCTACCTCATCTGGTAGTGTCGTGGGCCTCCACCCGAGGGTTGTCGGCTTTCGGCGAGCTGCTGTCTTGTCACAGCGAGTGTACTGCAGAAATTGTGTGCTTGTTTGTGTGTGCGAGTGATTGTTGGTGGGCTCGTTGTGACTGCGGGGCGTTTGTGTGCTGGGGAATACCTGTGCGCATGTGAGTGTGTTTGAGGGAGGGTATGTGGGTAGTATTTCTTCTTCTTCTTCCTTTGGTTTAATTGCTACTTGATTCTTTGGATTTTGTGGTTTCTTTTGGTTCATTTTCATTACTTGTTAGGGAAGTGAGAGTTCTCTATTAGTTTTGCTCTGTTTAGTGGGATTTACTTTGACTTAGTGCCTTTGTGTTTTCGTTGCTTCTTTTCTTGTTTGTGTTTCTCTTTTGTTTGGTATTTTCTTTGTGTTACCACACTTGTGGCAGTCCAGCCCGGGAGTCGGGCCACCCTCTTCTCCCTTTAGTTTCGATTGCAGTGCAAGGTGTGTGTAAAGCACCTTACGGGGCCAGTGTGTGGTGATTTTTTGTGGGCAGTTTAACTGTGGGGGGTTGCTGTGCCATTGATATTGACGCCATTTTGTTTGCAGTGCTATTCTGGGGTGGGTTGCTTGATGCTATAAGGGTGGTGGGGGGTACCCTGGCTAACTGGGTTTGGGCCACGCTAGAGCGAGGACTTTTCTTTTGGTTTGTTTGTTTATTTTGTATGCTTTCTGTGTTAACTAATTCCTTTTTGTGTGTGTGTGTGTTTCTATTCCTTTTAGGAGTTGGGGTCGCTAGCAGGGAGGCCTGACATCTGGTGGCGGGTACTTGCATGTGTGACTCACCTCACAGTAGTAGTAGTGGATTAAACTCTAATATTAGCTAACATTTTATTATAACACCTTGTTATAATATTGGGTGTCCACTTGGCCATGCCACACTTCGTCTAAGGGCACCTACCACTTCCATTGTCAGCCTTCTGGGACAAACGAAAAAAAATAGTTAAACTCTGAATGCAACAGGCTAAATCAATTTTGCTCCTCAGTACACATACCAACTCAGTATGATGTTTTAACATGCCAATTTTAATTTTACACCGAAGTTCTCCTTTAACATTAGAAAGTCCATAGGCAGGCTAACCGCGATTAGCATCGCTATATTTAACATTTACTTTAAACATGTTAGAATCATGTTTTTACAAAATACTCAGTAGGAATTACAAAAATAATATAAAGTTAATGTTTAGACTAGAGGCGGGCCGTTATCGGCGTTAACGTGCTGCGTTAACGCGAGACTCTTATCGCGCGATAAAAAAAATATCGCCGTTAATCTATTCTCAAAGTTGGGTTGGGAGCTGGGTCTATACTATACAAACTATGATGACTTTCACCAAAGATCGTAGATTCTACAAAGATAAGCCAACATAATACGTTACTATGGGACCAAAATGCCAACAAATTCCTATTTCGAACTCTTAGAAAATAATTTAGTGTGTCTGTAAAGCGAGCTAGCAAGCTAACGAACTAGCTCGAGCTCATTCAAGTGAATAGTAGTAACTATAACAACATCATGTGCTAAACGCTAACAGCGATTGGGCTCACCTTGAATTTAATACATTGCTGTAGTCCTATAACTTTATATTACTTTGTCTGCTTACACTATAACCAGTAACAGTATCTAGGTGGGTGTTAGTGACAGCTTTCAATTCAAAACATTACGTTAGCGTAGTAAGTGGTTGCTGCCTGACCTGAAATAAAGCTAATTTTCTCAAAATCCAAACAGTAACAACTTACACTATTAGGCTTGAAATTATTACAAATAGTTGCAGATTGTGACACATGATTCCAAAAAACCCTTAACAACTCCAGAAAAACGTAATGACCAATTTATTAGTTAAACTCCACATGTGTCCCATTCATTTCAGTAAAACGAACCTAGAATCTGCTCTGCACTGCATAAAGGGGGATTCCCCCCTCCCCCTTGCGAAAATAGAACACGGAAGCAAACGGCTCCCTTCCTCAACACTTTCTGCTTTCACCTTGATATTTTAGCGCGGATGTATACCCTACCTCTATATTTTAATGCGGATGTATACTTAGCCGAATTGCACTGAAGGGGACTCCTGCCACAACTGTCCCATGCGAGAGACTTTTTTCTTTAGCAGGCCATATTGTGCAGAAAAGGAGATCTACTTTGCCACCAGAAAATGTGAACAAGCTGGTCTGCCTAAGTGACTGGTGGAAGAAGGAGAAATAGAGCTTGGACTGATTGACACGAAGCTACTGACTGTAAACAGTTCATCACAACTTCTTATGTAGGCTTACAGTTCAAAATCCATGTTTCATGTTTCATTTAGTTCATGTTTAACTAAATAAACAGCTAGTAAACACAAGTACATTTTATTGAACATGATTTATTTCCATCACCAAGTATCAAAGTAGAACAGCTTTTTCAAGCAGTTAGTGATGCATTTTGGAAACAGGAGATGAGCCCCTGGTCTACTGTGCCACCTGGCTTAAGAAACCCGTTCTCAAAGACTTACTTCTAGTCATTATTTAGGTAGCACACATATTCTGAATGCCTTCGGCAGAATTCAAATGAGCCATTTTAATCTAGATTAATCTAGATTAATTTTATGATTAATCTAGATTAATCTAGATTAAAAAAATTAATCTATGCCCACCACTAGTTTAGACACGTGTCCACTGGCGGTCTCGGTCTACTTCTTCATTTAGAAGTTGCTAAACATACGTCTTATTTCTGAAATTATTTTTTCCAAATTTTCTTTGGCATGTCATGCAGTGCATCAATATACCTGCTATTTCCATTCATAAAAAATATCACAGCAAAACACCTTATTAAGCAGGTGAGTTGTGTACATATAATACTATGCCATTGAACTAACATTTTTATCATATCAGCTTTGTCGTAAATTATTTGTTTAGCCTGATAGTTAATCACCATCAATATAACAAATGCTTTTAACCAATTTTAACTTTAGCAAATGGGAAAATACATGCAACCAATCACACCATTTTTAAATAGTTTTCTAATCATCTGCTCCCTTTGCTCAATAAAAATTGGTGAAATGAGGTCTAAGGCGTGTGATGGGCATATGGAGAAAACACTGGACAGGTTTGCCTTAATTGAATGATTACTATATGGCACCAGATATGCCACCAAATACACCAGAATACAGGAAATCAAATCTAGCTAATTAAACAATTGGTCACAACATGGCCACCCCTTCAATAACGCTGGCCACCCTTTGGCCACCCCATGTAAAAAAGTCTGGCTGGGTGATTCTATAATTCGGGGTACATTTCACCGTAAGAAAAAAATTATCTATATATTGTTTTTCAGTGACTCAACCACTCTTACAAGTTAGCATAGTCTTTCAGGGTAACATATTCAGTTGTTGCAAAGTTTAATCATTAACCATTTTTTCTATTTTTAATAAAATAGAATGTTTTTCCTTCCCCATTTGTCAACTAAGTTACGGACAAACTGATATGATTTCAATCATTTGGCGGAATCCTACAGTAAAAGTAAAATTAGATTTGAAGACATATTTAGTCTTTTTTGCCAGATCTACAATTATTTGTTTTAAATATATATTTTATCCATTAAAATTCCCCCCATGTGTAAGCAATTCGACTACAACTGTTATTAGGAACATGATGTTTTCATTTACAAAAATTTCATATCAGTCATTTTCAGAATTTTAACAAAAGGCTGCCAAAGTTCACAACTGGTTACATCTATAGTAATCAAGTTATGTTATTAACCTCCTTTTCATTCTTTAACTTGAAAAATGTAAGTGTAACTTAGTTGATGATGGAGGTAACGCGGTTGACACAAGTAACTTAGTTGACAGGACACATTAAACAACCAGTACCATGTTATTTTAATGTCGTATGAAATTTAATGAAATATCATTTAAGTAGTCAAAGTGATGGATAAAACAGTGCATTAACAAAGCAAAGTAGCGTGTAACTGTAACACAGTTAGGCTACAGTAAAGTATCAGTAGTAGGCCTAATCATCAGTAGAAATCATTCATGTTTTCAAGCAGAATCAAATGAAATAACGTTGATTCACATACATATAAAAGCAGTGGAAGGGCAACAAATAACAATTGATGAACTGCCCTGTGCTATATTCAGTTAATATAGTAGAACAGAATTACATTGAAATACAACTGTAGTATCTGAAACATTCAACTGATCGATACATTCCTTATAAACCTCACTAGGACCTGTTACAAACTGGACCATATGTCTTTGTCAATTTCAACATGGCGTGAAGTCACTGCCTTTGGAGGAGGAATGATTCTCAGCACATCCTCAAACAGGTACCATAGCACATCCTCTCTGAGTGGCCAGAAGAAGCGGTTTACCCCAATGTTACTCATGCACTTCACCTGTACATGGGTTTCCATGGTGTCCTGAATTATCCCAGGGTAAATGTCCCCTTCGTACTTTACAACACTCCATTCTCCAATTAGATCAGGACCCCAAGGAGTTTCACTTCCTGCTACTTTGTGTGTTTGAGGGACTAATGTTGTTGTGTGTTCAACATCAAATGCAAAGTAATGTGTGCCATGACATCTGCATTCAAAACTTTGCCGAGTTGTACAAGGGCAACTAACATTGCGATACAGGATCCCTCCCAGTGCCTCTGTGACCACTTGGTGGATTCACATTGTTGAAGGGACTGCTGGTAGGATTGTCATCATTTTCGCTGCATCATCCACCAGACTTTCTTGGACGTAGAAGAGCTTTACAGCCGCCCTTTTGGCCAAAGTGTGGTAGAGGTGCTCTGCTGTTGGGATATCATGGCCGTGACTAACAAGCCTGTCAGCAGTTCTTTTCAGAAGCCCCCCCACTCCATCTGGAGCACCCTTCCCATGGCTAGCCTCGAAAAAGTTCCACGTCCCCCGCTTAAAACCTTGATTCAAAAGCTCTGTGCTGAAGAGAAAAAAGTTCCCTTTTTGCCTATACTGGGTTGTAGGCCCATCACTGAAGAAGTGCACCACTTCAACAGATGGATGTGTCTTCTTCACTTCGTCCAGAATTGGAGACAAATGTACCCAGATTGCATGAGGGCCCTTTTCCTTTAAAGCAGAAATTGTGCAAAAACACAAGGGGTCCTCTGTCCCACCAACAGAAAGGACTCCCGTGTGGAGTGTTGCTTGCTTTTGGTTCGATGCAAAGTGCATGGCTTGGATTTCTGATGCAAGCTTGCAAGAGTAGTTTTCAGAGAAATCGATGTGGATCAAACATTCTTTATCTGTCATGCATCTCCTTAATTCACGGTAGTGGAAAAACTGGCTTTTGATGTTGAATAGAAGTCGTTTGACACCATTCAGTTGCTTTTGAAACATCTGAAGCACATCATCCATTTCCATTTCCTTTTTCTGTTTTACTGTGATTTTCACAGTAATCTTTTCCTTTTCTCCATCCATGTTTTTCTTCTCTCTGATGACTGTGTCAGTTGTCCACTGTGTGATCTGTATTTTTTGCTGAAGATCAACTCCATCCACGGCAAACTCTTGTCCTTTGCAATCAAGGCAGACATCATACATACAGTCCTTCGACTCCATGTTGCAGGTTATGGATGACACCATGTTCTCCATGTCGAGGCTTTTAAGTAACTTGAGACTGTGAAGTTTTTCCACCAAAAAGGACAGATTCTCATGAGTTTTACAAAGACAGGTTTCCCTATCAGCAAGTGTTGGTGTAACTACCCAGAAGGGATGCATTCGGCAGAACAATGAGTAGGAGATCCTCACAAGGGGATGTTCACAGAGAAACTTTCCATGGAGATTTCGCAAGGTGTCATTCAGAAACCTCTTCTGCTTTCTAATCCTGTCACGAGGTGCCTAGATGAGGAACTATAGATGGGGAAGTAGTTTCCTGGAGGGAATGTTTTCTTGTGCTACACCGCCAGCAAAGATGGCTGTGCCCTATTGCCATTTGTAAACAAACCACTCGTGCATTCACCCATTAGCCTATTAGTTGCAGGTGTTTCCCCTCATTGTTTATCAGTCTGATAATTAAGTGTTTAGCAGGAGAAGTTGTGATTGGTGTTGGGGTTATGGGGAGTGCTTTGTATACTGCAGGGAGAGGTCAGGGAGGGCACGCCTGGAGGAGGATCGGGCCGGCAGCGCAGAGACACGGGCAGAAGCTGGAAGCGGGCTGAAGCTACCGAGCTAAGAATGCAAAGGTGTTGTAAAGGATACTTGCCTCTGGCGAATGGAGCACCTACGTGGCCTTTGGATTGAGCTGTGGTGCGACTTTGAATGCCTTGGATGTCGGATCGGCTGGGACTGCCCATCACCGTGATAAGTGGGTCTACTCTTTGTTTGCCTGTGTTGTCTGTGGGCTGCCCCACGAAGCTAAGCGCTAGCTGTTACCCTCCGGCGGGGATAAGTTGGATGCTCCTATGAAAAGCAGCCACCCTACGTGACTCAGGCCTTAATTCACGCCATTGTGTGCTCCCTGATTGCTGTGTTTACTGTTTGGAGTGCTGTGCTGTGACTACTGTTTGCACCGGATTGCTGTGGACTGTGCTATTTGCTGGATTACGTTTGTGGAAAACTTTAGCATTGCCCCCACGCAGTTGTGCTGGAGTAGACTGTGTGACTGAGCATCGTGGCTACAACGCCCCCCCCGTTGTATTTGAACTCCTGCTTTATTGTACACTGACTAGCCGCTATCTAGCCCCTGCTGTCTGCCTCGGACTCCTGATTAGCTGTACACTGGTTAGCCATCACCTAGCCCTTGCCTGCTGCTTTGAACTCCTGCTTTATTGTACACTGACTAGTTGCTCTCTAGCCCCTGCTGGCTACCTTGGACCCCTGGTTAGCTGTACGCTAGTTAGCCACCACCTAGCCCTTGCCTGCTGCTTTGAACTCCTGCGTTATTGCACACTGATTAGTTGCTATCTAGCCCCTGCTGGCTACCTCGGACTCCTGGTTAGCTGTACGCTAGTTAGCCACCACCAGCCCTTGCCTGCTGCTTTGAACTCCTGCTTTATTGTACACTGACTAGCTGCTATCTAGCCCCTGCTGGCTACCTCGGACTCCTGGTTAGCTGTACGCTAGTGAGCCACCACCTAGCCCTTGCCTGCTGCTTTGAACCCCTGCTTATTTGCACACTGACCAGCCACTGTCCAGCCTCGGTGGGCTGCTTGGAGCCCCAGCCCAAAAAGCATACTGACCAGCTACTGTTGGGGGGGCCACCCTGTATCAGACCCTCCCCCCGTTGTCAATTGTTGGAAATGTTTTAACTGTTCTGCTGTGTGCTGTTTCGCAGTGCTTACAGGAGCCTTGTCTGAGCCAGGAAGAGGAGAGCGCCTGAGACCTAGGGCCCCTCTTTCCTCCCCCCTTTTTGGCCTAAGGAGGACCCAGTGGTGCCACTGCGCCTCAGACGGCCCCCTCCATTTTTTTGCCCCTTTTTCCTCCCAAAAGAATCCCTTTTTTTTAATTATCCTTTAATAAATTATCTTGTTTTAACTGCACTTTTGTGTCTTGGTCTTGTTGGGTGGGTGAGGTGTGTTCCCCAGTGTGGAATTCAGCGTAGAAAATTACACAGGCGCCCCTGGCCCTGGTTGTGCCTGGTCACAATCCTCCCTCTAGTGATTGTTTGTTTTTTTCCTGCGGTCAGACGACTATTTTCATCCCTTGTCAAGAAGGCAATAACTTTTTCTTGCAATTTGGAGCATAGGCTTCTGTACTTCACATTTCCTTCCCCACATTTCTTTCTTCACTTTCTTGAGACATGTAGTGTAGCAGAGATTTCTTTCTGCAATCCATACTTTTTCAGAATCTTTCCAGTGAAAAATCTTGCCATGACTCGTTTCTCTCTTTTGGTTTTGGTGGTAGCAAAGGTTTTCTTGATATTCGCCTTGAGGGCATGGTGAGTAAGCAATGATCTACGTACTTTGTTGGAAACTGGCACATTTTGTAGCAGTCGCTGTGTTTTTGATACTGGGGATTCGGATTTTTGTTTTTGCCTTTTGAGCTGTTTACGTAGTTTGTCTGCTGTTTTAATTTGTCTGCTCAGCGATTTCTTCAGTTTCTCTATTTCCCTATACAATTTGGAATTTTCTCTTCTGATCCTCTTCCTTCCGGATCGTTTTTGTCTGAAATAAACAACAGTTATTAATGTACTGTATATAATACACAGTTTTATGAATATAGATGTTTTACTCAGTCCTGTTTAAAGGCTTTCTATGCAACATTTTGTCAGTGGCCCACCAAGAGCTCCTCAATCACCACACTCCATACCACTGACAGACACCACACAAACATGCACATGCACGCACACACACACACACAAGAGTTAACTTTATTTCTACACTTAGTACCGTTGAGAGGACACACACACACGCACGAATGCACTCGCGCGCGCGCACGCGCGCACACACACAAACAGAAAGTTAACTCTACTTTATTACTGTGTGTTGGTGTGAATGAGTGTGTGTGTGTGTGTGTGTGTGTACAGAAGTGAGAACAGAAGCAAAGGTAGCAAAGGTAGTGACTGTATGTACGTGTGTGTGTACTGTCAATGGTACTATGTGTAGAAATTGAGGAGTGCTAGGTGGGCCAATTTAAAATGTTGTAGGCCTACTTAAATACAGAAATCTATTCCCTTATCAACATATGTTACTGTGAATTCCTACTTTGTTTCCTGAGACTGATTTGCAAGGTGGCTGCCTGGACCTGGGCTGCCTGGACTCCCTGGTGGTGTACATAAGTGCTGAAGTCTCTTCTTTCTTTCCCTGCTTTCCTTCTGCACCTTCTTCCAATAGGCCCTCTTCCTTCTCTTCTCTCTCTCACTCATCATTTTAACAGTTTTCACCTTTCTCTGTGCCCTTAGTCTGTGCCATGCCTGTCTTTGCTTCTCCAAATAAGCTGCCCTTCTTGCTGGATCAGCATCTCTTCGAGCCCTGTATCTGCGCTGTTTTTCAGCTGCTGACACCTATTTCAAATAGATTTTAAAATACTAAATTAACTGATAGGGAAAAACTAAGATGCACTCTATTAACTACAGTACTCATTGAGATAGGCAAACTGAAAATGACAACAATGAGGTAAAAATTACTGATGTCAGAGAGCACTGGAGTTGCCCGTCAACTAAGTTACCCAGTCTGTGTAACTTAGTTGACAGGTAACTTAGTTGACAATTTCCATGTTTTGTCTTATAACTTCCTTAGCTAATGTAGCATAGCTATGCACATGGCATTCTCTTAAAGAGGATTTTTTAATCAGGTAAGTTCATTTAATTATTGAAATATCAAAACCCATGATTATATGAGTAACTTAGTTGATGCTTAATTATTATACTGTCAGACCACATGTAATTTTAGATAAAATATTGAATAGAGTGAGAACGCACCATAATGCGTTCAAAATGCCCGCCAGAAAGGAAGATGTCACCACACGGGGCCGGTCACATGGTGTTGGACGAAACCATTTTTGGGTTCAGTGGGGGTTGTCTTGTTGGTAACTTAGTTAAATTAAAATTAAGAATTTTAAGTATTAGGATGTTAAAATATACTCTAAAATTATTATTTTCTCCTAGTACTTAACACTCTTAAGAACATTGTAAAATAATATTATTGACTTTGATGTTTTTTAGTACTTTATTTTGATCACAACACAGTGAAACGGGAAATCGGACATAGAAAAAAATGAAAACTCTTAAGAATATCATTATAGATTTTAAATAATAATAATCAGAAAATATGTTAACTGTTTTACAGTTATATTGCATTATGTGTATACATGGTTAAAATGTGAAATTACAGAGAAAAAGATTTTTAATAGTCAGTAACATCACTAAACACCCCTGCCCTCCCTCCAGGACTTGTACATCGGGAGGACCAGGAAGCGGGCAGAGAACATAATCAAAGACCCCTCTCACCCTGCACACACCCTCTTCGACCTCCTTCCCTCTGGTAGACGCTACAGATCCCTGCGCACCAAAACTACCAGACGCAAAAACAGCTTCTTCCCCTCTGCCATCACCCTACTGAACAGCTGAACTACACATGCATACATACATACATGCACATATGTGTATATGCTTACTGTTATGCCCTTGTATTCCCCCCCCCCCCCCCCAGCGCTTCTCTTGCACATGACACAAGCAAAGACTTGCCTAGGTGTCCCCTGCCCAGCAACTCAAGACTCTTTTTGTGCCACATATAGTAATGTACAAACATTTTAGGCAGGGGTGACTGCCTTCAAAATTGGTTGATCATACACCTGACTATAATCCTGCAAAATCCATGACTTTGTGTACGCCCCTGTGTGTGTACACTTTGTGTGGACCTGTCTAAAACTTGTCAAAAACTTATGCCCATCAAGTTCTTTCAGCCTTATGGGTGTTTTAACATTAAACATGTGGATGGCTAAAAAGATACAGTACTGTGCAAAGATTTAGGCAGGTGCCTTCAAACCAGCATCAATTCACACAAAAGGGTACACACAAAGTCAGGGATTTTGCAGGATTATAGTCAGGTATATGATCAACCATCTACACCAAATTCGTTGTATGTCAGGAAGCCTACATCCACAGAGGTTCGTGGCTAGTTCTTCAAGATGTTTGGAGCAAGGTACCAGCCAAGTTCCTTCAAAAACTGTATGCAAATATACCTAGAACAATTGGTGCTCTTTTGAAGGCAAAGGGTGGTCACACCAAATAATGTTTTGATTTAGGTTTCTCCTTTGTTTATTCACTGCATTTTGTCAATTGATGAACATAAATGATTAACACTTTCAATTTTGGAGGCATTCTTATTTGGCCACATTTTTTTTACACCTGCCTAAAACTTTTGCACATTACTGTATGTTCTCTTAGTGGCACATTCACTGTGGCTTAAAGAATAGCAGATGGCAGTGTAGTGCTTCAGAGACATGATGGCCAGATTGAAGGGAGCCTTCCTGAAGGTGACTAAAAGTAAGAATGAGCACACAGCTTTAGTTGGTCTGATATAGCAAAAGGGGACCTTGGTGATGATTGAGGAGAAGACAAACTGCATGGAGTCGTTACAGAGCATGTGTGCAAAGAGGACGTAATGAGGCATGTCCTTGAACATAGGCTTGCTCAGAGAGGTGAACATGATAATGTTGATGCTGATGAAGAAGAAAGAAATGATTATGGTCACAGGGACTTTGTAATCAAGTGCAGTCTGAATGTGGACAATCTGCTAAGGCCTACGGAAAAACACACACAAAAAACAAAAGCTGCATGTCAGCATTGCTGAGTGGTAATCAGTCTACAGATGATCTTTACAGACGCAAAAGGCTCACACCAGAGAACTCTTCTCTCAACACACATTGCAATAATACATCTGTTACAAGGCATTTAAAGATAACAAGACAGAGAAAAACAAGTAAATATGTACAGCTGTCAGACTTACATGGCAGTAATATACTCTGATGAAAGCAGCACACGTATGTTTAACACTGTGTGCTGTATGAATTGAAGATGTCTACCCTATAAATGTATGTTGTTCATATTAAGCTCATGTTGTTTGAAATCAGTGAAAATCCCTAACTCCTGCACCTGTCATGCAGCCTAGACTGTGACTTCAGTAGCTAGCTTTTGATTCTGGTGTTTCTAAAATTCAAGCAATATTTTTTTTTTCATAATTGTGCATTTTTATCTGTGTTTTAGAGAAGGTGGTTTATAGGAGCTTGCTTTATTTAGCCCTGCTTAGTGTTACTTTATTGTTATTTATTGTGTTTCTATGTGCACTGAGTTTGGGAAACTGTCATGTGTATGATGAAAGTGATTTCAAGTAGTAGTAATAGCAGTAGTAGTGGTTGTTGTTGTAGTAGTTGTAGTAGTATTGTAGTAGAATTATTATTAGCTCTATTATTGTGGCTGAGAGCCACCTCCAGTTGTAGCCATAGAGTCCAGAGACCTTTGGGAAGGACACAGGAATGGGCACACATGGGCAAAATGATATCATAGCTGCCTATAAAGGTGAGTGTACAAACACAACATCTGGCCAGATGACTCAAGTGATGTGTGCTCCTCTTCTCTCTTTCAGATTTGTAGAAAAAGACATCCTACTCCTGCAATTTGCCTGTTTGATTTTTTACAGTGAAGTCTCTAGTTAACTAGTCCGTTTAATGTGGTCGCTTGTGACATTTAATGTTTAATCACATTTGTGCTGTGATTTGTTCTACTGTTGGAGCAGAGTATTTTTAATTAATGTGTCTCTGTAACACTGTTTTCTCTCTCGCTCTTTCAGTCTGCCGAGTAACTAAAGGTCCAAAGGGAATAAGCAAAACTGTACGCTCTTGTGTGGAGAGATCTTGCTTGCTCTCTCTTTTAAATGCTATCCCTGTATGTCAGTAAACTATTGTCACTGTACATGTAAAATAAGTATGTCCAATTTAAATGTATGCTGGGTATGTACTTGTGGAGGTGATGTTTCTGTAGTACACAGTGTGTACAAGCTGATCATTCCAGTGAAGTTCCTTTAATGGTACATGAGCTTGTTTTTTGCTAAGCTGCTTTACATCTATGTAATCAAAATGTTGACAAGTGTTTGACGTCTGTTTTTAATATCATAGGTTATTAGATATGTATGTATAGCGCACCATGGCTATGACCAATCATTCCGGTGAAGGGTCTTCCCCGGTACATCAGCAGATTTTTATAGTGGAAAAGAATGAGAGGCAAGTGTCTAAACATGTAGTGACTGTTCTCTTGGCTCTGGTTTTCATCTTCGTCAACAGCCTTATGTTTTACATTCTTCTAAGTAAGTCTGTGTTTAGAGAGCTGCCTCGCTATATCCTCTTTGCTCACATGCTCTGCAATGACTCAGTCCAGTTAATGCTGTCCATGTCATTGTATCTTATGATCGTGAGCTTACAACAGATTCCCAAAGCTCTGTGTGCATTACTTGTGCTGCTTGCATCAACAACATTTTATAATGCAGCTTTGAACCTGGCTGTGATGTCACTTGAGCGCTATGTGGCCATTTGTTTTCCATTAAGACACAGTCAGATGGTGAGCCAGAAATCAGCAAGTGTTTCTATCGGTCTCATATGGATCTTTAGTTCAATAAATCTTGTAATAGATATAGTTTATTCACTGATAATAAATCCAGTCTCTTTTAAAGATTCCATATACTGCTTTCGAGAGAGGATTATTATATCACGATGGCAATTGGATATGTTTGAGGGCTTTAATATCTTTTTCTTTGTGACAGTAACAGGCATTTTAATTTTCACTTATGTCAATGTTGTAGTTGTAGCTCGATCTGCCTCAACAGAAAAAGACTCTGCTAAAAAGGCACATAAGACCATACTGCTGCATTTTGGTCAGTTAGTACTCTGTGTTAACTCGTTTATTTATGGAACCATAGAGAGAGCCTTGGCTATGACTAGCAGTAGTCGTTTGTTCATGGACCTGCGTTATATGAACTTCCTCTTTGTTCTCCTTCTGCCTCGGTGCCTGAGCCCCCTGATCTACGGCCTCAGAGACGATGCTGTTCGACCTTTATTTCTCTACTATGTCAGGTGTGGATACCAAAAGGTGAAGCCCTCTGGAACCATACACTGATGATGTTAGGGTGTTATGAAAAACCCATTTCATTTTTTTATAGAGTGCATGAATGAGACATCAAACTACAACAACAACAGATAGTCGTTACAATTTTATTTTTGTTATACATTTTTTTTACGGTAAATCTTGCAATATGTGAATGCTATGGTCTTTACATTTTAGACAGTTGATTAAACTTAAAATCTGTCTCAGTATGACTTGATTTCTCCACTTTTGTAATAATGACATTGCAAGTATATATATATATTTATTTTTTTATTTTTTTAAGGTATATATATATATATACCTTTAAAACTCAGGACTTTAATTTATAAAATATATAAAATTATAGCATTTTAGATGGGATTTGTGAATATTGTGTTGTAACATATTCAATTTATTTTCCCTGTCTGAGCCCATCTTCGCCGCCCTCCCTCGACAGGGAGCTGTTTAAACTGTTGTAAACAACAGCTAAATCTCAGTGAGTTTTTCCTAGGTACTCGCAATACCATTAGAAACTTTAAAATCTACTTTTAGAATATATATATATTGTGATGATGGGTGATGGGCATATGGAGAAAACACTGGACAGGTTCGCCTTAATTGAATGACTACTATATGGCACCAGATATGCCACCAAATACACCAGAATACAGGAAATCAAATCTAGCTAATTAAAAAATTGGTCACAACATGGCCACCCCTTCAATAACGCTGGCCACCCTTTGGCCACTTCATGTAAAAAAGTCTGGCTACGACCCTGAGTCCACACCTCCGGGAAGAAATTGTTTCTGATGGTGTATGGTCCAGACCCTCTGTACAAAATGAAATAAAGTACGAGGGGCTGGTTTACCAGGCTATTGACAAGGAGTATTAACAAAGGAAATAAATAGTCATTTGGTGTGTAGCACCACCTAGGGAAATTGTACATGTAAAAATTGAGGTTTTAAATTGCCAGTATCTTAGGCCGTTCTCTTACAAAATGTTAATTTTAAAGCAGTTTTTGTGTGTTGACTCGATAATTGATGCACCCCAACAAACAACATTTTTATGATACATGTGTCCCAACACAGTCCATAAATGGTCATATACTAGAAATATTTTTTTTTTTTTAGATTTTACAAGCGCAGATAGATATATAACAAGCACAATCAGAGATCGCAACATGGCCCCCCCTACTGGGCGGACAGACATGCACACACAGGGTCATTGCAATACCTGGTCAGTCAATCCCCAGGTAATAACCCATTTAACACACATAAAGTATTTCTATTGCAATAGTAGATTTTTAAATATTGAATATTTTAATTACTTCAAATGTTTGCACCAATGTTTATGTCAAACACTGCATTAGTGCCCTACAGGCCTTAGCTTGCAAGTTTAATTAAGCGCGTAACACTTTCAAGACATCGGTCAGGCTTGACTTCAAATAATATTGCTTTAAAGGATAACGAGTGTCACAGCTACGAAGTACAAGCCACTGACAGCCTGGTAGGGCAATGCCTGCCATGGTGTGGTGTACTGTCTGACTACCACATACAAACTGCTCAGTAAAAAAATCTGGGTCAGTTCAAGATGTATAAACAAAGTTAAGCACCAAATGGCAGCAATTGCCACATATAGTAATGTACAAACATTTTAGGCAGGGGTGACTGCCTTCAAAATTGGTTGATCATACACCTGACTATAATCCTGCAAAATCCCTGACTTTGTGTACGCCCCTGTGTGTGTACACTTTGTGTGGACCTGCCTAAAACTTGTCAAAAAACAACTCATGCCCATGAAGTTCTTTCAGCCTTATGGGTGTTTTAACAATAAACATGTGGATGGCTAAAAAGTAGAGGCGGGCCGTTATCGGCGTTAACGTGCTGCGTTAACGCGAGACTCTTATCGCGCGATAAAAAATATATCGCCGTTAATCTATTCTCAAAGTTGGGTTGGGAGCTGGGTCTATACTACACAAACTATGATGACTTTCACCAAAGATCTTAGATTCTACAAAGATAAGCCAACATAATACGTTACTATGGGACCAAAATGCCAACAAATTCCTATTTCGAACTCTTAGAAAATAATTTAGTGTGTCTGTAAAGCGAGCTAGCAAGCTAACGAACTAGCTCTAGCTCATTCAAGTGAATAGTAGTAACTATAACAACATCATGTGCTAAACGCTAACAGCGATTGGGCTCACCTTGAATTTAATACATTGCTGTAGCCCTATAACTTTATATTACTTTGTCTGCTTACACTATAACCAGTAACAGTATCTAGGTGGGTGTTAGTGACAGCTTTCAATTCAAAACATTACGTTAGCGTAGTTCGCTAGCGTTAGCGCGCTAACAACCACATAGTAAGTGGTTGCTGCCTGACCTGAAATAAAGCTAATTTTCTCAAAATCCAAACAGTAACAACTTACACTATTAGGCTTGAAATTATTACAAATAGTTGCAGATTGTGACACATGATTCCAAAAAACCCTTAACAACTCCAGAAAAACGTAATGACCAATTTATTAGTTAAACTCCACATGTGTCCCATTCATTTCAGTAAAACGAACCTAGAATCTGCTCTGCACTGCATAAAGGGGGATTCCCCCCTCCCCCTTGCGAAAATAGAACACGGAAGCAAACGGCTCCCTTCCTCAACACTTTCTGCTTTCACCTTGATATTTTAGCGCGGATGTATACCCTACCTCTATATTTTAATGCGGATGTATACTTAGCCGAATTGCACTGAAGGGGACTCCTGCCACAACTGTCCCATGCGAGAGACTTTTTTCTTTAGCAGGCCATATTGTGCAGAAAAGGAGATCTACTTTGCCACCAGAAAATGTGAACAAGCTGGTCTGCCTAAGTGACTGGTGGAAGAAGGAGAAATAGAGCTTGGACTGATTGACACAAAGCTACTGACTGTAAACAGTTCATCACAACTTCTTATGTAGGCTTACAGTTCAAAATCCATGTTTCATGTTTCATTTAGTTCATGTTTAACTAAATAAACAGCTAGTAAACACAAGTACATTTTATTGAACATGATTTATTTCCATCACCAAGTATCAAAGTAGAACAGCTTTTTCAAGCAGTTAGTGATGCATTTTGGAAACAGGAGATGAGCCCCTGGTCTACTGTGCCACCTGGCTTAAGAAACCCGTTCTCAAAGACTTACTTCTAGTCATTATTTAGGTAGCACACATTCTGAATGCCTTCAGCAGAATTCAAATGAGCCATTTTAATCTAGATTAATCTATATTAATTTTATGATTAATCTAGATTAATCTAGATTAAAAAAATTAATCTATGCCCACCACTAACAAAAACAAATGCATTAATCATGTCTCGCAGGACATCATTGATCAGGGCCTGAAATACTGCTGGGGCATTGGTGAGGCCAAATGGTATCACCAGATATTCATAATGGCCTGAGGGAGTGTTGAAGGCCGTCTTCCACTCATCCCCCTCCCGGACGCGTATGAGATGGTATGCATTACGCAGGTCCAGCTTTGAGAAGATGGTAGCCCCCTGGAGGAGGTCAAAGGCTGTAGATATCAGTGGGAGTGGATATCGGTTGCGGACTGTGATCTTATTAAGTCCTCGGTAATCAATGCAAGGCCTTAGTCCTCCATCCTTCTTGCCTACAAAGAAGAATCCTGCACCAGCTGGAGAAGTTGAAGGGTGGATAAACCCAGTGGATATTGCATCTCTAATGTAGTCATCCATTGCCTTCCTTTCAGGTAAGGAGAGAGAGAATATGCGCCCGCGAGGAGGACTGGTGCCTGCCAGAAGGTCTATGGAGCAGTCATAGGGTCTGTGGGGTGGAAGGGTACATGCCCTTTGCTTGCTGAACACCTCCTTGAGATCATGATACTCAGTAGGGACATTGGTTAATTCAACAGGGTTCAGAGACTCGGGCTAAGGTAAAGGACTAGAGAAAAGGCAGGTTGCATAACAAGTAGGACCCCACTCCAAGACTGACCCGGTGGCCCAATCGATGTGAGGACTGTGGAGTCTGAGCTAAGGAAAGCCCAAGACCACTGGAAACTCAGGAGAATCAATTAAAAACAGGGAGTTGTTCTCAAGGTGATCACCCACCCGGATGCGGAGGGGAGAGGTGGTTAAAGTCACCTTCCCATCACCGAGAGGCTGGCCATCGAGGGCAGAGACAGTAAGAGGGTCCGGCAGGGTCACTAGGGGAATTTTTAGGGAATGGGCTAGACGTGAATCAATAAAATTCCCAGCTGCACCAGAATCCACCAGGGCTCGACAGGAGTAGACACGTTCCCCCCAGATGGTGAGTGGGAGACAGGCGCCAGAGTCTGGGAGGCTAGGAGACAATGTACTTCCCGTCACAACCCTCCCTCGGCTGGACGGGACTGGTCTTTTCCCAGGAGCTCAGGACAAGAGAGTCGGAAATGACCAGGCTTACCACAGTAAATACAACACCTCTCCCTCTGACGACGATCCCTTTCTGCTTGAGAGAGACGGGTGTGTCCGAGTTGCATCGGCTCAGATGTACCAGTAGAGGGCAGTGGTTCCATGGTGAAGTTAGGGCGTTCAGGGTTGCTCTGGTGACTGACCTGGTCCCTCCTGCGCTCGTGGAGATGGTTATCCAAGCGAATAGACAGAGAAATGAGGGTCTCCAGATCATCCGGCACCTCTGTGGCTGCAAGGTAATCTTTCAAGGAGTCATTTAATCCACTGAGGAAAACCGAGAGTAGAGCTGTCTGATTCCAGCCACTCTCTGCCGCCAGAGTACGGAAGGTTATGGCGTAGTCAGAGACACTATTTCCCCCTTGACGGAGCTTTAGAAGCTTCTTCGCGGCTTCCTGGCCCACAGCTGCCTGATCAAATACCTTGAGCATGTCATGCATGAAGAGTTGTACATTAGAACATTCAGGGCCTTGATTCTGCCAGATTGCCGTGGCCCAGGCTAAGGCTTTCCCAGTCAGGAGGGTTATGATGTACGCAATTTGAGAGCGGTCTGAAGGGAAGGTAGTAGGCTATAGCTCGAATGTTAGCTGGCATTGCGTTAGGAAGCCTCTACACCCACCTGTGTTGCCATCATAGCGTTGAGGCGCAGGCAGTCGTGCTCCACCCTCTGGGGTTGAGGGAGTGATGGGGCAGCTGATTGCAGGGAGGCAGGTGTAGTAGATCGCACGTCAGGCACAGGCTGCGCCAGCTGCTGAAGGAGCTGATCATGATGAGCGAGCGTGGCTTGTGTTCTGAGCAGGGCTTCACCATGAGAATCCATAGTAGTACCGAAACTGTTGAGAGCAGCCATAATCCTTTCAAATTCAGACACAGAAACACTTACTCTTCCCTCTGCTTCTGCTGAGTCGGTCATGGCTGAGTCTTGGGTTTAGAACCCGGGTCTCCTGGATGACAGTCAGTAGTAAATCCCACTAATCCACCAAGCTGACAGTTTTAACTCAATTGCAGACAGAGGTAAGTCTTTAGTAAAGAGGTTTTAATCCAAATGGACAAATACAAAAGCTCAGAAGATCCAAAAAGATGAAACAAAGGGGTACGTAATCCAACAAAGAGTATAGCAGGCAGTATAACAAAACACTCAGGAGATCCGAAAGAAAAGTTCCATAAAGCACAGTTCAAAACTCAAAAGATAATCCAAAGATAATTCCACTTCAGGCAGGGCACAGGTACAAAAGCAAAAAGTAATCCATAGGGCAAAAAACAGGCAGTCAAGACAGAACATCCAAGGACAAAAAACACTAGGCAACAACAAGCAAACACTGAAAACCAAGAGAGAGATTCTTACTGTGTACTCCTTGAAGACTCAGCAAAGACTGAGGAAAATCACAGGGCTAAAATACTAGTGAGTAATTGGATAATGAGGCAGGCACATGACCAGTGTAACAGGGTGCAGGTGACTGTAATCAACCAAGGACATAATGGAAAAGTAACACAACATAGGCACAGCTCGTGAGGGTGACATCTAGTGGTGAAAACAAATAAGTGCAGAGTACGACAGGAAAAAAAGTCCAGAGCGTGACAGAAACTGGGTTACATCGTTGTGGCCAGAGTCATTAAGTGGTTTTCCAAAACAGGTTCCACTTGGAACAAGCATTGACAGGATCAATCAAAGACATAGGGTCCACACACTCAGAGTCAAATGCGCAAGTTGACTTCAAAAAATAAATGCATGACTGCAGCCAGCATTGTTGCAGAGGTTGCAGAAGTGGGAGGTCAGCCTGTCAGAGCTTAAATATGGTGCACAGTGCAATAACCCCATCTGCATGACCATCCTCCAAGAGGAAAGCCTTTTGTAAAGCTTGATCCCAAAAAGGCCTGAAAACTGTTTGCTGATGACATGCAGTCCAAAAGATTGAATTCCTAAAACCATGTCTGACTTTAATAATATAAACTTTTAGCTTAAATGGTGTCAGGAATGTGTGGCAGCAGCCTGTTGAAGAGTACCATTATAAGTGTGCCTTGCCTACAATCAAGCCTAGTGGTGGTAGCATCGTGGTTTGGGGCTGCTTCAATGCTGCCAGCACTGGGAAACTGCAGTTTATTAAAAAAATCATGGATTCTGACTTGTGCTGTAGCATTCTGAAGCAGAAAATGACACCCTCCCTTCAAAAACTAGGACACACTGCAGTTTTTTCAACATGATAACAACCTCTAACACATCTCCAAGATTACCACTGCCTTCCTGAAGAAGTTGAAAGTGAAGGTAATGGAGTGGCCAAGTATGTGTTCAGACTTGAACCCTATTGAGTGCCAGTGGGACATCCTTAAGCAGGAGGTGGAGGAGTACCAGTGTTTAAAATCTGCCAGGTCTGTAATGCCATCATGGAGGAATGGAAAAGGGTCACAAAAACCATCTGTGCCGCTGGGGTGAATTTCATATTAAGGCAGTGCTATCACTTGATGACAGACTGTTCAAAGGGCCTGTGACCATAATCATGTCTTTCTTCTTCATCTACATCAACATTATCATTATCATGTTCGCCTCTCTGCTGAGCAAGCCTATGTTCAAGGACATGCCTCCTTCCTTACATCCTCTTTGCACACATGTTCTGTAACAACTCTATGCAGTTTGTCTTCTCCTCAATCATCACCAAGGTCCCCTTTTTTTTTACATCAGACCAACTAAAGCTGTGTGCTCAATCTGGCCATCATGTCTCTCAAGCACTACACTGCCATCTTGCTATTCTTTAAGCCACAGTGAATGTGCCACTAAGAGAACATATGTGACAATTGCTGCTATTTGGTTCTTTGGGTTTCAACTCAACTTTGTTTATACATCTTCAACTGACCCTGTTTTTTTTTACTGAGTAGTTTTTATGTGGTAGTCAGACAGTACACCACACCATGGCAGGCATTGCTCTACCAGGCTGTCAGTGGCCTGTACTTTGTGGCTGTGACGCTTGTTATCTTTTAAAGCGATATTAATTGGAGTCAAGCCTGACGATGCACCTACCACTTCCATTGTTAGCCTTCTGGGACAAACGATAAAAAATAATTAAACTCTGCAACAGGCTAAATCAATTTTGCTCCTCAGTACACATACCAATTCGGTATGATGTTTTAACATGCCAATTTTCATTTTACACCGAAGTTCTCCTTTAATACACCTTGTCAAGCTGAAGGTACAAAAAGTGTTTGGTCTTCTTGGTTGCAATGGTTGACAAGTTATTCCACAAAAACTGATTTTAGCTTCATCTTTTGTAAGATTGTAATTTTGTGCAACTCAGCACCAAAATCAAAACATGTTCCCCCATTTTTCAGTATTCCAGGAATCCTCAGCACAAAATCAGTGGGAAAAAAGCAACAACAAAAAAAACTAGATGTACCGCATAGCGGTACATGGTATGACCGCCGCAGTATATTGAAATGTGGGAACTGTTGGCATGATAAGTGTGTGGTAGAGCAGTGTTGTGAGGTGAGAATTTCTGTGAAAATGATTTTCTGAAAGTGGGCATGGATGTGGGTTTTGAATGAATGACATTGTGTGTGTTTGTATAGTGTGTAGGAGTGATTTGTGAAGGCAAGGAATAGGCAAAATCAGATTTTGTACAATTACAGCGCCCCCTATGGACCAAATTGTATGGCATGTGCTGTGGTTTTAGAGGTCTTTGTGCTGAACCGTGCATGATGTATTTTGTGCAGTTCCCACTTTCTCGGTCCAAGATATTGGCAGTTCAAAATCCCAATTTTTGCATTTACCCATATCACTAGGTGGCGCTATGCTTCAAGTGAGTGCCTTTGGGCTGGGTTGATACGCCTCTGTAACACCAGCATACTAACACAAAATCGCTGTCTTGGGCAAAATTGTTGCAGAGTTATTTAACAAAAACAGTTTTTTGACACCTAGCTTCGCCAATAAACATCGCCCCCCTATGAGGACATGTCACAAAATTTAGTACACATGAAAAGAAAGCTGTTTAGAGATGGCATGTCAACTTTGACCAAACTTGAGCAATTAAAAGCCAAGATATGGACTGTTGAAGAATTTTAAGCTACGTGTTAAATGTTCATTGACGTGTAACTTCGAAACGGTTTATCTCAAGATAAATCCTTTGATAACTTTTTGTCAGCATTGTCTGTAGATGACATATACCAAATTTGGTGAGAATCACATGAATGGCCTATGACGAGTTCGTTCAGATTCGTTTTCGCAATGTTAAAATTTCACGGAAATTGTTTTTGTTGGAAGTGGCCGTCGACCAGTGCTTTCAATGCGTGAGGGTCAATAGATTTCACGATAAAAAAAAAGTTGTTGTAAACATTAGCATTCTCTAGATAATAGGCAAAATGACATTTTCTAAAATTACAGCGCCCCCTATGGACCAAATTGTATGGCATGCGCTGTGATGTTAGAAGTCTTTGTGGTGATCATGCATGATGTATTTTATGCAGTTCCCACCTTCTCGGTCCAAGATATTAGCAACTCAAAATACCAAGTTTTGCATTTACCCTTATCACTAGGTGGCGCTATGCTTCAAGTGAGAGTTTATGGGCTGGACCGATATGCCTCTGTAACACCGTCATACTTACACAAAAATTTTGCCTTGGGCAAAATTGTTGACAAATTATTTAACAAAAACAGTTTTTTGACACCTAGCTTTGCCAATAAATATCGCCCCCTATGACGAAATGTTAGAAAATTTTGTACACATGAAAAGAAAGCTGTTTAGAGATGGCATGTCAACTTTGACCAAATTTGAGCAATTAAAAGACAAGATATGGACTTTTGAAGAATTTTAAGCTACGTGTTACATGTTTATTGACGTGTAACTTCGTAACGGTTTATCTCAAGATAAATCCTTTGATAACTTTTTGTCAGCATTGTCTGTAGATGACATATACCAAATTCGGTGAGATTCACATGAACGGCCTATGACGAGTTCGTTCAAATTCGTTTTCGCAATGTTAAAATTTCACGGAAATTGTTTTTATTGGAAGTGGGCGTCGACCAGTGCTTTCAATGCGTGAGGGTCAATAGATTTCACGATAAAAAAAAAGTTGTTGTAAACATTAGCATTCTCTAGATAATAGGCAAAATGACATTTTCTAAAATTACAGCGCCCCCTATGGACCAAATTGTATGGCATGTGCTGTGATGTTAGAGGTCTTTGTGGTGATCATGCATGACGTATTTTGTGCAGTTCCCACCTTCTCGGTCCAAGATATTAGCAACTCAAAATACCAATTTTTGCATTTACCCTTATCACTAGGTGGCGCTATGCTTCAAGTGAGTGTTTATGGGCTGGACCGATACGCCTCTGTAACACCGACATACTAACACAAAATCGTTGTCTTGGGCAAAATTGTTGACGAATCATTTAACAAAAACTGTTTTTTGACAACTAGCTTTGCCAATAAACATTGCCCCCATGACGAAATGTCACAAAATTTAGTACACATGAAAAGAAAGCTGTTTAGAGATGGCATGTCAACTTTGACCAAATTTGAGCAATTAAAAGCCAAAATATGGACTTTTGAAGAATTTTAAGCTACGTGTTAAATGTTCATTGACGTGTAACTTCGAAACGGTTTATCTCAAGATAAATCCTTTGATAACTTTTTGTCAGCATTGTCTGTAGATGACATATACCAAATTTGGTGAGATTGACATGAACGGCCTATGACGAGGTCGTTCAAATTCGTTTTCGCAATGTTAAAATTTCACGGAAATTGTTTTCATTGGAAGTGGGCGTCGACCAGTGCTTTCAATGCGTGAGGGTCAATAGATTTCACGATAAAAAAAAAATTGTTGTAAACATTAGCATTCTCTAGATCAGGGGTGCTCACTAATTTTTGGCTTGCGAGCTACTTTTAAAACGGCCATGTCGCCGCGATCTACTGAGGATGATGATGATGAAGATGACGACGATGATGAAGACGATGATGATGATAAATCACTCAGTTTGCATTTTAAATGTACCTATATGCAGTTTGTTTATTGATATAAATGTTGCATTACATTTGCAGCATATAAAAATATATGCATCCATGCATAAACGGTCATGCATGCACAACTTTAATACAACTGTATTATGATATAATGAACGTTTCCAGGACAAGTATAATACATTTGTATTACTTTGCAAATGAACCTTTAGAACACAACTGTAGCCTAATACATGTGTAATTTGACTTAATTAATCTGATGATGACCTGCACTGGACTGCAAAGTCCTGAAATCGTTTGTCAATGTCCGACTGAAAATGTTGTATCTGCTCAGTGTAGCGCGCAATGTCAGTTTGGGCACACGCCTCCCTTGTTTCTCCAGCTCCGACGCAAGGTTTCTGAAGTTTCCCAAATCACGGCGCTGTAACTTTGCGGACATCGATGTCATTTTTAGTCTGAATCTGTTAACTGAGCTGATCATGTCGACCACGTTTTTGTCTTTGCAGCTCCAAATTAAGTTCGTTCAGCATGTTAGTGAAATCAGTCAAAACGCCACGTCTAGCAGCCTCTGGTTGTGACTAAGTTGCTTGTGTTCCGCATGTTTAGTGACACGAAGAAACTCCTGAATCTCGGGATAGAGCTCTCGAAATCGCTGCAAAAATTACCCCCTACCAAGCCTTTCTCTGTCTCTGTTCGCTTTTCGTCGGGAAGTCACTGTCATAGCTTTTATGAACAGTTCGATAGTGGCTCTCCACATTTCCTTTCTTCGGGATAGCAATGGCAGCTCGACAGATAAGACAAACGCATTTGGAAAACGACAGTGTGAAAAAAAAATACTCCTCCCATTCCCAATGAAAAGTGTATGTTTTCTGTTTCTTACTTGCTCCGGCTCATTTTATATATCTTCTTTAGTAGACTAGGTGATGCCTGGAACATAGATTCCTCCTCCCTCGTACTGCTCTAAGAAACCCGACGTTGGGACGCAGATTTAAACAGGGTCTGTTGATAGTGATGCTAATCGGGCAGGGCAGGACTTACACCTGCGGGGGTATGATGGCCCACTGCCGGGGTGAGGTGTTGATTGCCCATCGGAATTTCCCGCTTCCCGCGCCTATGGGCTAGGTACAAGTTCGAGCACTAGCTAGGACTCATTTTTGTTGCAGTTTTTTAGTAGCCGTTGTAGTTGTTATCATAACCCAACAAAAAGTTGGAGACAACACGCGATCTACCGGCAATGCCTTCGCGATCGACTGGTAGATCGCGATCGACGTAGTGAGCACCCCTGCTCTAGATAATAAGCAAAATGACATTTTCTAAAACTACAGCGCCCCCTATGGACCAAATTGTATGGCATGTGCTGTGATGTTAGAGGTCTTTGTGGTGATCATGCATGACATATTTTGCGCAAAATTCCACTTTCTCGGTCCAAGATATTGCCAACTCAAAATACCTATTTTTGCATTTACCCTTATCACTAGGTGGCGCTATGCTTCAAGTGAGTGTTTATGGGCTGGGTCGATATGTCTCTGTAACACTGACATACTAACACAAAATCGTTGTCTTGGGCAAAATTGTTGACGAATCATTTATCACTAGGTGGCGCTGTGCTTCAAGTGAGTGTTTGTGGGCTGGTTCAATACATCTCTGTAACACCGACATATCACAAAAATTTCATGTCATTGGGTGAAACGTTCATTGAGTTATTCAGCAAAAACTTTTGCTGGCCTCCCCCTCTTTGACGGACCCTGGCAAAGCGGGGGGGTGGCCCTTGGGGACCAAAAGCTTCTAGTCGCTCAAAAAGTTCTAGGGCTACATGCCTACAAAGATTCATGTCCTCCGTACTTCCAGTGTCCCGGAAATCGTTGACGGAAAATCGGGGAAAAAAAAAAAAAAGAAAAAAGAAAAAAAGGGAAAAAAGTCGCGGCAACACTATAATGACCGCTAACGCTAGCTTCGCTAGCGGCGGTCATAATAAAATAAAAATAAAAATCTATATCAAAGCTTAACGCTAGCACAAATTCAAAATGTGGATTTTAAAGTTAATTACCTGAAGTTAAGTAACTTAAGGACAAAAGCTCAAAGAGACTGCTGCAAATTTTCCGAAAATCAGCATCTCTACATGTATGACAGCCATTTCTTTCCAGTGTAAGTTGAATTTGGAATTTGGGAAAAATGTCAGTAGAACAAAATAAAACAAAAATAAATTCCAGCTGTATATATAACTAGCTATCTATACATACGTTTAATATCAATATTATGACAATATGAAAAATCAAGTCATATGGAGAAATATTTTTTGTTTAATCAACTGTCTAAAATGTGAAGACTATAGCATTTACATGTTGCCAGCTTACCATGCAATATGTTACATTTACCAGATTGAAGGTTCTAGGTTCTATACAAACATAAGTAAAGACCTATTTAAAATCATTATAAAGCACACATCTTAAATGAATGTATGAATTACGGTGACCAAACAGAACCAAGACATAACATTATGATGATGCTTCAATTAAATAGTTGACAGTAAGATTTTATATATAACAATACACCTTTTATTAACAGTTCAATCATGCTTCACTCCTTTTGCAAAAAATCTTGTGCGTCCATAAAAAGTCCTGATGCAGAAAAAAACCTATATAAAACACAGTAGAGAGTAACTGCGCAAGACTTACATTAAAAGTGACAAGATTAAACACCAAGTAATTTTTTCTCATAAGAAATCAAACATGCGTACAATTATAGTGATTAAATGGATGACTGTTCCTACGTGCTTGAAAAAGAGGAATGCACACTGTGTACAGTACACGACCTAGAGCTCACTTTTATAGGCAGAAATGATGTCGTCATTCCACATATGTACAGTGCCTTGCAAAAGTGTTCATACCCCTTGAACTTTTCTACATTTTGTCACATCATAACCACAAACTCAAATGCAATTAGCCTACCTATGCACTACAATTCAAATGTAGCACACAGTCAACTTCATGGCTCACGAACACACCCTCTGTTCGCTGAGTGGCTAGGAGTTGCTCGGTCCTCATACATGAATGTCAGCGACTCCAAACCCTCTGTGCAAACTAAAATAAAAGGGGCTGGTTTACCAGGCTAGTACTCTGATACCATTATGTAGAAATCAGTGCAACCAATTGTCTTCAGAAGTTACCTAATTAGTAACTCAGTCCACCTTTGTGTAATTTATTACCAGGGGTGTAGTGGGTGTGGTACGCAGAGGTATGCCATCCACCCACTTCTCCCAAGGTGAGATATTAAAAAATAACAAATATAAAATAGCCAACTTAAATGTCAAACCGGAGCTATTGGCAATGGTGAAAACAATCTGCATAGGCTTATGGGATATCTCCAGTACAGTCAAAGTACTGAGGGGACGCACAAAAAAACACCCACAAACTTACTTTAATGATCGTCATCAACCTGAGGGACCCCCCCCCCCCCCCCCCCCCAAAAAAAAAAACCAAACAAACAAACTGGAATGAGAGCATAACTTACTATGTGTTGTGCACTTCAATTTTGCTTTGCTTTTAGCCCTGCAGTAAAATGACAACTAAGCAGAAAACTATCGATTTTTATTTTTGGAAAGATGCCATCAGGATTCATACACCCAAGCCAGAAACGTTGTGTGAGCAACCAGCCAGTGCCAACACCAATGTTCTCAAAGTTTCAACTAATGCTAGCACAGTAGCAGTGGGAAGCTCTGGCAGTTCACTGTTCGCAATATGGACGGAAGACATGTGGAAGAAAAAAAGGAGACCTATCCCTGCATCGACAATAAGGACAGGAAACTAGGCTGCAAGGTGTGCTCGTCCATTAGTGATTTGTCTGTATTCAACGCCCAGGGTTCACAAATAGGAGACGAATGGCGCTTCCACAGAATCGCCCATAGTGGAACAGATAAGAGCACAATGTTAACATTTCTTTGAAAAAAAATTCTGACACATTTCCAGTGAAGTAGCCACGTTCCTCAACGCATTCAGGCTAATGCAAAAAGACAGACAATCCCTAAAGTTTGTCACAGATTGAATGCAATCTACATGAAGGCTACTTGTGCCGTGTTCTGGACCGTTTATTAGTACAGAAAAACAGGCCTTTTTCTGATCATTATAGACTGATGGAGTTACAAAGTGAGAATGGGATCAACACAGGCATTGGCTTGCACTCCCATTACAGTGCAACACAGAGAACAGATCACATGACTTCCCAAATGTGTAAAAATGCCTGCCAATGAATCTAGGCAATAGAAGGTAAAATTTCAGTCCTCAATGACGAATCAACAAGCCTAGGATGAAAAACTGCATTGATCGTCTATCTCAAATGTGAAACAGACAAGACATATGATCCACACTTTATGTTCCTAGATCTAATTGAACTTCCGAACCCAACAGTGGACACAATTCTGCAATATCTACTCAAGTGCCGGTACTCAAAACACGGTTTTGATGACACATACCTAAAGAAGCACTTAGTAGCTTTTGCAAGTGATGGAGCCAGCATAATGTTGGGGTGAAATTCTGGTGTGGCCAAATGAATGACTGAACGTTATCCCAATATTTTCACTTGGCATTGTCTAAATCATAAACTAGAGCTCGCAGTTAGCGATAGTGTGTCTGACATTAGTGGTGTAAACTATTTCCAGGCATCTCAGGTGAACTTCAGAAACAGAAAGTCCAGTCGTATCAGGTTTGCCATGAAATGAAAGCTACTCAGCGAAAAGAACCCTGATCTCAACTCCTCTACCTGACCGGCCTTGGAAAAGACTTACCATTGATGCTTCACAGGTCATCATAAAACTAAAGGCAGTGTTCGCAAGATTCGGATGTCCGGATGAGGTACTATCCGACAATGGACCTCAATTCTCATGTCAGGAGTTCAAATTGCGTTTTGGCAAACACCTGCTGTAGTCACAGGAAAAAGCGTCAGGAGAGGAGGAGGAGAGACCATCCCTACACACTCCTACTTCATCAAAACACCGCAGGGAGAGAAATTGAGGCACAATCGCTGACATTTTTAACACACCCCTGCAGCAGTGGTAGTTCCCTGCGTCCCCACTGAACATCAGCAAGGCAATGCCAAACATCAGCCTGTCCCAGCAGTCCCCACTGACACCACTTTGCCAACCACCGGTGTTGTACCACCAGACAAGCCTAATGGAGCGTTGCATACCCGGACTGGCAGACTGAGTAAACCTGTTAAAAAACTTAATTTGTAAAAAAAAAAAAGAAACATGAATTTTATTTTAAAGCTACTTTCTTTAAGAGATGAGTAATGGACTGTGGGGAGGAGAGTATTGTACACCTGTGTGGACCTTGGATTCTTTACAGCCGTCTCTGTCTGGCAGCCCTTTCTCTCTCTGGCAGCTGAATCAGCTTCAGCTGCATTTGTATATTCCAGTTCAAATACGTACGGATGTGCATGAAATATAAATGGGTCTCCATCTGCCTCAAGTTCTCTGTAGTACTCTGTGCATCTCTGGAATATTCTGGAAGCAGTCACTATGTGATGCTTTCCCTTCCAGTTTGTTATTATTGTGACGACTAGAAACTACAGCAAGGTACTACCTGTAAAAAATCTCTTTTTAATAAATGATGTGAAAAAATACTAAGTTCTTAATGCATTGTTTTGAATGCCAGGGCCCTTACTGTACTAGCAAGAAAGTGTGGCGCTACCTCAAGCTTAACACATATTATGCTATAGCATTTCAATGTATTAGTTCTACATTTCCCTAAAAGCTAACTGAAACCATGACAACTACAGCTAGTGAAACAAGTATTTCTCGGTCACAATGTCAACATGTGGTGTTGAAACAGGTGTTGTCTCCTTCTTTTGCTACAGAATGAGCCAGACACAGTGCTGACGTTCCACACAGTAAGAATGTGAATAGCTAATGGGAGGGTGATTAACAGGCTACTGCTGGATGAAATACTACATTTTTTAATGTGCGTTTTCATTCCGTCAAAAAAAATACTACAGATATATTTCATTTTTACAATCGATATATTCAAAAAATGGCGTTTCCTAAAAAACGGAAGTTCAGGAGGAGCGTAACAAAATGTTTCCTCTTGCTCGCCTTTTTTCCAGTGTTGCTTCTAAGGATGCCTTACTCCGATCGCTGCCCAATAGCCAACGCCAACATTCCCCAACTACTTCAAACCGCCAGCAGCTACTTTAAATATTTTCTCCGAGCTTCAGTCGACTTCCCGGTCTCCCTGTCCTGCCCAGGCAAATTCTGGCATCGCTACGGAGCCTACCCTCCTGCTTCTCTCCCTCTGTCCGCTAAAGCTGCCACACACCCTGCCCTTTGCATCGGGAGCGCATTTAACTTCCACATTTGCGAGGCTTGTGAATACCCAACCAAAGGTGCGTGCTGCGCCGCCTCCAAAGCTGTAGCGACCGCGTCCCTACACCTTCCCTATCCCCTTAACGCCGGGTGTCCACTAGCAAGCGAAGCAAACTCCGCACCGCAGAACCCCTACTCATTTCTATGGGACGCGACCGACCGTTAATTCCGCTTCTGCATAGAATTGTGGGTAGGCTGCGCGGTCAACTCGAGGGGTCCGGCACGACCAAAAGTTCAGCCATTCCGAACTTTATGCAAATAAACGCGTCCAACACGGGGCGGCTAGCCAATAGCAGATCAACAGTGTATAAAGCAGGTATGACGTAGGACAATGATTACAGTACATTTCACGGTCAACTCACTGTCAAAATGAACGACGAGAGGTTGATTATTGTTGTTTTTCTCACCCCTGCTTGTATGACCGCACCCTTACATTAGATTAATATTTCTGGTCTTTGCACATGTGTAAATAACATACAAGAAATATTTCCCGCCCTTCCATGACATTCGCGGATCTGGGATGCGTTTCCCAACACCATAGTTGCTAACCAGTTAGCAACTTAGTTGGTTGGCAATGGGAAATTGCATTGCAACCAACAAAGTAGCTAACTTAGTTAGCAACTACGGTTTTGGGAAACGGACCCCTGATCAGAACTACACACACCCAAGCGTCCGAAGGGGAGGGGGGATGCGGAGAGACGGAATTCGCATCGCTTGCTAGTGGACACGGGGCGTTAATGTCTCAGCATCTTGAAGCGCATTCGCACCGGCACACCATCCCCGCCGTTATGGTGTCTCTTCCCCGGAGCCGTGCCATCACCACCTAACCCATTGCGGTACTCTACAGGCCTCTGCTCGCTTCAACACCAAGCCTCTGTTCCTCCCACTCTGTTACTGACATGTCTATATCAATCCGTGTCGATGCAGATATGAATGGCGGCTCTTACACCTTCGCACATATTGTATGCCGTAAAGGCGTACTATGCATCTGTAGTTTGTATCTCTTAGGTGGTGCGCTCAATTCGTTCATCTTCAGTGGGTTTATTTTGGATAATTAGCGCATGAAAAGACATTGTGGTACTTGTATGTCTGTTAGCAGTCTAATAAAGATGCTAACCATGCTATAACTGCCCATCAACTAACTGTGTAACAGTGATTAGCTAGTGTTTGTTAGCCGTGATACTAGCTGCCTTACCTGTGCTACTTGCTGATTTCGCTGCTAACAATGCTAATACTAACAACAAGGTCTGATTACGTGGTGGGATATTGGCAACTTTTGCTCCCAAGCAAATGCAATTTACTCAGATTTTGCGTACGTTTGCACTGAATAAACGTCCATTTGGGTAATCAGCGTACAGAAAATTGGTTGTGGCACTTGTATGTATGTTAGCAGGCTGGTAACAATGCTGACCATGCTAAAATGCTGAGCAACTAACCGCGTTTAACAGTAATTAGCCAATGTTCGTTAGCCGCAATGCTAACCGTGCTACCAGTGTTACTTGCTGACTTTGCTAACGTTGTTAGTGGCTATGCTTACAATGCTTCTGACTAACAAAGTTTGCTCATTCAGCCTTCGGACGAAAGGTGAAGCGTGTTCAAGCTCCAAAAGAAGTCCAGTCGTTTACAGCCTAGCTCCTTTGATTGCTATGGCCCGGATAAATGAGAATCTACACACACAATGTCTGTTTTCGTGGTGGGACGTTAGCAACGTTTGCTACCAAGCAAACTTATAATGACTGGTTCCTTCGAAGTATTACTCAATATAATTCGGTTACATTATCTTTAGTAGCTTTGGCAACGTATTTAGTTTCACTAAGGTTCCCTTTAAATGTGGTTCATGCTGACCAGTACCTTGATGAAGCGACTCTCATTTCCACATGCTGGTGCTTACACACGGTTGAATCGCCCACCACTCCGCAGAACGGTTTTACTTCTTCATCGAACCCGACACGGTGTACCCCGTACGCATGTGTAAATTAGCAGAATTCCACATTAGCAGACATCTTTATCAAATCATCTGGTCCTTAATTTACTGGGTCGCTCCTTCACTCCCATTATAGTCATCCCTCTCCTGTTTTTGAGCCAGCATTTGTACTGAATGAAATAGCACCCCCGATCCCCCTAACATAGCCCATTGGGGCTATGAGGCGAAACAAGGTATTACACTCCTGTGGCATCAAGCCCGAATTGGCCTACCAGTCACCACGAATGACGAAAAACATTTTGGCATTATTGCTGGGCTAGCCATCCTACGCAGGCACCCACTTCTATGCTCATCCCAGAATTTTCCTGCTCGTGTTCACTTTCTTTACCATTCTCAAAGTTCCAGTTATTTTCATACGCATATTGTATTTTTTCTTCTAGGTTCAGTTACCTTCACATTACCCCGTTATGTCTCCTTTGCAATTGTCCTGGGGCACAAGTGTGCGGTGTCTCACCATGCATCATTCTCGTTCCATCGTTTCGTTTATTTGCCAATAAGATTTCATATATCCAGAATCTAGCTATTTTAATTTATAGCGCACAATATGCACAAGTTTTGTCAGGGTACTGGTATGCATATCAGTTTGATACCTGCAGGATTCCTTACACTGCAGCCTGCGTGGCTGCAGATGGAGTACGCTTGCTAACTACTTTATCAATCACTACAGGCCAGCAGATCTCTCCTGCAGTCGTTAAAGCATTGTTTACAGGTGCACACACATGGTTGGCAGGAGTTGTTTGATGCACCAAACTTGCTCTGCTAGGCTATGCTATTTTCTCTATTTTGTCTGCAATAAAGCTTCAAAACTAGGTTGTTTGCAGCATCCATTACTTATACAACGCACACAGAGAAGAAGCAGGAGAGGGGAGACAACCCCTGTCACACCCCAAGGCAACACAAACTGAATAAATACTTTAACATCACTGTGGGACTGGCTGTCTTCTACAGAGGCACCTATTCTATGTTCACCGCTGCTTGTTTTAGGCTACACTGCCGCTGCCAGTGTAGGGCTTGGAACCCTTCCGCCTGTTGGAGCGCGCCGGATGTTGAACTGCACTGCTGCTCGTTTTAGGCTACACTGCCGCTGCTAGCGTAGGGCTTGAAACCAGTGCCCCTATTGGAGAGTGCCGAATGTTGAACTGCCGCTGCCAGTGTAAGGCTTGGAACCGCGCCCCTACTGTAGGGTGACCAGACGTCCCGGTTTGACCGGGACAGTCCCGATTTTTAGTCGCGTGTCCCGAGTCCCGACAAAAGCCCGTCGGGACGCAAAAATGTCCCGGTTTTCACCCAACACCACATCAAGCTGCCCAAATTACAGCGATCGCATATACAAAACTGTTAAATTGAAGCCTAATGAAGTTTCCAGTAATTCAGAGTCAATGTGTGTGTGTGTGTGTGTGTGTGTGTGTGACAATGGTAGGTGCGCTCTGGGAAATCTTTGCAGTCAATGTTACAATGTATCTTGCAGTATACAGCGGTCGTGTTTTAACCATAGACTGTATATAAGAACGGTTTTAACGGTTTTCTTCGATAGCAGACTAGACTACTACACGGCAATGCCTAAGAGAATGTGCACGCGCATGACGTCACACATAGTGTCCCGGTTTTAGACTCTGGAAATCTGGTCACCCTACCCTACTGGAGAGCGCTGAATGTTAAACTGCACCGCTGGTCGTTTTAGGCTACACTATGGCTGCCAGTGTAGGGCTTGGAACCAGTGCCCCTACTGGAAGCTGCTGGATGTTGAACTGCATTACTGTGTCTTCCTGGGCTGGAATATATTTTGGAGGTTGAACCACCCACGGGAAACGGGCCCTCCTGGAAAGGGCCCAGTAGCCTTTAGCATTTTATAGACTTTAATTCTTTTCAGCGCCACTTTGAAATCAAATAACTTTACACGTAGGTTAATAGCGTTTTGCCTGTAACTGTAATTTTTTTCATAATCTTGAAAAAGTCAGTGGTGTAACACATGTCCACTCTTGGCTGTCCAACCCTGAGTAGCCATTTTGCAATGGTGCTGGTAAAGGAATATTTCCCAGACTTCCCAATGTTTTTTTCACAAAATTGGCAAGAGAGTGGTTTTTCTTTGGGTAACATGGGTTTTCGCCTTTCCCTGAGAGTGTGACTGACAAATAATCTAAAATAATTTAGTCATGTTCTGTAGGTCCAAAAAAAAAATGGTGGCTACATAAAGGGTAATGTATTTTGCACGAAACATCAAAGGGCAACGCATCGGTTTTGGTTCACGCCTCAGAATGCTCCCCTTCGTGAATTCCCACATGCTGGAAGCTATCGCGCTAGTTCCCACGCACGCTTTGTCTGCCGTGTTTATTTTCGCCAAGAAAATTAAGGAGTACCTGCATACTCTGGTCAATGCATCAGCTCTAGCAGCAGAACTAGTTCATCTCACGGACAGTGATTTCGCTTTGCCTTCCAGAATTCAGGATATTGCCTCTGGCTGCGGCCCCGGACCTGACTCCAGTACCATCATTGACAGAAACGTCTTCGGTTTAATGCCTCAGAATGTTCTCCATCGCAAATTCCTACACATTTGAGGCTATTGCACTAGCCTGGGTGTGCCCATACTGCCTATGACGCTGCATTTTCATTTCGCAAGCAAGTCAGTCTTGCCAAGCTGCCTGTCTACACCGTTTCTGCTCCGGCAAGAATATCGGGCCAATGAAAATCGAGCATTTTAAAATGACAATGACTCGGTAGTTTGTTGACCGGAAATCTGTCTGAGTCACTGTCAACATGGCGAACGTGGAGCAAACACAAGATTTCAATGCAGCTGTAGCTGCTGTTTTGGAGGAATTCAAAGGCAAGTTCTCTCTGAAAATACAGCAAAGGGCAGCCCTTGAAGCATTTGTTGCGGGAAAGGACGTTTTCGCAATGCTACCGACCGGCTTCGGTAAAAGTTTAATTTAGCAGTTAGCCCCACTGGTAGCCAAGTCGATTGGGCTTTGCGAGAACGCTGTTGTTGTGGTCATTTCGCCTTTGATCGCACTGATTCATTTTTCGAATATCAATATTAAATAACCAACACCAGCCACTCTCATGTTTACGGAAGCCCTGAACCGCACAGAGGTAAAAAAAAATGGAGATATTATCTCGTTATTTCGAGATACTATCTCGTTATTTCGAGATATTATCTCGTTATTTCGAGATACTATCTCGTTATTAGGAGATATTATCTCGTTATTTCGAGATACCATCTCGTTATTTCGAGATAGTATCTCAATGAAGATTAACGTCTTGTACTACAGTGAGAGGCTCTTTCAACTCAGTTGAAGCATATAAATGGAGATTTCCCTCAATAATAAAGGGACTGACACCACACAGTCCAATTGGACATATCGTATTTAACAGTAGCTTAGGCCTACTGTCTAGCTGGGGGTCATCCCTATGTTCCCCGGGTCCTATGTTCCCCGGTATCATAGGACCCTCTTTCCAAAAAAGGGTCCGATGTTCCTCGCTCAATCCAAATATACTGTGGCCACGCATAGGCGTTGCTTGTTGTTGTTGTTCTGTGGTTGGTTGGTTCAAACGCACTTCTGGTAAGATGCGCAAGCAATGCTTGTTCAATGGCTACTTTTAAGCGTTGCAATATGCACTAGTTTTCTTTTTGATGATTAGTCCATATCATTTCTTACAACTTGCCACGCTGTTTATTAAATAAACTGCAGAACATTGCAATCGCTGTTTATTTAAAACGACAAAAGAAACTGCAGAACATTGCTATAAACTGCAAAACATTGCTATACTCTTATTATTTGTGCCTGTTTGCTTACTAAAACATAAACATAAATGGCTATACAGGCTATACATGTTGCAACATTTCTGCCAGTTCAGCTCGCCTCTCTGCCGCAGCAGCAGGTACATCGGGGTTCAACGCGTTGTGCGCCGAAAGCGGTACAACAACGTTAGAAGACGGGAAACAAAAGCCAAGCAAAAGCCAACAAACTCAAAGGAAACATCAAAAATAAACGGAAGGTATAGGTCCATCAAACCATTAGTCCACTAGTTTTCTTTTTGATGATTTGTCCATATTATTTCTTACAACTTGCCACGCTGTTTATTTAAAACGACAAAAGAAATGGTAAATAAACTGCAGAACATTGCAATCGCTGTTTATAAAACGACAAAAGAAATTGTAAATATAAACTGCAGAACATTGCTATAAACTGCACAGCATTGTTATATTCTCATTATTTGTGCCTGTTTGCTTACTAAAACATAAAAATACGTGGCTATGCAACACGGTCTCACCCCCTTGTGCTATACAGGCTATACATGTTGCAACTTTTCTGCCAGTTCAGCTCGCCTCTCTGGCGCAGATGCAGGTACACCGGGGTTCAAAGCGTTGTGCGCCTCTAAAATAGCTTTTCAACAATGCGCCAGTGACGAAAAAAGGACCTTTTTATTGATCAAAGGCGCAAATGGTTTATGCCTCCTCATAATAGCATCTGGTGCGCTTTGCGCCAGATCACACCTCTTCTTATTGCTGACCCGCCGTCACGGCGCAATGTCATCTGCTATCTAGACCATGTGATTTTTTGCCTGAAAAAATGAACGTTGCGCTGGCACAGAATAGCAATGACAGCATACGCATGTCGCGAATACACAATGCGCCGCGGCAAAATAGGGACCATTGTCTGAATAAAATTTAGGCATGTGACGAAACAGTGGCAAACAAACAGAACAACAACAAGCAACGCCTATGCGTGGCCACAGTATATTTGGATTGAGCGGGGAGCATCGGACCCTTTTTTGGAAAGAGGGTCCTATGTATATATTATTTGTGCCTGTTTGCTTACTAAAACATAAACATAAATGGCTATACAGTCTATACATGTTGCAACATTTCTGCCAGTTCAGCTCGCCTCTCTGGCGCAGCAGCAGGTACATCGGGGTTCAACGCGTTGTGCGCCGAAAGCGGTTGCAGAAATGTTGCAACATGTATAGCCTGTATAGCCATTTATGTTTATGTTTTAGTAAGCAAACAGGCACAAATAATAAGAGTATAGCAATGTTTTGCAGTTTATAGCAATGTTTGTTTCTTTTGTCGTTTTAAATAAACAGCGATTGCAATGTTCTGCAGTTTATTTAATAAACAGCGTGGCAAGTTGTAAGAAATGATATGGACTAATCATCAAAAAGAAAACTAGTGCATATTGCAACGCTTAAAAGTAGCCATTGAACAAGCATCGCTTGCGCATCTTACCAGAAGTGCATTTGAACCAACCAACCACAGAACAACAACAACAAGCAACGCCTATGCGTGGCCACAGTATATTTGGATTGAGCGAGGAACATCGGACCCTTTTTTGGAAAGAGGGTCCTATGATACCGGGGAACATAGGGATGACCCCCAGCTAGACAGTAAGCTACTGTTAAATACGATATGTCCAATTGGACTGTGTGGTGTCAGTCCCTTTATTATTGAGGGAAATCTCCATTTATATGCTTCAACTGAGTTGAAAGAGCCTCTCACTGTAGTACAAGACGTTAATCTTCATTGAGATACTATCTCGAAATAACGAGATAGTATCTCGAAATAACGAGATAATATCTCGAAATAACGAGATAGTATCTCGAAATAACGAGATAATATCTCGTAATAACGAGATAGTATCTCGAAATAACGAGATAATATCTCGAAATAACGAGATAATATCTCGAAATAACGAGATAGTATCTCGAAATAACGAGATAATATCTCCATTTTTTTTTACCTCAGTGCGGTTCAGGGCTTCCGTACATGTTCACCTCACAAGTCCGACAAAAATCATTTAACGCCATTTTTATATAACTACAGGCTACTACTACTTTTTGTTTGGATCAAGCAGTTTCTTTCGCTGGGTATACGTCAGAGGGCAGAGTGGTGTGATTGGCTGAAGCTTCGTCCAGTAGCAAACAGAGGCATTTGAAAGAGGGGGGTTAAGCCCGCCTTCTGAGAAATGGGTTTACAACACAGCTTGGCCAGACCAATGCTCACAGAGCATTGACAAGTCGCGATAGCCAGGCTACTATTGCACCATGCCCATGCACGCTTTGTGTGCCCCGTTTATTTCAGCTAATAAAATCGAGGAGTACCTGCGTACTCTGACCAATGCTTCAGCTGTAGCAGCAGAACTAGTTTACTTCCCAGTCAGCGAATCGCTTCCTAGCTACCATATTTCTCTAATGATTAAAGGTATCCGTAAGGCCAAACCGGTTACTCTTGACTGTCGGCTCCCCATCACCATTCATTTGCTGATTTCCTGCGTTCATCCCCCCATTCAGACCTAACGCTGATGGCTATGTTCATTCTGGCGTATTTTTGGCTGCTTAGATGTAACGAATTCACGACTTCCAGTGCCAGTTTCAAACCTCAAATTCACCTACGTGTCTGCGACCTACAATTCTAGATTCTACTTTCTAAATCTTTCGGGATCGATCATGCCTCTCGGGTGCTCACGTGTCCCGTCAGACTTCTGCCGAACAGTCATTCTGCCGGGGCCTCGTGGATGCACCTTCTGATCCGTCCTGCCACGCAGAGCCTGGAACAAGAGACGCTCGCCAACTTTATTTATACATGCTCATTTCTCATCGCCACCTGAGATCGATCCCAAATGCTTCTCGGGTGCTCGCATGTCCTACCAGTCTTGTGACAATTAGGAAAATCAAGTCATATTGAGAAAGATTTTCAGTTTAATCAGCTGTCTAAAATGTAAAGACCATAGCATTCACATGTTGCTAGCAATGTTACATAAAAGCTTTACAGTGAAAAAAAATTATAGCAAAAATAAAAATGTAACTACAGTATTATCTGCTGTTGTTGTAGATTGATAGCTCATTCATGCCCTGTATAAGAAATTAAATGGGTTTTTCATAACACCCTAACATCCTCATTGTATGGTTCCAGAGGGCTTCACCTTTTTGTATCCACACCTGACATAGTAGAGAAATAAGGGTCGAACAGCATCGTCTCTCAGGCCGTAGATCAGGGGGCTCAGGCACCGAGGCAGAAGGAGAACAAAGAGAAAGTTCATATAACGCAGGTCATGGAATAAACGACTACTGCTAGTCATAGCCAAGGCTCTCTCTATGGTTCCATAAATAAACGAGTTAACACAGAGTACTAACTGACCAAAATGCAGCAGTATGGTCTTATGTGCCTTTTTAGCAGAGTCTTTTTCTGTTGAGGCAGATCGAGCTGCAACTACAACATTAATGTAGCTGAAAATTAAAATGGCTGTTACAGTCACAAACAAAAGGTAATTAAAGCCCTGAAACATATCTATTTGCCATTGTGACAAGATAAACCTCTCTCGACTGCAGTACATGAAATCTTTAAAAGAGACTGGACTCACCATCAGTGAATAAATTACATCTATTACAAGATTTACTGAACTAAAGATCCATATGAGACCGATAGAAACACCAGCTGATTTCTGGTTTACAATCTCACTGTGTCTTAATGGAAAACAAATGGCCACATAGCGTTCAAGTGACATCACAGCCAGATTCAAAGGTGCATTGTGAAATGTTGTTGTTGCAAACAGCACAAATAATGCACACAGAACTTTAGGAATCATCTGTAAGTTCACACTCAGAAGATAGAGCAACATGGACAGCATTAACTGGACTGAGTCATTGCAGAGCATGTGGGCAAATAGGATATAGCGAGGCAGCTCTTTAAACACAGGCTTACTTAGAAGAGTGTGAAACATGATGCTATTAATAAAGATGAAAACCAGGGCCATGAGAATGGCCACAATATGTCTAGACATTGGCCCCTCTGTCATTTCCACCTTAAAAAACTGCTGATGCACCAGTGGGGTGCCCTCAATGGACTGATTATTCATGGTCATTAGGTTCTATACAAACATAAGTAAAGATCTATATAAAATCATTACAAAGTACATATCTTAAATGAATGTATTAATCACAGTGACAAAATGGAACCATGATGTAACAATCTGATAATGCTTAAATTAAATATTTGACAGTAAGATCTTTTATATAACAATACACCTTTTCTTAACAGTTCAATCATGCATCTTTCCTTTGTAAAAAATCTTTTGTGTCAATGAAATGTCCTAATGCAGAAAGAAAAACCTTTATAAAGCACAATACACAGTAATTTCACAAGACTTGTAAAAACCATATACATACAGTCTAAAAGTCTTTTTCCCTTTCCCAAGTACAATACAACAGAGCTTTCAAAAATCGTTAAATGGATGACTGTTGCTACACGCTTAAAAAAGCGGCATGCACGTTGTGTACACAACCTAGAGCTCACTTTTATAGGCGTCCATACCTCTTGAACTTTTCTACATTTTGTCAAATCACGACCACAAACTTAAATGTATTGTATTGGATTCATTCTACAAATTTGAAAGACAGAAGAGGGGTACACATCATATGAGCCATCTGGACAGATGTTGTGTTTGTACACTCACCTTTATAGGCAGCTATGATGTCATTTTGCCCACATGTGCCCATTCCTGTGTCCTTCCCAAAGGTCTCTGGACTCTATGGCTACAACTGGCGGTGGCTCTCAGTATATTACTGTCATGTAAGTCTGACAGCTGTACATATTTACTTGTTTTTCTCTGTCTCGTTATCTGTAAATGCCTTGTAACAGATGTATTATTGCAATGTGTGTTGAGAGAAGAGTCCTCTGGTGTGAGCCTTTTGTGTCTGTAAAGATCGTCTGTAGACTGATTACCACTCAGCTGAGACAGCAGCAATGCTGACGTGCAGCTTTTGTTTTTTTGTATGTTTTTTTCTGTAGGCCTTAGCAGATTGTCCACATTCAGACTGCACTTGATTACAAAGTCCCTGTGACCATAATCATGTCTTTCTGCTTCATCTGCATTAACATTATCATGTTCAGCTCTCTGCTGAGCAAGCCTATGTTCAAGGACATGCCTCATTACGTCCTCTTTGCACACACGCTCTGTAATGACTCCATGCAGTTTGTTTTCTCCTCAAGGTCCCCTTTTGCTACATCAGACCAACTTAAGCTATGTGCTTATTCTTACTCTTAATCACCTTCAGGAAGGCTCCCTTCAATCTGGCCATCATGTCTCTGAAGCACTACACTGCCATCTGCTTTTCTTTAAGCCACAGTGAATGTGCCACTAAGCAAACATACAGTAATGTGCAAAAATTTTAGGCAGATGTGAAAAAAATGCAATCAACTAGGAATGCCTCCAAAATTGGAAATGTTAATCATTTATGTTCATCAATTGACAAAATGCAGTTAATAAACAAAGGAGAAACCTAAATCAAAACATTATTTGGTGTGACCACCCTTTGCCTTTAAAAGAGCATCAATTCTGATAGGTATATTTGCATACAGTTTTTGAAGGAACTTGGCTGGTACCTTGCGCCAAACATCTTGAAGAACTAACCACAAACCTCTGTGGATGTAGGCTTCCTGACATACAACGAATTTGGTGTAGATGGTTGATCATATACCTGACTATAATCCTGCAAAATCCCTGACTTTGTGTGTACCCCTTTGTGCGAATTGATACTGGTTTGAAGGCACCTGCCTAAATCTTTGCACAGTACTGTATCTTTTTAGTAGTGGTGGGCATAGATTAATTTTTTTAATCTAGATTAATCTAGATTAATCATAAAATTAATATAGATTAATCTAGATTAAAATGGCTCATTTGAATTCTGCTGAAGGCATTCAGAATGTGTGCTACCTAAATAATGACTAGAAGTAAGTCTTTGAGAACGGGTTTCTTAAGCCAGGTGGCACAGTAGACCAGGGGCTCATCTCCTGTTTCCAAAATGCATCACTAACTGCTTGAAAAAGCTGTTCTACTTTGATACTTGGTGATGGAAATAAATCATGTTCAATAAAATGTACTTGTGTTTACTAGCTGTTTATTTAGTTAAACATGAACTAAATGAAACATGAAACATGGATTTTGAACTGTAAGCCTACATAAGAAGTTGTGATGAACTGTTTACAGTCAGTAGCTTTGTGTCAATCAGTCCAAGCTCTATTTCTCCTTCTTCCACCAGTCACTTAGGCAGACCAGCTTGTTCACATTTTCTGGTGGCAAAGTAGATCTCCTTTTCTGCACAATATGGCCTGCTAAAGAAAAAAGTCTCTCGCATGGGACAGTTGTGGCAGGAGTCCCCTTCAGTGCAATTCGGCTAAGTATACATCCGCATTAAAATATAGAGGTAGGGTATACATCCGCGCTAAAATATCAAGGTGAAAGCAGAAAGTGTTGAGGAAGGGAGCCGTTTGCTTCCGTGTTCTATTTTCGCAAGGGGGAGGGGGGAATCCCCCTTTATGCAGTGCAGAGCAGATTCTAGGTTCGTTTTACTGAAATGAATGGGACACATGTGGAGTTTAACTAATAAATTGGTCATTACGTTTTTCTGGAGTTGTTAAGGGTTTTTTGGAATCATGTGTCACAATCTGCAACTATTTGTAATAATTTCAAGCCTAATAGTGTAAGTTGTTACTGTTTGGATTTTGAGAAAATTAGCTTTATTTCAGGTCAGGCAGCAACCACTTACTATGTGGTTGTTAGCGCGCTAACGCTAGCGAACTACGCTAACGTAATGTTTTGAATTGAAAGCTGTCACTAACACCCACCTAGATACTGTTACTGGTTATAGTGTAAGCAGACAAAGTAATATAAAGTTATAGGGCTACAGCAATGTATTAAATTCAAGGTGAGCCCAATCGCTGTTAGCGTTTAGCACATGATGTTGTTATAGTTACTACTATTCACTTGAATGAGCTAGAGCTAGTTCGTTAGCTTGCTAGCTCGCTTTACAGACACACTAAATTATTTTCTAAGAGTTCGAAATAGGAATTTGTTGGCATTTTGGTCCCATAGTAACGTATTATGTTGGCTTATCTTTGTAGAATCTAAGATCTTTGGTGAAAGTCATCATAGTTTGTGTAGTATAGACCCAGCTCCCAACCCAACTTTGAGAATAGATTAACGGCGATATATTTTTTATCGCGCGATAAGAGTCTCGCGTTAACGCAGCACGTTAACGCCGATAACGGCCCGCCTCTAGTTTTTGTGTACTTGGACGACATATTGAATTTTTCCAAGTCTCTCCAGGAGCACCGCCATCATGTGCGCCAAGTTCTCCAGAGACTCCTTAACTCATTCGATGCCAATGACGCGAAAACGCGTCTTTTACGATAGTAACGCCCAGTGCCAATGACGCGTTATCGAGTCAATTGCGTTTTTTTACAGGGGAGGTGGGGTAATCATCTGATCTAGCTTGTGTACAAAAATCAAAGTTGTAATCACAAGGGAACCCATTCTGTGGGTAGTACCAGTATCAGTGTGGATATGTGATCATCTAACATTGTCTCAAAGAAGAGACACTGGACCTGGCTTGCTCAATTGCTCGCAGTTTTGCACACTGCTAGCTTGATCAAAATAAATCCTGTCAGCACGTATGTTAAAGCTACTGTTTTCCTAGCAACATCTCACGTTTAGCTTCTGCAAGCCACCAATAGATTAATTTCACTTTAGGTAATGCATAATGAGCAGCCTGTCGCGCTGTTTCATAGATAGCTACACCTGCACTTGACTGACCCGTCTGCGCCGACAGCAAGTCACTGACGACCCAGCTCTCTACATTTGGTAAAGCGCACGGATTCACTGCACTCTCCCAACATCATAATTTTCTGTGCTATCATTCTCATGTGTTAATCTAGTTGTTCTGTGTGCGGATCCTGTGGAATACGATGTTATTTTGCTCTGAAGGCGTTGTATATTTGGTTCGGTTTCGGTTTGCCTATCCCCTCTCTGAGCCAAGTTCCCACACTAAAATGTTACAATGTTTTATTTTCGTGTTTGGTGACGTTCAGAAATATTACATTTATTACCAATACTAGATGTATGGACCGGTATTTTAGGTCGTGTTTATAGGTCTTCTCTGCTGTACACACACATGCATACACACGCGCGCACACACAGGGGGAGAGCTAGAAGCACTACAGTTACAGTATAACATAGTGTGCTGTACATAAATAGCTGCTAAATAATGTTGCCAGCGTTATTTTTGGTGCAGTATACAATGGGATCACTTTTCATAATGTTTGAGATGTCTCTGAAGCAAAAACAATTGTAATCAAAGACATTTTCTGCTTGAAATGTTGCTCGTTACAAAAAGCCGTTTTTCTCAGTATTTTGGTCAGAAATCAGCATTTTTAGTTACACCCACCCATGTTCTCCAGACAATTGCTAAGGAATGGAAAGAGGTACAAACAATTTTTTTTTTCTGATGATAAAGGAAAGTCTGGAGTTTCTTTTGGTATGTTTTTTGTTGACACAGACATAGAACTCAATTTTCTGTGGGTCTTGAAAAAACACTGAAATGTTCAAAAAATCCTGGCACTGGGACGTGACCAACTTTGAAAATGGCTGGCACTGAATGAGTTAAGAACCACCTGTTCGTAAAACCAGAGACGTGTGAGTTTCATGTTTCTGAGGTCTCCTTCCTTGGCTTCATCCTTAAAGAGGGTCAGGTTCAGATGGACTCTAGGAAGACATCAGCTGTAAGAGACTGGCCAGTCCCCAAGAATGTCAAGCAGGTGCAGCAGTTTCTGGGATTTGCCAACTTTTATAGGAGGTTCATCCGGAACTTTAGTTCAGTGGCTGCTCCTATCTCTGCGCTGACTAAGAAGACTGGACAGGCCTTCTCCTGGTCTACAGAGGCTGATGGGGCATTCCAGTCTCTCAAGATGCACTTCTCTTCAGCGCCGGTCCTGGTGTTACCTGACCCTTCCTCACCTTTTGTGGTTGAGGTGGATGCATCTAGTGTGGGCATAGGGGCCATCCTGTCCCAACGGGCTGCCGATGGGAAACTGCATCCTTGTGCTTTCCTTTCCCACCGTCTAACACCCACTGAGGCCAGGTATGATGTGGGGGACAGAGAGTTGCTGGCAGTTAAAATGGCTCTCTCAGAGTGGAGGCACTGGCTAGAGGGGGCCACACACCCTTTCCTGGTATGGACTGACCACCGGAACCTGGAGTACCTTAAGCAAGCTAAACGCCTTAACCCTCGGCAGGCTCAGTGGTCCTTATTTTTTAGCCGCTTTAATTTTGCCTTGTGCTATCGCCCCGGTTCCAAAAACGGTAAACCTGACGCCCTGTCAAGGCAGTTTGAACCTAACACCACGGAGGACGAGTTAAGGTCTGTCATTCCTCCATGCCGGATCGTAGCGCCTGTTCGCTTTGGAATTGAGACCGTGGTCAAGAAAGCACTCAGGCAAGACCCCGGACCTGGCACTGGACCTGCTGGGTTGCTGTTTGTTCCAAGACGGGTTAGGTCGAAAGTGTTGCAGTGGGGACACTCGTCACACCTCACGGCACACCCTGGAGCTCACAGGACCCTTGAGTTTCTGCAAAGACGCTTTTGGTGGCCTGAAATGAGGGAGGAGGTCAGGGACTTTGTAGCTGCCTGTGACATTTGTGTCCATAGTAAAGACCCCCGTCAATGCCCCCAAGGGGTGCTACTTCCTTTGCCCATTCCAAAAAGACCCTGGTCCCACCTGTCCATGGACTTTGTCACAGGGCTCTCAGTTTCAGAGGGTAATTCAGTCATTTTAGTAATTGTTGACAGATTTTCTAAGGCCTGTAGACTCCTTCCTCTCTCTAAATTACCTTCTGCTCTATACTGCTAAAGCTGTTTTTAACCATGTTTTCCGAGTGTTTGGTCTCCCACAGGACATTGTCTCCGACAGGGGTCCCCAGTTCTCCTCATGGGTGTGGCAGGCCATCTGCAGGCTTATTGGCGCCACTGCTAGCCTGTCGTCTGGGTTCCACCCGCAGTCCAACGGGCAGACCGAGAGGGTGAACCAGGAGCTGGAGGCGGCCCTGAGGAGCTTGGTTGCTGGGAACCCGTCCTCATGGAGCTCCCGCTTGCCATGGGTGGAGTACGCGCACAACACTCTCCAGTCATCTTCCACTGGGTTCTCACCATTCCAGTGTCAGCTGTGATATCAGCCGCCCATGTTTCCTGACCAGGAGGAAGATGTGGCGGTGCCCTTGGCCATGCACTTCGTTAGACACTGCAAGCGGACCTGGAGGAGGGCACGTCTGGCTCTCCTTCGCACCTCTGAAAGGGTTCAGCGGCAAGCCAATCGACGGAGAAAGCCAGCCCTCCATTTCCGGGTGGGACAACGGGTGTGGTTGTCCTCCAAAGACTTACCGTTGCGGGTGGAGTCCCGTAAGCTTGCCCCTCGTTTTTTTGGCCCTTTTAAGATTATCCGTAGGGTGAACCCTGTGTCCTACAGACTGGAGCTGCCTAGATCCATGAAAGTTCACCCCACCTTTCATGTGTCCCGTTTACGCCCGGTCTTCTCTTCCCCTTTTGTCCCTGCTCCGAAGCCCCTGCCTCCGCCCCGGATGTTCCAGGGCCATCCTGTCTTCACGGTTCGCCGACTGCTGCCGACTGCCGAGCATTCTGTCACGCTCTGGACTTTTTTTCCTGTCGTACTCTGCACTTATTTGTTTTCACCACTAGATGTCACCCTCACGAGCTGTGCCTATGTTGTGCTACTTTTCCATTATGTCCTTGGTTGATTACACTCACCTGCACCCTGTTACACTGGTCATGTGCCTGCCTCATTATCCAATTACTCACTAGTATTTTAGCCCTGTGATTTTCCTCAGTCTTTGCTGAGTCTTCAAGGAGTACACAGTAAGAATCTCTCTCTTGGTTTTTCAGTGTTTGCTTGTTGTTCCCTAGTGTTTTTTGTCCTTGGATGTTCTGTCTTGACTGCCTGTTTTTTGCCCTATGGATTACTTTTTGCTTTTGTACCTGTGCCCTGCCTGAAGTGGAATTATCTTTGGATTATCTTTTGAGTTTTGAACTGTGCTTTATGGAACTTTTCTTTCAGATCTCCTGAGTGTTTTGTTATACTGCCTGCTATACTCTTTGTTGGATTACGTACCCCTTTGTTTCATCTTTTTGGATCTTCTGAGCTTTTGTATTTGTCCATTTGGATTAAAACCTCTTTACTAAAGACTTACCTCTGTCTGCAATTGAGTTAAAACTGTCAGCTTGGTGGATTAGTGGGATTTACTACTGACTGTCATCCAGGAGACCCGGGTTCTAAACCCAAGACTCAGCCATGACCGACTCAGCAGAAGCAGAGGGAAGAGTAAGTGTTTCTGTGTCTGAATTTGAAAGGATTATGGCTGCTCTCAACAGTTTCGGTTCTACTATGGATTCTCATGGTGAAGCCCTGCTCAGAACACAAGCCACGCTCGCTCATCATGATCAGCTCCTTCAGCAGCTGGCGCAGCCTGTGCCTGACGTGCGATCTACTACACCTGCCTCCCTGCAATCAGCTGCCCCATCACTCCCTCAACCCCAGAGGGTGGAGCTACGACTGCCTGCGCCTCAACGCTATGATGGCAACACAGGTGGGTGTAGAGGCTTCCTAACGCAATGCCAGCTAACATTCGAGCTATAGCCTACTACCTTCCCTTCAGACCGCTCTCAAATTGCGTACATCATAACCCTCCTGACTGGGAAAGCCTTAGCCTGGGCCACGGCAATCTGGCAGAATCAAGGCCCTGAATGTTCTAATGTACAACTCTTCATGCATGACATGCTCAAGGTATTTGATCAGGCAGCTGTGGGCCAGGAAGCCGCGAAGAAGCTTCTAAAGCTCCGTCAAGGGGGAAATAGTGTCTCTGACTACGCCATAACCTTCCGTACTCTGGCGGCAGAGAGTGGCTGGAATCAGACAGCTCTACTCTCGGTTTTCCTCAGTGGATTAAATGACTCCTTGAAAGATTACCTTGCAGCCACAGAGGTGCCGGATGATCTGGAGACCCTCATTTCTCTGTCTATTCGCTTGGATAACCGTCTCCACGAGCGCAGGAGGGACCAGGTCAGTCATCAGAGCAACCCTGAACGCCCTAACTTCACCATGGAACCACTGCCCTCTACTGGTACATCTGAGCCGATGCAACTCGGACACACCCGTCTCTCTCAAGCAGAAAGGGATCGTCGTCAGAGGGAGAGGTGTTGTATTTACTGTGGTAAGCCTGGTCATTTCCGACTCTCTTGTCCTGAGCTCCTGGGAAAAGACCAGTCCCGTCCAGCCGAGGGAGGGTTGTGACGGGAAGTACATTGTCTCCTAGCCTCCCAGACTCTGGCGCCTGTCTCCCACTCACCATCTGGGGGGAACGTGTCTACTCCTGTCGAGCCCTGGTGGATTCTGGTGCAGCTGGGAATTTTATTGATTCACGTCTAGCCCATTCCCTAAAAATTCCCCTAGTGACCCTGCCGGACCCTCTTACTGTCTCTGCCCTCGATGGCCAGCCTCTCGGTGATGGGAAGGTGACTTTAACCACCTCTCCCCTCCGCATCCGGGTGGGTGATCACCTTGAGAACAACTCCCTGTTTTTAATTGATTCTCCTGAGTTTCCAGTGGTCTTGGGCTTTCCTTAGCTCAGACTCCACAGTCCTCACATCGATTGGGCCACCGGGTCAGTCTTGGAGTGGGGTCCTACTTGTCATGCAACCTGCCTTTTCTCTAGTCCTTTACCTTAGCCCGAGTCTCTGAACCCTGTTGAATTAACCAATGTCCCTACTGAGTATCATGATCTCAAGGAGGTGTTCAGCAAGCAAAGGGCATGTACCCTTCCACCCCACAGACCCTATGACTGCTCCATAGACCTTCTGGCAGGCACCAGTCCTCCTCGCGGGCGCATATTCTCTCTCTCCTTAACTGAAAGGAAGGCAATGGATGACTACATTAGAGATGCAATATCCACTGGGTTTATCCACCCTTCAACTTCTCCAGCTGGTGCAGGATTCTTCTTTGTAGGCAAGAAGGATGGAGGACTAAGGCCTTGCATTGATTACCGAAGACTTAATAAGATCACAGTCCGCAACCGATATCCACTCCCACTGATATCTACAGCCTTTGACCTCCTCCAGGGGGCTACCATCTTCTCAAAGCTGGACCTGCGTAATGCATACCATCTCATAGGCGTCCGGGAGGGGGATGAGTGGAAGACGGCCTTCAACACTCCCTCAGGCCATTATGAATATCTAGTGATACCATTTGGCCTCACCAATGCCCCAGCAGTATTTCAGGCCCTGATCAATGATGTCCTGCGAGACATGATTAATGCATTTGTTTTTGTGTACTTGGACGACATATTGAATTTTTCCAAGTCTCTCCAGGAGCACCGCCATCATGTGCGCCAAGTTCTCCAGAGACTCCTTAAGAACCACCTGTTCGTAAAACCAGAGACGTGTGAGTTTCATGTTTCTGAGGTCTCCTTCCTTGGCTTCATCCTTAAAGAGGGTCAGGTTCAGATGGACTCTAGGAAGACATCAGCTGTAAGAGACTGGCCAGTCCCCAAGAATGTCAAGCAGGTGCAGCAGTTTCTGGGACTTGCCAACTTTTATAGGAGGTTCATCCGGAACTTTAGTTCAGTGGCTGCTCCTATCTCTGCGCTGACTAAGAAGACTGGACAGGCCTTCTCCTGGTCTACAGAGGCTGATGGGGCATTCCAGTCTCTCAAGATGCACTTCTCTTCAGCGCCGGTCCTGGTGTTACCTGACGCTTCCTCACCTTTTGTGGTTGAGGTGGATGCATCTAGTGTGGGCATAGGGGCCATCCTGTCCCAACGGGCTGCCGATGGGAAACTGCATCCTTGTGCTTTCCTTTCCCACCGTCTAACACCCACTGAGGCCAGGTATGATGTGGGGGACAGAGAGTTGCTGGCAGTTAAAATGGCTCTCTCAGAGTGGAGGCACTGGCTAGAGGGGGCCAAACACCCTTTCCTGGTATGGACTGACCACCGGAACCTGGAGTACCTTAAGCAAGCTAAACGCCTTAACCCTCGGCAGGCTCGGTGGTCCTTATTTTTTAGCCGTTTTAATTTTACCTTGTCCTATCGCCCCGGTTCCAAAAACGGTAAACCTGACGCCCTGTCAAGGCAGTTTGAACCTAACACCACGGAGGACGAGTTAAGGTCTGTCATTCCTCCATGCCGGATCGTAGCGCCTGTTTGCTTTGGAATTGAGACCGTGGTCAAGAAAGCACTCAGGCAAGACCCCGGACCTGGCACTGGACCTGCTGGGTTGCTGTTTGTTCCAAGACGGGTTAGGTCGAAAGTGTTGCAGTGGGGACACTCGTCACACCTCACGGCGCACCCTGGAGCTCACAGGACCCTTGAGTTTCTGCAAAGACGCTTTTGGTGGCCTGAAATGAGGGAGGAGGTCAGGGACTTTGTAGCTGCCTGTGACATTTGTGTCCATAGTAAAGACCCCCGTCAATGCCCCCAAGGGGTGCTACTTCCTTTGCCCATTCCAAAAAGACCCTGGTCCCACCTGTCCATGGACTTTGTCACAGGGCTCCCAGTTTCAGAGGGTAATTCAGTCATTTTAGTAATTGTTGACAGATTTTCTAAGGCCTGTAGACTCCTTCCTCTCTCTAAATTACCTTCTGCTCTTCTGCTCTTTTGGTCTCCCACAGGACATTGTCTCCGACAGGGGTCCCCAGTTCTCCTCACGGGTGTGGCAGGCCATCTGCAGGCTTATTGGCGCCACTGCTAGCCTGTCGTCTGGGTTCCACCCGCAGTCCAACGGGCAGACCGAGAGGGTGAACCAGGAGCTGGAGGCGGCCCTGAGGAGCTTGGTTGCTGGGAACCCGTCCTCATGGAGCTCCCGCTTGCCATGGGTGGAGTACGCGCACAACACTCTCCAGTCATGTTCCACTGGGTTCTCACCATTCCAGTGTCAGCTGTGATATCAGCCGCCCATGTTTCCTGACCAGGAGGAAGATGTGGCGGTGCCCTCGGCCCTGCACTTCGTTAGACACTGCAAGCGGACCTGGAGGAGGGCACGTCTGGCTCTCCTTCGCACCTCTGAAAGGGTTCAGCGGCAAGCCAATCGACGGAGAAAGCCAGCCCTCCATTTCCGGGTGGGACAACGGGTGTGGTTGTCCTCCAAAGACTTACCGTTGCGGGTGGAGTCCCGTAAGCTTGCCCCTCGTTTTGTTGGCCCTTTTAAGATTATCCGTAGGGTGAACCCTGTGTCCTACAGACTGGAGCTGCCTAGATCCATGAAAGTTCACCCCACCTTTCATGTGTCCCGTTTACGCCCGGTGTCCTCTTCCCCTTTTGTCCCTGCTCCCAAGCCCCCGCCTCCGCCCCGGATGTTCCAGGGCCATCCTGTCTTCACGGTTCGCCGACTGCTGGACTCCCGCCGTGTTCGGGGCTCGGTTCAGTATCTGGTCAACTGGCTGGGCTATGGGCCTGAGGAGCGGTCATAGGTCCCCTCTCGGGATGTTATCGACAAGTCTCTGATTAGGGACTTTCACCGGCGCTGTCCTGACCGTCCTGGGAACGTCAGGGGCCGTTCCTAACGGGGGGGGGGGGGGGGGGTTCTGTCACGCTCTGGACTTTTTTTCCTGTCGTACTCTGCACTTATTTGTTTTCACCACTAGATGTCACCCTCACGAGCTGTGCCTATGTTGTGCTACTTTTCCATTATGTCCTTGGTTGATTACACTCACCTGCACCCTGTTACACTGGTCATGTGCCTGCCTCATTATCCAATTACTCACTAGTATTTTAGCCCTGTGATTTTCCTCAGTCTTTGCTGAGTCTTCAAGGAGTACACAGTAAGAATCTCTCTCTTGGTTTTTCAGTGTTTGCTTGTTGTTCCCTAGTGTTTTTTGTCCTTGGATGTTCTGTCTTGACTGCCTGTTTTTTGCCCTATGGATTACTTTTTGCTTTTGTACCTGTGCCCTGCCTGAAGTGGAATTATCTTTGGATTATCTTTTGAGTTTTGAACTGTGCTTTATGGAACTTTTCTTTCGGATCTCCTGAGTGTTTTGTTATACTGCCTGCTATACTCTTTGTTGGATTACGTACCCCTTTGTTTAATCTTTTTGGATCTTCTGAGCTTTTGTATTTGTCCATTTTGATTAACCTCTTTACTAAAGACTTACCTCTGTCTGCAATTGAGTTAAAACTGTCAGCTTGGTGGATTAGTGGGATTTACTACTGACTGTCATCCAGGAGACCTGGGTTCTAAACCCGAGAGTATCAGTTTCATGGTTTTGCTGATCTTTTATAGCATAGGCCATCATTGTGTGAAGCAACAATTCAATTTCTGACGTCCTCACAGTTTTTTTTTGCCATGAGAAATCATGTTGGACATCCAGTGGCTAGTATGAGTGAATTAAAGTCAAAACATTAAAATGAATAGCTCTAATACATGACACACATATTTGTATAGTCCAGCTGAGTGGACCAAAACACAAAAATTAAGAATTGGACAGGTGGGTTTTCATGGTTGAATGATATGTATAATTATCATTCAGGGTGTACTCACTTTTGTGGCCTCCTATTTATACAAAAATGTATGTGTATAAAGTTATTTTCAGAGGACAGTAAATTAATACTGCTACACAAGCTGTACACTGACTACTCAAAAGCATATCCAAGTTTCATTTTTGTAGCACTGTCCCTTGAAAAGATATAGCACATTGTTTCCTGAAATGTGAAGGGTGTACTCACTTCTGTGAGATACTGTATGTCTAGAGAAGGTGGATTATATAAGCCTGCTTTCTTTAGCCCAGCTTAGTGTTTGTATATGGTTTGAAACTGTCATGTGTATCATGAAAGTGATTTTAATTATTATTAGTAGTAATAGTAGTGGTTGTTGTTGTAGTAGTTGTAGTAGTATTGTCATTTTTATTATTATTAGCTCTATTATTGTGGCTGAGAGCCACCTCCAGTTGTAATGGTGGAGTCCAGAGACCTTTGGGAAGGACACAGGAATGGGCACACATGGGCAAAATGACATCATAGCTGCCTATAAAGGTGAGTGTACAAACACAACATCTGGACAGATGGCTCATATGATGTGTGCTCCTCTTCTCTCTTTCAGATTTGTTGAATGAATCCAATACAATAACTTTACGTTTGTGGTCGTGATTTGACAAAATGTAGAAAAGTTCAAGAGGTATGGACGCTTTCACAAGGCACTGTACATATGTGGAATGACGACATCATTTCTGCCCATAAAAGTGAGCTCTAGGTTGTGTACACAACGTGCATGCCGCTTTTTCAAGCGTGTAGCAACAGTCGTCTATTTAATCACTATAAATGTACACATGTTTGATTTTGATTTCTTGTGTGAAAAAAATTCACTTGGTGTTTAATCTGGTGTTTAATTTGATGTTATCTCTGACCCCTTTTCTGATTTTTGAAAGCTCTGTTGTACTGTGCTTGGGAACGTGAAAAATACTTTTATGTTTATGTATATGAATTTTACAAGTCTTGCGAAATTACTGTGTATTGTGTTTTATACAGGTTTTTCTTTCTGCATCAGGACATTTCATTGACACAAAATATTTTTTGCAAAGGAAAGAAGCATTGTTGAACTGTTGAACTGCATCATCAGAATGTTATATCATGGATCCGTTTTGTCCCTGTGATTAATACATTCATATAAGATATGTGCTATGTAATGATTTTATATAGATCTTTACTTATGTTTGTATAGGCCTAATGGCCATGAATAATGAGTCCATTGAGGGCACCCTACTGGTGCATCAGCAGTTTTTTAAGGTGGAAATGACAGAGGGGCCAGCGTCTAAACTTATTGCGGCCATTCTCATGGCCCTGGTTTTCATCTTTATTAACAGCATCATGTTTCACACTCTTCTAAGTAAGCCTGTGTTTAGAGAGCTGCCTCGCTATATCCTCTTTGCCCACATGCTCTGCAATGACTCAGTCCAGTTGCTGGTATGTATGACATTGTATCTTATGACTGTAAACTTACAACAGATTCCTAAAGCTCTGTGTGCATTATTTTTATTTTTAGCAACAACAACATTTAACAATGCACCTTTGAATCTGGCTGTGATGTCACTTGAGCGCTATGTGGCCATTTGTTTTCCATTAAGACACAGTGAGATTGTGAACCAGAAATCAGCAGGTGTTTCTATCGGTCTCATATGGATCTTTAGTTCAATAAATCTTGGAATAGATGTAATTTATTCACTAATGGTGAGTCCAGTCTCTTTTAAAGATACCATGTACTGCAGTCGAGAGAGGATTATCATATCACCATGGCAAATAGATCAGTTTCGGGTCTTTAATTACCTTTTCTTTGTGACTGTAACAGCCATTTTAATTTTCAGCTACATTAATGTTGTAGTTGCAGCTCGATCTGCCTCATCACAAAAAGACTCTGCTAAAAAGGCACATAAGACCATACTGCTGCATCTTGGTCAGTTAGTACTCTGTGTTAACTCGTTTATTTTTGGAACCATAGAGACAGCCTTGGCTAAGACCAGCAGCAGCCGTTTGTTCATGGACCTGCGTTATATGAACTTCCTCTTTGTTCTCCTTCTGCCTCGGTGCCTGAGCCCCCTGATCTACGGCCTCAGAGACAATGCTGTTCGACCTTTATTTCTCTACTATGTCAGGTGTGGATACAAAAAGATGAAGCCCTCTGCAACCATACACTGATGATGTTAGGGTGTTATGAAAAACCCATTTAATTTCTTATACACAGCATGAATGTGCTATCAAACTACAACAACAGCAGATAATAGTTACATGTTTGTTTTTGCTATACTTTTTGTCACTGTAAAGCTTTTATGTAACATTGCTAACAACATGTGAATGCTATGGTCTTTACATTTTAGACAGTTGATTAAACTGAAAATCTTTGTCAATATAACTTGATTTTCCCAATTTTTGTAATAATGATATTGCAAGTATATATATATATATATATATATATATATATATATATATATATATATATATATATATATATATATATACATTTAAAACCCAGGACTTTAATTTATAAAATAAATACAATTATAGCATTTTAGATGGGATTTGTGAATATTGTATTGTAACATATTCAATTTATTATCCTGTCTGAGCCTATCATCATTATCTTCACCGCCCTCCCTCGACAGGGAGCTGTTTGAACTGTTGTAAACAACAGTTCTAAATGAATTATCCAACTACAACTACCGCAGATAATAGTTACTTTTTTATTTTTGCTATACTTTTTTTTCACTGTAAAGCTTTTATGTAACATATTGCTAGCAACATGTGAATGCTATGGTCTACATTTTAGACAGTTGATTAAACTGGAAACTATTCTATTACTATTCTAACTCATGATAATGATATTACAAGTATATGTAGGTAAATATATATAGGACTTTAATTTATAAAATATATAAAACTATAGCATTTTAGATAGGTTTTTTAAATATGGTATTGTCCTGTCTGACCCTATCATCATTATCATCACTGCCCTCCCTGAAGACGGAGCTGTTTGAACTGTTGTAAACAAACATCTAAATCTCAGTGAGTTTTTTCCTAAGTACTTGCAATTAACACCATTAGAAACTTTAAAATCTACTTTTTCGAATATATCGATTGTAAAAATGAAATGAAAACACACATTAAAAAATGTAGTATTTCAGCCAGAAGCAGCCTGTTAATGACCTTCCCATTAGCTATTCACATGCTAACTGCGTGGAAAGTCAGCACGGTGACTGTCTCATTCTGTAGCAAAAGGAGGAGACGACACCTGTTTCAACACCACATGTTGACATTGCGACTGAGAAATATTTGTTGCAACGATGCATTAAGAACTTTGTATTTTTTCACATCATTTATTAAAAAGGGTTTTTACAGGTAGTACCTTGCTGTAGTTTCTAGTCATCACAATGATAATGAACTAGAAGTGAAAGCATCATGTACAGTAGTGACTGCTTCCAGAATATTCCAGAGATGGTGTAACACAGAGTACTACAGAGAACTTGAGGCAGATGGAGACCCATTTATCATGCACATCTGTACTTTTTTGAACTGGAATATACAAATGCGGCTGAAGCTGATGAAAGGGCTGCCAGAGAGAGACGGCTGTAAAGAATCCAAGGTCCACACAGGTGTACAATACTCTCCTCCCCACAGTCCATTACTCATCTCTTAAAGAAAGTAGCTTCAAAATAAAATTCATATTTCTTTTTCAGAAATTTAGTTTTCTTAACAGGTTTACTCAGTCTGCCAGACTTGGTATACAACGCTCCATTAGGCTTGTCTGGTGGTATGACACCGGTGGTTGGCAAAGTGGTGTCAGTGGGGACTGCTGGGACTGATGATCGCCTTGCTGACGTTCAGTGGGGACGCAGGGGACTGACACTGCTGCAGGAGCGTGTTAAAGATGGTGGCGATTGTGTCTCAATTTTCTCTCTCTGCAGTGCTTTGGTGATGTAGGAGCGTGGTGTGACGCTCTCTACTGTGACTACAGCAGGTGTTTGCCAAAACTTCTGGTGGTCCAGCTTGATGAGAGTAGGATCACCTGGTTTCAGCGACGGTAGAGGTCTTGCATCATGGCGGTGATTGAAGTAGAAGGCTTGTTTCCGTTTCTCACTTGTATCTTTGTTCCTGACTACCTCCAGATCAGGCCACTCTGGCTAAGGATTTGCCTCCAGTGCTGGCAGGGTTGGCTATGTAACACACCGCTGTGAGAGTCACTCTTATTCTGCTGGCATTGTAGTGCACTGCGCAACAGTGCATCAGCCACAGTCAAGGTTTTTCCCAGTGCATATTCCGCAGTTGGTTTGAATCTCATGAGCCTCATGCGTAGCCTTTGGCATCTTATTGCCATACTGTCCAAGTCTTTTTTGTTCATGAGGAGAACTAGGGGGTTATGGTCTGTGACCAACTTGAAGTCTGCCAGACCACACAGGTACTTTTTTCGAATCTCTCGCAAGCCCACACACTCGCCAAGCACTCCTTCTCAATCTATGCATATCCGGTTTCTGCATCAGGCAATCGGCGAGAGCAGTATGCAGCTGGTTTCCAGTCATTATCATGCAGCTGTATCTGTATGCCAGCTGTAGCAACTGCTGGCATCAGCTGAGACGGCAGTTGGTCTGTTCACATAATAGAACTTCAGGACTGTAGAGGTGAGGCATTCTTTGATCTGTTGAAACGCCTCCTGCTGGGCATGGTCCCATACCCAGACTGACTTGGATTTGAGGAGTTCATACAACAGCTGGCCTAGTATTGACAAATTGGGTATGAATTTCCCTAGATAATTGAACATTCCTAGCGCACGTTTCAGCTTCTGGACATTGTGTGGTGCTGGTAGTTGACCTTGTTGGGGTCGGGTCTCACCCGATTCGTCGATAACCAGGCCCAGAAAGTGAAACATGTTTTGTCTGAACTTGCACTCCTGGGGCCTCATGTACTAACACTTGCGTGGATTTCCTACTGATTCTGTGCGTACGTGAAAAATCTGGAAAGATGCGTACGCACAAAAAAATCTAGATGTATCAGTCTGTGCGTAAGCAGGTTTCCACGCACATTCTCTTTGTACATCCCAATTAACGTGAAATTCAGCGCACATGCACGAGCCCGACTCTCCGCCTTGTCTCCTCCCTCAAGTACTCCACATTGAATAGGCTAATTAGTATAAATAGGCCTGTAGTAGTGCCCCCGTTGAGAGAATGGATATGGAGAAAGGAAGGAAAAAAAACTTTTCGGCATGTGTGGTATATTTTAGATGAAGGTCAAAGGTGATTGACATGGTTATAGAGCAAAGTAGTGGACAGAGCAGAGTAAGAAACATTAAATACATCTAGGCCTACTTTTGTGCAGGATTTGTGCTGAGCTTGCAATACGTGCGAGACTGCACGTACACCCACCACATCTGGAATAGATATCATATCTAGTGGACTATGTAATGCATTCATTAACTCATTCGATGCCAATGACGCGAAAACGCGTCTTTTACGATAGTAACGCCCAGTGCCAATGACGCGTTATCGAGTCAATTGCGTTTTTTTACAGGGGAGGTGGGGTAATCATCAAAGTTGTAATCACAAGGGAACCCATTCTGTGGGTAGTACCAGTATCAGTGTGGATATGTGATCATCTAACATTGTCTCAAAGAAGAGACACTGGACCTGGCTTGCTCAATTGCTCGCAGTTTTGCACACTGCTAGCTTGATCAAAATAAATCCTGTCAGCACGTATGTTGAAGCTACTGTTTTCCTAGCAACATCTCACGTTTAGCTTCTGCAAGCCACCAATAGATTAATTTCACTTTAGGTAATGCATAATGAGCAGCCTGTCGCGCTGTTTCATAGATAGCTACACCTGCACTTGACTGACCCGTCTGCGCCGACAGCAAGTCACTGACGACCCAGCTCTCTACATTTGGTAAAGCGCACGGATTCACTGCACTCTCCCAACATCATAATTTCCTGTGCTATCATTCTCATGTGTTAATCTAGTTGTTCTGTGTGCGGATCCTGTGGAATACGATGTTATTTTGCTCTGAAGGCGTTGTATGTTTGGTTCGGTTTCGGTTTGCCTATCCCCTCTCTGAGCCAAGTTCCCACACTAAAATGTTACAATGTTTTATATCGTGTTTGGTGACGTTCAGAAATATTACATTTATTACCGATACTAGATGTATGGACCGGTATTTTAGATCGTGTTTATAGGTCTTCTCTGCTGTACACACACATGCATACACACACGCGCACACACAGGGGGAGAGCTAGAAGCACTACAGTTACAGTATAACATAGTGTGCTGTACATAAATAGCTGCTAAATAATGTTGCCAGCGTTATTTTTGGTGCAGTATACAATGGGATCACTTTTCATAATGTTTGAGATGTCTCTGAAGCAAAAACAATTGTAATCAAAGACATTTTCTGCTTGAAATGTTGCTCGTTACAAAAAGCCGTTTTTCTCAGTATTTTGGTCAGAAATCAGCATTTTTAGTTACACCCACCCATGTTCTACAGACAATTGCTAAGGAATGGAAAGAGGTACAAACAATTTTTTTTTCTGATGATAAAGGAAAGTCTGGAGTTTCTTTTGGTATGTTTTTTGTTGACACAGACATAGAACTCAATTTTCTGTGGGTCTTGAAAAAACACTGAAATGTTCAAAAAATCCTGGCACTGGGACGTGACCAACTTTGAAAATGGCTGGCACTGAATGAGTTAATGTAAGGGGTGGATGTCGCCTTATATGGTTCGAATCTGAAGCGTAAGCCTCAATAAAAAGTCGATGGCCAAGGAGAGGAGTTGAGAACTTCGGATGGTCAGGTGTGAAGATTCTCCCGAGATCGTTGGCCAACAATCTTGCTACTCTGGGGCAGTAACTCTGGCAACATTCACCTCTGGTTTGCATGTATTTTGTGCACGGAGTGTGAAATAAATCCTGTAAGTTTTCTCACTTAGACGTGTTGTAAGTCTATTTTATTTAAGTGTTTCGATTACTCTGAATCAAAAGACGTCTGAGAAGAATTTCCACGACACATGCGAGGTGGAGGTGCTGATTTCGGAGGTGGAGGCCAGACACAAAATCTTGTTTGGTTCACGTTTCCACCGGAATCGGCACCAAAACAAAACAACTTGCCTGGAAAAATGTGGCAAAGGCAGTAAGTGCGGTAGGGTCAGAAACACGGGCCGCTAATGTAAAAAAAATGGTCTGACATAAAAGTGGATGTGAAAAAGAAAGTCGCTGTCTCCTAGGAGTGATGGGAATAATTACAGCATAAACTATACATCATGTGTATATTTTCCAGTAGGCCTACATTCACTTTATTCACTACATTATCTTACCAAGTAGCCAATCATTACGCACTCTGCCAGCTTCCAGCCTATTCCCAACCACGCTGTTAGTCAGGATGAAGGAGTCAGGGGTTGCCCCAGGCCACCTTGCTACGATATTTGTAAGGCGCATTTGGGCATCACATATTATTTGTACATTTATTGACGTACGTTAACGTACGCATATTCCCCATCAGATGGCGCCTTTATAGCCATATGTGTGCAGTCCATCGCTCTGAGTACATTTGGAAAACCAGCTATCGCTGCAAATTGCGCTTTAATGTTTGCTTGGTTCACTATATTATAGGGAAACTCTAAATACCTGGCTGACAGTCGGATGATGCCATTCAGAACAGCGGTTCAGCCAGTGTGGCTCAGAGCTGTCTGACTCATTCCTGACCGGTCAGCCAATTCCCTTTGGAATGATCCCGTTGCCAGAAGCGTAGTTAGGACTTGGATTGGTACTGGCAATGCGTGGCTCCTCGCTGTCTCCCTCTCCAAACCCGGGCCGGGCTCAACTCAGCACAGAGTTCCAAGAGAATAGATCTTGGGAATCTGAATCGGTTGATAAGCCAGTCATCATCATGAGCCAAAAAATCATTATAGTCATGGAACACCCGTTCCCTCCTAATGCGACCATTCGCGATGTTCTCCTACAACGCCAACACTGCCATTGTCAACCTATTGATTAGTGCCACCTTTTGTGCATGCTCATTGTGCATTGTCATTTTTTGGATACATGTTGATGATTGGCTGTTCTCATACATCCAAGGTGTTAATAATATGTACGCAATGGGAAATCCACCAACTGGTTGATTGATTGATTTCAAGTAAATATGGCTTATGGTTACTCCACGCAACACCAACAAGTCTAGTCTCATTATATCACTGTCAAGAATTGAGCGACAAACATATCATGGGATATCTATTAGCATGAATGACATCCATAGTCCCGAAAATATGCAATGTTTAATAAGCAGTCATCCCTGAATATAATTTTACCGGGGCTTCCGATTTCCTTGATTCCAATATAGCTATTATAATTTTATGAATCTGTTCAAGTTAACCCCACAGTGTCACATTATGCGTGTAAACAATAACCCATGATTGAAGTGCGTTTCAAATCATGCATCCTGACATTTAAAGCCACCTTTAACTATCCGCAAATTGCAATATTACGTCATGACTCGTGGGTAAGTACACCTGAAGTTATTGCGCTGCATTGCCTCTATGTGCCGCCAACTGACCAAATGCACTAGAAACGTGCGTATGCCAGCCAGGACGTTTGCGTGGAGGCCCGCACTTTTTCACGTCAAGTCAGTCTTTGTACATCCGAACTCTGGCGTGAGAAGTGGCGTACGGAGCTCAGGCCCCTGTACTGAGTCATTCATAAGTGCTAAATCCGGTCCCAGCAAGACCGATCCAATCAGCGAACAGAAGGTGTGTTCGTGAGCCATGACATTGAATTTGTGTGCGACATTTGAATTGTAGTGTGTAGGTAGGCTAATTGCGTACGTGACGACCAGGCGTTAGCGATTGGGTAAAGGCAGAGGCACTTGTTTTAAACTTCAGCAGAGTCCACACCTCCAGGAAGAAATTGTTTCTAATGGTGTCTGGTCCAGACCCTGTGTGCAAAATGAAATGAAGTACAGGGGCTGGTTTACCAGGCTATTGACAAGGTGTATTAACTCAGTAAATAAATGGTCATTTGGTGTGTAGCGCCACCTAGGGAAATTGTACATGTAAAAATTTAGGTTTTAAATTGTCAGTGTCTTAGTCCGTTCTCTTACAAAATGTGAATTTTAAAGCAGTTTTTGTGTGTTGACTCAACAATTGTTGCACCGCAAAAAACAACATTTTTATGATACATGTGTCCCAAGAAGGTGTATGAACGCAGTCCATAAATGGTCATATACTAGAAATAGTTTTTTTATTTTAGATTTTATAAGCGCAGATAGATATATAACAAGCGCAATCAGAGATTGCAACCTGCCCCCCCCCTACTGGGTGGACAGACACACACACAGGCACACAGGGTCATTGCAATACCTGGTCAGTCAATCCCCAGGTAATAACCCATTTAACACACATACAGTATTTCTATTGTAATAGCAGATTTTTAAATATTGAACATTTTAATTACTTTAAATGTTTGCACCAATGTTTATGTCAAACACTGTAATAGTGGCCTACAGGCCTTAGCTTGCAAGTTTAATTAAGCGTGTATCACTTTCAATACATCGGTCAGGCTTGACTCCAAATAATATTGCTTTAAAGGATAACGAGTGTCACAGCTACGAATTACAGGCCACTGACAGCCTGGTAGGGCAATGCCTGCCATGGTGTGGTGTACTGTCTGACTACCACATAAAAACTGCTCAGTAAAAAAATCTGGGTCAGTTGAAGATGTATAAACAAAGTTGAGCACAGGGTTCCCAGACCCAAAGAAGACCCAAAGCTAGCTTTTGATCCTGGTCTTTCTAAAATTCAAGCAATATATATTTTTTTATAATTGTACATTTTTATCTATGTCTAGAGAAGGCGGATTATATGAGCTTGCTTTATTTAGCCGTGCTTAGTGTTACTTTATTGTCTTATTTATTGTGTTTGTATATGTGTTGAAACTGTCATGTGTATCATGAAAGTGATTTCAATTATTATTAGTAGTAATAGTAGTGGTTGTTGTATTAGTATTGTCGTTATTATTATTAGCTCTATTATTGTGGCTGAGAGCCACTGCCAGTTGTAGCCATAGAGTCCAGAGACCTTTGGGAAGGACACAGGAATGGGCACATGTGGGCAAAATGACATCATAGCTGCCTATAAAGGTGAGTGTACAAACACAACATCTGGCCAGATGGCTCATATAATGTGTGCCCTTCTTCTCTCTTTCAGATTTGTTGAATGAAGCCAATACAATACATTTAAGTTTGTGGCCGTGATTTGACAAAATGTAGAAAAGTTCAAGAGGTATGGACGCCTATAAAAGTGAGCTCTAGGTTGTGTACACAACGTGCATGCCGCTTTTTCAAGCGTGTAGCAACAGTCATCCATTTAATCACTATAAATGTACACATGTTTGATTTTGATTTCTTGTGTGAAAAAAAATCACTTGGTGTTTAATCTGGTGTTTAATTTGATGTTATCTCTGACCCCTTTTCTGATTTTTGAAAGCTCTGTTGTACTGTGCTTGGGAACGTGAAAAAGACTTTTATGTTTTGGTATATGATTTTTACAAGTCTTGCGAAATTACTGTGTATTGTGATTTATACAGGTTTTTCTTTCTGCATCAGGACATTTCATTGACACAAAATATTTTTGCAAAGGAAAGAAGCATTGTTGAACTGTTAAGAAAAGGTGTATTGTTATATAAAAGATCTTACTGTCAAATATTTCATTTAAGCATCATCAGAATGTTATATCATGGTTCCGTTTTGTCCCTGTGATTAATACATTCATATAAGATATGTGCTATGTAATGATTTTATATAGATCTTTACTTATGTTTGTATAGGCCTAATGGCCATGAATAATGAGTCCATTGAGGGCACCCTACTGGTGCATCAGCAGTTTTTTAAGGTGGAAATGACAGAGGGGCCAATGTCTAAACTTATTGTGGCCATTCTCATGGCCCTGGTTTTCATCTTTATTAACAGCATCATGTTTCACACTCTTCTAAGTAAGCCTGTGTTTAGAGAGCTGCCTCGCTATATCCTCTTTGCCCACATGCTCTGCAATGACTCAGTCCAGTTGCTGGTATGTATGACATTGTATCTTATGACTGTAAACTTACAACAGATTCCTAAAGCTCTGTGTGCATTATTTTTACTTTTTGCAACAACAACCTTTAACAACGCACCTTTGAATCTGGCTGTGATGTCACTTGAACGCTATGTGGCTATTTGTTTTCCATTAAGACACAGTGAGATTGTGAACCAGAAATCAGCAGGTGTTTCTATCGGTCTCATATGGATCATTAGTTCAATAAATCTTGGAATAGATGTAATTTATTCACTGATGGTGAGTCCAGGCTCTTTTAAAGATTCCATGTACTGCAGTCGAGAGAGGATTATCATATCACCATGGCAAATAGATAAGTTTCAGGGCTTTAATTACCTTTTCTTTGTGACTGTAACAGCCATTTTAATTTTCAGCTACATTAATGTTGTAGTTGCAGCTCGGTCTGCCTCATCACAAAAAGACTCTGCTAAAAAGGCACATAAGACCATATTGCTGCATATTGGTCAGTTAGTACTCTGTGTTAACACGTTTATTTTTGGAAGCATAGAGAGAGCCTTGGCTATGACCAGCAGCAGTCGTTTGTTCATAGACCTGCGTTATATGAACTTCCTCTTTGTTGTCCTTCTGCCTCGGTGCCTGAGCCCCCTGATCTACGGCCTCAGAGACGATGCTGTTCGACCCTTATTTCTCTACTATGTTAGGTGTGGATACCAAAAGGTGAAGCCCTCTGGAACCATACACTGATGATATTGGGGTTTTATGAAATTAATTTCTTATACACAGCATGAATGTGCTATTAAACTACAACAACAGCAGATAATAGTTACATTTTTATTTTTGCTATACTTTTTTTTCACTGTAAAGCTTTTATGTAACATTGCTAGCAACATGTGAATGCTATGGTCTTTACATTTTAGACAGTTTATTAAACTGAAAATCTTCCTCAATATGACTTGATTTTCCTAATTGTCATAATAATGATATTACACACATATCTATGTAAATATATATAGGACTTTCATTTATAAAATATATGAAACTTTAGCATTTTAGATAGGATTTTTAAATATGGTATTGTCCTGTCTGACCCTATCATCATTATCATCACCGCCCTCCCTGAAGACGGAGCTGTTTGAACTGTTGTAAACAAACATCTCAGTGAGTTTTTTCCTAGGTGCTTGCAATTAACGCCATTAGAAACTTTAAAATCTACTTTTTCGAATATATAGTTTGTAAAAATGAAATACATCTGTAGCATTTTTTTTAATGGAATGAAAACACACATTAAAAATGTAGTATTTCAGCCAGCAGCAGCCTGTTAATGACCCTCCCATTAGCTATTCACATGCTAACTGCGTGGAAAGTCAGCACGGTGACTGTCTCATTGTGTAGCAAAAGGAGGAGACGACACCTGTTTCAACACCACATGTTGACATTGCGACTGAGAAATATTTGTTTCACTAGCTGTAGTTGTCATGGTTTCAGTTAGCTTTTAGGGAATTGTAGAACTAATAGATTGATATGCTATAGCATAGTATGTGTTATCTCCACAAGCTTGAGGGAGCTCCACACTTTCTTGCTAGTACAACAAGGGGCCTAGCTTTGAAAACGATGCATTAAAACTTTGTATTTTTTTCCACATCATTTATTAAAAAGAGTGTTTTTACAGGTAGTACCTTTCTGTAGTTTATAGTCATCACAATGATAATGAACCGGAACTGAAAGCATCACGTAGTGACTGCTTCCAGAATATTCCAGAGATGCACAGAGTACTACATAGAACTTGAGGCAGATGGAGAGCCATTTATATTTCATGCACATCTGTACTTATTTGAACTGGAATATACAAATGCAGCTGAAGCTGATGAAAGGGTTGCCAGAGATAGAAGGCTGTAAAGAATCCAAGCAGGTGTTTGCCAAAACTTCTGGTGGTCCGGCGTGATGAAGGTAGGATCACCTGGTTTCAGCGACGGTAGAGGTCCGTTTCTCACTGGCATCTTTGTTCCTGACTACCTCCAGATCAGGCCATTGGTATTGGCAGGGTGGTTTTGGTCATATGGCCCATCAGGAGCTCTGCTGGGCTCACGCCAATGGTGTTGCAAGGTGTTAACCGATAACACGAGAGCAAACAGAGGGTCTTTCTGTTTAAGAATTCTCTTTGCAATCTGAACTCCCCACTCTGCATATCCATGCCCTTGGGGATTTTATGGACTCGAGGTGATGTGCATGAAGTCAAAGTCTCTAGCAAAGTCTTTGAACTCCTGACATGAGAATTGAGGTCCATTATCAGGTACCACCTCATCCGGACACCTGAATCTTGCAAACACTGCCTTTAGTTTTATGATGACCTGTGAAGCAGTGGTTGTTGGTAAGTGGAGGATTTCCAGGAATCTTGAGAAGTAGTCTGGCACAACAAGGTATGTATTTTTTTTGTAATCACACAAATCAATGGTAAGTCTTTTCCAAGGCCGGTCAGGTAGAGGAGTTGAGATCAGGGGTTCTTTTTGCTGAGTAGGTTTCATCTCACGGTAGACCTGACACGACTGGACTTTCTGTTCAAGTTTAAGCCAGGCCACCATACGTCCATACTGCGCGCTCTCTGCATTTTGTCAGACCCTGATGCCCGTCATGAATACGGTCCAGTGTGTCCCGTCTCAACGTGTCTAGAATCACCATCCAGCTTAAAGGACAACTTCGGTGTAAAATCAAAATTTGCCTGTTAAAACATCATCCCGAGTTGGTATGTGTACCGAGGAGCAAAAATTATTCAGCCCGCTGCATTCAGAGTTAAACTATTTTTTGTCGTTTGCCCCAGAAGGCTAACAATGGAAGTGGTAGGTGCCCTTAGACGAAGCACGACGACAAAGCTATTTTTAAACCATTAAAACCGCTCGAAGAAACTCCACACTCTATCGGTAGTACAACAAAGGCCCTGGCATTAACAACGAGGCACTGAGAACTTTGTAAGTGTACACAATGTCTATTAATAAAACAGGTTTGATAGGCAGTACCTTGCTGTAGTTTCTCGTCGCCGCCATGTTGGACGTCCACACTAGCCGATTGTCGAACACGGACCAGCGGTCAGAATAGGAGGAGAAGTAGTGCAATTTAATTCCGTGAAACTGGAGGGATTTCATCTGTTGGTGACAATATCCAGTCATTGTGCCCATTTAACAGAGCCATGGTCCCAGCAACGGCACCTAATCCACCAAAAAGGCTACATCTGAAGAGAGGTGCCATTCGGAAACCTGTGCGACTTGGTGGAGATGTATGTCCAACAAAAAAGTCAAGAGAGAGCTGCAGCCATGGCTACAACAATCGGGAGATATTTCACAGGTTACCCATGCGTGATAAGGACACTTTGCAGCAGTAACTGGTCTTGCAAATCGTCGTGAAGACGCGTCCACAGGCTGAAACAGAAAGATTATCGTGTCTGTAGCCTGCATTTCAACCAAGATGATTACATTGTCCCAGCAACGGCACCAAACCCAAAAAAAGGCTACATCTGAAGAGAGGTGCCATTCGGAAACCTGTGCGACTCGGTGGAGATGTATGTCCAACAACAAAGTCGAGAGAGCTGCAGCCATGGCGACAACAATCGGGAGATATTTCACAGGTTGCCCATGCGTGATAAGGACACTTTGCAGCAGTAACTGGTCTTGCAAATCGTCGTGAAGACGCCCATCCACAGGCTGAAACAGAAAGATTATCGTGTCTGTAGCCTGCATTTCAACCAAGATGATTACATTGTCCCAGCAACGGCACCAACCCACAAAAAAGGCTACATCTGAAGAGAGGTGCCATTCGGAAACCTGTGCGACTTGGTGGAGATGTATGTCCAACAATAAAGTCAAGAGAGAGCTGCAGCCATGGCGACAACAAAAGGTATAATCGGGAGATATTTCACAGGTTACCCATGCGTGATAAGGACACTTTGCAGCAGAAGCTGGTCTTCCAAATCGTGTTATCCCTGTTCACGTGCACAGCACGACTTCCGTCAACAACAGCACGCGAGACTCAGTCCTAAGTGAAACGACACTTGAATGGGCCTCTTCAGTCTCTTGTACAAAATGGCAGGATATCGTCACCAACAAGTCGTTGCAAATGGACTTTTGCCATGGCTGCAGCTCTCTCTTGACTACATCTACATCTCCACCAGATCTCCGAATGACCTCTCTTCAGATGTATCCTTTTTTGTGGGTTGGTGCCGTTGCTGGGACAATGTAATCATCTTGGTTGAAATGCAGGCTACAGACACGATAATCTTTCTGTTTCAGCCTGTGGGCGCGTCTTCACGACTGTGATGCCGCGACTCAGCGTCACGCCATCACGTGGCTAACACGGAAGCCCTTGCCTATGTTTGAATGTTGGTTTGGAATGTTTGTCGCTGCTGTTGCTGAACGAATGAGTACCGTTGCCCATTACATCGGACTGAAATACCAATTAATCATGTCGCTATCTTCACTTGCATACAGTTCCCCCCTCCAACAGAATCATACATTTGCCACGAAGTTTGGTGAGTGCACGCACCGGCATTGTTGCAATGTATTCGCTAGGTTTTAAACATTCATCATCTACAAACAAACGCAGGACTCAGACATGATTACTGGTTAACATGGTTTAGCTTTATTCTGTTTCATTATCATAAAACATTTTCTAGCAGCTTAGCGACAACATTTAACACTTACTTTTTCCACCGGCAGCATGTCAGGAAGCGAAAGGGAGCGCGCACCTTCACTGCCTGCTCTTTATGCTGCTCTGCCTTGTGTCGGGCGCGTTCGCGTTCACCGAGCGGTGCGCGTTCCACTCAATGGTATCGTCTAAATGGTATTATTTTCTGCATGGGGTTTTATTGTTGTTTGAGGTTATGTTCAATACATGCAGTGTTATCTCCGGTGTCAGGGGAATATAGTTATATATAATAAGTATGGTGCATTTGTTTATATTTTTATGTTTAAGTTTACAAACAGTGTTTTCACCCTGTCTCACCTGTGAAAGTGGTATGCTCCATCGGAGGCGCGGGAAATATTCTTTGTAAAAGAGGTGCTGTGTTTAGTGTTGAGAGAGCCAGTGATGTGTAAAGACCTGTTTATGGTAAGCTCCTTAGAATACTCAGTGTCTGAGATTTTTGTTTTGAATTTACAGTTTCCGGTTTTTCATTTGTGTTGCTATTGCTGTTTTGAGCTAGCATTATTTGAGTTTGCAGTAGTTTTGTCTGGATTTAGTGTCCTTTGCGCTTTTGTTCATTTTGTTTATTTTGACCCTCGTGTCAGTTTATTTAAAACTTTTTTACATTTGCACTGTAAATATTCCTGCACGTGGTGCCGACGGTGGTGTGAAAAAATAAAAAACTCTGGTTGCAACCGATCAACTGTACCAGCCTCTGCCTCCACTTGACTGCCTGCACGTTACCTCGTAACAACGACGATTTGCAAGACCAGTTACTGCTGCAAAGTGTCCTTATCAAGCATGGGTAACCTGTGAAATATCTCCCGATTGTTGTCGCCATGGCTGCAGCTCTCTCTTGACTTTTTTGTTGGACATACATCTCCACCAAGTCGCACAGGTTTCCGAATGGCACCTCTCTTCAGATGTAGCCTTTTTGGTGGATTAGGTGCCGTTGCTGGGACCATGGCTCTGTTAAATGGGCACAATGACTGGATATTGTCACCAACAGATGAAATCCCTCCAGTTTCACGGAATTAAATTGCACTACTTCTCCTCCTATTCTGACCGCTGGTCCGTGTTCGACAATCGGCTAGTGTGGACGTCCAACATGGCGGCGACGAGAAACTACAGCAAGGTACTGCCTATCAAACCTGTTTTATTAATAGACGTTGTGTACACTTACAAAGTTCTCAGTGCCTCGTTTTTAATGCCAGGGCCTTTGTTGTACTACCGATAGAGTGTGGAGTTTCTTCGAGCGGTTTTAATGGTTTAAAAATAGCTTTGTCGTCGTGCTTCGTCTAAGGGCACCTACTGTACCACTTCCATTGTTAGCCTTCTGGGGCAAACGACAAAAAATAGTTTAACTCTGAATGCAGCGGGCTGAATAATTTTTGCTCCTCGGTACACATACCAACTTGGGATGATGTTTTAACAGGCAAATTTTGATTTTACACCGAAGTTGTCCTTTAATCTGGCGATAATGCCATTGAATTCAGACAGTTCATCCTTTAAAGGGAAGCACTTCCTTATGCTGTTGGTACACTCCCTAACTACTCTGGTCACCCTGTTTTGATGTACTGCAACACCAGCTGTAGATTGGGGTCGGCCGCTGTAGCTGTTTTTATGGCCTATAGCCTGTTTGAGGTAGCTGGCATGTTGCCCACAATGGCGGCTATGTAACACGCCACTGTGACAGTCACTCTTATTCTGCAGGCATTGTAGTGGACTGTGTGACAGTGTATCAGCCACCGTCAAGGTTTTTCCCAGTGCATATTCCGCAGTTGATTTGAATCTCATGAGCCTCATGCGTAGCCTTTGGTATCTTATTGGCATACTGTCCAAGTCTTTTTTGTTCATGAGGAGAACTAGGGGTTTATGGTCTGTGACCAAGTTGAAGTCTGCCAGACCACACAGCTACTTTTAGAATCTCTCGCAAGCCCACACACTTGCCAAGCACTGCTTCTCATCAGGCAGTCGGCGAGAGCAGTATGCAGCTGGTTTCCAGTCATTATCATGCAGCTGTAGCAGCACCATAACGGCTGGCATCAGCTGAGACAGCAGTTGGTCTGTTCACATAATAGAACTTCAGAACTGGAGAGGTCAAGCATTCTTTGATCTGTTGAAACACTTCCTGCTTCCATGGTCCCATACCCAGACTGACTTGGATTTGAGCAGTTCATACAATGGCTAGTCTAGTATTGACAAATTGGGTATGAATTTTCCTTGATAATTGAACATTCCTATCATACGTCTCAGCTCCTAGACATCGTGTGGTGTTGGTAGTTCTCGGATGGCTTTGATCTTATCGGGGTCGGGCCAAAAATGCAAGTTCAGACAAAACATGCTTCACTTTCTGGGCCTGGTTATTCACGAATCGGGTCAGGCCCAACCCCGACAAGGTCAAAGCCATCCAAGCTATCAATTTTTTTTTAATTGGTCCAAGGTCATGGTCACAGGCCAAGGTCAAAGTTTTGCCCCCATGCTAAGAGCGTGGGAATACTTTGACAGCTCATATCATGATAACACTTAGCGATACAGTCATAGTTTACATTAAACACTTACATAAAGTCATATATGGACTTTCTAAAAATCATGTTGAATTTGACCTCGAGTCACCAATTGTAAATGCAGTTATAAATTGGACAGTTCTGATCCGATTTGGATCGAACTTGGTAGGTAGATTGGGATTGGGGTCAGGACCTGCGCTATCAATTTTTTATTTAATTGGTCCAAGATCAAGGTCAGAGGCCAAGGTTAAAATTTTGTCCCCGTGCTAAGTGCATGGTGGCGTGGGTGTAGTACCTCTGAGTACCATCTGAGTGCATATCTAGTTCTCTGTTGAACTTTAGACTGGCTGACTCTATTCTCTTCAACACTTTGCTGAGGTGCTGGTCGTGCTGTTCTGGAGCCTGTCCATACACTAGCACGTTGTCCATGAACATAGTCACCCCATCGAGGCCGCTGAAAGCCGTCATTTTACGTAAAGATGGCACTATGCACTTTTGTACCGATTTCTGACAAGTCAGTGCCTAGTCCTACTTCGATGCCTACCCCATACTAAGGCTCGAGGACTTGACTGAACGGTTGGGGAAGGCATCCTCCATCATCACCCTTGACCCGTGCAAGGGCTACTGGCAGGTGCACAGCACCACGTGGGAGGAGCATCTCCAGCATCTAGACGAGGTACTGCGTCGGATACAGCAGGCGGGTTTAACCATGCAGCCATCTAAATGTGCCTTGGCCAAGCAGGGGGTACAGCACCTCAAACATGTTCTGGGCCGGGTCATAATCCGTCCACAAAAGGACAAAATGCAGACGGAATATCTGGGGGGAATATCTGAGGCTGGTGGGCTGGTACTGCAGTTTTGTGCCTTGTCAGCCGGAAGTCGAATTCTACTCAGATTGAGTGTGGAGCTCGGATTAGGAATGGTCATTCCAGGATCTAAAAGAGGACCTTTGCAATTAGCTGGTGCTCCAGAGCCCATTGGGCACAAGAATATGCTTTAACCTAGATTTGTGAATATTGTTTTGTAACATATTCAATTAATTATCCTAATGCAACTGAATCTGATGAGAGAGACAGAGAGAGACAGCTGTAAAGAATCCAAGGTCCACATGGGTGTACAATACACAGTAGATTCTTATTTTGTTATTTTAGTAAAACACATGTAAAGACAAGCATCTCATTGATAGTCACTTTGAACTAACTTCAATCACATGCATTAAAGTACTGCACATGCACACTGGTGATGACTAAACACATGCCCCTAAAGCTGTATAGCATGATTTACATATATGCACATTACATGTACTCCCTTTTTCAGTTTTGGTGTTCCCAGCAAACCAAACAAAGACACAACAACACAGAATTACTGAACATTCAAAGGATACTGCATCAATTTTAGGTTATCACAGCCTAGGAACAATTTTTTAAAATCTCCTCCCCGCAGTCCATTACTCATCTCTTGAAGAAAGTAGCTTAAAAATAAAATATATGTTTCTTTTTTCCACAAATTTAGTTTTTTTAACAGGTATACTCAGTCCGCCAGACCGGGTATGCAACGTTCCATTAGGCTTATCTGGTGGTACGACACCGGTGGTTGGCAAAGCGATGTCAGTGGGGACTGCTGGCACAGGCTGGTGTTTGGCATTGCCTTGCTGACGTTCAGTGGGGACACAGGGGACTGACATTGCTGCAGGAGCGTGTTAAAGATGGGGGCGATGGCATCTTTGATCCTGACTACCTCCAGATCACGCCACTGTAGCTAAGGATTTGCCTCCAGTGCTGGCAGGGTTGGCTATGTAACGCACCACTGTGAGAGTCACTCTTATTCTGCTGGCATTGTAGTGGACTGCGCGACAGTGTATCAGGCACGTCAAGATTTTTCCCAGTGCATATTCCGCAGTTGGTTTGAATCTCAGTTGCTGTAGCAACTGCTGGCATCATCCGAGACATAATAGAACTTCAGAACTGAAGAGGTGAAACATTCTTTGATCTGTTGAAACACCTCCTGCTGGGCATGGTCCCATACCCAGACTGACTTGGATTTGAGGAGTTCATGCAACGGCTGGCCTAGCATTGACAAATTGGGTATGAATGTCCCTAGATAATTGAACATTTCTAGCACACGTCTCAGCTCCTGGACATTGTGTGGTGCTGGTTGTTGACCTTGTTGGGGTCGGGTCTCACCCGATTTGTCAATAACCAGGCTGTGAGAAGGTGACTGCTTCCCCCTTCTCACCGCAACGCTACAAACTCTCTCTGAAACCCAGTGGTGCTGGTGCCAAAAAAGGATGGCACTATGCGTTTCTGCATTGACTTTCGGCGTGTGAATGCACAATCGCATTTCAACGCGTACCCTATGCCTCGCCTGGAGGACTTAATTGAGCGCCTGGGCAAAGCGTCTTACATCAGCACCCTGGATTTATGCAAGGGCTACTGGCAAGTGCCTTTGGTGAAGGAAGCCAGACCCTACACTGCTTTTCGCACCCCTCAGCGACTATTCCAGTTTGTGGTGATGCCTTTTGGTCTGCAGGGGGCGGCAGCCACTTTTCAGCGGCTTATGGACTGTGTATTGGCTGGTACAGATTCCTACACTGCTGCCTATTTGGACGACATTGTCGTGTACAGCGCCACCTGGGAGGACCATCTGCGTCACCTAAGTGATGTACTAAGGCGCATTCAGGTGGCAGGTCTGACCATCCACCCACTGAAGTGTGCCTTGGCTAGGGAGGAGGTGCAGTACCTTGGCCATGTCCTGGGCCGGGGTGTGATCAGGCCGCAAACCGACAAAGTCCAGGCCATACTGGACTGCCCAAGGCCGCAAAACAAATAGGACGTCCGGTCTTTCTTGGGTCTGGTAGGCTGGTATCGCCGGTTTGTTCCGGACTTTGCCCGGCGAGCAGCACCTTTATCGGACTTGACCCGAAAGTCCGGCACAACAAAGATCCCGTGGGGGCCAGAGCAGGAGCAGGCGTTCCTGGACTTAAAGGCAGTGCTTTGCCATGATGCTGTGCTTCAGAGCCCAGACTTCACCAAGCCCTTCACCCTTCAGACGGACGCGTCTGGGGTGGGTCTTGGGGCAGTGCTCCTCCAAGGGGAGGGGGACCAGAAGAAGCCTGTGGCTTACATCAGCCGTAAGCTGTTCCCCCGCGAAACTAGGTACGCTGTCACAGAGCTGGAGTGCCTAGCAGTTAAGTGGGCACTTGACACCCTTAAATATTACCTCCTGGGTAGAGACTTCACGCTCGAGACAGACCACCGCGCTTTGCAGTGGCTCGGGCGGATGAAGGACTTTAACGCCCGCATCACCCGCTGGTTTCTTGCATTGCAGCCGTACCGTTTCACTGTCCAGTACAGGGCAGGAAAACAGAACCCTGTGGCCGACTTTTTGTCCCGCCACCCTGTTGGCATGACTCCAGAGGGGGACGGAAATGTGAGAAGGTGACTGCTTCCCCCTTCTCACCGCAACGCTACAAACTCTCTCTGAGTAGCGTTTGCGTTTGCTCGTGGCAGGCGCCATTGCACGAGTATGCCTGCACGGGTGGAAGAGCGAGTGAGAGAGAGAGAGTGAGAGAGAGTCTCATTCACACACACGCACGCACACACGCACACACGCACACACCGACACTCTCTTGGACTGTGAAGAAACTGTGGACTGAATGTTTTGTGTTTATGCATGTTGGCAAAGTACCGGGGTTGGGAAATGCTTGTGCGACATTGGGACGAGTTACAGGGAAGTTTGGGGGAGGTCCGACGCCATTAAGCGTCGGGTAGTTGTTTAGCGCGGTGCTCCGCGTTTCACTTTCAAACACTCACCAAACGTTTCTCCCTGCCGTTGTACATTTCTTATTCAAACATCTTTGACATATAGTGCGGTACCCACTGCGGTACCCCTGCGGGGAACAGCGCGCGCTGTGGGAGCAGAGTTTTTCACCAGTGCACGAAGCAGAGGTCGGGTGCACTTTGCAGAGGGGTGTTTGGTTTGTGTCATTTGTATGTATAAATGTTTATTTTAACTTGATTGGTGTTTTGGGGATATTGTGTTGGTGATGGGTAACTGTAGTATAGTTTTCTTTGATTTATAATGTTTTGTTGTTATTGTAAATTATGATTTGGGAAACCCTGTTTATTTGGTGAACCCTTTGGTGGTGGTATGGACCAATGAGCCATCATTGGTCCAATTTCACTGAAGGGTTGGTGTTATTTAAGGTGGCCCTCATTCTGCCTTTGGAGTGAGTGGGGGTAGGTGCATAGGCTTGCTGTGCTGTTGGATTGCTGTTTGCTATTGTTAAACATCTGCTATGCTAAGCTAACTGTAGCTTTCTCCTTCTTGCACTTTTTTAGCTGTATTCTGGTGCAAAGCTAAAAGTGCTATTTTTTCCTTGTATATACTTTTTTTCCCTTTTGGCTATTGGTTTGGACATTTATTCGTATTGCATATCTATTTTTGGGGAGCTTCTACATTTTTTAAATAAATACTGAAATATTTTTGGACACCTTGGTTGCTGTTTTTTCCCTCCTTCACCTACCATCTGCCAGTTTGCCACATCCCCGTTCGGGGTGACCGCCTCGGTCCTTCACACAGGCCCAGAAAGTGAAACATGTTTTGTCTGAACTTGCACTCCTGTAGTGAGTCATTCATAAGTGCTAAATCCAGGAAGGATTTCTTTGAAGTCAGCTGCTTCAACAGACCTCTATACGACATCCTGTCAGAGGCCGATCGCTATTCATCTGACATTGCAAAGTTAAAGTAAGCACACAATGCTTTAAAGTTATCCCAAATGGCAGACACGTTGCGAAAAGAACTAGCCATGCACCCATCTTGTACTCAACACACATCTGATTTTCTCCACTTGTTGTTCCAATGTTGCAGGACACTCTGCCAGGTCTTTTTGATTCTGGAGTGATCTACTGTAAGGCAAGGCAAGTTTATTTGTATAGGCTACAGTGAGTGGAGCAACCCTGTACTGTTGTGCCTAAAAAAGATGGCACTATGTGCTTTTGTACTTGTCACGGGAATGTACGGCCCGAAGGGCATTTTGGGCTACTGGAGGCAGCCCTCTTGTTTCCCCAACGAACAATCAGGGCTACAGGTGCAGGTGATTGAGTGACGGCTGTGATTGGTGTACTGTTCTGTTAGTGAGGTTTATTATCACAGGGAACCAGCACAGAGGCAGACCAGTTGGGAGCAGGCTCGGGAACGCAGCACGCCGAGGATACTCGTCTTATTCACCACTGCGGAAGCAGTTGGACCGTATGTTCCATGGCCATTCGCAGCGGATTTGGAGCTAAGGCAAGGCAAGGCAAGGCAAGTTTATTTGTATAGCGCATTTCATACACAACGGCAATTCAATGTGCTTCACAAAAATAAAGCAAAGGACAATATATAAAGGCATAAAAGATAAAGTAATTGTAGAAGCATAAAAGGTAAAACAAGTGTAAAAGCATACAAGTAAAATCAATATGTGGTAGAAGCATAAAAGGTAAAACAAGTGTAAAAGCAAACAAGTAAAATCAATATGTGGTATGAGAAGTCACCCCACCGGGACTCGAACCCTGGTCTCCAGGGTACTAAACAGGGGCTCTGACCGCAACACCAACATACACTCAGGTGTCTGTCACTCTCCCACCATGCTTCTCACACAGTGGCTGGACCTCCGATGACCTCATAGCAAGCCATCCCAATTCTGACACCAGTTGTAGCGAAGGGGAGGAGAAGTCAACCCACCGGGACTCGAACCCAGGTCTCTGGGTTACTAAACGGGGGCCCTGACCGCAATGCCAAAGAGCCAAGCTCGTTGGGGTGGCAGTCAGAGCACACCCACAACTCTAGTGATGCTCACTCCATCACATTGACTTCCCCTTCGGGTCAGAGCACACCCACAACTCTAGTGATGGTCCCTCCATCACATTGCCTTCCCCTTTCGGGAAGCACAGCCATGCGCTTCACACACTCAGGTGTTCCTCACGCATCTCACAGGTAGATAAAAGATATAAAAGCATAAGAAACACACAAAATAAAAATAAAATTAGTAGGAATCATTAACAGAAAGCATCTGAAAAAAGTTTGGTCTTAAGTCTAGATTTGAAACTGCCAACAGTAGGAGCATTTTTAATGTTTTCTGGAAGTTGGTTCCAGAGCTTTACAGCGTAGCAGCTGAAGGCTGCTTCCCCACATTTTGTTCTAACAACAGGTTCTACCAACAAATTTTTCTGACGTGATCTCAGAGACCTAGTTGGTGCGTATAACTGAAACATATCAAATAGGTAATTGGGTCCCATCCCATTTAAAGATTTAAACACAAGAAGCAATGCCTTAAAGTCAATTCTATAACTTACTGGGAGCCAGTGCAGGGACATTAAAACTGGAGTAATGTGGTCAGATCTTTTTGTTCTTGTAAGAACCCTTGCTGCTGCATTTTGGATCAGTTGAAGCTGTTTGATGGTCTTTTTTGGAAGGCCAGTAAAAAGGCCATTACAGTAATCAACACTACTGGAAATAAAGGCATGTACAAGTTTTTCTAGATCTTGTTTTGACATAAGGCCTCTAAGTTTAGCAATGTTTTTTAGGTGATAGAATGCAGATTTAGTGATTGCTTTCATGTGACTGTTGAATGTTAGTTCACTGTCAATAAACACACCGAGATTTTTAACAGTATCTTTTGCTTTAAGCCCCTTAGTCTCAAGAGCAGTAGTGATCCTACGTCTATCTTCCTTTTTCCCAAATACAATTACTTCAGTTTTATCTGCGTTCAGCTGAAGAAAATTGTGTGACATCCAGTTGTTGATTTGTTCGATACACCCACAGAGAGAATCAAGGGGGGTATAGTCATTGGGTGACAGAGCTAAGTAAACTTGGGTGTCGTCAGCATAACTATGGTAATTGACCGAGTTGTTTTTTATGATTTGCCCAAGCGGAAGCATATAGAGGTTGAATAGTAATGGTCCAAGGATTGACCCCTGTGGGACACCACAGGTCAAGGACGTAGATGCTGAGGTACAGTTTCCAATAGCAACAAAAAAGCTCCTTTGTTGTAAGTATGATTTTAACCAATTGATAACCGTACCAGTGAATCCAACCCAGTGTTCCAGTCAATGTAGTAGTATGCAGTGATCAACAGTGTCAAAAGCTGCACTAAGGTCCAGTAACACCAAGACTGATGTTTTGCCAACATCAGAATTAAGACGTATATCATTTATGACCTTAATAAGAGCTGTTTCAGTGCTGTGATTGGCACGGAAACCTGACTGAAACTTATTAAAACAGCTATTTGATGTAAGAAAGGCAGTTAATTGATTAAAAACAATTTTTTCGATTATTTTTCCAATAAATGGTAAATTGGATATGGGCCTGTAGTTATTAAGCACTGAACCATCAAGGTTATTCTTTTTCAGTAAGGGTTTTACAACTGCATTTTTTAAAGAGGAAGGAAAAATGCCAGTCTGTAGTGATGTATTTATAATTTGAAGTACATCGGCTGATATAAGATGAAGAACAGATTTGAAAAAATTTGTGGGCAAAATATCCAGTTCAGATGTGGAAGAACTGAGATTTTGTACGTTTTTTTCAAGAGTTTCATTGTCAACTAAGCTAAATGTTGGCATTAGGTTGAGGTCCCCTCTCTTTACAGCCAGTGGTTCCAGATTTTCAGCTATTTGCAATTGGGAAGCTATATTCAGTCGTATTTTATCAATTTTTCCTTTGAAAAAAAGATGCAAAGTCATTGCATTTATTAACCAAGGAAAGCTCAGGAGGCAACTGTGATGAGGGATTTGTTAACTTCTCAACAGTAGAAAATAGCACACGGGCATTGTTGATATTCCTATTTAAGATGTTAGAGAAGAAGGACTGTCTTGCTTTAGAGATTTCCAAATTGTATTTACCAAGCATCTCTTTATGAATTTGATAATGAATCACACAGTGTATAATTTGTCCATATATGCCTGTAAATAGTTTACACCACTAATGTCAGACACGGTATCGCTAACTGCAAGCTCTAGTTTATGATTTAGACAATGCCAAGTGAAAATACTGAGATAACGTTCAATCATTCATTTGGCCACACCAGATTTTCACCCCAACATTATGCTGGCTCCATCACTTGCAAAAGCTACTAAGTGCTTCTTTAGGTATGCGTCATCAAAACCGTGTGCACGGAGGCACAACACAGAATCTTGATCTTGTAGATCTTGCAGAATTGTGTCCACTGTTGGGTTTGGAAGTTCGATTAGATCTAGGAACATAAAGTGTGGATCATATGTCTTGTCTGTTTCACATTTGAGATAGATGATCAATGCAGTTTTACACCCTAGGCTCGTTGATTTGTCATTGAGGACTGAAATTTTACCTTCTATTGCCTGGATTCATTGGCAGACGTTTTTACACATTTGGGAAGCCATGTGTTCTGTTCTCTGTGTTGCACTGTAACGGGAGTGCCAGCCAATGCCTGTGTTGATCCCATTCTCGCTTTGTAACTCCATCAGTCTATAATGATCAGAAAAAGGCCTGTTTTTCTGTACTACGTGATAAACTGTAGCCTTCGTGTAGGATGCATTCAATCTTTGACAAACTTTAGGGATTGTCTCTATTTTTGCATTAGCCTGAATGCGTTGAGCAACATGGCTTTCTATGTTTTTCCAACGAGATGTTAATATTGTGCTCTTATCTGTTCCACTATGGGCGATTCTGTGGGAACGCCATTCGTCTCCCATTAGTGAACCCTGGGCGTTGAATACAGACAAATCACTAATGGAAGAGCACACATTGCAGCCTAGTTTCCCGTCCTTATCGTCGATCCAGGGATAGGCCTCCTTCTTTTCTTCCATCCATATGGAACAGTGAGCTGCCGGAGCTCCCCACCACTTTTGCACTAGCATCAGTTGAAGCTGGGAGAACGTTGGTGTTGACACTGGCTGGTTGCTCACACAAAGTCTCTGGCTTGGGTGTCTGAATCCTGACTGTGGCAGGATAGTCGGCGGCGGAGCAGACAGAGAGACGCCAAAACGGTATTCCTCACAAGGAATATATATATTTTTTTTTTCTTTTCAACATTTTTCTTAAAAACCGTGCAAATATTTACAGTGGAGAAAAACCAAAAACTCAAATGCGAAATGCAAACTAGTGATGGGACATCTGAAGTGAGGCGTTGGAGCTTGCGTCGAGCAAAGAGGGCGTGCCAGATGAAGCCACGGTGTTGGGGCTTGTGTTGTTACAATAAAATCACGTGACTGATGACAAATGAAGCTTCATTTTTGAAAATACCACGTGCCTGCGCTGGAACCTGATTCAACTCCTCCAACCACCGCAGCACTTTATGGGTTGTTGTAGCCTTGCAAAACTGTCTGAAACGTGTGTTTTCTGACGGGATGCTTCTTCTAATAGCGATTTCTAATAAGGAGATCACCATATTTGCATTTAGCATGATGTCACGCACAATAATAAGAAATTTATAATAATATTAATAATAGCCTAATGATAATTACAATCAATCTTTAAATAAAATAGTAGGCTACCACATGTGTTTGTGTTGCAAACTTGTTATTATTTCAGCAAAGCATTTTCAAAACGGTGTGGCTAATGTCTGAAATAAGTCTAAAGTTGGCAGTCTTGATATAATGTTATTAAACCTAAATTTATAAATCATTAAGCTTACAAAGGAATGTGGTTTAAGTGGCAACTTGATCACGTGTTGACCACAACTGCCTGAAGAATAGGTGCATAGGCTGGCTACTGATGATATTCTAGCTAAGCAGCGGCAGGTGTGGTTGATATGTGGATGGGAGACAAGTTGCGCCAGAACGATGAAGAACCGCCATACTGTGCGACCTTTCCCTCTAACGTGTTTGCTAAAGTGAGACAATGCAGCGTGAGACCTATTTTAGGCATAATATAGTAAACTAAGACGACAAAAATGTACATTTATTGTGTCACCTTTAATTCAAGAAATGAAGAAGTCAACATACAACAATGATAGCTTATTGACACTTGAATAAAGAATGCAAAAACACAGATTTCGCTTTTTTTTTTGGTCTCTCGCGGCTCGAGGCTCCGACTCATGATTCGGCACAATAAGGAAATTGGTTTGGAGCTTTGTTTGGGGCTTTATTGCCCATCACTAATACAAACCAAAAACTTGTGAAAATACGAAAATAAATAGGCGTTAGTTTGCCAGGCTAAGTCAGAAAGACCCTGCACAAAACTCTATTCACAACCAAGAAACACGTACCTTCCACTTCAAGACTCTCTCACCAACTGAGGCTCTGGCTGAGGCTCAGGTTGATGGCGATCATGAAGGTGGGTTTGTGGGTGCTTGTGTGCGCATCCCCTCAGTACTTGGACAGTACTGGAGATATCCCATAAGCCTATGCAGATTGTTTTCATCATTGCCAATAGCTCTGATTTGACATTTAAGTTGGCTATTTTATATTTGGTATTTTTTTATATCTCACGTTGGGAGAAGTGGGTGGATGGTGTTCCACACCCACTACACCCCTGCTAATAAATTACACAAAGGTGGACTGTGTTACTAATTAGGTAACTTCTAAAGACAATTGGTTGCACTGATTTCTAGGTAAGGGTATGGGAGTACTAGCCTGGTAAACCAACCACTCTTATTTCAGTTTGCAGAGAGGGTCTGAAGTCGCTGCCATTGAAATTCATTTATGAGGACCGAGAAACAGAGGCGGATTTAGCCATGTGGGGGCCCTAGGCAAAATATAGATGTGGGGCCCTCATATTTGAAACACACACCTAAGTCAAATAACCATCCCTATACCTCTTGGCTTATCGCAATGAACCAAGACTGCAGTACCACCAACAATGGTCTTATTACAATGATCTTAACTCTCCACAGCAAATCAGTTTCAGATTACTCCAGCATTTGCTAAAATGATTTGTTTATTGCTCAGATCAAATGAGAGAGATAGAGAGAGAGAGAGAGAGAGAGCACTATTATGCTCCATGTTTGAAATCATGTTTGAAAACTGCCAGAGACAAAACCTGATCTTGTGCTTATAAGAACTAGAATACAAAATGGAGATGGAGCCAATGGAAACTGCTATTTACATTTCAACAGGACTGATGAAAATATTTTTTGTGTGTATGTGGACAGGAATAACAATGTGTGTGTGTGTGAGGAGAGAGAGAGAGAGAGAGAGAGAGAGAGGGAGAGGGAGAGGGAGAGAGAGACATAGAGACACAGAGATACAGAGAGTGTGTGTGTGTGTGTTTAGGGTAGCAGTTAGTAAAGTTCTCAAAAAAGATTGATTAGTAAAGATTGAGTGGTGTGTGTGTGTGTGTGTGGCAGCAGGTGTAAAAAATGAAGTTAGTTTTGGCAGTGTGTCTGTATTCCTTTTGTTTTCTGCCCATTTTTTTTCTTTTAGCATAGCCACTCTCATAATTCCGCTTCATGTTTACAGTTCCCGCTTTGGTTTGAGTCACGTTGTGTCACGCATTGCTACATATGGACTAGTCCAATGCACAACAGTGAAGGGGGGTATGTGTCCTGGGACAAATAGTGTTTAAACATGAATTCAGTATTATTCTGATATTTACTGGAATAATATATAATTTTTAATTTATTTACCGCGGCTTGGCTGCTCATATTTGGGGCCCCATAAAGAAGGCAAATTTGGTGGGGCCCTAGGCAAATGCCTAGGTTTGCCTATACCAAAAACCGCCTCTGCCGAGAAACTCCTAGCCAATCAGTGAACAGAGGGACTGTTCGTCATGAGCCATGAAGTTATGTGCTACATTTGAATTGTAGTGCGTAGGTAGGCTAATTGCATACGTAATGTGAGAAATTGTTCCTCAATTCAGCAACTCCAGACCCTCTGTACAAAATGAAATGAAGTAAGAGGTGCTGGTTTACCAGGCTATCAGAGTACAGGGCACAGAATATAAATGCATGGCACATGTTTCAGATTTCTTCTTTGTGTTGGTATACTACATAAAATCCCAGTACAATACATTTGAGTTTGTGGTTGTGATTTCACAAAATGTGGAAAAGTTCAAGAGGTATGAACACTTTCGCAAGCCACTGCACATATGTGGAATGATGACATCATTTCTGCCTATAAAAGTGAGCTCTAGGTGGTGTACAGAATGTGCATTCCTCTTTCTCAAGCATGTAGGAACAGTCATCCATTTAATCACTATAAATGTACACGTTTGATTTCTTGTGTTAAGAATTAACTTGGTGTTTGGTGACCACATTTCTGATTTTTGAAAGCTCTGTATTGCATTGACACACAAGATTTTTCACAAATGAGTGAAGCATGATTGAACTGTTAAGAAAAGGTGTATTGTTATATAAAAGATCTTACTGTCAACTATTTCCTTTAATCATCAGAATGTTATGTCATGGTTCCATTTTGTGACTGTGATTAATACATTCATTTAAGATTTGTTTTATCTAATGATTTTAAATAGATCTTTACTTATGTTTGTATAGAACCTAATGGCCATGAATAATCAGTCCACTGAGGGCACCCTAGTGGTGCATCAGCAGTTTTTTAAGGTGGAAATGACCGAAGGGGCAATGTCTAAACTTACTGTGGCAATTCTCGTGGCCCTGGTTTTCATCGTTATTAACAGCATCATGTTTCACACTCTTTTAAGTAAGCCTGTGTTTAGAGAGCTGCCTCGCTATATCCTCTTTGCCCACATGCTCTGCAATGACTCAGTCCAGTTAATGCTGTCCATGTTGCTTTATCTTCTCAGTCTGAACTTACAGATGATTCCTAAAGCTCTGTGTGTATTATTTTTGCTGTTTGTAACAACAACATTTAACAATGCACCTTTGAATCTGGCTGTGATGTCACTTGAACGCTATGTGGCCATTTGTTTTCCATTAAGACACAGTGAGCTTGTAAACCAGAAATCAGCAGGTGTTTCTATCGGTCTCATATGGATTGTTAGTTCAATAAATCTTGGAATAGATGTAATTTATTTACTGATGGTGAGTCCAGTCTCTTTTAAAGATTCCATGTACTGCAGTCGAGAGAGGATTATCATATCACCATGGCAAATAGATAAGTTTCAGGTCTTTAATTACCTTTTCTTTGTGACTGTAACAGCCATTTTAATTTTCAGCTATATTAATGTTGTAGTTGCAGCTCGATCTGCCTTACTACAAAAAGACTCTGCTAAAAAGGCACATGAGACCATACTGCTGCATCTTGGTCAGTTAGTACTCTGTGTTAACTCTATTATTTATGGAACCATAGAGAGAGCCTTGGCTATGACTAGCAGCAGTCGTTTGTTCATGGACCTGCGTTATATGAACTTCCTCTTTGTTCTCCTTCTGCCTCGGTGCCTGAGCCCCCTGATCTACGGCCTCAGAGACGATGCTGTTCGACCCTTATTTCTCTACTATGTCAGGTGTGGATACAAAAAGGTGAAGCCCTCTGCAACCATACACTGATGATGTTAGGGTGTTATGAAAAACCCATTTAATTTCTTATACACAGCATGAATGTGCTATCAAACTACAACAACAGCAGATAATAGTTACATTTTTGGTTTTGCTATACTTTTTGTCACTGTAAAGCTTTTATGTAACATTGCTAGCAACATGTGAATGCTATGGTCTTTACATTTTAGACAGTTGATTAAACTGAAAATCTTTCTCAATATGACTTGATTTCCCCAATTTTTGTAATAATGATATTGCAAAAAAAAAAAAAAAAAAAAAAAAATATATATATATATATATATATACCTTTAAAACCCAGGACTTTAATTTATAAAATAAATAAAATTATAGCATTTTAGATGGGATTTGTGAATATTGTATTGTAACATATTCAATTTATTATCCTGTCTGAGCCTATCATCATTATCTTCACCGCCCTCCCTCGACAGGGAGCTGTTTGAACTGTTGTAAACAACAGTTCTAAATGAGTTATCCAACTACAACAACAGCAGATAATAGTTACTTTTTTATTTTTGCTATACTTTTTTTTCTGTAAAGCTTTTATGTAACATATTGCTATGCTATCTATGTGTTGCTATGTGAATGCTGGAACTGGAAATCTATCTCAATATCACTTGATTTTCCCAATTGTCATGATAATGATATTACAAGTATATGTAGGTAAATATATATAGGACTTTAATTTATAAAATATATAAAACTATAGCATTTTTAAATATGGTATTGTCCTGTCTGACCCTATCATCATTATCATCACCGCCCTCCCTGAAGACGGAGCTGTTTGAACTGTTGTAAACAAACATCTAAATCTCAGTGAGTTTTTTCCTAGGTACTTGCAATTAACACCATTAGAAACTTTAAAATCTACTTTTTCGAATATATCGATTGTAAAAATGAAATGAAAACACACATTAAAAAATGTAGTATTTCAGCCAGTAGCTGCCTGTTAATGACCTTCCCATTAGCTATTCACATGCTAACTGCGTGGAAAGTCAGCACGGTGACTGTCTCATTCTGTAGCAAAAGGAGGAGACAACACCTGTTTCAACACCACATGTTGACATTGCGACTGAGAAATATTTGCTGCAACGATGCATTAAGAACTTTGTATTTTTTCACATCATTTATTAAAAAGAGGGTTTTTTTTACAGGTAGTACCTTGCTGTAGTTTCTAGTCATCACAATGATAATGAACTAGAAGTGAAAGCATCACGTACAGTAGTGACTGCTTCCAGAATATTCCAGAGATGGTGTAACACAGAGTACTACAGAGAACTTGAGGCAGATGGAGACCCATTTATCATGCACATCTGTACTTATTTGAACTGGAATATACAAATGCAGCTGAAGCTGATGAAAGGGCTGCCAGAGAGAGACGGCTGTAAAGAATCCAAGGTCCACACAGGTGTACAATACTCTCCTGCCCACAGTCCATTACTCATCTCTCAAAGAAAGTAGCTTCAAAATAAAAATCATATTTCTTTTTCAGAAATTTAGTTTTCTTAACAGGTTTACTCTGTCTGCCAGACCTGGTATACAACGCTCCATTAGGCTTGTCTGGTGGTACGACACCGGTGGTTGGCAAAGTGGTGTCAGTGGGGACTGCTGGCACAGGCTGATGTTTGGCATCGCATCGCCTTGCTGACGTTCAGTGGGGACGCAGGGGACTGACACTGCTGCAGGAGGGTGTTAAAGATGGCGGCGATTGTGTCTCAATTTTCTCTCCCTGCAGTGTTTTGGTGATGTAGGAGCGTGGTGTGACGCTCTCTCCTGTGACTACAGCAGGTGTTTGCCAATACTTCTGGTGGTCCAGCTTGCCACACTGGTGGTGACTAAACAAATGCCCCTAAAGCTATATAGCATGATTTACATGCACATTACATGTACTCCCTTTTTCAGTTTTGGTGTTCCCAGCAAACCAAAAAAAGACACAACAACACAGAATTAATGAACATTCAAAGGATACTGCATCAATTTTAGGTTATCACAGCCTAGGAACATTTTTTTTTTATCCCCACAGTCCATTTCTCATCTGTTGAAGAAAGTAGCTTCAAAATAAAATATATGTTCCTTTTTTTCCACAAATTTAGTTTTTTTATCAGGTTTACTCAGTCCGCCAGACCGGGTATGCAACGCTCCATTAGGCTTGTCTGGTGGTACGACACCGGTGGCTGGCAAAGCGATGTCAGTGGGGACTGCTGGCACAGGCTGATGTTTGGCATCGCATCACCTTGCAGACGTTCAGTGGGGATGCAGGGGACTGACACTGCTGCAGGAGCGTGTTAAAGATGGCGGCGATTGTTTCTTAATTTTTTCACCCTGCAGTGTTTTGGTGACGTAGGAGCGTGGTGTGACGCTTTCTTCTGTGACTACAGCAGGTGTTTGCCAAAACATCTGGCGGTCCAGCTTGATGAGAGTAGGATCACCTGGTTTCAGCGACGGTAGAGGTCTTGCATCATGGCGGTGTTTGAAGTAGAAGGCTTGTTTCCGTTTCTCACTGGCATCTTTGTTCCTGACTACCTCCAGATCAGGCCACTGTGGCTGAGGATTTGCCTCCAGTGCTGGCAGGGTTGGCTATGTAACACACCACTGTGAGAGTCACTCTTATTCTGCTGGCATTGTACAGTGCGACAGTGCATCAGCCACCGTCAAGGTTTTTCCCAGTGCATATTCCGCAGTTGGTTTGAATTTCATGAGCCTCATGCGTAGCCTTAGGCATCTTATTGGCATACTGTCCAAGTCTTTTGTGTTCATGAGGTGAACTAGGGGTTTATGGTCTGTGACCAAGTTGAAATCTGCCAGACCACACAGGTACTTTTCGAATCTTTTGCAGGCCCACACACTCGCCAAGCACTCCTTCTCAATCTGTGCATATCCAGTTTCTGCATCAGGCAATCGGCGAGAGCAGTATGCAGCTGGTTTCCAGTCATTATCATGCAGCTGTATGCAGCTGTACAGGAAGGATTTCCTTGAAGTCAGCTGCTTCAATAGACCTCTATACGACATCCTGTCAGAGGCCGATTGCTATTCATCTGACATTGCAAAGTTAAAGTGAGCACACAATGCTTTAAAGTTATCCCAAACGGCAGAAACTGTGCAAAAAGGACTGGCCATGCACCCATCTTGTACTCAACACACATCTGATTTTCCCCACTTGTTCCAATGTTGCAGCACACTCTGCCAGGTCTTTTTGATTCTGGAGTGATCTACTGTACACAGTGTATAATTTGTCCATATATGCCTGTAAATAGTTTACACCACTAATGTCAGACACGGTATCGCTAACTGCGAGCTCTAGTTTATGATTTAGACAATGCCAAGTGAAAATATTGGGATAACGTTCAGTCATTCATTTGGCCACACCAGATTTTCACCCCAACATTATGCTGGCTCCATCACTTGCAAAAGCTACTAAGTGCTTCTTTAGGTATGCGTCATCAAAACCGTGTGCATGGAGTCACTTGAGTAGATATTGCAGAATTGTGTCCACTGTTGGGTTTGGAAGTTCGATTAGATATAGGAACATAAAGTGTGGATCATATGTCTTGTCTGTTTCACATTTGAGATAGACGATCAATGCAGTTTTACATCCTAGGCTTGTTGATTTGTCATTGAGGACTGAAATTTTACCTTCTATTGCCTGGATTCATTGGCAGACGTTTTTACACATTTGGGAAGCCATGTGTTCTGTTCTCTGTGTTGCACTGTCATGGGAGTGCAAGCCAGTGCCTGTGTTGATCCCATTCTCGCTTTGTAACTCCATCAGTCTATATTGATCAGAAAAAGGCCTGTTTTTCTGTACTACGTGATAAACGGTCCAGAACATGGCACAGGTTGCCTTAATGTAGGATGCATTCAATCTGTGACAAACTTTAGGGATTGTCTACTTTTGCATTAGCCTGAATGCGTTGAGCAACATGGCTACTTCACTGGAGATGTGTCAGAATTTTTTTCCAAAGAGATGTCACCATTGTGCTCTTATCTGTTCCACTATGGGTGATTCTGTGGGAACACCATTCGTCTTCCATTAGTGAACCCTGGCCGTTGAATACAGACAAATCACTAATGGACGAGCACACCTTGCAGCCTACTTTCTCTCCGTATCGCCGATCCAGGGATAGGCCTCCTTCTTTTCTTCCATGTGTCTTCCATCCATATGGAACAGTGAGCTGCCGAAGCTCCCTACCACTTCTGCACTAGCATTAGCTGAAGCTGTGAGAACATTGGTGTTGACACTGGCTGGTTGCTCACACAAAGTCTCTGTTTTGGGTGTCTGAAACTTGATTCTTTGGATTTTGTGGTTTCTTTTGGTTCATTTTCATTACTTGTTAGGGAAGTGAGAGTTCTCTATTAGTTTTGTTCTGTTTAGTGGGATTTATTTTGACTTAGTGCCTTTGTGTTTTCGTTGCTTCTTTTCTTGTTTGTGTTTCTCTTTTGTTTGGTATTTTCTTTGTTATACCACACTCGTGGCAGTCCAGCCCGGGAGTCGGGCCACCCTCTTCTCCCTTTAGTTTTGATTGCAGTGCAAAGTGTGTGTAAAGCACCCTACGGGGCCAGTGTGTGGTGATTTTTTGTGGGCAGTTTAACTGTGGGGGGTTGCTGTGCCATTGAACTTGACGCCATTTTGTTTGCAGTGCTATTCTGGGGTGGGTTGCTTGATGCTATAAGGGTGGTGGGGGGTACCCTGGCTAACTGGGTTTGGGCCGCGCTAGAGCGAGGACTTTTCTTTTGGTTTGTTTGTTTATTTTGTATGCTTTCTGTGTTAACTAATTCCTTTTTTTGTGTGTGTGTTCTATTCCTTTTAGGAGTTGGGGTCGCTAGCAGGGAGGTCTGACATCTGGTGGCGGGCACTTGCATGTGTGACTCACCTCACAGTAGTAGTAGTGGTATATTTCACAGGGTTGCTGTGGTTTGTTCTAGCCTCCCTGTAGTAAGCCCCGCTTCCTGTGTGTGTGTGTGTGTGTGTGTGTGTGTGCACGCGTGCGTTGTCCAGCCTCCAACCACTGCATTTTAGTGTCTGTCATTTAAAGAAAAAAAGGATTTTATAACTATTTTGTATTATTAAAAAGTCAATGGTTTTTCTGCATCCAGTCTCTGTTTGTCCTGGTCGAACCTGTGTGTCTCACTGTTGGTGTGTAACAGTTTTCCAGAGGGAAGTGATCGCCCTCTTGTGGCGTAGTCGGATTAAACTCTAATATTAGCTAACATTTTATTATGACCGCCGCTAGCGAAGCTATCGAAAGTGGTCATATTGGAGTTGCTGCAAAATTTTTCCCTTTTTTTTTTTTTTTTTTTTTCACCGATTTTTCGTCAACGATTCCCGGGACACTGAAACTCGGGGAGACATGAATGTTTGTAGGCATGTAGCCCAAGAAGTTTGTGAGCGAATAACGCCTTTTGGTCCCCCAGGCCCACCCCCCCGCTGTGCCAGTGTCCGTTAAAGAGGGGGAGACCGGCAAAAGCCGGTCAACAACATGACATTTTTGTGATATGTCGGTGTTACAGAGACTTATCGACCAAGCCCATAAACGCTCACTTGAGGCATAGCGCCACCTAGTGATATGGGTAAATGCAAAAAATGGGATTTTGAGTTGCCAATATCTTGGACCGAGAAGGTGGGAACTGCGCAAAATACGTCATGCACGATCACCACAAAGACCTCTAACACCACAGAACATGCCATAAAATTTGGTCCATAGGGGGCGCTGTAATTGTAGAAAATGTCATTTTGCCTATTATCTAAAGAATGCTAATGTTTACAATCAATTTTTTTTAACATGAAATCTATTGACCCTCACGCATTGAAAACACTGGTCAACGCCCACTTCCAACGAGAACAATTTCCGTGAAATTTTAATATTGCAAAAACGAATCTGAACGAACTCGTCAAAGGCCGTTCATGTGAATCTCACCAAAGTTAATATATGCCATCTATAGACAATGCTGACAAAAAGTTATCAAAGGATTTATCTTGAGATAAACCGTTTCGAAGTTACACATCAATGAACATTTAACAAGTAGCTTAAATTCTTCAAAAGTCCATATCCTGGCTTTTAATTGCTGAAATGTGGTCAAAGTTGACATGCCATCTCTAAACAGCTTTCTTTTCATGTGTACTAAATTTTGTGACATTTCCTCATAGGGGGCGATGTGTATTGCCGAAGCTAGGTGTTGAAAAGCAGTTTTTGTTAAATAACTCGGCAACAATTTTGCACAAGACAACGACAAATTCCTTGTATATGTAAGTATACTTGGCCAATAAAGCTGATTCTGATTCTGATTCTGATTTTGTTTTAGTACGCTGGTGTTACAGAGGCATATCGACCCAGACCATAAACACTCACTTGAAGCATAGCGCCACCTAGTGATAAGGGTAAATGCAAAAATTGGGATTTTGAACTGCCAATATCTTGGATCGAGAAAGTGGGAACTGCACAAAATACGTCATGCACAATCAGCACAAAGACCTTCTATAGGGGGTCCATAGGGTGCGATGTAATTGTACAAAATCTCATTTTGGCTATTCCTTGCTTTGACAAATCACTCCTACACACTACACAAACACACACAATGTCATTCATTCAAAACCCACATCCATGCCCACTTCCAGGAAATCATTTCCACAGAAATTCTCACCTCACAACACTGCTCTACCACACACTCATCATACCAACAGTTCCCACATTTCAATATACTGCGGCGGTCATACCATGTACCGCTATGCGGTACATCTAGTTACTATACTGTATTTACATTGGTATTTCATCTCCAACATTGTATAATGTGTTTAAGACAAAATCGTTCAGCAATTAGTTTTCACGGTTCGTCTGTTTTTTTTTTTGACAACGTGATCCAGTCCAGCCTCACTGGACTTCAATGGCACTTGCAGTATGCTCTCTTTCAGTGCGAAAACCTAGACGTTTATTGGACAAACGCTGAAAAAATCACTTCCAGGAAGGCTCGGACTCACTGGGAGTGAATGGAGAGGGCGGGCTAAACTGCTTCCTAGAGGAGGTTGAGGCTCTGTGTGGTGATTGGAGGAACTGTTAAACCTACCTATCTAGGTACCTACCTACCTAAGTACCTACCTACCTAGGTACCTACCTACCTACCTAGGTACCTAGATACCTACCTACCTAGGTACTTACCTAGATACCTACCTACATAGGTACCTACCTAGGTACCTACCTACCTATGTACCTACATAGGTACCTACCTAGGTACCTACCTAGGTACCTACCTACCAAGGTACCTACCAACCTAGGTACCTACCTACATAGGTACCTACCTAGGTACCTACCTACCAAGGTACCTACCAACCTAGGTACCTACCTAGGTACGTACCTACCTAGGTACCTACCTACCTAGGTACCTACCAACCTAGGTACCTACCAACCTAGGTACCTACCTACTTAGGTTCCTACTTAGGTACCTACCTAGGTACCTGCCTACCTAGATACCTACCTAGGTATCAACCTACCTATGTTCCTACCTACCTAGGTACCTACCTAGGTACCTACCTAAGTACCTACCTAGGTACCTACCTAAGTACCTACCTAGGTACCTACTAACCTAGGTACCTACCTAGATACCTACCTACCTAGGTACCTACCTACCAAGGTACCTACCTACCTAGGTACCTACCTACCAAGGTACCTACCTACCTAGGTAGCTACCTACCTAGGTACCTACCTGCCTAGGTACCTACCTGCCTAGGTACCTACCTACCTAGGTACCTATCTAGGTACCTACCTACCTAGGTACCTACCTACCTAGGTACCTACCAACCTAGGTACCTACCTACCTGGGTACCTACCTACCTAGGTACCAACCAACCTAGGTACCTACTTACCTAGGTACCTACCTACCTAGGAACCAACCTACCTAGCTACCAACCTACCTAGTTACCTACCTACCTAGGTACCAACCTACCTAGGTACCTACCTGCCTAGGTACCTACCTAGGTACCTACCTACCTAGGTACCTACCAACCTAGGTACCTACCTACCTGGGTACCTACCTACCTAGGTACCTACCTACCTGGGTACCTACCTACCTAGGTACCTACCAACCTAGGTACCTACCTACCTAGGTACCAACCTACCTAGCTACCAACCTGCCTAGGTACCTACCTGCGTAGGTACCTATATACCTAGGTACCTACCTAGGTGCCTACCTACCTAGGTACCTACCTAGGTGCCTACCTACCTAGGTACCTACCTAGGTACCTACTTACCAACATCAATATCATGTTCGATCAAAGTGGTTCGAGACGGGGGCATGAAGGTTCATAATAGGGCTTCATTGAATTGGCGTGATACAATGTAGATTTCTTTCGACGGGATGGGGTGGCCACTAAATAGTTTTTATCGGAGACCTGGCGGATAACAGAATAGGGACCCTCAAATTTGGACTCTAATGGTGACCCACTTAACTAACGAAGCACAAGCACTTGACTCCCCAAATTTGTTCTTGCTACATCCCACGCCCTGCCAGCCTGTCTTTGAAACCTAGTACATAACCTTCAACATTGGAGGGCGGAACAACCGGTCTGCCCACGTCCCCCAAAAACTGAGAAAAGTCCCTGCACTTTGTGTCCAAAAACCAAATCATTTTGGCTAAACCCAGTGCTCTCTTGCACAACTTTGCGTGCAGCCAGCATGAGCCATGGTAAAGACTCCTCCCAGTCTGCACGCAATAGGCACGCAAAAGAGACCTCATGGATTGGTGAAATCTTTCGATTGAACCCTGCGATTGAGCATGATACGGCGTGGATGATACCTAGATACCTACCTACCAAGGTACCTACCTACCAAGGTACCTACCTACCTACCTACCTGCCTAGGTACCTACCTACCTAGATACCTACCAACCTATGTAGGTACCTACTTACCTAGGTACCTACCTACCTAGGTACCTACCTAGGTACCTGCCTAGGGGCAGCTGTGGCCTAGTGGTTAGGGAATTGGTCTTGCAATCGTAAGGTTGCCGGTTCAAATCCCACCCTCCCATGGTTGAGATGACCTTGAGCAAGCCCACACTGCTCCAGGAACTGTAACTGAAACCCTGTAAATATCTGTAAGTCGCTCTGGATAAGAGCGTAAGCTAAGTGTAATGTAATGTGTGCTGTAAAGTGTAATGTAATCTACCTACCTAGGTGCCTACCAACCTAGGTACCTACCAACCTAGGTACCTCCCTACCTAGGTACCTACCTACCTATCTAGGTACATACTTACCTAGGTACCTACCTACCTAAGTACCTATCTAGGTACCTACCAACCTGCCTAGGTACCTACCTGCCTAAGTACCTACCTGCCTAAGTACCTACCTGCCTAGGTACCTACCTAGGTGCCTACCTACCTAGGTACCTCCCAACCTACGTACCTACCTACCTAGGTACCTACTTACCTAGGTACCTACTTACCTAGGTACCTACCTAGGTGCCTACCTACCTAGGTACCTCCCAACCTACGTACCTACCTACCTAGGTACCTACTTACCTAGGTACCTACTTACCTAGGTACCTACCTAGGTACCTACCTAGGTACCAACCTGCCTAAGTACCTACCTGCCTAAATATGTACCTAGATACCTACCTACCTACCTATATACCTAGGTACGTACCTACCTAAGTACCTATCTAGGTACCTACCTACCTGCCTAAGTACCTACCTGCCTAGGTCCCTACCTACCTAGGTACCTACTTACCTAGATACCAACCTACGTACCTACCTACCTAGGTACCTACTTACCTAGGTACCTAACTAGGTACCTACCTTGGTACCAACCTGCCTAGGTACCTACCTAGGTGCCTACTAACCTAGGTACCTACCAACCTGGGTACCTACCTAGGTACCAACCTACCTAGGTACCAGCCTGCCTAAGTACCTACCTGCCTAGGTACCTACCTAGGTGCCTACCTACCTACCTATATACCTAGGTACCTACATAGGTACCTACCTACCTAACTACCTACCTACCTAGGTATCTACCTACCTAGGTACCTACCAACCTAGGTACCTACCTAGGTACCAACCTACCTAGGTATCTACCTACCTAGGTATCTACCTGCCTAGGTTCCTACCTACCAATCTAGGTACCTCATAGGTACCTCATAGCTACCTGACTAGTTACCTATCTAGGTACCAACATACCTAGGTACCTACCTAGGTACCTACCTAGGTACCTACCTAAGAACCTACCTAGGTACCAACCTACCTAGGTACCTACCTGGGGTGCGTTTCCCAAACAACCAACCAACTTAGCTTTAAACCAACATGGTACGATGCACCGTTGAGCTAACCAACAACCAAAGTGCGACTGTGTCCCAAACACTGTCGTACCTTCATAGTCTGAACCAAGTTGGTTTGAACCAATATAGTCCAAACCACAATGGTTTCCAGATGTGTTCGGACATGCTCGTGCATTGTCGGAAGCAGAGAGAAACAATCCGAAGCAGGCTATGACCTTGTGAACGGAATTTAACAGATGACTAATTATGTACCCGATTATATATCGCCTAATAATAGGCTATTTCACATGATGTCGGGAATAACTGGGAAATAAACAATAGAAACTGAATAAATCTAACGGAAAGTATCACTGAACCCTACTGCTGGCTTAGTGTTCATTTGTAATATAGCCTAGTGACAGATTTGCAAGACATTTCAGTGATTAAATAAACTTTAACATTTTTTTTGAATGACACAGACCTCTGGATATGAACACAGATGAGTTGTGACTATGCACGTCTCATAAGCAGCCTAGTTCTAGGCAATACATTAAGCTATAGGAAATCTCCCTGACTTTGAAGTCATGTGGAAGACAAAGTCTATACAATGCTTTTATTTTATTTAAATCACATATACTATGAGCCATCACAGCTAGCCTGATTAAAATAGCTTTCAAAATGCTATTTTGCATAGACACCAGGCGATGTGCCATCTGTGGATGCATGTGCCAGTATGCTACACGCTATCAACATTAGGTTTATTGTTTATAATGTACGTAATGACGGAGGAGCTGGAAGTTTATTTTCACCTTGGCGACCTGCAATTTGAAGTGTATGAACACAAGCCCAAGAATATACAGGCTGGCATAAATTGGACACACTATGTTAATACGCAACAGGGGAGACACGTTCACCCTGAAACTACGTTAAGAAAAGTAACGTGGCAGTTGAGAATGTCAACAATTTCATGTAGCATTTAAATTATGCATCATCTCAGATTGGAACCAGAGTACTATCTACAAACACAGGTGTGCATGACCTGCGCTCTACCAACAGCACCACAGAAGCAGCTCCTAGCTTACGGAATTTGGAGGTACTTGAAGGTACGTCACAGCATGAGTCGCTTAAGCCAAACTGCCAGACGAGTTGCAAATATCCTCCTAGATCAATTGTTTTGCTACAACAACGGGATTTTTAGATTCTACACTGTATATTTCTCACCTCGTTTTGTAAAATCTGAGGGATACAACGCCAAACAACGGAGATATTTACAATGATCGAGGATTTCGAGACATTCGGTCCGCCATGTTGGATGCGTCGAGACCTTCAAACAACGTTGGTTAGGTGGAACTAAGCACCGAGAGCTGTGGTTGCAAACCTCACTAGTTACCAACGTGGTTGCGAATGTTCGTGTTTTGGGACACGCCTGTGTCGGTCGCACTATGTTGGGACTATGCTGGTTTACACTATGTTGGTTCAAACTATGTTGGTTCACACTATGTTGGTTCAAACTATGTTGGTTCACACGAACAAAGGTTTTGAGACACACTTGCGTCGCACCTACATAGTTTGAACCAAGTAAGTTGCTAACAACGTTAGCAACTATGCTTTTGGGAAACGCACCCCTGCCTAGGTACTGTACCTACCTACCTGCCTAGGTACCTACCTTCCTAGGTACCTACCAACCTAGGTACCTCCCTACCTAGGTACCTACCTACCTATCTAGGTACATACATACCTAGGTACCTACTTACCTATGTACCTACCTATCTATGTACCTACCTATCTATGTACCTACCTACCTAAATACCTACCTAGGTACCTACCTACCTGCCTAGGTACCTACCTACCTAGGTACCTACCAACCTAGGTACCTACCAACCTAGGTACCTCCCTACCTAGGTACCTACCTACCTAGGTACCTACCTAAGTACCTACCTAGGTACCAACCTACCTAGGTACCTACCTGCCTAGGTACCTACCTAACTAGATACCTACCAACCTAGGTACCTTCCTACCTAGGCACCTACCTACCAAGGTACCTACCTACCTAGGTATGTACCTAGATACCTACCTACCTACCTACCTATATACCTTGGTACCTACCTAGGTATCTACCTACCTAACTACCTAGGTACCTACCTACCTAGGTATCTACCTACCTAGGTACCTACCAACTTAGGTACATACCTAGGTACCAACCTACCTAGGTACCAACCTACCTAGGTATCTACCTGCCTAGGTTCCTACCTACCAATCTAGGTACCTCATAGCTACCTGACTAGGTACCTACCTAGGTACCTACCTAGGTACCTACCTAAGTACCTACCTAGGTACAAACCTACCTAGGTACCTACCTGCCTAGGTACCTACCTACCTAGATACCTACCAACCTACGTACCTTCCTACCTAGGCACCTACCTACCTTGGTACCAACCTACCTAGGTACCTACCTGCCTAGGTACCTACCTACCTGCCTAGGTACCTACCTACCTAGGTACCTACCAACCTAGGTACCTCCCTACCTAGATACCTACCTACCTAGGTACCTACCAACCTGCCTAGGTACCTACCTGCCTAAGTACCTATCTGCCTAGGTACCTACCTAGGTACCTACCAACCTAGGTACCTACCTACCTACCTACCTAGGTACCTACCTACCTAGGTACCTACACACCTAGGTACCTACCAACCTAGGTATCTACCTACCTAGGTACCTACCAACCTTTGTACCTAGTCTAAGTACCTACCTAGGTACCAACCTACCTAGGTACCTTCCTGCCTAGCTACCTACCTACCTAGATACCTACCAACCTAGGTACCTTCCTACCTAGTCACCTACCTACCTAGGTACCAACCTACCTAGGTACCTACTTGCCTAGGTACCTACCTACCTGCCTAGGTACCTACCTACCTGCCTAGGTACCTACCTACCTAGGTACCTACCAACCTAGGTACCTACCAACCTAGGTACCTACCTACCTAGGTACATACTTACCTAGGTACCTACCAAACTAGGTACCTACCTACCTACCTAGGGACCTACCTACCTATGTACCTACCTACCTAGGTACCTACCTACCAAGGTACCTACCTACCTTGGTAGGTTGGTACTTACCAAGGTACCTAAGTACCTACCTACCTAGGTACCTATCTACCTAGGTACCTACCTACCTAGGTACCTACCTAGATATCTACCTACCTAGGCACATACCTAGGTACCAACCTACCTAGGTACCAACCTACCTAGGTACCTACCAACCTAGGTACCTACCAACCTAGGTAGCTACCTACCTAGGTACATACTTACCTAGGTACCTACCAAACTAGGTACCTACCTACCTACCTAGGGACCCACCTACCTATGTACCTACCTACCTAGGTACCTACCTACCAAGGTACCTACCTACCTTGGTAGGTTGGTACTTACCAAGGTACCTAAGTACCTACCTACCTAGGTACCTATCTACCTAGGTACCTACCTACCTAGGTACCTACCTAGATATCTACCTACCTAGGCACATACCTAGGTACCAACCTACCTAGGTACCAACCTACCTAGGTACATACTTACCTAGGTACCTACCAAACTAGGTACCTACCTACCTAAGTACCTACCTAGGTACCTACCTACCTGCCTAGGTACCTACCAACCTAGGTACCTACCAACCTAGGTACCTCCCTACCTAGGTACCTCCCTACCTAGGTACCTACCTACCTAGGTACCTACCTAGGTACCTATCTACCTATCTAGGTACATACTTACCTAGGTATCTACTTACGTAGGTATATACCTACTTACCTATCTAGGTACATACTTACCTAGGTACCTACTTACCTAGGTACCTACCTACCTATATACCTACCTACCTAGGTACCTACCTACCTAAGTACCTACTTAGGTACCTACCAACCTGCCTAGGTACCTACCTGCCTAAGTACCTACCTGCCTAGTTACCTACCTAGGTGCCTACCTACCTAGGTACCTACCTACCTATATACCTACCTACCTAGGTACCTACCTACCTAAGTACCTACTTAGGTACCTACCAACCTGCCTGGGTACCTACCTGCCTAAGTACCTACCTGCCTAGTTACCTACCTAGGTGCCTACCTACCTAGGTACCTACCAACCTAGGTACCTACCTACCTAGGTACCTACCTAGGTACCTACCAACCTAGGTACCTACCTAGGTACCTACCAACCTAGGTACCTACCAACCTAGGTACCTACCAACCTCGGTACCTACCTACCTAGGTACCAATCTGCCTAAGTACCTACCTGCCTAGGTACCTACCTAGGTGCCTACCTACCAAGGTACCTACCTACCTAACTACCTAGGTACCTACCTACCTAGGTATCTACCTACCTAGGTACCTACCTACCAACCTAGGTACCTATCTAGGTACCAACCTACCTAGGTATCTACCTACCTAGGTATCTACCTGCCTAGGTTCCTACCTACCAATCTAGGTACCTCATAGGTACCTCATAGCTACCTGACTAGGTACCTACCTAGGTACCTACCTACCTAGGTACCTACCTAAGTACCTACCTAGGTACCAACCTACCTAGGTACCTACCTGCCTAGGTACCTACCTACATAGGCACCTACCTACCTAGGTACCAACCTACCTAGATACCTACCTGCCTAGGTACCTACCTAGGTGCCTACCTACTTAGGTACCTACCAACCTAGGTACCTACCTACCTACCTACCTAAGTACCTACCTAGGTACCTACCTAGGTACCTACCTACCTAGGTACCAACCTACCTAGGTACCTACCTACCTAGGTACCAACCTACCTAGGTACCTTCCTGCCTAGGTACCTTCCTACCTAGGCACCTACCTACCTAGGTACCAACCTACCTACATACCTACCTGCCTAGGTACCTACCTACCTGCCTAGGTACCTACCTACCTAGGTCCCTACCAACCTAGGTACCTCCCTACCTAGGTACCTACCTACCTAGGTACCTACCTAGGTACCTACCAACCTGCCTAGGTACCTACCTGCCTAAGTACCTACCTGCCTAGGTACCTACCTAGGTGCCTACCTACTTAGGTACCTACCAACCTAGGTACCTACCTACCTAGGTACCTACCTAGGTACCTGCCTACCTAGGTACCTACCAACCTAGGTACCTACCTACCTAGGTACCTACCAACCTGGGTACCTACCTACCTAGGTACCTACCTAGGTGCCTACCTACCTAGGTACCTGTCTAGGTACCTACTTACCTAAGTACCTACCAACCTAGGTACCTTCCTACCTAGGCACCTACCTACCTAGGTACCTACCTAGGTACCTACCTACCTATCTAGGTACCTATCTACCTATGTACCTACCTACCTAAGTACCTACCTAGGTACCCACCAACCTGCCTAGGTACCTACCTGCCTAAGTACCTACCTGCCGAGGTACCTACCTAGGTGCCTACCTACTTAGGTACCTACCAACCTAGGTACCTACCTACCTAGGTGCCTATCTAGGTACCTACCTACCTAGGTACCTACCAACCTAGGTACCTACCAACCTAGGTACCTACCTACCTAGGTATCTACCAACCTTGGTACCTACCTACCTAGGTACCTACCTAAGTACCTACCTAGGTACCAACCTACCTAGGTACCTTCCTGCCTAGGTACCTACCTACATAGATACCTACCTACCTAGGTACCTTCCTACCTAGGCACCTACCTACCTAGGTACCAACCTACCTAGATACCTATCTGCCTAGGTACCTACCTACCTACCTAGGTACCTACCTAGGTACCTACCAACCTGCCTAGGTACCTACCTGCCTAACTACCTACCTGCCTAGGTACCTACCTAGGTGCCTACCTACTTAGGTATCTACCAACCTAGGTACCTACCTACCTAGGTACCTACCTACCTAGGTACCTACCAACCTAGGTACCTACCTACCTAGGTACCTACCAACCTGGGTACCTACCTACCTAGGTACCTACCTAGGTGCTTACCTACCTAGGTACCTGTCTAGGTACCTACTTACCTAAGTACCTACCTACCTAGGTACCTACCTAAGTATCTACCTAGGTACCTACATGCCTAGATACCTACCAACCTAGGTACCTTCCTACCTAGGCACCTACCTACCTAGGTACCAACCTACCTAGGTACCTACCTGCCTAGGTACCTACCTACCTGCCCGATACCTACCAACCTAGGTACCTACCAACCTAGTTACCTCCCTACCTAGGTACCTACCTACCTATGTACCTACCAAACTAGGTACCTACCTACCTACCTAGGTACCTACCTACCTATGTACCTACCTACCTAGGTACCTACCTACCTACCTAGGTACCTACCTACCTAGGTACCTGTCTAGGTACCTACTTACCTAGGTACCTACCTAACTAGGTACCTACCTAAGTACCTACCTAGGTACCAACCTACCTAGGCACCTACCTTGGTACCAACTTACCTAGGTACCTACCTGCCTAGGTACCTACCTACCTGCCTAGGTACCTACCTACCTAGGTACCTACCAACCTAGGTACCTACCAACCTAGGTACCTCCCTACCTAGGTACCTACCTACCTAGGTACCTACCTACCTTGTATCTACCTACCTATCTAGGTACATACTTACCTAGGTACCTACTTACCTAGGTACCTACCTACCTATGCACCTACCTACCTAGGTACCTACCTAAGTACCTACGTAGGTACCTACCTACCTGCCTAGGTACCTACCAACCTAGGTACCTACCAATCTAGGTACCTCCCTACCTAGGTACCTACCTACCTAGGTACCTCCCTACCTAGGTACCTACCTACCTAGGTACCTACCTAGGTACCTACCTACCTATCTAGGTACCTACCTACCTATGTACCTACCTACCTAAGTACCTACCTAGGTACCCACCAACCTGCCTAGGCACCTACCTGCCTAAGTACCTACCTGCCTAGGTACCTACCTAGGTGCCTACCTACCTAGGTACTTACCAAACTAGGTACCTACCTACCAGTGGCGGCTGCTGGTCTTTCAAATAGGGGAAGCACATTTTAGGTGTACATTATTATATATATATATATATATATATATATATATATATATATATATATATATATATATATATATATATATATATATATATTTTTTTTTTTTTTTATCCTATTGGAGCCTGGCCGTTATTAAGAAAAAAAAATGTTAATTGAGACTGTTGTCAACCACAGCCATGCCACAGAACTACAGTAACACACACATGAAAATGATTTTCAGGAGTAACACACACCCAAACTGTATCTGTATACAACAATACCAGAACTGAACAGAACATGAACAGAAATATATAACAGAACCATTAGAAATACACGTTATTGTGTATAAATTCTGCCCTGCGCTCCTTTTGCAGGAAATGCCATTGCTTTTTTCATGCCTTTTTGTATGCCCTGTCAAAGTTATTCAGGTCCGTTATTCAGGTATCTACCAACCTAGGTACCTACCTACCTAGGTACCTACCTACCTAGGTACCTACCAACCTAGGTACCTACCTACCTAGGTACCTACCAACCTGGGTACCTACCTACCTAGGTACCTACCTAGGTGCTTACCTACCTAGGTACCTGTCTAGGTACCTACTTACCTAAGTACCTACCTACCTAGGTACCTACCTAAGTATCTACCTAGGTACCTACATGCCTAGATACCTACCAACCTAGGTACCTTCCTACCTAGGCACCTACCTACCTAGGTACCAACCTACCTAGGTACCTACCTGCCTAGGTACCTACCTACCTGCCCGATACCTACCAACCTAGGTACCTACCAACCTAGTTACCTCCCTACCTAGGTACCTACCTACCTATGTACCTACCAAACTAGGTACCTACCTACCTACCTAGGTACCTACCTACCTATGTACCTACCTACCTAGGTACCTACCTACCTACCTAGGTACCTACCTACCTAGGTACCTGTCTAGGTACCTACTTACCTAGGTACCTACCTAACTAGGTACCTACCTAAGTACCTACCTAGGTACCAACCTACCTAGGCACCTACCTTGGTACCAACTTACCTAGGTACCTACCTGCCTAGGTACCTACCTACCTGCCTAGGTACCTACCTACCTAGGTACCTACCAACCTAGGTACCTACCAACCTAGGTACCTCCCTACCTAGGTACCTACCTACCTAGGTACCTACCTACCTTGTATCTACCTACCTATCTAGGTACATACTTACCTAGGTACCTACTTACCTAGGTACCTACCTACCTATGCACCTACCTACCTAGGTACCTACCTAAGTACCTACGTAGGTACCTACCTACCTGCCTAGGTACCTACCAACCTAGGTACCTACCAATCTAGGTACCTCCCTACCTAGGTACCTACCTACCTAGGTACCTCCCTACCTAGGTACCTACCTACCTAGGTACCTACCTAGGTACCTACCTACCTATCTAGGTACCTACCTACCTATGTACCTACCTACCTAAGTACCTACCTAGGTACCCACCAACCTGCCTAGGCACCTACCTGCCTAAGTACCTACCTGCCTAGGTACCTACCTAGGTGCCTACCTACCTAGGTACTTACCAAACTAGGTACCTACCTACCAGTGGCGGCTGCTGGTCTTTCAAATAGGGGAAGCACATTTTAGGTGTACATTATTATATATATATATATATATATATATATATATATATATATATATATATATATATATATATATATATATATATATTTTTTTTTTTTTTTATCCTATTGGAGCCTGGCCGTTATTAAGAAAAAAAAATGTTAATTGAGACTGTTGTCAACCACAGCCATGCCACAGAACTACAGTAACACACACATGAAAATGATTTTCAGGAGTAACACACACCCAAACTGTATCTGTATACAACAATACCAGAACTGAACAGAACATGAACAGAAATATATAACAGAACCATTAGAAATACACGTTATTGTGTATAAATTCTGCCCTGCGCTCCTTTTGCAGGAAATGCCATTGCTTTTTTCATGCCTTTTTGTATGCCCTGTCAAAGTTATTCAGGTCCGTAAAACCTACATTTGACTAAAACTTCATATCCCTGACACAGCTTTATCAAGAGGCATGGCCAACAGTACATTCTGTTTGTCACAGCACGTCCAATTAGACAGTTCATCTCGTCATACCAGGAAAGTTGAAGAAAAAAAAAAACAGTTACTTTCACCAGTTTTTGTGGGCCAAATCAGTCTTGGGTGTTGGTCTGTCCTGCTGTTTAATTTCTAGTCTCTCCTCATACGGAAGACTATCGAATGGGTTTGCCAAAATTGTCAACAATATTAGCAGTAGCCATTGTATTGGGCTAGCACGCTAACTAGCGGGCTAGTTTCCTTAACAACTTGACTAATTTGAACAATATGATTGTGAACGAACTAATGAAACTTAGACAAAAAACTCAATAACTTTGTGCTGACTGGTATGTTTTATTTAGAATATAATATGTGCAATGTGTAAATAACAAGCACTCTGGACGGAAAACACGTTCTCTCACCACTTGTCTTTGGGAAATCCGCTAGCGACTGAATTCTACTTTACTCCGATGTTTGTTTGCCTGCCAATCAAAAGGGGTGTAGTCTTTTAGACAGTTCCACCAATTATAATGTGTAAGCCTAGCGTCTTGGCCCGCCCCCGCCCATCTCATTTTCCATTCACCCCCAGAGACGCTGAGCGTCCGAGGAAATGACGATTTTCAGCATTTATCCAATGAACACATGGCTTCACTGCATTGAAAAAAAGTGCATCAGACGTTCAGCTTCAATGGGGTGTCCCGCTGTGCTGTGCATTCAAAACCCTCGGAAAATCGCGTCGGACCCGACAATAATAAACAGAGTTATCAAGACTTAGCTATGAAGTTAAACATATTTCTAGGATGCTTCTAGTTTTAAACATAATGTCAATCCCAATTTAATGTAAATTCAACCTTGCATATTTGACCATTTATTGTGTGAAATGTTAGAGGAAGTTGAGCTTCCCTTGTTGTCTTAAAGGAATCGCCCCTGCTACCTACCTACCTAGGTACCTACCTATCAGTGGCGACTGGTGGTCATAAAAATCGGGGAGGTCAGATGGTGAAGTGGTCAGGTGGGTGAATGAGCGGGTAAAGGGGAACAGATGAGTGGATGGTTAAGAGAGAGAGAGAAAGAATTACAAAACCAGGAAGATGTCTTGGTGCTTGCTCTGTGTGGTTTGTAAAGCCAAGCTCTGTAAAAAGACCTGAGGTTTATGTTACAGCACTAAATGAAATGTATTTGGTTTTTCAGGATACATGTCAGCATGAGAAACACCATACAGTGTAATAAGTATAGTTTGTGGTAATGTCAGTTGTTTTTAGTGCTTTACACTGCAATATTGTGAAAGTAGCAGAAATGATTTTGTAGATGACAGTAAGTGCTAGATTTGACAAACTGGTGAATTTAGTGGTTGAATGGGCTGTGCCAAATTGAAGGTATTTAAAAAAACACTGAAATTCATTTTAAAAAGAAGTCAAGTCTCCTGGATGTCTGGGTGGCAAATTTATCAATGACTTGCTCATACCACTGGGGATCTTGTTGGAGAGATTTGAGAATCCTCCTTTCGATTGAAATAATTGCTAAATTTTCCAATCTCTCCTGTCCCATGGTATTTCTGGTGAAACTTTTTATGCGTTTCAGACATGAGAAGCTCCTCTCAACTCCTGCTGAGGTGGCACCAATGGTGGCAGTCAGACACATTAGTCTGTACACCTCAGACATTGCCTCATCAAGCCCGTTTGACTTCATGAAGCTGATAGCATCACAGAGTTTTCGGGAAGTGTGAATCTCTGCATCACTATAAAAATGCTGCAGTTCCACCTTCAATTTAGCCTCATCAAAGAAATTGCCATATGTCTCTGACAAGTTGGACAATGCATGGGTAGGGAATTCTGTTTTAAATGACTCAAATTTTTCGAAGTCTAAAAGCTCCATGAAATGCAAACGGTCAAGCTGCTGAAAGCGCTGTGTGAGTTGGGCCCTGATGTTGTCATGCACTGAGTAATACAGCGTTTTGTACACCTGGCGGTGGTCTTGCTCACCCCACCTTCTCTTTCTGCTATGCCCTAATTCAGGGTCTTCTGTGAGACTGGCAGCTTTGCTGTACGTTTTTTCAAAAGCCCCGTCTGACCTCAGCTCATCAAGCAACTGCATGAAGCTCTCTATGCGCCGCTTACAGAAGGCAACATCCATGGCTTTGTGTTGCAGTATGTTAAATAAAACGTCAGTTTGGGCAAACAGTTCCTCAAAAGTAAAGAGCAAGAACATAAACTCGAAGTCTTCTAATTTTGCCTTCAGTCCATCCGCCAATCGAATGGTTTCATCATCCATTGAAGGATGTTCTACGACTCGGGTGAACGTGTCAACTAGTTTCTCATGATTACCGGCGACAGTATTCACGAGCCTGGATGAGAAATTCCAACGCGTCGGAGCGTTCCTGGGCATTTTCGCGCAGTCAGATTCCTCAAGTAGCGCCACTCTTACTTGATTTGGAAAAGAACGACGTGAACCCACCCAGATGAGCAAAAAAGACTCGTGCTTTTGGGACTGACTTAACACCCTGACTCAGGACCAGATTCAGGCGGTGCGCGTAGCAGTGAACAAATGTTGCAGCCGGAGCAACCTCTCTCACTTTAGCCTGCAGACCATTAAGAGCCGAGGCCATCACTGCAGCACCATCGTACGTTTGTGCAACTAACTTCTCAGCAAAGTTGTACCTCGACATCTCTGATTGCACAAACTCAAACAAAGACTGCGCATTTCGCCCACACGAGACATCAAAAAACCCCAGAAAACGTTCTTGAATTACGCCCTGATTGTCAACGAACCTCATCATAATTGAGAGCTGGGAATGACAGCTTACATCAGTGGTCTCATCAATTTGCCAGGAAAAGAAGGGAGTCATGTCTAATTCCTTAGCAATTTTGTCTTTGATGGAGGTGGCTATTGCACAGATCAAATCATTCTGAATGCCACTGGACATGCCACTGAAAACACCAGAAGACTGCAGCTGCTCTGTAAGCAAATGGTCGTATCGTGCTATCAGTTCAGCCAACTCCCTATAGTTGCCCTTGTTATCTGAATTTGGTCCTTCATCCCGTCCCCTAAAAGCCAGCTCCTGCATGCCCAAATACGCCGTAGCATCAATCAAACGCTTTAGTGTATCCCTATTACGACGCACTTTAGCATTGTGCTGAGCCGCTTGCAACCGGGCACCCTCATCCACAAGCTGATCAACTGGCACGCTACCTAGCAATTTTAGGCCAATGTGGTAGTTGCACTTGTCGTGACGCTTGGTGGCCCTGTCCAAATTTTTAAGGTCACTAAATCCCTGCACAGACCATGTTTGTGATTTCCCTACCAACAGGCAAGGCCAGCAGTATAGACGATTGGTCGTAACACTAGCAGTTAGCCATGGGTATCTTTGATACCATGTGGTGTTAAACACACTGACCTTACCATTCGGTTTTTCGATATCAATTTTTGGAACTGGTCTCCCCTCTGTTTTGATTTTCACCTTCTCATTGTATTCCAGTGTGTGAAATGGCGTATTTAACATTATGAATACAACGTCTCGATTTTCCATCTTTTTTTATTGATGCACAACAAAGCAAAATCCTACAAAAGCTCAAACTCTCCGCTGTCCGCACTATCACGAATGACAGGTCTGTCGAAAATGACAGTTGTACAAGACCTTGCGTGTCAACCTGTCAACCCCCTCGTTCATTCCGATTGGCCATTCACGAATGCAGCTCCGCTGATTGGCTGATTGATGACAGGCGAGCAATTTGAACTGACCCGCCTAAAGGGAGGACGTTCCTCCCTTTTTGCCATTCACTCCATGTTAAAAAAGGAGCCCGCGGATCGCCCGGGTTCGTAGAGTTTATAATGGATGTCAATGAGGGAGTAAGGGAGGACAATATTTTGGTGACTTTTTTCAGTTTTCAAAGTGATGAAATACGATTATTCCAGCTGTTTTCACATGTTTTTTGTTTATTTATGAAATATCTATGATTTTTATAAATTTATCCTGCAAGTTCTTTCTTTAAGGGAGGATCTTCCTCCCTTTCCTCAATGGAGGAGTCGCCTCTGCTACCTATGTACCTACCTACCTTGTTACCTACCTACCTAAGTGCCTACCTAGGTACCTACCAACCTGCCTAGGTACCTACCTGCCTAAGTACCTACCTGCCTTGGTACCTACCAACCTGCCTAGGTACCTACCTGCCTAAGTACCTACCTGCCTTGGTACCTACCTAGGTGCCAACCTACCTAGGTACCTACGAACCTAGGTACCTACCTACCTACCTAGGTACCTACCTAGGTACCTACCTACCTAGGTACCTACCTAGGTACCTACCTACCTAGGTACCTACCAACCTAGGTACCTACCAACCTGGGTACCTACCTACCTAGGTACCCACCTACCTAGGTACCAAGCTACCTAGGTACCAACCTGCCTAAGTACCTACCTGCCTAGGTACCTACCAAGGTACCTACCTACCAAGGTACCTACCTACCTATATACCTAGGTAGGTACCTAGATAACTACCTAGGTACCTACCTACCTAGGTACCTACCTACCTAAGTATCTACCTACCTAGGTACCTACCTACCAACCTAGGTACCTACCTAGGTACCAACCTACCTAGGTATCTACCTACCTAGGTATCTACCTGCCTACGTTCCTACCTACCAATCTAGGTACCTCATAGGTACCTCATAGCTACCTGACTAGGTACCTACCTAGGTACCAACCTACCTAGGAACCTACCTACCTAAGTACCTACCTAGGTACCTACCTACTTAGGTACCAACCTACCTAGGTACCTTCCTGCCTAGGTACCTACCTACATAGATACCTACCTACCTAGGTAACTTCCTACCTAGGCACCTACCTACCTAGGTACCAACCTACCTACATACCTACCTGCCTAGGTACCTACCTACCTGCCTAGGTACCTACCTACCTAGGTCCCTACCAACCTAGGTACCTCCCTACCTAGGTACCTACCTACCTAGGTACCTACCTACCTAGGTACCTACCTAGGTACCTACCAACCTGCCTAGGTACCTACCTGCCTAAGTACCTACCTGCCTAGGTACCTACCTAGGTGCCTACCTACTTAGGTACCTACCAACCTAGGTACCTACCTACCTATGTACCTACCTAGGTACCTACCTACCTAGGTACCTACCAACCTAGGTACCTACCTACCTAGGTACCTACCAACCTGGGTACCTACCTACCTAAATACCTACCTAGGTGCCTACCTACCTAGGTACCTGTCTAGGTACCTACTTACCTAAGTACCTACCTACCTAGGTACCTACCTAGTGCCTACCTACCTAGGTTCCTGTCTAGGTACCTACTTACCTAAGTACCTACCAACCTAGGTACCTTCCTACCTAGGCACCTACCTACCGAGGTACCTACCTAGGTACCTACCTACCTATCTAGGTACCTACCTACCTATGTACCTACCTACCTAGGTACCTACCTAGGTACCCACCAACCTGCCTAGGTACCTACCTGCCTAAGTACCTACCTGCCGAGGTACCTACCTAGGTACTTACCAAACTAGGTACCTACCTACCTACCTAGGTACCTACCTATGTACCTACCTACCTAGTTACCTACCTACCTAAGTGCCTACCTAGGTACCTACCAACCTGCCTAGGTACCTACCTGCCTAAGTACCTACCTGCCTTGGTACCTACCAACCTGCCTAGGTACCTACCTGCCTAAGTACCTACCTGCCTTGGTACCTACCTAGGTGCCTACCTACCTAGGTACCTACGAACCTAGGTACCTAACTACCTACCTAGGTACCTACCTACCTAGGTACCTACTAACCTAGGTACCTACCAACCTAGGTACCTACCAACATGGGTACCTACCTACCTAGGTACCTACCTACCTAGGTACCTACCTACCTAGGTACCAAGCTACCTAGGTACCAACCTGCCTAAGTACCTACCTGCCTAGGTACCTACCAAGGTACCTACCTACCAAGGTACCTACCTACCTATATACCTAGGTACCTACCTAGGTACCTACCTACCTAACTACCTTGGTACCTACCTACCTAGGTATCTACCTACCTAGGTACCTACCTACCAACCTAGGTACCTACCTAGGTATCTACCTACCTAGGTATCTACCTGCCTAGGTTCCTACCTACCAATCTAGGTACCTCATAGGTACCTCATAGCTACCTGACTAGGTACCTACCTAGGTACCAACCTACCTAGGAACCTACCTACCTAAGTACCTACCTAGGTACCTACCTAGGTACCTACCTACCTAGGTACCAACCTACCTAGGTACCAACCTACCTAGGTACCTTCCTGCCTAGGTACCTACCTACATAGATACCTACCTACCTAGGTACCTTCCTACCTAGGCACCTACCTACCTAGGTACCAACCTACCTAGATACCTACCTGCCTAGGTACCTACCTACCTATGTACCTATCAACCTAGGTACCTCCCTACCTAGGTACCTACCTACCTAGGTACCTACCTAGGTACCTACCTGCCTAAGTACCTACCTGCCTAGGTACCTACCTAGGTGCCTACCTACTTAGGTACCTACCAACCTAGGTACCTACCTACCTAGGTACCTACCTAGGTACCTACCAACCTGGGTACCTACCTACCTAGGTGCCTACCTACCTAGGTACCTGTCTAGGTACCTACTTACCTAAGTACCTACCTACCTAGGTAACTACCTAGGTGCCTACCTACCTAGGTACCTACTTACCTAAGTACCTACCTACCTAGGTACCTACCTAAGTACCTACCTAGGTACCTACCTGCCTAGATACCTACCAACCTAGGTACCTTCCTACATAGGCACCTACCTACCTAGGTACCAACCTACCTAGGTACCTACCTGCCTAGGTACCTACCTACCTGCCTGATACCTACCTACCTGCCTAGGTACCTACCTACCTAGATACCTACCAACCTACGTACCTTCCTACCTAGGCACCTACCTACCTTGGTACCAAACTACCTAGGTACCTACCTGCCTAGGTACCTACCTACCTGCCTAGGTACCTACCTACCTAGGTACCTACCAACCTAGGTACCTCCCTACCTAGATACCTACCTACCTAGGTACCTACCAACCTGCCTAGGTACCTACCTGCCTAAGTACCTATCTGCCTAGGTACCTACCTAGGTACCTACCAACCTAGGTACCTACCTACCTACCTACCTAGGTACCTACCTACCTAGGTACCTACCAACCTAGGTACCTACCTACCTAGGTACCTACCAACCTGTGTACCTAGTCTAAGTACCTACCTAGGTACCAACCTTTCTAGGTACCTTCCTGCCTAGGTACCTACCTACCTAGATACCTACCAACCTAGGTACCTTCCTACCTAGGCACCTACCTACCTAGGTACCAACCTACCTAGGTACCTATCTGCCTAGGTACCTACCTACCTGCCTAGGTACCTACCTACCTAGGTACCTACCAACCTAGGTACCTACCTACCTAGGTACCTACCTACCTAGGTACACACTTACCTAGGTACACACTTACCTAGGTACCTACCAAACTAGGTACCTACCTACCTACCTAGGGACCTACCTACCTATGTACCTACCTACCTAGGTACCTACTTACCAAGGTACCTACTTACCAAGGTACCTATCTACCTTGGTAGGTTGGTACTTACCATAGTACCTAAGTACCTACCTACCTAGGTACCTATCTACCTAGGTACCTACCTACCTAGGTAGCTACCTACCTAGGTACCTACCTAGATATCTACCTACCTAGGCACCTACCTAGGTACCAACCTACCTAGGTACCTACCTGCCTAGGTACCTACCTACCTGCCTAGGTACCTACCTACCTTCCTAGGTACCTACCTACCTAGGTACCTACCAACCTAGGTACCTACCAACCTAGGTACCTTCCTACATAGGCACCTACCTACCTAGGTACCAACCTACCTAGGTACCTACCTGCCTAGGTACCTACCTACCTGGGTACCTACCAACCTAGGTACCTCCCTACCTAGGCACCTACCTAGGTACCTACCAACCTGCCTAGGTACCTACCTGCCTAAGTACCTACCTGCCTTGGTACCTACCAACCTGCCTAGGTACCTACCTGCCTAAGTACCTACCTGCCTTGGTACCTACCTAGGTGCCTACCTACCTAGGTACCCACGAACCTAGGTACCTAACTACCTACCTAGGTACCTACCTACCTAGGTACCTACTAACCTAGGTACCTACCAACCTAGGTACCTACCAACATGGGTACCTACCTACCTAGGTACCTACCTACCTAGGTACCTACCTACCTAGGTACCAAGCTACCTAGGTACCAACCTGCCTAAGTACCTACCTGCCTAGGTACCTACCAAGGTACCTACCTACCAAGGTACCTACCTACCTATATACCTAGGTACCTACCTAGGTACCTACCTACCTAACTACCTTGGTACCTACCTACCTAGGTATCTACCTACCTAGGTACCTACCTACCAACCTAGGTACCTACCTAGGTATCTACCTACCTAGGTATCTACCTGCCTAGGTTCCTACCTACCAATCTAGGTACCTCATAGGTACCCCATAGCTACCTGACTAGGTACCTACCTAGGTACCAACCTACCTAGGAACCTACCTACCTAAGTACCTACCTAGGTACCTACCTAGGTACCTACCTACCTAGGTACCAACCTACCTAGGTACCAACCTACCTAGGTACCTTCCTGCCTAGGTACCTACCTACATAGATACCTACCTACCTAGGTACCTTCCTACCTAGGCACCTACCTACCTAGGTACCAACCTACCTAGATACCTACCTGCCTAGGTACCTACCTACCTAGGTACCTATCAACCTAGGTACCTCCCTACCTAGGTACCTACCTACCTAGGTACCTACCTAGGTACCTACCAACCTGCCTAGGTACCTACCTGCCTAAGTACCTACCTGCCTAGGTACCTACCTAGGTGCCTACCTACTTAGGTACCTACCAACCTAGGTACCTACCTACCTAGGTACCTACCTAGGTACCTACCAACCTGGGTACCTACCTACCTAGGTGCCTACCTACCTAGGTACCTGTCTAGGTACCTCCTTACCTAAGTACCTACCTACCTAGGTAACTACCTAGGTGCCTACCTACCTAGGTACCTGTCTAGGTACCTACTTACCTAAGTACCTACCTACCTAGGTACCTACCTAAGTACCTACCTAGGTACCTACCTGCCTAGATACCTACCAACCTAGGTACCTTCCTACCTAGGCACCTACCTACCTAGGTACCAACCTACCTAGGTACCTACCTGCCTAGGTACCTACCTACCTGCCTGATACCTACCTACCTGCCTAGGTACCTACCTACCTAGATACCTACCAACCTACGTACCTTCCTACCTAGGCACCTACCTACCTTGGTACCAAACTACCTAGGTACCTACCTGCCTAGGTACCTACCTACCTGCCTAGGTACCTACCTACCTAGGTACCTACCAACCTAGGTACCTCCCTACCTAGATACCTACCTACCTAGGTACCTACCAACCTGCCTAGGTACCTACCTGCCTAAGTACCTATCTGCCTAGGTACCTACCTAGGTACCTACCAACCTAGGTACCTACCTACCTACCTACCTAGGTACCTACCTACCTAGGTACCTACCAACCTAGGTACCTACCTACCTAGGTACCTACCAACCTGTGTACCTAGTCTAAGTACCTACCTAGGTACCAACCTTCCTAGGTACCTTCCTGCCTAGGTACCTACCTACCTAGATACCTACCAACCTAGGTACCTTCCTACCTAGGCACCTACCTACCTAGGTACCAACCTACCTAGGTACCTATCTGCCTAGGTACCTACCTACCTGCCTAGGTACCTACCTACCTAGGTACCTACCTACCTAGGTACCTACCAACCTAGGTACCTACCTACCTAGGTACCTACCTACCTAGGTACACACTTACCTAGGTACACACTTACCTAGGTACCTACCAAACTAGGTACCTACCTACCTACCTAGGGACCTACCTACCTATGTACCTACCTACCTAGGTACCTACTTACCAAGGTACCTATCTACCTTGGTAGGTTGGTACTTACCATAGTACCTAAGTACCTACCTACCTAGGTACCTATCTACCTAGGTACCTACCTACCTAGGTAGCTACCTACCTAGGTACCTACCTAGATATCTACCTACCTAGGCACCTACCTAGGTACCAACCTACCTAGGTACCTACCTGCCTAGGTACCTACCTACCTGCCTAGGTACCTACCTACCTTCCTAGGTACCTACCTACCTAGGTACCTACCAACCTAGGTACCTACCAAACTAGGTACCTTCCTACATAGGCACCTACCTACCTAGGTACCAACCTACCTAGGTACCTACCTGCCTAGGTACCTACCTACCTGGGTACCTACCAACCTAGGTACCTCCCTACCTAGGCACCTACCTAGGTACCTACCAACCTGCCTAGGTACCTACCTGCCTAAGTACCTACCTGCCTAGGTACCTAGCTAGGTGCCTACCTACTTAGGTACCTACCAACCTAGGTACCTACCTGCCTACCTAGGTACCTACCTAGGTACGTACCTACCTAGGTACGTACCTACCTAGGTACCTACCAACCTAGGTACCTACCTAGGTACCTACCTATATAGGTACCTACCAACCTAGGTACCTACCAACCTAGGTACCTACCTACCTAGGTACCTACCAACCTGGGTACCTAGTCTAAGTACCTACCTAGGTACCAACCTACCTAGGTACCTACCTGCCTAGGTACCTGCCTACCTAGATACCTACCAACCCAGGTACCTTCCTACCTAGGCACCTACCTACCTCGGTACCTACCTAGATACCTACCTACCTAGGCACCTACCTACCTATGTACCTACCGACCTAGGTACCTACCTACCTAAGTAACTACCTAGGTACCTACCTACCTGCCTAGGTACCTACCAACCTGGGTACCTACCAACCTAGGTACCTCCCTACCTAGGTACCTACCTAGGTACCTACCTACCTATCTAGGTACATACTTACCTAGGCATCTACTTACATAGGTACCTACCTACCTATATACCTACCTACCTATCTAGGTACATACTTACCTAGGTACCTACTTACCTAGGTATCTACCTACCTATATACCTACCTACCTAGGTACCTACCTACCTAAGTACCTACCTAGGTACCTACCAACCTGCCTAGGTACCTACCTGCCTAAGTAACTACCTGCCTAGTTACCTACCTAGGTGCCTACCTACCTAGGTACCTACCAACCTAGGTACCTACCTACCTAGGTACCTACCTACCTAGGTACCTACCTTGGTTCCTACCAACCTAGGTACCTACCTACCTAGGTACCAACCTACCTAGGTACCAACCTGCCTAAGTACCTACCTGCCTAGGTACCTACCTAGGTGCCTACCTACCAAGGTACCTACCTACCTAGGTATGTACCTAGATACCTACCTACCTACCTATATACCTTGGTACCTACCTAGGTATCTACCTACCTAACTACCTAGGTACCTACCTACGTAGGTATCTACCTACCTAGGTACCTACCTTCCAACCTAGGTACCTATCTAGGTACCAACCTACCTAGGTATCTACGTACCTAGGTATCTACCTGCCTAGGTTCCTACCTACCAATCTAGGTACCTCATAGGTACCTCATAGCTACCTGCCTAGGTACCTACCTAGGTGCCTACCTACTTAGGTACCTACCAACCTAGTTACCTACCTACCTAGGTACCTACCAACCTGGGTACCTACCTACCTACGTACCTACCTAAGTACCTACCTAGGTACCAACCTACCTAGGTACCTTCCTGCCTAGGTACCTAACTACATAGATACCTACCTACCTTAGTACCTTCCTACCTAGGCACCTACCTACCTAGGTACCAACCTACCTAGATACCTATCTGCCTAGGTACCTACCTACCTGCCTAGGTACCTACCTACCTAGGTACCTACCAACCTAGGTACCTCCCTACCTAGGTACCTACCTACCTCGGTACCTACCTAGGTACCTACCAACCTGCCTAGGTACCTATCTGCCTAAGTACCTACCTGCCTAGGTACCTACCTAGGTGCCTACCTACTTAGGTACCTACCAACCTAGTTACCTACCTACCTAGGTACCTACCAACCTGGGTACCTACCTACCTAGGTACCTACCTAGGTGCCTACCTATCTAGGTACCTGTCTAGGTACCTACTTAGCTAAGTACCTACCTACCTAGGTACCTACCTAAGTACCTACCTAGGTACCTACATGCCTAGATACCTACCAACCTAGGTACCTTCCTACCTAGGCACCTACCTACCTAGGTACCAACCTACCTAGGTACCTACCTGCCTAGGTACCTACCTACCTGCCTGATACCTACCTACCTGCCTAGGTACCTACCTACCTAGGTACCTACCAACCTAGGTACCTACCAACCTAGGTACCTCCCTACCTAGGTACCTACCTACCTATGTACCTACCTACCTAGGTACCTACCAAACTAGGTACCTACCTACCTACCTAGGTACCTACCTACCTATGTACCTACCTACCTAGGTACCTACCTACCTAGATACCTACCTACCTAGGTACCTACCTACCTAGGTACCTGTCTAGGTACCTACTTACCTAGGTACCTACCTAACTAGGTACCTACCTAAGTACCTACCTAGGTATCAACCTACCTAGGCACCTATCTAGGTACCAACCTACCTAGGTACCTACCTGCCTAGGTACCTACCAACCTAGGTATCTCCCTACCTAGGTACCTACCTACCTAGGTACCTACCTACCTTGTACCTAACTAGGTACCTACCTACCTAGGTACATACTTACCTAGGTACCTACTTACCTAGGTACCTACCTACCTATGCACCTACCTACCTAGGTACCTACCTAAGTACCTACCTACCTGCCTAGGTACCTACCAACCTAGGTACCTACCAATCTAGGTACCTCTCTACCTAGGTACCTCCCTACCTAGGTACCTACCTACCTAGGTACCTCCCTACCTAGGTACCTACCTACCTAGGTACCTACCTAGGTACCTACCTAGGTACCTACCTACCTATCTAGGTACATACTTACCTAGGTACCTACCAACCTAGGTACCTCCCTACCTAGGTACCTACCTACCTATGTACCTACCTACCTAGGTACCTACCAAACTAGGTACCTACCTACCTAGGTACCTACCTAGGTACCTACCTACCTATGTACCTACCTACCTAGGTACCTACCTACCTAGATACCTACCTACCTAGGTACCTACCTACTTAGGTACCTGTCTAGGTACCTACTTACCTAGGTAACTACCTAAGTACCTACCTAGGTACCAACCTACCTAGGCACCTACCTAGGTACCAACTTACCTAGGTACCTACCTGCCTAGGTACCTACCTACCTGCCTAGGTACCTACCAACCTAGGTACCTCCCTACCTAGGTACCTACCTACCTAGGTACCTTCCTACCTTGTACCTACCTAGGTACCTACCCACCTATCTAGGTACATACTTACCTAGGTACCTACTTACCTAGGTACCTACCTACCTATGCACCTACCTACCTAGGTACCTACCTAAGTACCTACCTAGGTACCTACCTACCTGCCTAGGTACCTACCAACCTTGGTACCTACCAATCTAGGTACCTCCCTACCTAGGTACCTCCCTACCTAGGTACCTACCTACCTAGGTACCTCCCTACCTAGGTACCTACCTACCTAGGTACCTACCTAGGTACCTACCTACCTATCTAGGTACATACTTACCTAGGTACCTACTTACCTAGGTACCTACCGACCTATGTACCTACCTACCTAAGTACCTACCTAGGTACCCACCAACCTGCCTAGGTACCTACCTGCCTAAGTACCTACCTGCCTAGGTACCTACCTAGGTGCCTACCTACCTAGGTACTTACCAAACTAGGTACCTACCTACCTACCTAGGTACCTACCTATGTACCTACCTAGTTACCTACCTACCTACCTAAGTGCCTACCTAGGTACCTACCAACCTGCCTAAGTACCTACCTGCCTTGGTACCTACCTAGGTGCCAACCTACCTAGGTACCAACCTACCTAGGTACCAACCTGCCTAAGTACCTACCTGCCTAGGTACCTACCTACCAAGGTACCTACCTACCTATATACCTAGGTACCTACCTACCTAACTACCTAGGTACCTACCTACCTAGGTATCTACCTACTTAGGTACCTACCTACCAACCTAGGTACCTACCTAGGTACCAACCTACCTAGGTATCTACCTACCTAGGTATCTACCTGCCTAGGTTCCTTCCTACCAATCTAGGTACCTCATAGGTACCTCATAGCTACCTGACTAGGTATCTACCTAGGTACCTACCTACCTAGATACCTACCAACCTAGGTACCTTCCTACCTAGGCACCTACCTACCTAGGTACCAACCTACCTAGGTACCTACCTGCCTAGGTACCTACCTACCTGCCTAGGTATCTACCTACCTAGGTACCTACCAACCTAAGTGCCTACCTAGGTAACTACCAACCTGCCTAGTTACCTACCTGCCTAAGTACCTACCTGCCTTGGTACCTACCTAGGTGCCTACCTACCTAGGTACCTACCAACCTAGGTACCTACCTAGGTACCAACCTACCTAGGTACCTACCTAGGTACCTACCTACCTAGGTACCTACCAACCTAGGTACCTACCAACCTAGGTACCTACCAACCTGGGTACCTACCTACCTAGGTACCTACCTACCTAGGTACCAACCTGCCTAAGTACCTACCTGCCTAGGTACCTACCAAGGTACCTACCTACCAAGGTACCTACCTACCTATATACCTAGGTACCTACCTAGGTACCTACCTACCTAACTACCTAGGTACCTACCTACCTAGGTATCTACCTACTTAGGTACCTACCTACCAACCTAGGTACCTACCTAGGTACCAACCTACCTAGGTATCTACCTACCTAGGTATCTACCTGCCTAGGTTCCTACCTACCTATCTAGGTACCTCATAGGTACCTCATAGCTACCTGACTAGGTATCTACCTAGGTACCTACCTACCTAGATACCTACCAACCTAGTTACCTTCCTACCTAGGTACCTACCTGCCTAGGTACCTACCTACCTGCCTAGGTACCTACCTACCTAGGTACCTACCAACCTAGGTACCTCCCTACCTATGTACCTACCTACCTAGGTACCTACCAACCTGCCTAGGTACCTACCTGCCTAAGTACCTACCTGCCTAGGTACCTACCTAGGTGCCTACCTACTTAGGTATCTACCAACCTAGGTACCTACCTACCTACCTACCTACCTAGGTACCTACCTACCTAGGTACCTACCAACCTAGGTACCTTCCAACCTAGGTACCTACCTACCTAGGTACCTACCAACCTGGGTACCTACCTACCTAGGTACGTACTTACCTAGGTACCTACCTAGGTACCAACCTACCTAGGTACCAACCTGCCTAAGTACCTACCTGCCTAGGTACCTCATAGCTACCTGACTAGTTACCTAGCTAGGTACCAACCTACCTAGGAACCTACCTACCTAGGTACCTACCTAGGTACCTACCTAGGTACCTACCTACCTAGGTACCTGCGGCGGTCATACTATGTACCGTTATGCGGTACATCTAGTTATAACACCTTGTTAAAATATTGGGTGGCCATGCCACATTTTGGCGTAGTCAAAGGGCATTAGGACATACAGAGACGGGTGTTATGGTTTCTTTTTTTGTTGTAAGTTTATTGCTAAACTTTTACCTCTGGCATGAGTGGTTGTATGAATGTATGTGTAAGTGAAATTTTTGCAGGCACTGGGTGGCAGACAGGACAGCAGCCTGCTGTGGGGACGACCCACGGTTGATCGAGTTTTCCGGAAAATCTCTTCTGCTGCTTTCGGTGAGTTCTTTACTGTTGGGTTTGGAATTGTTGTGCAGGTTAAGATGTCTGACTAGGAGGATATGCAGCAGCTCAGGGAATTGGTTGCTCGGCTTAGATCTGAGAATGAGCGTACCAACCTGACTGGCTCTGCTGGTGGAGCGTCTAGTAGCTCTACTCAATCTGTTGCTCAGGGTGCAGAGCGATTGATATTTATTCCACGGGAAAAGAAATGTCCTATATTTCGGGGTAGCACTGGTATCAGGGTAGAGGATAGGATTGAGGAGGCCACGGCTTGCATGCGGGTTCGCAACTTGTCCGGAATTGACAAGGCCTATTTCTTGTTCGACCATTTGGAAGGCGAAGCGAGGGAGGAGATCCGTTACAGACCAAGCGTAGAGAAGGATGACCCAGAGGCAATCTTTAAGATCTTGCGAGAGTTATATGGCTGCACTCAGTCTTATGTTACCCTGCAGGAAGCATGCTTCTCGCGGAAACAACAAGAGGGTGAGTCATTGTTGGAGTTTTCCATTGCTTTAATGACTCTAATGGACAAAGTGAAGCATAGGCCACCTGAAGGCATTATCAATTCTGACGTCTTGCTTCGAGACCAGTTTGTGGAGCATGTGCAGGAGGGCGCACTCCAGAGGTCCTTGAAACAATTTATCCGCCAGAGCCCCACAGCTACCTTAATTGACATCTGTAAGGAGGCCCTTAGGTGGGAGCAGGAGGGCTCAGTGGAGCCCCCACGGCCTCATAGTTTTTCCCTCTCTAGCTTAGAGAGGCCAGTTGGTCTTGCTGTTTCATCTTGTGTGGTTACTGGTGCTACTCATGACAATCTGACATTAAAGGCAGACCTCGCTGAAATGAAGGAGCTGATGCAACGACAACAGCAGCAGTTAGATCAGCTTACCCACAATATGGCTGCTATGCAGGACTCTAAGCGGGTTCGATTTTCCCGCGACCAACCTCTCATTTGTCTGCGGTGCCGTCAACCAAGTCACATGGCCCGAGACTGTGATGGTGAGCGAGTTGTTGGGCCCTCCTTATCTGGCCCCAGAGGCCACTCTAGTGCCCCCGACAGTAGATCACCTCGTGGTTCCCAGCCGTCGGGAAACTGATACCCGCCGGGCTGAGGAGCCAAGGTCCGGTAGGGGTTGCTTCCGGCTCTAATACCACCTCGAGTTCTTTTGCCGTGGTGGAGGGTCTGATATCTACTTGTCCGCATTTAGTTGTTCTCATGGCCGAAACGCTTGTTCCTTGTCTTGTTGATATGGGGTCCATGGTGACTACCATAACTGAGAGTTTCTTCTCAATGAACTTTGAACCCTGGGGCCCGGAGCGGCTATAGTCTTGTCAGTGGCTGCAACTTCGCGCAGCAAATGGCTTAGATATCCCATATCTGGGTTATTTGGAGCTTACCGTGGAGTTGTGCGGTAAAGTGATGGACAATTGTGGCATTTTGGTCGTCAAGGACCCTTCTGGGGGTGGGCATCCACAAGTGATACCAGGAGTTGTTTGGGCAGCATGGGGCTAACTTGTTTGACTTGCCATCTGTTTCCGCTGCCCCAGCCCCGGTATTTCAAGCGCTCCAACAGTGTCATCGGGCAGCGGTCCAGCCTACCCCTGAAGGGGGCAGCATTGTGAGTGTCCGGGGACGGAGACCTTGCCGTGTTCCAGGAGGTAGCGTGAAGATGGTGGCGGCCACTTGTTCGGAACAATATTCTGGTTACACCACTTTGTTCAAGCCAACGGACAAAGGCCTACCTGGTGGGTTGTTGTTGTCACCAGCTTTGGTGCAGGTGTCTCGTGGCACTGTGTACATCCCCGTTGTTAACGTGGGCACCGGAGATTTAGTTCTTTACCCGCGTACCCAGTTGGGGCATGTGGACACGGCTTCGATTGCTAGCCTGCCCAACAACATTGTTGAGATTCGGTTCATTGCAACCTCCCCTGCTGGGTCTTTGCTCGCAGGGACGGCTATTGATGACAAAATATGTGGTCTCGACCTGTCTGCACTGCAGGATTCGGAACAAGAGCAAGTGCGGTCATTGTTGTTGAAGTATTCCTCTGTGTTTTCTGCCTTTGAAGGTGACCTGGGTTGCACCACCTTAATTTCTCACGAAATTCCCTTGCTTGATCCGGCCCCCGTGAGACAGTGCTATAGGCACATTCCACCATCTGACTATGAAGTTGTCAAGGCTCGCATCAACCAATTGCTTCAGACTCACGTCATTCGGGAAAGCAGTAGCCCATTCGCGTCTCCCATCATGCTTGTGAAGAAAAAGGATGGCAGCTTGCGAATGTGTGTTGATTACAGGCAGCTTAACGCCAAAACACGAAAGGACGCCTTTCCTTTGCCGCGCATTGAAGAGTCCCTAGACATGTTGTCGGGTGCCAGGTGGTTCTCCACCATGGATTTGGACAGCGGCTATAATCAGGTGGCGGTCTCGGAGGCGGACCGGGCCAAAACGGCATTCTGCACCCCATTTGGTTTATTCGAGTGGAATAGAATGCCTTTTGGCCTGTGCAACACCCCGAGTACCTTCCAGAGGCTTATGCAGCGCATGTTTGGGGACCAGCAATGCCAATCTGTACTGCTGTACCTAGATGACATTGTGGTTTTTTCATCTACGGTAGTTCAGCATTTGCAGAGGTTGGAGATGGTCCTGGCTCGGCTGCAGATGGAGGGCCTCAAGGCGAAACTGGTGTGACTTCTTTAAAACAGAAGTCCGCTATCTGGGTGATGTAATCTCTCAGCATGGAGTAGCGACAGACCCATCTAAAGTGGACGCGGTGGCAAATTGGCAACGGCCCACGAATGTTTCAGAGCTTCGTTCCTTTTTGGGGTTTGCAAGCTACTACCGTCGCTTTGTGGAGGGGTTTGCCAAGTTGGCAGCCCCTCTGCATCGACTGGTAACGGAGCTGGGTGGTAGCCGCTCCCGGAAAGCTTCTGGGAGGGCCCTTGCAGAAGCGTAGTCGGACACCTGTGAGCAAAGCTTTGAGGGTCTGAAGGGCAAATTGGTTTCTGCCCCGGTTCTGGTTACGCCGACTTCAGTCTCCCCTTCATCCTTGAAGTGAACGCCAGTTTCAGTGGGTTGGGTGCCGTCCTGTCCCAGGAACAAGGTGGGAGGGTACGGCCGGTGGCCTACGCAAGTAGAACTCTTCGACCCACGGAGAGGAACATGAATAATTACAGTTCAATGAAGTTGGAATTCATGGCTCTCAAGTGGGCAATAACTGAGAAGTTTAGAGAGTACTTGTTGGGACACCGGTGTATCGTATACACCGATAACAACCCTTTGAGTCATTTGGCTACTGCTAAGCTGGGCGCGGTCGAGCACCGTTGGGCGGCACAACTGGGCGGCACAACTTGACTTTGAGCTGAAATATCGCTTCGGACGGTCAACTCGGAATGCTGACGCCCTGTCCAGACAGTATCAGGCGGAGACAGGAGATGTTGACGAACTGGCCCCAGGTACTGCTATCCCCACACTGCTGCAGCGGATGCCCCCCGCCACCGGGGGTACCATCCAAGCTGCGCAGTTGGTCATTTCGGTCCTGCCTTCCCATCACCCTGCAGACCTGCTGGCATTACAGGCAGTTGACCCTACTATCCAAGGGGCGTTGGTTATTTGGAGAGCCCAACGGCGGCCCACCTGGGAGGAACAGGAACTGCTCACACCCCAGGTCCTGACACTGTTGCAACAGTGGGACGGTTTAGTTGAGGAGGACGGGGTTCTCTATTGTAAGGTGTTCCAGCCCAATGGGGGCGAGGAGTGCAGGCAACTGCTCTTGCCGGCCTCATTACGGTCTGAGGTGCTGACCCAGCTGCATCAATAACATGCTTGTTCGGCAGAGGTGTCATTGGCCAGGGATGAAAGGAGAGGTGCAGAAGTGGTGCGAGGAGTGTCCTAGGTGTCAGTTGGCCAAGGCCTCGCGCCCCTCTGCTGCTACCTATATGGGCCATCTCTTAGTATCTCGGCCTAACGAGATTATTGCAGTGGATTTTACCATCCTTGAACCAACCCACCGGGGAGTGGAGAATGTTTTAGTAATTACTGATGTCTTCAGTAAATACTCTGTTGCTGTGCCTATGCTCGACCAGAGGGCCCCTACGGTGGCCCAGGTGCTGGTCAATGAGTGGTTTTATCGGTTTGGCATACCTGCTTGTGTGCATTCTGATCAAGGGCGCTGCTTTGAAGGCCTACTGATACAGCAGTTGTGTAGCATGTATGGCATCCAAAAGTCTCGTACGACTCCCTACCACCCGGCTGGCAACGGTCAATGTGAACGGTTTAACCGTACTCTACATAATCTGTTGAGGACCCTGCCGGCTTCGCGGAAACGAGATTGGGCTGCATGCTTACCCCACGTAGTCTTTTGTTACAATACCACACCACATCAGACTACAGGGGAATCTCCCCACCTGTTGATGTTTGGACAGGACCATCAATTACCTGTGGATTTCCTGTTGGGGCGAGTCCGAGACCCTGTAGGGGGACGTGTTTGCGACTGGGTACAAGAGCATCAAGCTCGGCTCCAGACGGCTTTCGATGGGGCACGGGAGCGTCTGGCTGCCGCGGCTGCCTAACGCAAGGGAAGGCATGACCACAGGGTCCGGGACGAGCCTCTTAGGCAGGGGCAACTGGTGTACATGCGTGAGGTGGGTATCCATGGTCGGCACAAAATCCACGACCAATGGAGTCCGGTGACCTATATAGTCATCCGGTCTCCACCCGATGGGGGCGCTGTGTACACCATTGCCCCAGTTGATCAGGTTGGCAAGTCATGACAGGTGCACCGTAGCCTGTTGAAGGGTGTGGTGGGGTCATCCACGTTAGACCACCCGGTTAGCCACCCACCAATGGGTGGGATGGCTCCTCTTAACCAGGAGGAGCTGTCCAGCAAAGAGGATCTTGTGCTAGCTGAGCAAGGGGCAGGGCCCCCTATGGACCGACCACTGGCTCGGGCCAATGAGGTGGACAGAGCGGAACATCAACCGTATACTGATCCGATTCGAGTGGTCCCTAAACTTAATCTGCCTGTTGCAGGGAGCAGTTCATCCTCTATTCCAGGCAGCACCCTGCCAGGGAGCGCCACGTCCAGTGGTGCTATTGACCCCCCGCGCCGTTCATCCTGTGCTACCGCTGGACAGCACTCTAACCCACACAGGTTACCCAGAGGGATAGCCGATGGGTAGACAGACTTGGCCTCATTTTAGTTTTTTTTGTTGTTGGTTGTCATGTCATCGGGTTAGCAGTATCGGGGGGCAGATTGTGGTGTATATGGGGTGACTGCTCCTTTAAGACCGTGGAGCAATCTGCCGTCGCATTGGTGTCATCAATGGTGCTGAGAGCCACCAATTGCCAATTCCTTTACTTCCATAAAAGCGGAGCATCGACTGCTGTAAGGTAAATGTTTGATTGTCTTTGGGAGACTCTCACCGGTTCTGCTCGGTTGTGTTGGGAGCCGGGGTCGACCGTACTCCAATCTGCACCTCGTGAAAGCGTGGCATCTTTCCTGGGCGTCTGATACGCTACTTGTGGGTATGTAGCCATTCTGCTACATTAATTTATCTCGCTTTGATTATGGGTTTTTTTTTGGGACTCAAACTTGTTTACCCTTGCTAGGCTTTAAGATCGGTCACTGCGGGGTCTTGTGAAACTGCTGGCTTGCTAATCCGGTTGTTTGGACTTCCAGCGAGGCTACCGGATTCGTAGTTCTCCATTCGTTGTGTACACTGGTAGGTAGCCATTTTTATCTGCTACCTGCTTGGCAGCTGACATTACACCTGTATTTTACTAACATGAGTTATCTTCATTAGGCTTTGTGCCAAATCTCCGTGTGTGTTTGCCTCCGTACGGCTGGATTCTGTGCTCCCGTGCATCCTTTCTTTTGGGATCGCCGGCGGGGAGTCTGTATCACCTACCTCATCTGGTAGCGTCGTGGGCCACCACCCGAGGGTTGTCGGCTTTCGGCGAGCTGCTGTCTCGTCACCGCGAGTGTACTGCAGAAATTGTGTGCTTGTTTGTGTGTGCGAGTGATTGTTGGTGGGCTTGTTGTGACTGCGGGGCGTTTGTGTGCTGGGGAATACCTGTGCGCGTGTGAGTGTGTTTGAGGGAGGGTATGTGGGTAGTATTTCTTCTTCTTCTTCCTTTGGTTTAATTGCTACTTGAATCTTTGGATTTTGTGGTTTCTTTTGGTTCATTTTCATTACTTGTTAGGGAAGTGAGAGTTCTCTATTAGTTTTGCTCTGTTTAGTGGGATTTACTTTGACTTAGTGCCTTTGTGTTTTCGTTGCTTCTTTTCTTGTTTGTGTTTCTCTTTTGTTTGGTATTTTCTTTGTTATACCACACTCGTGGCAGTCCAGCCCGGGAGTCGGGCCACCCTCTTCTCCCTTTTTTTTTGATTGCAGTGCAAAGTGTGTGTAAAGCACCCTACGGGGCCAGTGTGTGGTGATTTTTTGTGGTCAGTTTAACTGTGGGGGGTTGCTGTGCCATTGAACTTGACGCCATTTTGTTTGCAGTGCTATTCTGGGGTGGGTTGCTTGATGCTATAAGGGTGGTGGGGGGTACCCTGGCTAACTGGGTTTGGGCCACGCTAGAGCGAGGACTTTTCTTTTGGTTTGTTTGTTTATTTTGTATGCTTTCTGTGTTAACTAATTCCTTTTTGTGTGTGTGTGTTTCTATTCCTTTTAGGAGTTGGGGTCGCTAGCAGGGAGGCCTGACATCTGGTGGCGGGTACTTGCATGTGTGACACCTCACAGTAGTAGTAGTGGATTAAACTCTAATATTAGCTAACATTTTATTATAACACCTTGTTATAATATTGGGTGTCCACTTGGCCATGCCACACTTCGTCTAAGGGCACCTACCACTTCCATTGTCAGCCTTCTGGGACAAACGAAAAAAAATAGTTAAACTCTGAATGCAACAGGCTAAATCAATTTTGCTCCTCAGTACACATACCAACTCAGTATGATGTTTTAACATGCCAATTTTAATTTTACACCGAAGTTCTCCTTTAACATTAGAAAGTCCATAGGCAGGCTAACCGCGATTAGCATCGCTATATTTAACATTTACTTTAAACATGTTAGAGTCATGTTTTTACACAATACTCAGTAGGAATTACAAAAATAATATAAAGTTAATCTTTAGACATGTGTCCACTGGCGGTTTGGTCTACTTCTTCATTTAGAAGTTGCTAAACATACGTCTTATTTCTGAAATTATTTTTTCCAAATTTTCTTTGGCATGTCATGCAGTGCATCAATATACCTGCTATTTCCATTCATAAGAAATATCACAGCAAAACACCTTATTAAGCAGTTGAGTTGTGTACATATGATACTATGCCATTGAACTAACATTTCAATCAGCTTTGTCGTAAATTATTTGTTTAGCCTGATAGTTAATCACCATCAATATAACTAATGCTTTTAACCAATTTTAACTTTAGCAAGTGGGAAAATACATGCAATCACACAATTTTTTAATAGTTTTCTAATCATCTGCTCCCTTTGCTCAATAAAAACAAATTGGTGAAATGAGGTCTAAGGCGTGTGATGGGCATATGGAGAAAACACTGGACAGGTTCGCCTTAATTGAATGACTACTATATGGCACCAGATATGCCACCAAATACACCAGAATACAGGAAATCAAATCTAGCTAATTAAAAAATTGGTCACAACATGGCCACCCCTTCAATAACGCTGGCCACCCCATGTAAAAAAGTCTGAGTCCATACCTCCAGGAAGAAATTGTTTCTGATGGTGTCTGGTCCAGACCCTCTGTACAAAATGAAATAAAGTACGAGGGGCTGGTTTACCAGGCTATTGACAAGGTGTATTAACAAAGGAAATAAATGGTCATTTGGTGTGTAGCGCCACCTAGGGAAATTGTACATGTAAAACTTGAGGTTTTAAATTGCCAGTATCTTAGGCCGTTCTCTTACAAAATGTTAATTTTAAAGCAGTTTTTGTGTGTTGACCCGATAATTGATGCACCCCAACAAACAACATTTTTATGATACATGTGTCCCAACGCAGTCCATAAATGGTCATATACTAGAAATTTTTTTTTTTTTTAGATTTTACAAGCGCAGATAGATATATAACAAGCACAATCAGAGATTGCAACCTGGCCCCCCCCCACTGGGCGGACAGACATGCACACAGACACACAGACACACAGGGTCATTGCAATACCTGGTCAGTCAATCCCCAGGTAATAACCCATTTAACACACATAAAGTATTTCTATTGCAATAGTAGATTTTTAAATATTGAATATTTTAATTACTTCAAATGTTTGCACCAATGTTTATGTCAAACACTGTAATAGTGGCCTACAGGCCTTAGCTTGCAAGTTTAATTAAGTGTGTAACACTTTCAATACATCGGTCAGGCTTGACTCCAAATAATATTGCTTTAAAGGATAACGAGTGTCACAGCTACGAAGTACAAGCCACTGACAGCCTGGTAGGGCAAAGTCAGGGATTTTGCAGGATTATAGTCAGGTATATGATCAACCATCTACACCAAATTCGTTGTATGTCAGGAAGCCTACATCCACAGAGGTTCGTGGCTAGTTCTTCAAGATGTTTGGCGCAAGGTACCAGCCAAGTTCCTTCAAAAACTGTATGCAAATATACCTCGAACAATTGGTGCTCTTTTGAAGGCAAAGGGTGGTCACACCAAATAATGTTTTGATTTAGGTTTCTCCTTTGTTTATTCACTGCATTTTGTCTTGCACTTTCAATTTTGGAGGCATTCCTATTTGGCCACATTTTTTTACACCTGCCTAAAACTTTTGCACATTACTGTATGTTCACTTAGTGGCACATTCACTGTGGCTTAAAGAATAGCAGATGGCAGTGTAGTGCTTGAAAGACAAGATGGCCAGATTGAGGGGAGCCTTCCTTGAGGTGACTAAAAGTAAGAATGAGCACACAGCTTTAGTTAATCTGATATAGCAAAAGGGGACCGTGGTGATGATTGAGGAGAAGACAAACTGCATGGAGTCGTTACAGAGCATGTGTGCAAAGAGGACGTAATAGGCATGTCTTTGAACATAGGCTTGCTCAGCAGAGAGGTGAACATGATAATGTTGATGCAGATGAAGAAGAAAGAAATGATTATGGTCACAGGGACTTTGTAATCAAGTGCAGTCTGAATGTGAACAATCTGCTAAGGCCTACGGAAAAACTCACAAAAAACAAAAGCTGCATGTCAGCATTGCTGCTGTCTCGGCTGAGTGGTAATCAGTCTACAGACGATCTTTACAGACACAAAAGGCTCACACCAGAGAACTCTTCTCTCAACACACATTGCAATAATACATCTGTTACAAGGCATTTAAAGATAACGAGACAGAGAAAAACAAGTAAATATGTACAGCTGACAGACTTACATTATACTCTGATGAAAGCAGCACACGTATGTTTAACAGTGTGCCGTATGAAGTGAAGATGTCCACCCCATAAATGTGTTGTTCATATTAAGCTCATGTTGTTTGAAATTAATGACAATCTCTAACTCCTGCACCTGTCATGCAGCGTAGACTGTGACTTCGGTAGCTAGCTTTTGATCCTGGTCTTTCTAAAATTCTAGCAATATATTTTTTTCATAATTGTACATTTTTATCTATGTCTAGACAAGGCAGATTATATGAGCTTGCTTTATTTAGTCCTGCTTAGTGTTACTTTATTGTCTTATTTATTGTGTTTGTATATGTGTTGAAACTGTCATGTGTATCATGAAAGTGATTTCAAGTATTAGTAGTAGTAATAGTAGTGGTTGTTGTTGTAGTAGTTGTAGTAATATTGTCATTATTATTGCTATTAGCTCTATTTTTGTGGCTGAGAGCCACCGCCAGTTGTAGCCATAGAGTCCAGAGACCTTTGGGAAGGACACAGGAATGGGCACATGTGGGCAAAATTACATCATAGCTGCCTATAAAAGTGAGTTTACAAACACAACATCTGGCCAGATGGCTCATATGATGTGTACCCCTCTTCTGTCTTTCGGATTTGTAGAATGAATCCAATACAATACATTTAAGTTTGTGGTTGTGATTTGACAAAATGTAAAAAAGTTAAAAAGAGGTATGAACGCTTTCACCACACACTGTACATATGTGGAATGACGACATAATTTCTGCCCATAATAGTGAGCTCTAGGTCGTGTACACAACGTGCATGCCGCTTTTTTAAGCGTGTAGCAACAGTCATCCATTTAATCACTATAAATGTACACATTGGATGTTATCTCTGACCCCTTTTCTGATTTTTGAAAGCTCTGTTGTACTGTACTTGGAAAAGGGAAAAAGACTTTTAGACTGTATGTATATGGTTTTTACAAGTCTTGCGAAATTGCTGTGTATTGTGTTTTATACAGGTTTTTCTTTCTGCATCAGGACATTTCATTGACACAAAATATTTTTTGCAAAGGAAAGAAGCATTGTTGAACTGTTAAGAAAAGGTGTATTGTTATATAAAAGATCTTACTGTCAAATATTTCATTTAAGCATCATCAGATTGTTACATCATGGTTCCATTTTGTCACTGTGATTAATACATTCATTTGTACTTTGTAATGATTTTATATAGATCTTTACTTATGTTTGTATAGAACCTAATGACCATGAATAATCAGTCCATTGAGGGCACCCCACTGGTGCATCAGCAGTTTTTTAAGGTGGAAATGACAGAGGGGCCAATGTCTAGACATATTGTGGCCATTCTCATGGCCCTGGTTTTCATCTTTATTAATAGCATCATGTTTCACACTCTTCTAAGTAAGCCTGTGTTTAAAGAGCTGCCTCGCTATATCCTATTTGCCCACATGCTCTGCAATGACTCAGTCCAGTTAATGCTGTCCATGTTGCTCTATCTTCTGAGTGTGAACTTACAGGTGATTCCTAAAGTTCTGTGTGCATTATTTGTGCTGTTTGCAACAACAACATTTCACAATGCACCTTTGAATCTGGCTGTGATGTCACTTGAACGCTATGTGGCCATTTGTTTTCCATTAAGACACAGTGAGATTGTAAACCAGAAATCAGCTGGGGTTTCTATCGGTCTCATATGGATCTTTAGTTCAATAAATCTTGTAATAGATGTAATTTATTCACTGATGGTGAGTCCAGTCTCTTTTAAAGATTTCATGTACTGCAGTCGAGAGAGGTTTATCTTGTCACAATGGCAAATAGATAAGTTTCAGGGCTTTAATTACCTTTTCTTTGTGACTGTAACAGCCATTTTAATTTTCAGCTACATTAATGTTGTAGTTGCAGCTCGATCTGCCTTACTACAAAAAGACTCTGCTAAAAAGGCACATGAGACCATACTGCTGCATCTTGGTCAGTTAGTACTCTGTGTTAACTCGTTTATTTTTGGAAGCATAGAGAGAGCCTTGGCTATGACCAGCAGCAGTCGTTTATTCCATGACCTGCGTTATATGAACTTTCTCTTTGTTCTCCTTCTGCCTCGGTGCCTGAGCCCCTTGATCTACGGCCTGAGAGACGATGCTGTTCGACCCTTATTTCTCTACTATGTCAGGTGTGGATACCAAAAGGTGAAGCCCTCTGGAACCATACAATGAGGATGTTAGGGTGTTATGAAAAACCCATTTAATTTCTTATACACAGCATGAATGTGCTATCAATCTACAACAACAGCAGATAATAGTTACATTTTTATTTTTGCTATAATTTTTTTTCACTGTAAAGCTTTTATGTAACATTGCTAGCAACATGTGAATGCTATGGTCTTTACATTTTAGACAGCTGATTAAACTGAAAATCTTTCTCAATATGACTTGATTTTCCTAATTGTCACAATAATGATATTACACATATATGTAGGTAAATATATATAGGACTTTAATTTATAAAATTTATAAAACTATAGCATTTTAGATAAGATTTCTGAATATTGTATTGTAACATATTCAACTCATTATCCTGTCTGAGCCTATCATCATTATCATCACCACCCTCCCTGAAGATGGAGCTGTTTGAACTGTTGTAAACAAACATCTAAATCTCAGTGAGCTTTTTCCTAGATACTTGCAATTAACACCATTGGAAACTTTAGAATCTACTTCACTAGTTCACGTTCCGAAATTTGAGTAAACGAGTGATTATTGATGTAAAGAGAATTTGGGGCGCTTCTCTTGATCCGGAAGAGCTGCCTGCTGTGGCAGGATGGATCAGAAAGTGCATTCGCCGTTCCTGACAGAACGACTGCACGGCGGAAGACTGGTAGGACATGCATGCGAGCACACGAGAAGCATTTGGGATCGATCTCAGGTGGCGATGAGAAATAAGCATGTATAAATAAAGTTGGTGAGCGTCTCTTGTTCCAGGCTCTACGCGGTAGAGCCGCCTGCGCGGCAGGACGGATCAGAAGGTGCATCCACGAGGCCCCGGCAGAACGACTGCGCGGCAGAAGTCTGACGGGACACGCGAGCACCCAAGAGGCATGATCGATCCCGAATGAGATTTAGAAAGTAGAATCTAGAATTGTAGGTCGCAGACACGTAGGTGAATTTGAGGGTTGAAACTGGCACTGGAAGTCGTGAATTCGTTACATCTAAGCAGCCAAAAATACGCCAGAATGAACATAGCCATCAGCGTTAGGTCTGAATGGGGGGATGAACGCAGGAAATCAGCAAATGAATGGTGATGGGGAGCCGACAGTCAAGTGTAACCGGTTTGGCCTTACGGATACCTTTAATCATTAGAGAAATATGGTAGCTAGGAAGCGATTCGCTGACTGGGAAGTAAACTAGTTCTGCTGCTACAGCTGAAGCATTGGTCAGAGTACGCAGGTACTCCTCGATTTTATTAGCTGAAATAAACGGGGCACACAAAGCGTGCATGGGCATGGTGCAATAGTAGCCTGGCTATCGCGACTTGTCAATGCTCTGCGAGCATTGGTCTGGCCAAGCTGTGTTGTAAACCCATTTCTCAGAAGGCGGGCTTAACGCCCCTCTTTCAAATGCCTCTGTTTGCTACTGGACGAAGCTTCAACCAATCACACCCCTCTGCCCTCTGACGTATACCCAGCGAAAGAAACTGCTTGATCCAAACAAAAAGTAGTAGTAGCCTGTAGTCATATAGAAATGGCGTTAAATGATTTTTGTCGGACTTGTGAAGTGAACATGAGAGTGGCTGGTGTTGGTTATTTAATATTGATATTCGAAAAACGAATCAGTGCGATCAAAGGCGAAATGACCACAACAACAGCGTTCTCGCAAAGCCCAATCGACTTGGCTACCAGTGGGGCTAACTGCTAAATTAAACTTTTACCGAAGTCGGTCGGTAGCATTGCGAAAACGTCCTTTCCCGCAACAAATGCTTCAAGGGCTGCCCTTTGCTGTATTTTCAGAGAGAACTTGCCTTTGAAGTCTGGGAAAAATTCCTTTACCAGCACCATTGCAAAATGGCTACTCAGGGTTGGACAGCCAAGAGTGGACATGTGCTACACCACTGACCTTTTCAAGATTCTGAAAAAAATAAGATAACCGTTACAGGCAAAACGTTATTAACCTACGTGTAAAGTTATTTGATTTCAAAGTGGCGCTCAAAAGAATAAAAGTCTATAAAATGCTAAAGGCTACTGGGCCCTTACCAGGAGGGCCCGTTTCCCGTGGGTGGTTCAACCTCCAAAATATATTCCAGCCCAGGAAGACACAGTAATGCAGTTCAACATCCAGCAGCCTCCAGTAGGGGCACTGGTTCCAAGCCCTACACTGGCAGCCATTGTGTAGCCTAAAACGACCAGCGGTGCAGTTCAACATCTAGCGCTCTCCAGTAGGGGCGCGGTTCCAAGCCTTACACTGGCAGCGGCAGTGTAGCCTAAAACAAGCAGCGGTCCAGTTCAACATTCAGCACTCTCCAATAGGGGCACTGGTTTCAAGCCCTACGCTAGCAGCGGCAGTGTAGCCTAAAACGAGCAGCAGTGCAGTTCAACATCCGGCGCGCTCCAACAGGCGGAAGGGTTCCAAGCCCTACACTGGCAGCGGCAGTATAGCCTAAAACAAGCAGCGGTGAGCATAGAATAGGTGCCTCTGTAGAAGACAGCCAGTCCCACAGTGATGTTAAAGTATTTATTCAGTTTGTGTTGCCTTGGGGTGCAGACAGGGATTGTCTCCCCTCTCCTGCTTCTTCTCTGTGTGCGTTGTATAAGTAATGGATGCTGCAAACAACCTAGTTTTGAAGCTTTATTGCAGACAAAATAGAGAAAATAGCATAGCCTAGCAGAGCAAGCTTGGTGCATCAAACGACTCTTGCCAACCATGTGTGTGCACCTGTAAACAATGCTTTAACTACTGCACAAGAGATCTGCTGGTCTGTAGTGATTGATAAAGTAGTTAGCAAGCGTACTCCATCTGCAGCCACGCAGGCTGCAGTGTAAGGAATCCTGCAGGTATCAAACTGATATGCATACCAGTACCCAACAAAACTTGTGCATATTGTGCGCTATAAATTAAAATAGCTAGATTCTGGATATATGAAATCTAATTGGCAAATAAACAAAACGATGGAACGAGAATGATGCATGGTGAGACACCGCACACTTGTGCCCCAGGACAATTGCAAAGGAGACATAACGGGGTAATGTGAAGGTAACTGAACCTAGAAGAAAAAATACAATATGCGTATGAAAATAACAGGAACTTTGAGAATGATAAAGAAAGTGAACACGAGCAGGAAAATTCTGGGATGAGCATAGAAGTGGGTGCCTGCGTAGGATGGCTAGCCCAGCAATAATGCCAAAATGTTTTTTGTCATTCGTGGTGACTGGTAGGCCAATTTGGGCTTGATGCCACAGGAGTGTAATACCTTGTTTCGCCTCATAGCCCCAATGGGCTATGTTAGAGGGACCGGGGGTGCTATTTCATTCAATACAAATGCTGGCTCAAAAACAGGAGAGGGGTGACTATAATGGGAGTGAAGGAACGACCCGGTAAATTAAGGACCAGATGATTTGATAAAGATGTCTGCTAATGTGGAGTTCTGCTAATTTACACATGCGTACGGGGTACACCGTGTCGGGTTCGATGACGAAATAAAACTGTTCTGCGGAGTGGTGGGCGATTCAACCGTGTGTAAGCACCAGCATGGGGAAATGAGAGTCGCTTCATCAAGGTACTGATCAGCATGAACCACTTTTAAAGGGAACCTTATTGAAACTAAATACGTTGCCAAAGCTACTAAAGATAATGTAACCGAATTATATCGAGTAATACTTCGAAGGAACCAGTCATTATAAGTTTGCTTGGTAGCAAACGTTGCTAACGTCCCACCACGAAAACAGACATTGTCTGTGTAGATTCTCATTTATCCAGGCCATAGCAATCAAAGGAGCTAGGCTGTAAACGACTGGACTTCTTTTGGAGCTTGAACACGCTTCACCTTTCGTCCGAAGGCTGAATGAGCAAACTTTGTTAGGCAGAAGCATTGTAAGCATAGCCACTAACAACGTTAACACTGGTAGCACGGTTAGCATCGCGGCTAACGAACATTGGCTAATTACTGTTAAATGCGGTTAGTTGAAGATGAGAGATGAGAGACAAGCCATTACTGATCTCAGTAATGATAAAACTGTCATTGTCCACCCAGCTGACAAGGGTGGAGCTATTGTTATTCAGAACACCGCGGACTATGTTTCTGAAATCGAGAGACAGTTGAGTGATGATGCCTTTTATTGTAAATTGTCTTCGGATCCAACTAACCAGTTTAAATGTACTGTACATGAAAAATTGAAATATTGGTTTGAAAAAGGGGAACTTACGAGAAATGAATATGATTTCATGGTGAATGATTTTCCTGTAGTCCCTGTTATCTATACTCTACCCAAAGTTCATAAATCTCTGATCCTGCCTCTAATGGGCCGACCAATTGTTAGCAGTATAGGGTCTCTTACGACCAATGTCTCTACTTTCGTTGATTTTTGTCTGAAACCATGGGTGACATCTCTTCCTTCGTACACCAGAGACTCCATAGATTTTATAAATAAATTAAAATCTGTACGATTTCCAGCAGGTGGTTTTCTGGTGACCCTGGACGTATCTAGCCTCTATACCAATATCCCGCACACGGGAGGTATAGAGGCTGTTAGGGTTTTTCTTAGTAATAGGCCACACTCTGACAAACCCAGCACAACTTGTATTTGTGACCTAACGGAGCTGGTGCTCACCACTAACTACTTCTTATTTAAAAATGACTTTTATTTACAAACCAAAGGCACTGCTATGGGTAGCACCATGGCACCGAATTACGCAAACCTGTATATGGGCCTGTTTGAGAACAATTTTATCCTCGATCCAGATGTTAACCCCTTTCATCAACACATTCTTTATTATCAGCGTTACATTGATGATTTGTTTCTGATATGGACTAGCAACGAGGGCACACTGACCGAGTTTCATTGTTATCTTAATGCGGCCAGCGAACACCTGAAATTTACCATTGAATTCGACAGCCGCAGTATCAGTTTTTTAGACGTCTTGGTTGCAGTGGAGGGTGAGATGATACATACGGATTTATACCGTAAACCCACCGACAGAAACACCTTGCTCCGGGGAGATAGTTATCACCCCACACATCTCATCAGGAGCCTTCCAATAAGTCAGTTCCACAGGGCCAGACGCACATGTAGTACAGATGACACATACAACAAACAGGCCACTGATCTTACAAATAGATTTTTGGAACGTGGCTACAGGGAGGAATGGATAGCAGCGGCGCGAGAGCGCTTTGACACTGTCACTCAGAGCGAAGCATTACGACCGAAAGCAAAAACACCTCAAAGGTCCTCTCCCCTCTGTATCGCCACATACTCACCGATTGGTTTTGAGTTACAGAACGTTTTGAAAAAACATTGGCACATTATTAGCTCCGACCCTATACTTAGGTCAGTCTACAAAGAGCCTCCGAAGTTGGTTTATAAACGTGCCCCTACTCTACGAGATCGATTGGTTAAATCTTACACGACGACATCGGAAAGAATGCGCACCTTCTTGGACATTGCGGATGGCAATTACAGATGCGCAAATTGTATTCAATGCAGCTTTACAACAAAGTGCAAAACATACAAACACCCACACAATGGGAAAACACTCAAAATACGCGGAGTGATAACCTGTAACACTTCTTTTGTAATATACCTTATCAGATGCCCATGTGGCCTTGCTTATGTAGGGTGTACTTCCAGACCTCTCCGTATCAGAATGAGTGAGCACAGGAGCAACATCAGATGCGGTGATGAGCGCAATCCTATGACTTTAAAAAGGCCGGCCACAACCTGTGCTACTTTCAATACATCGGTATAGAGAAGGTTAATAAGCCCCCTAGAGGTGGCGACCAAAAACGCCTTTTACTACAACGTGAAGCTTATTATATATACACATTAAATACTATGTCGCCAGCAGGCCTAAACGAAGAGTTTGACATTAGACCATTTTTGTAGGTCATCTCTTTGGGTATGTATCTGATACTGATGCCTGTTATGTATATCCTAGTTGATGGACTCTGTGTCATGTTTCCTCATAACTTCCGATCTCACTGAACAAGTGTATGATTGTGTAGTGTCCTATGTTGTTGAAATAGGCTACCTGTAAGGGCAATATGTTTTTATGAGGCTAAATTGTTGTATTAATGATCATGTAATGTGCAGACCAGGAGGCCCCTGGCTTCTATCTCTTGAGATTTTTTCTTATGACTTAAGTCAATTGACTGTATATACATATGTATGTATATATATATATATATATTTACATATGTATATTTATCTTTTCATGTTGTCTGCTTTTTTTTGGTGAAGGTACCTTCTGGTGCCCACTTTCTATATACCTTTCACGCCTACATATGACGCATCCCCTTTCAGGTATTTATACCCCACCCCTTACACCTGTTCCTTGTTGCACTGTGATGAAGGACTGAGCGTCCGAAACGTTGTGCCAATAAAACTTTTGGGAGCTTTGATCAGTGTTGCGGACCTTTGTTGCTACTTTAATGCGGTTAGTTGCTCAGCATTTTAGCATGGTCAGCGTCGTTACCAGCCTGCTAACATACATACAAGTGCCACAACCAATTTTCTGTGCGCTGATTACCCAAATGGACGTTTATTCAGTGCAAACGTACGCAAAATCTGAGTAAATTGCATTTGCTTGGGAGCAAAAGTTGACAATATCCCACCACGTAATCAGACCTTGTTGTTAGTATTAGCATTGTTAGCAGCGAAATCAGCAAGTAGCACAGGTAAGGCAGCTAGTATCACGGCTAACAAACACTAGCTAATTACTGTTATTACGGCTATTGGGCAGTGATCGGAGTAAGGCATCCTTAGAAGCAACACTGGAAAATAGGCGAGCAAGAGGAGGCCTTGCGAGCGGAAAGAAGCGAGCAGAAACACTGACAGGTGAGTGGTGAATAAGTTACCGGAAAAGGTTAATGAGAAGGGCGTGACAAATTTCGTTACGCTCCTCCTGAACTTCCGTTTTTTAGGAAACGCCCTTTTTTGAATATATCGATTGTAAAAATGAAATATATCTGTAGTATTTTTTTTAACGGAATGAAAACGCACATTAAAAAATGTAGTATTTCATCCAGCAGCAGCCTGTTAATCACCCTCCCATTAGCTATTCACATTCTAACTGTGTGGAAAGTCAGCACTGTGTCTGGCTCATTCTGTAGCAAAAGAAGGAGACAACACCTGTTTCAACACCACATGTTGACATTGTGACTGAGAAATACTTGTTTCACTAGCTGTAGTTGTCATGGTTTCAGTTAGCTTTTAGGGAAATGTAGAACTAATACATTGAAATGCTATAGCATATGTGTTAAGCTTGAGGTAGCGCCACACTTTCTTGCTAGTAAAGTAAGGGCCCTGGCATTCAAAACAATGCATTAAGAACTTTGTATTTTTTCACATCATTTATTAAAAAGAGTGTTTTTACAGGTAGTACCTTGCTGTAGTTTCTAGTCGTCACAATAATAACAAACTGGAAGGGAAAGCATCACGTAGTGACTGCTTCCAGAATATTCCAGAGATGGTGTAACACTGAGAGTACTACAGAGAGCCTGAGGAAAATGGAGACCCATTTATATTTCATGGGCATTCATACTTATTTGAACTGGAATATACAAATGCAGCTGAAGCTGATGAAAGGGCTGCCAGAGAGAGACGGCTGTAAAGAATCCAAGGTCCACATGGCTGTAAAGAATCCAAGGTCCACACAGGTGTACAATACTCTCCTCCCCACAGTCCATTACTCATCTTTTAAAGAAAGTAGCTTTAAAATAAAATTCATGTTTCTTTTTTTTTTCACAAATTAATTTTCTTAACAGGCTTACTCAGTCTGCCAGTCCGGGTATGCAACGCTCCATTAGGCTTGTCTGGTGGTACGACACCGGTGGTTGGCAAAGTGGTGTCAGTGGGGACTGCTGGGACAGGCTGATGTTTGGCATTGCCTTGCTGATGTTCAGTGGGGATGCAGGGAACTACCACTGCTGCAGGGGCGTGTTAAAGATGGCGTCGATTATGTCTCAATTTCTCTGCCTGAGGTGTTTTGGTGACGTAGGAGCGTGGTGTGACGCTCTCTCCTGTGACTACAGCAGGTGTTTGCCAAAACTTCTGGTGGTCCGGCGTGATGAAGGTAGAATCACCTGGTTTCAGCGACGGTAGAGGTCCGTTTCTCACTGGCATCTTTGTTCCTGACTACCTCCAGATCAGGCCATTGGTATTGGCAGGGTGGTTTTGGTCATATGGCCCATCAGGAGCTCTGCTGGGCTCACGCCAATGGTGTTGCAAGGTGTTGACCGATAACACGAGAGCAAACAGAGGGTCTTTCTGTTTAAGAATTCTCTTTGCAATCTGAGCTCCCTACTCTGCATGTCCATGCCCTTGGGGATTTTATGGACTCGAGGTGATGTGCATGAAGTCAAAGTCTCTAGCAAAGTCTTTGAACTCCTGACATGAGAATTAAGGTCCATTGTCGGATACCACCTCATCCGGACACCCGAATCTTGCAAACACTGCTTTTAGTTTTATGATGACCTGTAAAGCAGTGGTTGTTGGTAAGTGGAGGATTTCCAGGAATCTTGAGAAGTAGTCTAGCACAACAAGGTATGTATGTTTTTTGTAATCACAAATCAATGGTAAGTCTTTTCCAAGGCCGGTCAGGTAGAGTAGTTGAGATCAGGGGTTCTTTTTGCTGAGTAGGTTTCATCTCACTGCTGTAGCTGTTTTTATGGCCTGTAGCCTGTTTGAGGTAGCTGGCATGTTGCCCACAATGGCGGCTATGTAACACGCCACTGTGAGAGTCACTCTTATTCTGCAGGCATTTTAGTGGGCTGCGCGACAGTGTATCAGCCACCGTCAAGGTTTTTCCCAGTGCATATTCCGCAGTTGGTTTGAATCTCATGAGCATCATGCGTAGCCTTTGGCATGTTATTAGTATGTTGTCCAAGTCTTTTTTGTTCATGACGGGAACTAGGGGTTTATGGTTTGTGACCAACTTGAAGTCTGCCAGACCACACAGGTACTTTTCGAATCTCTCACAAGCCCACACACTTGCCAAGCACTCCTTCTCAATCTGTGCACATCAGGTTTCTGCATCAGGCAGTCGGCGAGAGCAGTATGCAGCTGGTTTCCAGTCATTATCATGCAGCTGTTCACATAATAGAACAGGACTGGAGAGGTCAAGCATTCTTTAATCTGTTGAAACGCCTCCTGCTGGGCATGATACCATACCCAGACTGACTTGGATTTGAGCAGTTCATACAATGGCTGGCCTAATATTGACAAATTGGTTATGAATTTTCCTTGATAATTGAACATTCCTTGCATTAGTGATAGGCAAATGAAGTTTTGGTGAAGCACTGAACCACTTAGGCTTCAAAAATGGGTTCATTACTTCAGAGCTTCAGTAACAGTTACCTCTTCTGGTGGAAAGCCAAAGCGCCAACTAAATTGGCCCAGCTTCATAGTGGCAGGAGGCTTTGATACAGTGACAAAAAAGTCCCAGAACTAGTGTAGAGGAAACATGTCTATTCTAGTGTGAACGTACCAAAACACAAACACCACACACACACACCTGTATATGAAGTTTGTGATATTTTTACAAATAAAGATTAATTTATCTTTGTATTGTGTAATTGGGGGTGCTTAGGGAAAGGATGTGCTTGAACTTGGGTATTAGGGTGTGAAGGGAAACTATGGGACAAGTTGGGTGCTTGTGTAACCAGGGGAACCCCTTAAAGATTTTTATTCAAAAACATTATTTTTTCCACACTTTTTGGACTGAGCCTGTTTATTTTTTTTTCTCACAATTTCTCCACATTTGGAGAACACCCTTCCTGAAGGCACTGATGACAACCGGACTGGTTTGTGTGGCGCCGCGAAACACGCAGGTGATTCTTTCAGCGAATGAACCAGTAGCTGTTTGTCACGTGATATGTCACATGTTTTTTCCGCACCAAAGCAACCTTCGGAGCAGTGGTTTTATGATTGGTGTAGTTAATGGTTTGAAGCATGTTCCGGCGCTTCTGTCTCAGACTGCCATCACTACCTAGCATATGTCTCGACCCCCACAAGGTCAAAGCCATCCACGCTATCAATTTTTTTTTGAATTGGTCCAAGGTCATGGTCACAGGCCAAGGTAAAAGTTTTTCCCACATGCTAAGTGCGTGGGAATACTTTGAGAGCTCATATCATGATAACACTTAGCGATACAGTCATAGTTTACATTATACACTTACATAAAGTCATATATGGACTTTCTAAAAATCATGTTGAATTTGACCTCGAGCGATCTTGAAAGGTCAAACTCAAGGTCACCAATTCTAAATGCAGTTATAAATTGGACAGTTCTGATCCGATTTGGATCGAACTTGGTAGGTAGGTTGGGATTGGGGTCAGGACCTGCGCTATCGATTTTTTATTTAATTGGTCCAAGATCAAGGTCAGATGCCAAGGTTAAAATTTTGTCCCCGTGCTAAGTGCATGGGATGCGCGGGTATTGTACCTCTGAGTACCATCTGAGTGCATATGTAGTTCTCTGTTGAGCTTCAGACTGGCTGACTCTGTTCTCTTCAATACTTTGCTGAGGTGCTGGTTGTGCTGTTCTGGAGCCTGTCCATACACTAGCACGTTGTCCATGAAGATAGCCACTCCATCGAAGCTGCTGAGAGCTGTCATTTTACGTAAAGATGGCACTATGCACTTTTGTACCGATTTCGGACAAGTCAATGCTTAGTCCTACTTCGATGCCTACCCCATACTAAGGCTTGAGGACTTGATTGAACGGTTGGGGAAGGCATCCTCCATCATCACCCTTGACCTGTGCAAGGGCTACTGGCAGGTGCACAGCACCACGTGGGAGGAGCATCTCCAGCATCTGGACAAGGTATTGCGTCGAATACAGCAGGCGGGTTTAACCATCCAGCCATCTAAATGTGCCTTGGCCAAGCAGGGGGTACAGCACCTCAAACATGTTCTGGGCCGGGTCATAATCCGTCCACAAAAGGACAAAGTGCAGACGGAATATCTGGGGGGAATATGTGGGGCTGGTACTGCAGTTTTGTGCCTTGTCAGCCGGAAGTCGAATTCTACTCAGATTGAGTGTGAAGCTCGGATTAGGAATGGTCATTCCAGGATCTAAAAGAGGACCTTTGCAATTAGCTGGTGCTCCAGAGCCCATTGAGCACAAGAATATGCTTTAACCTAAACCATTTCATTGTAGCTTTGACTGCATGCTCATAGTTGTTGTCCTGCTGGAAGGTGAACCTTTTGCCCAGATTCAAGAGTTGTGCAGCATCGAACAGGTTTTCTTTCAGAATTGTCCTTTATTTAGCTCTATCCATCTTTCCATCAGGACTGACCAGCTTGACTGTTGTTGTTAAAGAAAGGCGTCACCACAACATGATGCTGCCGCCACCATGTTTCATGGTAGGAATGGTGTTTGGGGTTATGTGCAGTGTTGGTCAGAGCACCTTGCTTCCTTAATCAGTGCTCTCCTCGTCTGGCCTGTCAGTTTAGGTGAATGCCATGTCTTGATTCGATTGTAGTTGTGCCATACTCTTTCTGTTTTTGGATGGTGGATTAAACAGTGCTCCTGACAGAACAGATGTATATATACTGATATTGATTTATACTAATAAATTACATAAAAGTGTGCTGTGTTACTAATTAGGTGACTTCTGGAGGCAATTGGTTGCACTGATTTCTACTGAAGGTCATCAGAGTACCAGGTGCTGAATACAAATGCATGGCACATGTTTCAGATTTTAAATTGTTAGATATTTTGAAAAACATATATCATTTTCTTTTCTTGTATCATTTTCTTTTTACACAAAATTGTGTTCTACTTTGTGCTGGTCTATTACATAAAACCCCAATACTATTCATATGAGCTTGTAGTGGTGTTCTGACAAAATGCGGAAAGTTCAAGGGGTATGAATACTTTCGTAAGGCACTGTACATAATGTGGAATGACGACATCATTTCTGCCTATAAAAGTGAGCTCTAGGTGGTGTACACAGTGTGCATTCCTCTTTTTCAAGCGTGTAGGAACAGTCATCCATTTAATCACTATAAATGCACACGTTTGATTTCTTGTGTGAAAAATGTACTTAGTGTTTAATCTTGTCACTTTTGATGTGATCTTTGACCACATTTGTGATTTTTGAAAGCACTGTTGTACTATGCTTGGTCTACTGTTCAGACTGTGTGATTTTTACAAGTCAAGTGCAATTACTTTGTAATGTGTTTTATACAGGCTTTTCTTTCTACATTAGGACTTCTCATTGAAGGAAGATTGTTCGCAAAGGAGCAAAGTATAATTGAACGGTGAAGAAAAGGCATAGTATTATTTAAAAGATTTTATTGTCAACTATTTTATTTACCCGTCATCAAAATATTATGTCATGGTTCCATTTTGTTCCCATTAATGGTCCCATTAATTTAAGATGAGTGCTATGTAATGATTTTAAATAGATCTTTACTTATGTTTGTATAGAACCTTATGGCCATGAATAATGAGTCCATTGAGGGCACCCTACTGGTGCATCAGCAGTTTTTTAAGGCGGAAATGACAGAGGGGCCAGTGTCTAAACTTATTGTGGCCATTCTCATGGCCCTGATTTTCATCTTCATCAACAGCATCATGTTTCACACTCTTCTAAGTAAACCTGTGTTTAGAGAGCTGCCTCGCTATATCCTCTTTGCCCACATGCTCTGCAATGACTCAGTCCAGTTAATGCTGTCCATGTTGCTCTATCTTCTGAGTGTGAACTTACAGATGATTCCTAAAGCTCTGTGTGCCTTATTTTTGCTGTTTGCAACAACAACATTTCGCAATGCACCTTTGAACCTGGCTGTGATGTCACTTGAATGCTATGTGGCCATTTGTTTTCCATTAAGACACAGTGAGATAGTGAACCAGAAATCAGCAGGTATTTCTATTGGTCTCATATGGATCTTTAGTTCAATAAATCTTGTAATAGATATAATGTACTCACTAATAGTGAGTCCAATGTCTTTTAAAGACCCCATGTTCTGTTCCCCACAGAGGTTTATCTTGTCACAATGGCAAATAGATATGTTTGAAGGTTTTAATTACTTTTTCTTTTTGACTATAACAGCCATTTTAATTTTCAGCTACATTAATGTTGTAGTTGCAGCTCGGTCTGCCTCATCACAAAAAGACTCTGCTAAAAAGGCACATAAGACAATATTGCTGCATCTTTGTCAGTTAGTACTCTGTATTAATTCGTTTATTTATGGAACCATAGAGAGAGCCTTGGCTATGACTAGCAGTAGTCGTTTGTTCATGGACCTGCGTTATATGAACTTCCTCTTTGTTCTCCTTCTGCCTCGGTGCCTGAGCCCCCTGATCTACGGCCTCAGAGACGATGCTGTTCGATCTTTATTTCTCTACTATGTCAGGTGTGGATACCAAAAGGTGAAGCCCTCTGGAACCATACAGTGATGATGTTGTGGTGTTATGAAAAACCCATTTCATTTTTTTATAGAGTGCATGAATGAGACATCAAACTACAATAACAACAGATAGTCGTTACATTTTTATTTTTGCTATACATTTTTTTTACGGTAAATCTTGCAACATGTGAATGCTATGGTCTTTACATTTTAGACAGTTGATTAAACTTAAAATCTGTCTCAGTATGACTTGATTTCCCCACTTTTGTAATAATGACATTGCAAGTATATATATATATATATATATATATATATATATATATTTTTTTTTTTTTTTTTTTAAAGGTATATATATATATATATATATATATATATATATATATATATATATATATATATATATATATACCTTTAAAACCCAGGACTTTAATTTATAAAATATATAAAATTATAGCATTTTAGATGGGATTTGTGAATATTGTGTTGTAACATATTCAATTTATTTTCCCTGTCTGAGCCCATCTTCGCCGCCCTCCCTCGACAGGGAGCTGTTTAAACTGTTGTAAACAACAGCTAAATCTCAGTGAGTTTTTCCTAGGTACTCGCAATACCATTAGAAACTTTAAATCTACTTTTAGAATATATATATATTGTGATGATGGGTGATGGGCATATGGAGAAAACACTGGACAGGTTCGCCCCAATTGAATGACTACTATATGGCACCAGATATGCCACCAAATACACCAGAATACAGGAAATCAAATCAAGCTAATTAAAAAATTGGTCACAACATGGCCACCCCTTCAATGTGTGTGTATGTGTGTGTGTGAAGGCCACCCTTTGGCCACCCCATGTAAAAAAGTCTGGCTACGACCCTAAATCCACACCTCCGGGAAGAAATTGTTTCTGATGGTGTCTGGTCCAGACCCTCTGTACAAAATGAAATAAAGTACGAGGGGCTGGTCTACCAGGCTATTGACAAGTAGATTTAGATTTTACAAGCGCAGATAGATATATAACAAGCACAATCAGGGATTGCAACCTGGCCCCCCCTACTGGGCGGACAGACACACACACAGGCACACAGACACACAGGGTCATTGCAATACCTGGTCAGTCAATCCCCAGGTAATAACCCATTTAACACACATACAGTATTTCTATTGTAATAGCAGATTTTAAAATATTGAACATTTTAATTACTTTAAATATTTGCACCAATGTTTATGTCAAACACTGTATAAGTGGCCTACAGGCCTTAGCTTGCAAGTTTAATTAAGCGTGTAACACTTTTAAGACATCGGTCAGGCTTGACTTTATTGTTGTCAATATATTGATATTGCTTTAAAGGATAACGAGTATCACAGCTACGAAGTACAGGCCACTGACAGCCTGGTAGGGCAATGCCTGCCATGGTGTGGTGTACTGTCTGACTACCGCATAAAAACTGCTCAGTAAAAAAATCTGGGTCAGTTGAAGATGTATAAACAAAGTTGAGCACAGGATTCCCAGACCCAAAGAACCAAATGGCAGCAATTGCCACATATAGTAATGTACAAACGTTTTAGGCAGGGGTGACTGCCTTCAAAATTGGTTGATTATACACCTGACTTTGTGTGCGCCCCTGTGTGTGTACACTTTGTGTGCACCTGCCTGACTTGTCAAAAACAACTTATGCCCATCAAGTTCTTTTAGCCTTATGGGTGTTTTAACATTAAACATGTGGATGGCTAAAAAGATAGAGTACTGTGCAAAGATTTAGGCAGGTGCCTTCAAACCAGCATCAATTCACACAAAGGGGTACACACAAAGTCAGGGATTTTGCAGGATTATAGTCAGGTATATGATCAACCATCAATTGGTTGTATATGTCAGGAAGCCTACATCCACAGAAGTTCGTGGTTAATTCCTCATGTTTGGCGCAAGGTACCAGCCAAGTTCCTAAGTTCAAAAACTGTATGCAAATATACCTAGAAGAAATGATGCTCTTTTGAAGGCAAAGGGTGGTCACACCAACTATTGTTTTGATTTAGGTTTCTCCTTTGTTTAGTCACTGCATTTTGTCAGTTGATGAACATAAATGGTTAACACTTCCAATTTTGGATGCATTCCTAGTTGACCGCATTTTTTTCACACCTGCCTAAAATTTTTGCACATTACTGTATGTTCTCTTAGTGGCACATTCACTGTGTCTTAAAGAAAAGCAGATGGCAGTGTAGTGTTTCAGGGACATGATGGCCAGATTGAAGGGAGCCTTCCTGAAGGTGATTAAGAGTAAGAATGAGCACACAGCTTTAGTTGGTCTGATGTAGCAAAATGAGAACGTGGTGATGATTGAGGAGAAGATAAACTGCATGGAGTCGTTACAGAGCATGTGTGCAAAGAGGACGTAATGAGGCATGTCCTTGAACATAGGCTTGCTCAGCAGAGAGGTGAACATGATAATGTTGATGCAGATAAAGCAGAAAGACATGATTATGGTCACAAAGGACTTTGTAATCAAGTGCAGTCTGAATGTGAACAATCTGCTAAGGCCTACAGAAAAAAACACACAAAAAACAAAAGCTGCATGTCAGCATTGCTGATGTCTCAGCTGAGTGGTAATCAGTCTACAGACGATCTTTACAGACACAATGTCACGGGATCCGGACAGACAGACAGATAGACCCAAATGCGTAACCTCAAATGTAGTTTATTAAAGGGTTGGGGGAAGTGGAAAAAAGTCAAAGGCTCCGGAGAGCAGGTAAGTATCCACCAGCGGAGCGTCGAGACACCCAGGCAGGCGGGCAGTGGAAACTCGCCCCCGGGGGCAGACGAACAGCGGAGTCGTGGGCAGGCGGTGGTCGGTACCAGGAGCAGGAGAGTAGAGCTGGGTCGAGGACAGGCGAGGGTCGAGACCAGGGCTGGAGCGTGGAGCAGAGTCGAGGACGGGCAGGAGTCGTTCACCGGGGCTGGAGCGTGGAGCAGAGTCGAGGACGGGCAGGAGTCGTTCACCGGGGCTGGAGCGTGGAGCAGAGTCAAGGACGGACAGGAGTCGTTCACCGGGGCAGGAGCGAAGAGCAGAACCAGGGACAGGCAGAGGTCGGCACCGGAGGGCTGGAGCGTAGAGTAAAACCTGGGGCAGGCAGAGGTCGTCACCGGAGGGCTGGAGCGTAGAGCAGAACCAGGGACAGGCGGAGGTCGGTACCGGAGGACTGAAGAGGCAGGGAGAGCCAGGGACGGTCCGAAGTCGTAGCCGGGAGCGGGAGAGCCAAGCAGAGTCAGGGACAGGCAGGAGTCGGCAACCGAAGACTGGAGATAAACAGGCAGGGGAAAACAGGAACAAACAGGGAACAGACAGACACCGGGAGAACTGCTACGCAGACAAAGGAGAGCCAGGAGTCAAAAAGCTTGCCGAGGAATACACCGTGGGTTCGCAGACGGACTGACAAAGAGTGAGTGAACGAGGCGAGTATAAGTAGTGGAAACCCCGGGAACTAAACGAGTGTGAACGAGGAGTGCAGGTGAGAAGACTGATTGAATAACTGGTGATTGTCATAAACCAGGAAATGCAGGTGAGACGGATGATTACAGCGAGCGTGAAGCGAGAAGGGCGAGTGAAAAGGATAATCTAATGAGGGTCTAAACAAGGAAGTACAGGTGCAGTGAACTAGCAGACAACCCGGAGAGTGAACCTAATTGACTAACAGGTGGGTAACAGCGAAAAATAAACATGAAACATTCCAACGCCCAGAGCAACACCGTGACACACAAAAGGCTCACACCAGAGGACTCTTCTCTCAACACACATTGCAATAATACATCTGTTACAAGGCATTTAAGGACGAGACAGAGAAAAACAAGTAAATATGTACAGCTGTCAGACTTACATGACAGTAATATCCTCTGATGAAAGCAGCACACGTATGTTTAACACTGTGTGCTGTATGAATTGAAGATGTCTACCCTATCAATTGATGTTGTTCATATTAAGCTCATGTTGTTTGAAATCAGTGAAAATCCCTACCTCCTGCACCTATCATGCAGCCTAGACTGTGACTTCAGTAGCTAGCTTTTGATTCTGGTGTTTCTAAAATTCAAGCAATATTTTTTTTTTCATAATTGTACATTTTTATCTATGTTTTACAGAAGGTGGTTTATAGGAGCTTGCTTTATTTAGCCCTGCTTAGTGTTACTTTATTTATTGTTATTTATTGTGTTTCTATGTGCGCTGGGAAGCTGTCATGTGTATCATGAAAGTGATTTCAAATATTAGTAGTAGTAATACTAGTGGTTGTTGTTGTAGTAGTTGTAGTAGTATTGTCATTATTATTATTAGCTCTATTATTGTGGCTGAGAGCCACCTCCAGTTGTAGCCATAGAGTCCAGAGACCTTTGGGAAGGACACAGGAATGGGCACACATGGGCAAAATGACATCATAGCTGCCTATAAAGGTGAGTGTACAAACACAACATCTGGCCAGATGGCTCATATGATGTGTGCTCCTCTTCTCTCTTTCAGATTTGTAGAAAAAGACATCCTACTCCTGCAATTTCCCTGTTTGATTTTTTACAGTGAAGTCTCTAGTTAACTAGTCCGTTTAATGTGGTCGCTTGTGACATTTAATGTTTAATCACATTTGTGCTGTGATTTGTTCTACTGTTGGATTTTTAATTAATATGTCTCTGTAACACTGTTTTCTCTCTCGCTCTTTCAGTCTGCCGAGTAACTAAAGGTCCAAAGGGAATAAGCAAAACTGTACGCTCTTGTGTGGAGAGATCTTGCTTGCTCTCTCTTTTAAATGCTATCCTTGTATGTCAGTAAACTGTTGTCACTGTACATGTAAAATAAGTATGTCCAATTTAGATGTATGCTGGGTATGTACTTGTGGAGGTGATGTTTCTGTAGTACACAGTGTGTACAAGCTGATCATTCCAGTGAAGTTCCTTTAATGGTACATGAGCTTGTTTTTTGCTAAGCTGCTTTACATCTATGTAATCAAAATGTTGGCAAGTGTTTGACGTCTGTTTTTAATATCATAGGTTATTAGATATATGTATAGCGCACCATGGCTATGACCAATCATTCTGGTGAAGGGTCTTCCCCGGTACATCAGCAGATTTTTATAGGGGAAAAGAATGAGAGGCAAGTGTCTAAACATGTAGTGACTGTTCTCTTGGCTCTGGTTTTCATCTTCGTCAACAGCCTTATGTTTCACACTCTTCTAAGTAAGTCTGTGTTTAGAGAGCTGCCTCGCTATATCCTCTTTGCTCACATGCTCTGCAATGACTCAGTCCAGTTAATTCTGTCCATGTCATTGTATCTTATGATCGTGAGCTTACAACAGATTCCCAAAGCTCTGTGTGCATTACTTGTGCTGCTTGCATCAACAACATTTCGCAATGCAGCTTTGAACCTGGCTGTGATGTCACTTGAGCGCTATGTGGCCATTTGTTTTCCATTAAGACACAGTCAGATGGTGAGCCAGAAATCAGCAAGTATTTGTATCGGTCTCATATGGATCTTTAGTTCAATAAATCTTGTAATAGATATAGTTTATTCACTGATAATAAATCCAGTCTCTTTTAAAGATTCCATACACTGCTTTCGAGAGAGGGTTATTATATCACGATGGCAAGAGGATATGTTTGAGGGCTTTAACATCTTTTTCTTTGTGACAGTAACAGGCATTTTAATTTTCACTTATGTCAATGTTGTAGTTGTAGCTCGATCTGCCTCAACAGAAAAAGACTCTGCTAAAAAGGCACATAAGACCATACTGCTGCATTTTGGTCAGTTAGTACTTTGTGTTAACTCGTTTATTTTTGGAACCATAGAGAGAGCCTTGGCTATGACCAGCAGCAGTCGTTTGTTCAGTGACCTGCGTTATTTGAACTTCCTCTTTGTTCTCCTTCTGCCTCGGTGCCTGAGCCCCCTGATCTACGGCCTCAGAGACGATGCTGTTCGACCTTTATTTGTGTACTATGTCAGGTGTGGATACCAAAAGGTGAAGCCCGCTGGAACCATACACTGACGATGACATATTCAACTCATTTTCCTGTCATCATTATCATCACCACCCTCCCTGAAGAGGGAGCTGTTTGAACTGTTGTAAACAAACATGTAAATCTCAGTGAGTTTTTTCCTAGGTGCTTGCAATTAACACCATTAGAAACTTTAAAATGTACTTTTTGAATATATCGATTGTAAAAATTAAATATATCTGTAGCATTTTTTTTTAACGGAATGAAAACACACATTAAAAAATGTAGTATTTCAGCCAGCAGCAGCCTGTTTAATGACCCTCCCATTAGCTATTCACATGCTAAAAGCATGGAAAGTCAGCACGGTGACTGTCTCATTGTGTAGCAAAAGGAGGAGACAACACCTGTTTCAACACCACATGTTGACATTGCGACTGAGAAATATTTGTTTGACTAGCTGTAGTTGTCATGGTTTCAGTTAGCTTTTAGGGAAATGTGGAACTAATAGATTGATATGCTATAGCATAGTATGTGTTATCTCCACAAGCTTGAGGGAGCTCCACACTTTCTTGCTAGTACAACAATGGGCCTGGCATACAAAACGATGCATTAACACTTTGTATTTTTTAACATCATTTATTAAAAAGAGTGTTTTTACAGGTAGTACCTTGCTGTAGTTTCTAGTCATCACAATGATAATGAACCGGAACTGAAAGCATCACGTAGTGACTGCTTCCAGAATATTCCAGAGATGCACAGAGTACTACAGAGAACAGATGGCAGAGGCATATGCAGATGGAGGCAGATGGAGACCCATTTATATTTGATGCACATCCATACTTATTTGAACTAGAATATACAAATGCAGCTGAAGTTGATGAAAGGGCTGCCAGGGAGAGACGGCTGCAAAGAATGCAAGGTCCACACGGGTGTACAATACTCTCCTCCCCACAGTCCAATACTCATCTCTTAAAGAAAGTAGCTTCAAAATAAAATTCATATTTCTTTTTCAGAAATTTAGTTTTCTTAACAGGTTTACTCAGTCTGCCAGTCCGGGTATGCAACGCTCCACTAGCCTTGTCTGGTGGTACTGTACGACACCGGTGGTTGGCAAAGCGATGTCAGTGGGGACTGCTGGGACAGCAGTGTCAGTGGGGACTGTGGGGACAGTTTGGCATTGCCTTGCTGATGTTCAGTGGGGACGCAGGGAACTACCACTGCTGCAGGGGCGTGTTAAAGATGGCGGCGATTTTGTCTCAATTTTTCTGCCTGAGGTGTTTTGGTGACGTAGGAGCGTGGTGTGACGCTCTCTCCTGTGACTACAGCAGATGTTTGCCAAAACTTCTTGTGGTCCGGCGTGATGAAAGTAGGATCACCTGGTTTCAGCGACGGTAGAGGTCCGTTTCTCACTGGCATCTTTGTTCCTGACTACCTCCAGATCAGATCAAGCCATTGGTATTGGCAGGGTGGTTTTGGTCATACGGCCCATCAGGAGCTCTGCTGGGCTCACGCCAATGGTGTTGCAAGGTGTTGACCGATAACACGAGAGCAAACAGAGGGTCTTTCTGTTTAAGAATTCTCTTTGCAATCTGAACTCCATACAATGCATGTCCATGCCCTTGGGGATTTTATGGACTCGAGGTGATGTGCATGAAGTCTCTAGCAAAGTCTTTGAACTCCTGACATGAGAATTAAGGTCCATTGTCGGATACCACCTCATCCGGACACCCGAATCTTGCAAACACTGCTTTTAGTTTTATGATGACCTGGAAAGCAGTGGTTGTTGGTAAGTGGAGGATTTCCAGGAATCTTGAGAAGTAGTCTGGCACAACAAGGTATGTATGTTTTTTGTAATCACACAAATCAATGGTAAGTCTTTTCCAAGGCCGGTCAGGTAGAGGAGTTGAGACAGGGGTTCTTTTTGCTGAGTAGGTTTCATCTCACTGCTGTAGCTGTTTTTATGGCCTGTAGCCTGTTTGAGGTAGCTGGCATGTTGCCCACAATGGCGGCTATGTAACACGCCACTGTGAGAGTCACTCTTATTCTGCAGGCATTTTAGTGGGCTGCGCGACAGTGTATCAGCCACTGTCAAGGTTTTTCCCAGTGCATATTCCGCAGTTGGTTTGAATCTCATGAGCCTCATGCGTAGCCTTTGGCATTTTATTGGCATGTTGTCCAAGTCTTTTTTGTTCATGAGGGGAACTAGGGGTTTATGGTCTGTGACCAAGTTGAAGTCTGCCAGACCACACAGGTACTTTTCGAATCTCTCACAAGCCCACACACTCGCCAAGCACTCCTTCTCAATCTGTGCATATCGGGTTTCTTAATCAGGCAGTCGGCGAGAGCAGTATGCAGCTGGTTTTCAGTCATTATCATGCAGCTGTAGTAGCACTCCGCCAATGCCATAACTGCTGGCATCAGCTGAGACAGCAGTTGGTCTGTTCACATAATAGAACAGGATTGGAGAGGTCAAGCATTCTTTAATCTGTTGAAATGCCTCCTGCTGGGCATGGTACCATACCCAGACTGACTTGGATTTGAGCAGTTCATACAATGGCTGGCCTAATATTGCCAAATTGGGTATGAATTTTCCTTGATAATTCAACATTCCTTGCATACGTCTCGACCCCCACAAGGTGAAAGCCATCCACGCTATCAATTTTTTTTTTTAATTGGTCCAAGGTCATGGTCACAGGCCAAGGTAAAAGTTTTGCCCCCATGCTAAGTGCGTGGGAATACTTTGAGAGCTCATATCATGATAACGCTTAGCGATACAGTCATAGTTTACATTAAACACTTACATAAAGTCATATATGGACTTTCTAAAAATCATGTTGAATTTGACCTCGAGTGATCTTGAAAGGTCAAACTCAAGGTCTTTTTCTGGGGCTGGTGGGCTGGTACTGCAGTTTTGTGCCTTGTCAGCCGGAAGTCGAATTCTACTCAGATTGAGTGTGGAGCTCGGATTAGGAATGGTCATTCCAGGATCTAAAAGAGGACCTTTGCAATTAGCTGGTGCTCCAGAGCCCATTGAGCACAAGAATATGCTTTAACCTAGATTTGTGAATATTGTTTTGTAACATATTCAATTAATTATCCTAATGCAACTGAATCTGATGAAAAAGGGCTGCCAGAGAGAGACAGCTGTAAAGAATCCAAGGTCCACATGGGTGTACAATACACAGTAGATTCTTATTTTGTTATTTTAGTAGAACACATGTAAAGACAAGCATCTCATTGATAGTCACTTTGAACTAACTTCAATCACATGCATTAAAGTACTGCACATGCACACTGGTGATGACTAAACAAATGCCCCTAAAGCTGTATAGCATCATTTACATGTACTCCCTTTTTCAGTTTTGGTGTTCCCAGCAAACCAAACAAAGACACAACAACACAGAATTACTGAACATTCAAAGGATACTGCATCAATTTTAGGTTATCACAGCCTAGGAACAATTTTTAAAAATCTCCTCCCCGCAGTCCATTACTCATCTCTTGAAGAAAGTAGCTTCAAAATAAAATATATGTTTCTTTTTTCCACAAATGTAGTTTTTTTAACGGTTATACTCAGTCCGCCAGACCGGGTATGCAACGTTCCATTAGGCTTATCTGGTGGTACGACACCGGTGGTTGGCAAAGCGTCAGTGGGGACTGCTGGCACAGGCTGATGTTTGGCATTGCCTTGCTGACGTTCAGTGGGGACGCAGGGGACTGACACTGCTGCAGGAGCGTGTTAAAGATGGGGGCGATGGCATCTTTGATCCTGACTACCTCCAGATCAGGCCACTGTGGCTAAGGATTTGCCTCCAGTGCTGGCAGGGTTGGCTATGTAACGCACCACTGTGAGAGTCACTCTTATTCTGCTGGCATTGTAGTGGACTGCGCGACAGTGTATCAGGCACCGTCAAGATTTTTCCCAGTGCATATTCCGCAGTTGGTTTGAATCTCAGTTGCTGTAGCAACTGCTGGCATCACACGAGACATAATAGAACTTCAGAACTGGAGAGGTGAAACATTCTTTGATCTGTTGAAACGCCTCCTGCTGGGCATGGTCCCATACCCAGACTGACTTGGATTTGAGGAGTTCATGCAACGGCTGGCCTAGCATTGACAAATTGGGTATGAATGTCCCTAGATAATTGAACATTTCTAGCACACGTCTCAGCTCCTGGACATTGTGTGGTGCTGGTAGTTGACCTTGTTGGGGTCGGGTCTCACCCGATTTGTCAATAACCAGGCTGTGAGAAGGTGACTGCTTCCCCCTTCTCACCGCAACGCTACAAACTCTCTCTGAAACCCAGTGGTGCTGGTGCCAAAAAAGGATGGCACTATGCGTTTCTGCATTGACTTTCGGCGTGTGAATGCACAATCGCATTTCGACGCGTACCCTATGCCTCGCCTGGAGGACTTAATTGAGCGCCTGGGCAAAGCGTCTTACATCAGCACCCTGGATTTATGCAAGGGCTACTGGCAAGTGCCTTTGTTGAAGGAAGCCAGACCCTACACTGCTTTTCGCACCCCTCAGGGACTATTCCAGTTTGTGGTGATGCCTTTTGGTCTGCAGGGGGCGGCAGCCACTTTTCAGCGGCTTATGGACTGTGTATTGGCTGGTACAGATTCCTACACTGCTGCCTATTTGGACGACATTGTCGTGTACAGCGCCACCTGGGAGGACCATCTGCGTCACCTAAGTGATGTACTGAGGCGCATTCAGGCGGCAGGTCTGACCATCCACCCACTGAAGTGTGCCTTGGCTAGGGAGGAGGTGCAGTACCTTGGCCATGTCCTGGGCCGGGGTGTGATCAGGCCGCAAACCGACAAAGTCCAGGCCATACTGGACTGCCCAAGGCCGCAAAACAAAAAGGACGTCCGGTCTTTCTTGGGTCTGGTAGGCTGGTATCGCCGGTTTGTTCCGGACTTTGCCCGGCGAGCAGCACCTTTATCGGACTTGACCCGAAAGTCCGGCACAACAAAGATCCCGTGGGGGCCAGAGCAGGAGCAGGCATTCCTGGACTTAAAGGCAGTGCTTTGCCATGATCCTGTGCTTCAGAGCCCAGACTTCACTAAGCCCTTCACCCTTCAGACGGACGCGCTCGAGACAGACCACCGCGCTTTGCAGTGGCTCGGGCGGATGAAGGACTTTAACGCCTGCATCACCCGCTGGTTTCTTGCATTGCAGCCGTACCGTTTCACTGTCTAGTACAGGGCAGGAAAACAGAACCCTGTGGCCGACTTTTTGTCCCGCCACCCTGTTGGCGTGACTCCAGAGGGGGACGGAAATGTGAGAAGGTGACTGCTTCCCCCTTCTCACCGCAACACTACAAACTCTCTCTGAGTAGCGTTTGCGTTTGCTCGTGGCAGGCGCCATTGCACGAGTATGCCTGCATGGGTGGAAGAGCGAGTGAGAGAGAGAGAGTGAGAGAGAGTCTCATTCACACACACGCACGCACACACCGACACTCTCTTGGACTGTGAAGAAACTGTGGACTGAATGTTTTGTGTTTATGCATGTTGGCAAAGTACAGGGGTTGGGAAATGCTTGTGCGACATTGAGACGAGTTACAGGGAAGTTTGGGGGAGGTCCGACGCCATTAAGCGTCGGGTAGTTGTTTAGCGCGGTGCTCCGCGTTTCACTTTCAAACACTCACCAAACGTTTCTCCCTGCCGTTGTACATTTCTTATTCAAACATCTTTGACATATAGTGCGGTACCCACTATCTATGTCCCATTTCTACACGCTACCCTCTGTTTAAAACCCCCTCCGTAACCCAAACACATACTTACATTCTCCCTGGTCCACTGTCACTGTTTCCCTGCGGGGAACAGCGCGCGCTGTGGGAGCAGAGTTCTTCACCAGTGCACGAAGCAGAGGTCGGGTGCACTTTGCAGAGGGGTGTTTGGTTTGTGTCATTTGTATGTATAAATGTTTATTTTAACTTGATTGGTGTTTTGGGGATATTGTGTTGGTGATGGGTAACTGTAGTATAGTTTCCTTTGATTTATAATGTTTTGTTGTTATTGTAAATTATGATTTGGGAAACCCTGTTTATTTGGTGAACCCTTTGGTGGTGGTATGGACCAATGAGCCATCATTGGTCCAATTTGACTGAAAGGTTGGTGTTATTTAAGGTGGCCCTCATTCTGCCTTTGGAGTGAGTGGGGGTAGGTGCATAGGCTTGCTGTGCTGTTGGATTGCTGTTTGCTATTGTTAAACATCTGCTATGCTAAGCTAACTGTAGCTTTCTCCTTCTTGCACTTTGTTAGCTGTATTCTGGTGCAAAGCTAAAAGTGCTATTTTTTCCTTGTATATACTTTTTTTCCCTTTTGGCTATTGGTTTGGACATTTATTCGTATTGCATATCTATTTTTGGGGAGCTTCTACATTTTTTAAATAAATACTGAAATATTTTTGGACACCTTGGTTGCTGTTTTTTCCCTCCTTTACCTACCATCTGCCAGTTTGCCACATCCCCGTTCGGGGTGACCACCTCGGTCCTTCACACAGGCCCAGAAAGTGAAATATGTTTTGTCTGAACTTGCACTCCTGTAGTGAGTCATTCATGAGTGCTAAATCCAGGAAGGATTTCTTTGAAGTCAGCTGCTTCAACAGACCTCTATACGACATCCTGTCAGAGGCCGATCGCTATTCATCTGACACTGCAAAGTTAAAGTAAGCACACAATGCTTTAAAGTTATCCCAAATGGCAGACGCGTTGCGAAAAGAACTAGCCATGCGCCCATCTTGTACTCAACACACATCTGATTTTCTCCACTTGTTGTTCCGATGTTGCAGGACACTCTTCCAGGTCTTTTTGATTCTGGAGTGATCTACTGTACACAGTGTATAATTTGTCCATATATGCCTGTAAATAGTTTACACCACTAATGTCAGACACGGTATCGTTAACTGCGAGCTCTAGTTTATGATTTAGACAATGCCAAGTGAAAATATTGGGATAACGTTCAGTCATTCATTTGGCCACACCAGATTTTCACCCCAACATTATGCTGGCTCCATCACTTGCAAAAGCTACTAAGTGCTTCTTTAGGTATGCGTCATCAAAACCGTGTGCATGGAGGCACTTGAGTAGATATTGCAGAATTGTGTCCACTGTTGGGTTCGTAAGTTCAATTAGATCTAGGAACATAAAGTGTGGATCATATGTCTTGTCTGTTTCACATTTGAGATAGATGATCAATGCAGTTTTACATCCTAGGCTCATTGATTCGTCATTGAGGACTGAAATTTTACCTTCTATTGCCTGGATTCATTGGCAGATGTTTTTACACATTTGCAATACCTGGTCAGTCAATCCCCAGGTAATAACCCATTTAACACACATATAGTATTTCTATTGCAATAGTAGATTTTTAAATATTGAACATTTTAATTACTTCATATGTTTGCACCAATGTTTATGTCAAACACTGCATTAGTGCCCTACAGGCCTTAGCTTGCAAGTTTAATTAAGCGCGTAACACTTTCAAGACATTGGTCAGGCTTGACTCCAATTAATATTGCTTTAAAGGATAACGAGTGTCACAGCTACGAAGTACAAGCCACTGACAGCCTGGTAGGGCAATGCCTGCCATGGTGTGGTGTACTGTCTGACTACCACATAAAAACTGCTCAGTAAAAAAATCTGGGTCAGTTGAAGATGTATAAACAAATTTAAGCACAGGGTTCACAGACCCAAAGAACCAAATGGCAGCAATTGCCACATATAGTAATGTACAAACGTTTTAGGCAGGGGTGACTGCCTTCAAAATTGGTTGATCATACACCTGACTATAATCCTGCAAAATCCCTGACTTTGTGTACACCCCTGTGTGTGTACACTTTTTGTGGACCTGCCTAAAACTTGTCAAAAAACAACTTATGCCCATCAAGTTCTTTCAGCCTTATGGGTGTTTTAACAATAAACATGTGGATGGCTAAAAAGATACAGTACTGGGCAAAGATTTAGGCAGGTGCCTTCAAACCAGCATCAATTCACACAAAGGGGTACACACAAAGTCAGGGATTTTGCAGGATTATAGTCAGGTATATGATCAACCATCTACACCAAATTCGTTGTATGTCAGGAAGCCTACATCCACAGAGGTTCGTGGCTAGTTCTTCAAGATGTTTGGCGCAAGGTACCATCCAAGTTCCTTCAAAAACTGTATGCAAATATACCTAGAACAATTGGTGCTCTTTTGAAGGCAAAGGGTGGTCACACCAAATAATGTTTTGATTTAGGTTTCTCCTTTGTTTATTCACTGCATTTTGTCAATTGATGAACATAAATGATTAACACTTTCAATTTTGGAGGCATTCCTATTTGGCCACATTTTTTTACACCTGCCTAAAACTTTTGCACATTACTGTATGTTCTCTTAGTGGCACATTCACTGTTGCTTAAAGAAAAGCAGATGGCAGTGTAGTGCTTCAGAGACATGATGGCCAGATTGAGGGGAGCCTTCCTTGAGGTGATTAAGAGAAAGAATGAGCACACAGCTTTAGTTGGTCTGATATAGCAAAAGGGGACCTTGGTGATGATTGAGGAGAAGACAAACTGCATGGAGTTGTTACAGAGCATGTGTGCAAAGGCATATCTTTGAACATAGGCTTGCTCAGGAGAGAGGTGAACATGATAATGTTGATGCAGATGAAGAAGAAAGAAATGATTATGGTCACAGGGACTTTGTAATTAAGTGCAGTCTGAATGTGGACAATCTGCTAAGGCCTATGGAAAAACACACACAAAAAACAAAAGCTGCATGTCAGCATTGCTGCTGTCTCAGCTGAGTGGTAATCAGTCTACAGACGATCTTTACAGACACAAAAGGCTCACACCAGAGAACTCTTCTCTCAACACACATTGCAATAATACATCTGTTACAAGGCATTTAAAGATAACAAGACAGAGAAAAACAAGTAAATATGTACAGCTGTCAGACTTACATGACAGTAATATACTCTGATGAAAGCAGCACACGTATGTTTGAAGTGTATGAAGTGAAGATATCCACCCCATAAATTCATGTTGTTCACATAAAGCTCATGTTGTTTGAAATCAATGAAAATCTCTAACTCCTGCACCTATCATGCAGCCTAGGCTGTGACTTCGGTAGCTAGCTTTTGATCCTGGTCTTTCTAAAATTCAAGCAATATATATTTTTTCATAATTGTACATTTTTATCTATGTTTAGAGAAGGCGGATTATATGAGCTTGCTTTATTTAGCCGTGCTTAGTGTTACTTTATTGTCTTATTTATTGTGTTTGTATGTGTGTTGAAACTGTCATGTGTATCATGAAAGTGATTTCAAGTATTAGTAGTAGTCATAGTAGTGGTTGTTGTAGTAGTTCTAGTAGTATTGTCATTTTTATTATTATTAGCTCTATTATTGTGGCTGAGAGCCACCTCAAGTTGTAATGGTAGAGTCCAGAGACCTTTGGGAAGGACACAAGAAAGGGCACATGTGGGAAAAGTGACATCATAGCTGCCTATAAAGGTGAGTGTACAAACACAACATCTGGCCAGATGGCTCATATGATGTGTGCCCCTTCTTCTCTCTTTCAGATTTGTTGAATGAATCCAATACAATACATTTAAGTTTGTGGTTGTGATTTGACAAAATGTACAGAAGTTCAAGAGGTATGGACGCTTTCACAAGGCACTGTACATATGTGGAATGACGACATCATTTCTGCCCATAAAAGTGAGCTCTAGGTTGTGTACACAACGTGCATGCCTCTTTTTCAAGCGTGTAGCAACAGTCATCCATTTAATCAATATAAATGTACACATGTTTGATTTTGATTTCTTGTGTGAAAAAAAATCACTTGGTGTTTAATCTGGTGTTTAATTTGATGTTATCTCTGACCCCTTTTCTGATTTTTGAAAGCTCTGTTGTACTGTGCTTGGGAACGTGAAAAAGACTTTTATGTATATGATTTTTACAAGTCTTGCGAAATTACTGTGTATTGTGTTTTATACAGGTTTTTCTTTCTGCATCAGGACATTTCATTGACACAAAATATTTTTTGCAAAGGAAAGAAGCATTGTTGAACTGTTAAGAAAAGGTGTATTGTTATATAAAAGATCTTACTGTCAAACATTTCATTTAAGCATAATCAGAATGTTATATCATGGTTCCGTTTTGTCCCTGTGATTAATACATTCATATAAGATATGTGCTATGTAATGATTTTAAATAGATCTTTACTTATGTTTGTATAGAACCTAATGGCCATGAATAATGAGTCCATTGAGGGCACCCTACTGGTGCATCAGCAGTTTTTTAAGGTGGAAATGACAGAGGGGCCAGCGTCTAAACTTATTGCGGCCATTCTCATGGCCCTGGTTTTCATCTTTATTAACAGCATCATGTTTCACACTCTTCTAAGTAAACCTGTGTTTAGAGAGCTGCCTCGCTATATCCTCTTTGCCCACTTGCTCTGCAATGACTCATTCCAGTTGCTGTTATGTATGACATTGTATCTTATGACTGTAAACTTACAACAGATTCCTAAAGCTCTGTGTGCATTATTTTTATTTTTTGCAACAACAACATTTAACAATGCACCTTTGAATCTGGCTGTGATGTCACTTGAGCGCTATGTGGCCATTTGTTTTCCATTAAGACACAGTGAAATTGTGAACCAGAAATCAGCAGGTGTTTCTATCGGTCTCATATGGATCTTTAGTTCAATAAATCTTGGAATAGATGTAATTTATTCACTGATGGTGAGTCCAGTCTCTTTTAAAGATACCATGTACTGCAGTCGAGAGAGGTTTATCATATCACCATGGCAAATAGATAAGTTTCAGGGCTTTAATTACCTTTTCTTTGTGACTGTAACAGCCATTTTAATTTTCAGCTACATTAATGTTGTAGTTGCAGCTCGGTCTGCCTCATCACAAAAAGACTCTGCTAAAAAGGCACATGAGACCATACTGCTGCATCTTTGTCAGTTAGTACTCTGTGTTAACACGTTTATTTTTGGAACAATAGAGAGAGCCTTGGCTATGACCAGCAGCAGTCGTTTGTTCATAGACCTGCGTTATATGAACTTCCTCTTTGTTCTCCTTCTGCCTCGGTGCCTGAGCCCCCTGATCTACGGCCTCAGAGACGATGCTGTTCGACCTTTATTTCTCTACTATGTCAGGTGTGGATACAAAAAGGTGAAGCCCTCTGCAACCATACACTGATGATGTTAGGGTGTTTTGAAAAACCCATTTAATTTCTTATACACTGCATGAATGTGCTATCAAACTACAACAACAGCAGATAATAGTTATATTTTTGTTTTTGCTATACTTTTTGTCACTGTAAAGCTTTTATGTAACATTGCTAGCAACATGTGAATGCTATGGTCTTTACATTTTAGACAGTTGATTAAACTGAAAATCTTTCTTAATATGACTTGATTTTCCCAATTTTTGTAATAATGATATTGCAAGTATATGTATATATATACATTTAAAACCCAGGACTTTAATTTATAAAATAAATAAAATTATAGCATTTTAGATGGGATTTGTGGATATTGTATTGTAACATATTCAATTTATTATCCTGTCTGAGCCTATCATCATTATCTTCACCGCCCTCCCTCGACAGGGAGCTGTTTGAACTGTTGTAAACAACAGTTCTAAATGAGTTATCCAACTACAACAACAGCAGATAATAGTTACTTTTTTATTTTTGCTATACTTTTTTTTTCACTGTAAAGCTTTTATGTAACATACAGTATTGCTAGCAACATGTGAATGCTATGGTCTACATTTTAGACAGTTGATTAAACTGGAAATCTATCTCAATATCACTTGATTTTCCCAATTGTCATGATAATGATATTACAAGTATATGTAGGTAAATATATATAGGACTTTAATTTATAAAATATATAAAACTATAGCATTTTAGATAGGATTTGTAAATATGGTATTGTCCTGTCTGACCCTATCATCATTATCATCACCACTCTCCCTGAAGACGGAGCTGTTTGAACTGTTGTAAACAAACATCTAAATCTCAGTGATTTTTTTCCTAGGTACTTGCAATTAATATCATTAGAAACTTTAAAATCTACTTGTTCGAATATATCGATTGTAAAAATGAAATACATCTGTAGCATTTTTTTAACTGAATGAAAACACACATTAAAAATGTAGTATTTCAGACAGAAGCAGCCTGTTAATGACCTTCCCATTAGCTATTCACATGCTAACTGGGTGGAAAGTCAGCACGGTGACTGGCTCGTTCTGTAGCAAAAGGAGGAGACAACACCTGTTTCAACACCACATGTTGACATTGCGACTGAGAAATATTTGTTGCAACGATGCATTAAGAACTTTGTATTTTTTCACATCATTTATTAAAAAGAGTGTTTTTACAGGTAGTACCTTGCTGTAGTTTCTAGTCATCACAATGATAATGAACTAGAAGTGAAAGCATCACGTACAGTAGTGACTGCTTCCAGAATATTCCAGAGATGGTGTAACACAGAGTACTACAGAGAACTTGAGGCAGATGGAGACCCATTTATCATGCACATCTGTACTTATTTGAACTGGAATATACAAATGCAGCTGAAGCTGATGAAAGGGCTGCCAGAGAGAGAAGGCTGTAAAGAATCCAAGGTCCACATGGGTGTACAATACTCTCCTGCCCACAGTCCATTACTCATCTCTTAAAGAAAGTAGCTTCAAAATAAAAATCGTATTTCTTTTTCAGAAATTTAGTTTTCTTAACAGGTTTACTCTGTCTGCCAGACCGGGTATACAACGCTCCATTAGGCTTGTCTGGTGGTACGACACCGGTGGTTGGCAAAGCGATGTCAGTGGGGACTGCTGGCACAGGCTGATGTTTGGCATCGCATCGCCTTGCTGACGTTCAGTGGTGACGCAGGGGACTGACACTGCTGCAGGAGCGTGTTAAAGATGGCGGCGATTGTGTCTCAATTTTCTCTCCCTGCAGTGTTTTGGTGATGTAGGAGCGTGGTGTGACGCTCTCTCTTGTGACTACAGCAGGTGTTTGCCAAAACTTCTGGTGGTCCAGCTTGCCACACTGGTGATGACTAAACAAATGCCCCTAAAGCTGTATATAGCATGATTTACATATATGCACATTACATAGCATGATTTACATATATGCACATTACAAAACAGTTTTGGTGTTCCCAGCAAACCAAACAAAGACACAACAACACAGAGTTACTGAACATTTAAAGGATACTGCATCAATTTTAGGTTATCACAGCCTAGGAAATTTTTTTTAAAATCTCCTCCCCGCAGTCCATTACTCATCTCTTGAAGAAAGTAGCTTCAAAATAAAATGTTTCTTTTTTCCACAAGTTTAGTTTTTTTAACAGGTATACTCAGGTATGCAACGTTCCATTAGGCTTGTCTGGTGGTACGACACCGGTGGTTGGCAAAGCGATGTCAGTGGGGACTGCTGGCACAGGCTGATGTTTGGCATTGCCTTGCTGTCGTTCAGTGGGGACGCAGGGGACTGACACTGCTGCAGGAGCATGTTAAAGATGGCAGCGATTGTTTCTTAATTTTTTCTCCCTGCAGTGTTTTGGTGACGTAGGAGCGTGGTGTGACGCTCTCTCCTGTGCCTTTGGCATCTTATTGGCATACTGTCCAAGTCTTTTTTGTTCATGAGGGGAACTAGGGGTTTATGGTCTGTGACCAAGTTGAAGTCTGCCAGACCACACAGGTACTTTTCGAATCTCTCGCAAGCCCACACACTTGCCAAGCACTCCTTCTCAATCTGTGCATATCGGGTTTCTGCATCAGGCAATCGGCGAGAGCAGTATGCAGCTGGTTTCCAGTCATTATCATGCAGCTGTAGCTGTATGCCAGCTGTAGCAACTGCTGGCATCAGCTGAGACGGCAGTTGGTCTGTTCACATAATAGAACTTCAGGACTGTAGAGGTGAGGCATTCTTTGATCTGTTGAAACGCCTCTTGCTGGGCATGGTACCATACCCAGACTGACTTGGATTTGAGGAGTTCATACAACAGCTGGCCTAGTATTGACAAATTGGGTATGAATTTCCCTAGATAATTGAACATTCCTAGCACACGTTTCAGCTTCTGGACATTGTGTGGTGCTGGTATTTTACCTTATTGGGGTCGGGTCTCACCCGATTCGTCGATAACCAGGCCCAGAAAGTGAAACATGTTTTGTCTGAACTTGCACTCCTGGGGCCTCATGTACTAACACTTGCGTGGATTTCCTACTGATTCTGTGCGTGCGCGAAAAATCTGGAAAGATGCGTACGCACAAAAAAATTTAGATGTATCAGTCTGTGCGTAAGCAGGTTTCCATGCACATTCTCTTTGTACATCCCAATTAACGTGAAATTAAGCGCACATGCACGAGCCCGACTCTCCGCCTTGTCTCCTCCCTCAAGTACTCCACATTGAATAGGCTCATTAGTATAAATAGGCCTGTAGTAGTGCCCCCGTTGAGAGAGAATGGATATGGAGAAAGGAAGGAAAAAAAACTTTTCGGCATGCGAGGTGGAGGTGCTGATTTCGGAGGTGGAGGCCAGACACAAAATCTTGTTTGGTTCACGTTTCCACCAGAATCGGCACCAAAACAAAACAACTTGCCTGGAAAAATGTGGCAAAGGCAGTAAGTGCGGTAGGGTCAGAAACACGGGCCGCTGATGTAAAAAAAATGGTCCGACATAAAAGTGGATGTGAAAAAGAAAGTCGCTGTCTCCTAGGAGTGATGGGAATAATTACAGCATAAACTATACATCATGTGTATATTTTCCAGTACGCCTACATTCACTTTATTCACTACATTATCTTACCAAGTAGCCAATCATTATGCACTCTGCCAGCTTCCAGCCTATTCCCAACCACGCTGTTAGTCAGGATGAAGGAGTCATAGGCTGCCCCAGGCAACCTTGCTACGATATTTGTAAGGCGCATTTGGGCATCACATATTATTTGTACGTTTATTGACGTACGTTAACGTACGCATATTCCCCATCAGATGGCGCCTCTATAGCAATATGTGTGCAGTCCATCGCTCCGAGTACATTTGGAAAACCGGCTATCGCTGCAAATTGCGCTTAAATGTTTGCTTGGTTCACTATATTATAGGGAAACTCTATATACCTGGCTGACAGTCGGATGAGGCCATTCAGAACAGCGGCTCAGCCAGTGTGGCTCAGAGCTGTCTGACTCATTCCTGACTGGTCAGCCAATTCCCTTTGGAATGATCCCGTTGCCAGAAGCGTAGTTAGGACTTGGATTGGTACTGGCAATGCGTGGCTCCTCGCTGTCTCCCTCTCCAAACCCGGGCCGGGCTCAACTCAGCACAGAGTTCCAAGAGAATAGATCTTGGGAATCTGAATCGGTTGATAGGCCAGTCATCATCATGAGCCAAAAAAAAATTATAGTCATGGAACACCCGTTCCCTCCTAATGCGACCATTCGCGATGTTCTCCTACAACGCCAACACTGCCATTGTCAACCTATTGATTAGTGCCACCTTTTGTGCATGCTTTAACATTGTCATTTTTTGGATACATGTTGATGATTGGCTGTTCTCATACATCCAAGGTGTTAATAATATGTACGCAATGGGAAATCCACCAACTGGTTGATTGATTGATTTCAAGTAAATATGGCTTATAGTTACTCCACGCAACATCAACAAGTCTAGTCTCATTATATCACTGTCAAGAATTGAGCTACAAACATATCATGGGATATCTATTAGCATGAATGACATCCATAGTCCCGAAAATATGCAATGTTTAATAAGCAGTCATCCCTGAATATAATTTTACCGGGGCTTCCGATTTCCTTGATTTCAATAAAGCTATTATAATTTTATGAATCTGTTCAAGTTAACCCCACAGTGTCACATTATAATAAATGTAAATAATAACGCATGACTGAAGTGCGTTTCAAATCATGCATCCTGACGTTTTAAAGCCACCTTTAACTAGCCGCAAATTGCAATATTACGTCATGACTCGAGGGTAAGTACACCTGAAGTTATTGCGCTGCATTGCCTCTATGTGCCGCCAACTGACCAAATGCACTAGAAACGTGCGTACGCCAGCCAGGAAGTTTGCGTGGAGGCCCGCACTTTTTCACGTCAAGTCAGTCTTTGTACATCTGAACTCTGGCGTGAGAAGTGGCGACCAGAACTTTTTTGTGCGTACGCAAGCTTTGTACATGAGGCCCCTGTACTGAGTCATTCATAAGTGCTAAATCCAGGAAGGATTTCTTTGAAGTCAGCCGCTTCAATAGACCTCTATACAACATCCTGTCAGAGGCCGATCGCTATTCATCTGACATTGCAAAGTTAAAGTGAGCACACAATGCTTTAAAGTTATCCCAAACGGCAGACACTGTGCAAAAAGAACTACCCATGCACCCATCTTGTACTCAACACACATCTGATTTTCCCCACTTGTTGTTCCAATGTTGCAGCACACTCTTCCAGGTCTTTTTGATTCTGGAGTGATCTACTGTACACAGTGTATAATTTGTCCATATATGCCTGTAAATAGTTTACACCACTAATGTCAGACACAGACATGGTAACATTTCCTGTTGTGATGTGATCTACGGCCTCAGTTTTGGCCCTGATCTACGGCCTCAGAGACGATGCTGTTCGACCCTTGTTTCTCTACTACGTCAGGTGCGGATACCAAAAGGTGAAGCCCTCTGGAACCATACACTGATGTTGATGAGATATCAAACTACAACAACAACAAATAATAATAAAATTTTTATTTTCCACTGTAATGCTTTTGATTTTTCTTAATGTTAATTTAAAATTGAGCAAGGAGATTTGGGAAACAAATGTTTTGCAAGCTCTTCATATTTTGGACAGTTGATTAAACTAAAAATCTTTCTCCATATGACTTGATGTTTCATAATATTGATATTACAAGTATGTATAGGTAAATTGTTATATATACAGCTGTGGAATTTGTTTTTTGTTTTGTATTCTGTAAACTACTGACATTTCTCCCAAATTCCAAATTCAGATTACACTGGAAAGAAATGGCAGTCATACATGTAGAGTCAGTGATTTTAGGAAAATTTGCAGCTAAATTTGACCTTTTGTCCTAGGTACTTAACTTAAGGTAATTAACTTTAAAATCTACTTTTCGAATTTGTGATCATATAGATTTAGTCTGCGTTTTTTTTTCTTTTCCTTTTTTTCTTTTTTCCACTGTGTTGAGGATTCCCAGGACACTGAAAAATGGGGGAACGTGAAATTTAGTGGGGATGTAGCACCATCAAGATGATACAGAATAGAATAGAACAGAATAGAATAGAATATAATAGAATAGAATAGAATAGAATAGAACAGGGGCGGAGCTAGGGGGTGGCTTTTTTTAAGCTTTAAAAAATCATGACAACCCTGAGAATATGCTCCCTGTAAATTACATTAAAACTGATTAATGGGCAAATAGCCTTCAACAAAACCCACATTTCCCTCATTCTTAAAATGCTGTTATTCTAAGGCAGTGGTTCTCAACCTGGGGGGGCGCGGACACTCCCCCTGGGGGGCGCGAGCACGGGACGTGAGGAGAAAAAAAAATCACGGACTCACTTGCTATTAGTCAGGGGCGTGGCCACGTGGGGGCCAGGGGGGGCCATGGCCACCACTGGTCAGAGGATGGCCACCCCGCTGGCCCCCCCTACGAACCACCCTTTGCCTACTTGAACTTAATATTTTGCACTCACAATGAAAGCTTACTAGCTCGACAGATAGTTAAACAAAGTCAGCCAACAATAAGAAGTCAACTTTTCTTATTTGGTCTTTACTTTTTATTGAAACCGAAGCACAACAAAACACGAAATACAAATGAGCATCTTTCATTCAACGGTTAGCATAAGGCTAGCTTAACATGAGAAAGTCTATAGGCAGGCTACCCGCGATTAGCATCGCTATATTTAACATTTACTTTAAACACATTATAATCGTGAATGACAAAATAATATAAAAGTTTAAAAATCCGCCAGTACTGTAACTTACAGATATGAATTCTCTGTGTCTTAACAAAGAAACTTATTTAATGAAACTCTTTCCAGTCTCCAGTAGTCAACTACTTAACTATGGCAAGCCTAGGAGGACAAAATTCGCAACAATTCTTGCAGGGGAAGAAGGTTATTTGTGTATTGATACGTGGGGAATTAAAAAAAAACATGATAGAAACATGCCAGTTATCTGGAGTCTGCAGAGTTCATCTCGATGAGAAATGGTATAGTCAACAAATATGGATACAAGACGATTTCTGAAGCATCGTAACAGTAGGCTTCCCCTGCTGCTAACTGTAAGTAATATGCTAAACGTAACGTTTTCAGGTTAACTGCCCAACGTTTTGGTTCACGTTATAATCATGCAATTGACTCAACAAGATAGGCTACCAAGGCTAAGTTAATCTCTAGACACATCCACTGGCCTCTCGGTCTACTTCTTAATTTAGAAGGTGCTAAACATAGCCTACGTCTTATTTCTGAAGTTATTTTTTCCACATTTTCAAACGACCTGATATTTCCAGTCACAGGAAATATCACAGCAAAACACCAGTAGGTGCATGACATAACTATGACAGAAGCACATAGGAAACCATTTTATTTCCACAGTTGAGTTATGTATGATACCATGCCATTGAACGGTTTTTATCAGCCAAATATGTGATATCAGCTTTGTCGTAAATTATTTGTTTAGCCTGACAGCAACAGTTAATCATCATCAATATCATTAATGCTTTTAACCAATGTTAACTTTAGCAAGTGCGAAAATACATGGAATTTGACACCGTTTTTTTTTTAATAGTTTTCTAATCATCTGTGCCTTTTGCTCCATAAAAAAGAGGTCAAAAGAGGTCTTAAGGCGTGCGATGGGCATATGGAGAAAACACTGGACACTGGACAGGTCCCCCTTAATTGAATGACTACTATATGGCACCAGATAAGCCACAAATACACCAGAATACAGGAAATCAAATCTAGCTAATTAAAACATTTACGGAGCAGGACCCCCCGGCCCCCCAATCTACATTGGTCACAAGGCCACCCCTTCAATAACGCTGGCCACCCTTTGGCCACCCCATGTACAAAAGTCTGGCTACGCCCCTGCTATTAGTACAAGGGAGATGCACCAGATTCCCCCATGTCGAAATGCAAGTGATTGGACTGTTATAACACACAAATGAATCAACCACACTGTTTCATTTTAAATCTATCTATCTAATTAAAATAGAAGGTAATAAATTCTGAACGGTGACGCGATGTCAGTGCAGGGCGCAAAGAGGGAGTATGCAGCATAGGGGCGCCGAAAGAGAGAGACAGAGAGAAATACCTGTTTGTTTATATTACCCTTGTGTTTATTAGTTAAATATGCCTATGCCATTAATCTTTGTATGTTAAAATGAATTTAGATAGCGAGCCACGGCTTCCTGTACTCTTACAGTTAGCGATCTTGCTCCTTTTCAATATTCTATTTTAGAATGTTGAGACGGAGGGCTTGCCAGCAACGTGTATCATTTTATATAGCAACAGTCTGTAGTTTCGCATAGTCACGACTGAAAAAACAGCCATGAATGAACTTTCTGGGGCGCACTCAGTGTTAAAAGCAAGAGGAAAAGAGAAAGTGGCGGATAGAATGAGGAAAAAGTTGTGTGCTTGGATCAAAGACTAGGTACGATGCATGGGTCTTTGACAGCTTGAGGAGGGTAGCATTGGTTGGCTAACGTTGCTTCTACATAAGGTTACACTGACTTGCTTAACTAGTTCACGTTGCGTTTTCGTTTGCTAACTAACACTGGCTGAAGTGTTTTTGTAGATACTGTTGCCAATGGTCGTTGTTTAAACGTTTAATGGCGTCCACGTTGTCTTTTTCGGCATTCAACAACTTCCATCAACAACCTGCATAGCTGCATTATGTGATCTTAGCCCAGCTAGCTGAACTGTTGTTCAGTCCGTAGCCCTGTCATCCAAGTTCTATTTCTCTCAGCGCTGTAATGGTGGGGAGGAGTTTAAAATTATCCAGTTTTTGTAATGGTGTTGTATGACATTTTAAAAAGTTCCACCAAATCACTATGCCTTTAAGTGACAACCAAGTATATAGATATAATTGCTAACCCTTTTTCTACAGATCTAAGAACCTGTAAAATGCACCAGAATGCACGAAATTACATATAATTTCTGTAAAAAAAGTCTAATGCCTTTGCACACAAACATTAAACATGACTTTACCACCCTTGATTGATCCCTTAAGTAGGCTATGTTTTTGCAGTGTTGTAGGCTTTGTATTATATCAGCATTGTTATCTCCAGATAAAGCATGTACCTCATATGTATGGCGATAGCCTATTAATGATAATAAGCTACCACTACCCGTAATGATGATGATAATAATAATAAAAAAATAATTACAATAATCATAATGATCATCAATAATAATCCCTAAAGAATCGGGGGGGGGGGGGGGGGGGCTCATTAAACCAGCTCTGGGGGGGCCCAGCTTGAAAAAGGTTGAGAACCCCTGTTCTAACGTGACACAACTACAAAAATAGAATCCCACTAAAACAAGGGCGTGTATGAGTTCTAATTCTAAACATTAGCGTCTCCTTTGTACAGTATTCGCTCGTCTGTCAGAACTCGCCTGTCTTCCTTCAACCATGGACATAAGACATTTCTTAAAAACAAACTACGGGTACCTTGTCATCAGCAGCAGCTAGTAAGTTGTCACACGTTTCAGGTCAGTGATTAAAACGTTATTTTGGGTTAGCACGGCAGTCTTGACGTTTGGTAGGCTATAGCCACAGCTTGGCTGTTTACATCGGCTAGCTAGGTTAGGCTGCTATAAGAATTCTAGCCTGGTAAACCAGCCCCTCGTACTTCTTTTTATTTTGTACAGAATTCTGAAATGAAGTACGAGGAAAAAGTCAATGAGTTAATGAAATTGGGACGTGAAGAGTAACTTTAAAGGTCTTATGATACATTAACTAGTAATTTTCTCCATTCCTGAGCTTTGATTGCCATCTAGTGGAAATATGCAACAGCATACTTAGCTACAAAATCATGGGCCTATTGTTCACTAAGCACAGTGAGGATATTTTAATGTCACATGCATAGGTCTATAGTGACAGAGTGTAGAAAATGCAGTGAAATTGTGTCTGTCAGTCTATTTATACCACTTCTAACACAAATACAAAAAAGCAAACAAGTAATCCATCTCTGCAGTCCCAGTGAATCTACTGAAAGTTAGTGTAACATGAGTCTGAATTTTGCTATTGTTTACATAAGAATCTCTAGAAGTCAGTAATGAAGTGGTTATTGTTTCTTTCCATATTTTCTTGTGCAGGCCATGCAACTGAGAATATAGGCTATGAATTAGAAGGGATTTAGGATTTGACATGTCTAACAGATCCCTCTAAAATGGACTAGAATGCAGGAAATTGCATCTAAGAAATCCAAAATTTTCTGGGGGAGGACCTGGTCCAGACCCTCTGTACAAAATGAAATGAAGTACAGGGGCTGGTTTACCAGGCTATTGACAAGGTGTATTAACTCAGTAAATAAATGGCCATTTGGTGTGTAGCGCCACCTAGGGAAATTGTACAGGTAAAAATTTAGGTTTTAGATTGCCAGTGTCTTACTGTACGTTCACACCAAAAGCGACCAAAGCGACCAGGTCGCTGAAGAAGCTTCGCCGTTGAGTTCGCTTTGTTCGCTCATGACGTTTCATTTGGAATGTTAGTCATTTAAAGGGCCGCAGCAAAAAAAAACTCCCCGACCAACAGTTGTAAAAGCGGCAATACATGTATATGCGTAGGGCAAAATATCGATGTACTTGAACTTTGACATGTTTGGTTGGTCAATTTACTTTTTAGTTAGAATTGTTTGCATCCCTGTAGAAAAACAGGGCTGGGTCTTAGTGAACCGAAGAGCCTGCCACTGCTGTGATGAGCTTCTCTGTTGCCATTTTTAATACAAAGTAGGAACTAGGTACTAAAGTTACACCGTTTGTTTCCTCGAACCCACCTGATTGTCGGACGTTGGTAAATCAATGTATTCCGATTGGTATTCGCGGTATTCGCCGAACCGCGTCATAGCTCATTACCATAAAGTTAACTGACTTTTAACTTCTCTTTTTCGCTCTGGTCGCCCAGTTCGCTTCGCTGCCGGCGAATTCGCTTTGTTCGCCCAATTCGCCGACCCTCCATAGAGAAACAATGACTTCCGTTGCTCTGGTCGCTTTGGTCGCTTTTGGTGTGAACGTACAGTTAGGCCGTTCTCTTACAAAATGTGAATTTTAAAGCAGTTTTTGTCTGTTGACTCAACAATTGTTTCACCCCAAAAAACAACATTTTTATGATACATGTGTCCCAAGAAGGTTTATGAACGCAGTCCATAAATGGTCATATACTAGAAATAGTTTTTTATTTTAGATTTTACAAGCACAGATAGCTATATAACAAGCGCACTCAGAGATTGCAACCTGGCCCCCCCTACTGGGCGGACAGACACACACACAGGCACACAGTCACACAGGGTCATTGCAATGCCTGGTCAGTCAATCCCCAGGTAATAACCCATTTAACACACATACAGTATTTCTATTATAATAGCAGATTTTAAAATATTGAACATTTTAATTACTTTAAATGTTTGCACACCAATGTTTATATCAAACACTGTAATAGTTGCCTACAGGCCTTAGCTTGCAAGTTTAATTAAGCGTGTATCACTTTCAATACATCGGTCAGGCTTGACTCCAAATAATATTGCTTTAAAGGATAACGAGTGTCACAGCTACGAATTACAGGCCACTGACAGCCTGGTAATGCCTGCCATGGTGTGGTGTACTGTCTGACTACCACATAAAAACTGCTCAGTAAAAAAATCTGGGTCAGTTGAAGATGTATAAACAAAGTTGAGCACAGGGTTCCCAGACCCAAAGAAGACCCAAAGCTAGCTTTTGATCCTGGTCTTTCTAAAATTCAAGCAATATATATATTTTTATAATTGTACATTTTTATCTATGTCTAGAGAAGGCGGATTATATGAGCTTGCTTTATTTAGCCGTGCTTAGTGTTACTTTATTGTCTTATTTATTGTGTTTGTATATGTGTTGAAACTGTCGTGTGTATCATGAAAGTGATTTCAATTATTATTAGTAGTAATAGTAGTGATTGTCGTTATTATTATTAGCTCTATTATTGTGGCTGAGTGCCACCGCCAGGTGTAGCCATAGAGTCCAGAGACCTTTGGGAAGGACACAGGAATGGGCACATGTGGGCAAAATGACATCATAGCTGCCTATAAAGGTGAGTGTACAAACAGAACATCTGTCCAGATGGTTCATATAATGTGTGCCCTTCTTCTCTCTTTCAGATTTGTTGAATGAATCCAATACAATACATTTAAGTTTGTGGTCGTGATTTGACAAAATGTAGAAAAGTTCAAGAGGTATGGACGCCTATAAAAGTGAGCTCTAGGTTGTGTACACAACGTGCATGCCGCTTTTTCAAGCGTGTAGCAACAGTCATCCATTTAATCACTATAAATGTACATGTTTGATTTTGATTTCTTGTGTGAAAAAAATTCACTTGGTGTTTAATCTGGTGTTTAATTTGATGTTATCTCTGACCCCTTTTCTGAGTTTTGAAAGCTCTGTTGTACTGTGCTTGGGAATGTGAAAAAGACTTTTATGTTTAGGTATATGCTTTTTACAAGTCTTGCGAAATTATTGTGTATTGTGTTTTATACAGGTTTTTCTTTCTGCATCAGGACATTTCATTGACACAAAATATTTTTTGCAAAGGAAAGAACCATTGTTGAGCTGTTAAGAAAAAGTGTATTGTTATATAAAAGATCTTACTGTCAAATATTTACCTAATGGCCATGAATAATGAGTCCATTGAGGGCACCCTACTGGTGCATCAGCAGTTTTTTAAGGTGGAAATGACAGAGGGGCCAGCGTCTAAACTTATTGTGGCCATTCTCATGGCCCTGGTTTTCATCTTTATTAACAGCATCATGTTTCACACTCTTCTAAGTAAGCCTGTGTTTAGAGAGCTGCCTCGCTATATCCTCTTTGCCCACATGCTCTGCAATGACTCAGTCCAGTTGCTGGCATGTATGACATTGTATCTTATGACTGCAAACTTACAACAGATTCCTAAAGCTCTGTGTGCATTATTTTTACTTTTTGCAACAACAACATTTAACAATGCACCTTTGAATCTGGCTGTGATGTCACTTGAACGCTATGTGGCCATTTGTTTTCCATTAAGACACAGTGAGATTGTGAACCAGAAATCAGCAGGTGTTTCTATCGGTCTTATATGGATCTTTAGTTCAATAAATCTTGGAATAGATGTAATTTATTCACTGATGATGAGTCCAGTCTCTTTTAAAGATTCCATATACTGCAGTCGAGAGAGGATTATCATATCACCATGGCAAATAGATAAGTTTCAGGGCTTTAATTACTTTTTCTTTGTGACTGTAACAGCCATTTTAATTTTCAGCTACATTAATGTTGTAGTTGCAGCTCGGTCTGCCTCATCACAAAAAGACTCTGCTAAAAAGGCACATGAGACCATACTGCTGCATCTTGGTCAGTTAGTACTCTGTGTTAACTCGTTTATTTATGGAACCATAGAGAGAGTCTTGGCTATGACTAGCAGTAGTCGTTTGTTCATGGACCTGCGTTATATGAACTTCCTCTTTGTTCTCCTTCTGCCTCGGTGCCTGAGCCCCCTGATCTACGGCCTCAGAGACGATGCTGTTCGACCCTTATTTCTCTACTATGTCAGGTGTGGATACCAAAAGGTGAAGCCCGCTGGAACCATGCACTGATGTTGATGAGATATCAAACTACAACAACAACAAATAATAGTTCAATTTTTATTTTTTTTAATATACTTTTTCCACTGTAACGCGTTTGCTGTTTCTTAATGTTAATTTAAAATTGAGCAAGGATATTTGGGAAACAAATGTTTTGCAAGCTTTGACACTCGGCTTAAATCTGGTAAATGTAACATATTGCATGGTAAGCTAGCAACATGTAAATGCTATGGTCTTCACATTTTAGACAGTTGATTAAACTAAAAATCTTTCTCCATATGACTTGATGTTTCATAATATTTATATTACAATTATGTATAGGTAAATTGTTATATATACAGCTGTGGAATTTGTTTTTTGTTTTATTCTGTAAACTACTGACATTTCTCCCAAATTCAGCTTACACTGGAAAGAAATGGCTGTCATACATGTAGAGCTGTGTGACCTTTTGTCCTATGTACTTAACTTAAGGTAATTAACTTTAAAATCTACTTTTCGAATTTGTGATCATATAGATTTTTTCCACTGATTTTGTGTTGAGGATTCCCAGGACACTGAAAAATGGGGGAACGTGAAATTTAGTGGGGATGTTGCACCATGATTAAGATGATACAGAATAGAATAGAATAGAATAGAATAGAATAGAATAGAATAGAATAGAAGGTTTTTATGCCGAGTTACACAAAATTACAATCTTACAAAAGGTGAAGCTAAAATCAGTTTTGTGGAATAACTTCAACTTCAACCATTGCAACCAAGAAGACTAAACACTTTTTGTACCTTGGGCTTGACAAGATAGCCTGGTAAGCCCACCCCTCGTATTTCATTTCATTTTGTACAGAGGGTCTGGACCGGAATCTCTTGAGGGGCATGTAGTCGGCCCCAGCAAGACCGATCCAATCAGCGAACAGAGGGTGTGTTTGTGAGCCATGACGTTGAATTGGTGGGCGACATTTGAATTGTGTGTAGGTAGGTTAATTGCATACGTGACGACCAGGCGTTAGCGATTGGGTAAAGGCAGAGGCACTTGTTTTAAACTTCAGCAGAGTCCACACCTCCAGGAAGAAATTGTTTCTAATGGTGTCTGGTCCAGACCCTCTGTACAAAATGAAATGAAGTACAGGGGCTGGTTTACCAGGCTATTGACAAGGTGTATTAACTCAGTAAATAAATGGCCATTTGGTGTGTAGCGCCACCTAGGGAAATTGTACATGTAAAAATCGAGGTTTTAGATTGCCAGTATCTTAGGCCGTTCTCTTACAAAATATGAATTTTAAAGCAGTTTTTGTGTGTTGACTCACTTGTTGCACCCCAAAAAACAACACTTTTATGTGTCCCAAGAAAGTGTATGAACGCAGTGCATAAATGGTCATATACTAGAAATTGTTTTTTTTTTTAGATTTTACAAGAGCAGATAGATATATAACAAGTGCAATCAGAGATTGCAACCTGGCCCCCCCTACTGGGCGGACAGACACACACACAGGCACACAGACACACAGGGTCATTGCAATACCTGGTCAGTCAATCCCCAGGTAATAACCCATTTAACACACATACAGTATTTCTATTGTAATAGCAGATTTTAAAATATTGAACATTTTAATTACTTTAAATGTTTGCACCAATGTTTTTGTCAAACACTGTATTAGTGGCCTACAGGCCTTAGCTTGCAAGTTTAATTAAGTGCGTAACACTTTTAAGACATCGGTCAGGCTTGACTCCAATTAATATTCCTTTAAAGGATAACGAGTGTCACAGCTATGAAGTACAGGCCACTGACAGCCTGGTAGGGCAATGCCTGCCATGGTGTGGTGTACTGTCTGACTACCGCATAAAAACTGCTCAGTAAAAAAATCTGGGTCAGTTGAAGATGTATAAACAAAGTTGAGCACAGGGTTCCCAGACCCAAAGAACCAAATGGCAGCAATTGCCACATAGTAATGTACAAACGTTTTAGGCAGGGGTGACTGCCTTCAAAATTGGTTGATTATACACCTGACTTTGTGTGCGCCCCTGTGTGTGTACACTTTGTGTGCACCTGCCTAAGACTTATCAAAAACAACTTATGCCCATCAAGTTCTTTTAGCCTTATGGGTGTTTTAACATTAAACATGTGGATGGCTAAAAAGATACAGTACTGTGCAAAGATTTAGGCAGGTGCCTTCAAACCAGCATCAATTCACACAAAGGGGTACACACAAAGTCAGGGATTTTGCAGGATTATAGTCAGGTATATGATCAACCATCAATTGGTTGAATATGTCAGGAAGCCTACATCCACAGACGTTCGTGGTTAATTCCTCAAGATGTTTGGCGGAAGGTACCAGCCAAGTTCCTTCAAAAACTGTATGCAAGTATACCTAGAAGAATTGATGCTGTTTTGAAGGCAAAGGGTGGTCACACCAACTATTGTTTTGATTTGGGTTTCTCCTTTGTTTAGTCACTGCATTTTGTTAGTTGATGAACATAAATGGTTAACACTTCCAATTTTGGAGGCATTCCTAGTTGACCGCATTTTTTTCACACCTGCCTAAAACTTTTGCACATTACTGTATGTTCTCTTAGTGGCACATTCACTGTGGCTTAAAGAAAAGCAGATAGCAGTGTAGTGCTTCAGAGACATGATGGCCAGATTGAAGGGAGCCTTCCTGAAGGTGATTAAGAGTAAGAATGAGCACACAGCTTCAGTTGGTCTGATGTAGCAAAATGAGAACGTGGTGATGATTGAGGAGAAGACAAACTGCATGGAGTCGTTACAGAGCATGTGTGCAAAGAGGATGTAATGAGGCATGTCCTTGAACATAGGCTTGCTCAGCAGAGCGGTGAACATGATAATGTTGATGCAGATGAAGCAGAAAGACATGATTATGGTCACAAAGGACTTTGTAATCAAGTGCAGTCTGAATGTGAACAATCTGCTAAGGCCTACAGAAAAAAACACACAAAAAACAAAAGCTGCATGTCAGCATTGCTGATGTCTCAGCTGAGTGGTAAGTCTACAGACGATCTTTACAGACACAAAAGGCTCACACCAGATGACTCTTCTCTCAACACACATTGCAACTAGATGTACCGCATAGTGGTATATGGTATGACCGCCGCAGTGTATTGAAATGTGGGAACTGTTGGTATGATGAGTGTGTGGTAGAGCAGTGTTGTGTGGAAATGATTTCCTGGAAGTGGGCATGAATGTGGGTTTTCAATGAATGACATTGTGTGTGTTTGTATAGTGTGTAGGAGTGATTTCTGAAAGGAATAGGCAAAATGAGATTTTGTACAATTACAGCTGCCCCTATAGGCCCAATTGTATGGCATGTGCTGTGATGTTAGAGGTCTTTGTGGTGATCATTCATGACGTATTTTGTGCAGTTACTACCTTCTCGGTCCAAGATATTGGCAACTCAAAATACCAATTTTTGCATTTACCCATATCACTAGGTGGCGCTATGCTTCAAATGAGTGTTTTTGGGCTGGTTCGATACGTCTCTGTAACACCGACATATAACAAAAATTTCATGTCGTTGGGTGAAACGTTCATTGAGTTATTCAGCAAAAACTTTTGCCGGTCTCCCCCTCTTTGACGGGCACTGGCACAGCGGGGGGGTGGCCCTTTGGGGCAAAAGCTTCTAGTCGCTCAAAAAGTTCTAGGGCTACATGCCTACAAAGATTCAGGTCCCCCAGACTTCCAGTGCCCCGGGAAAAAAAAAAGGGGAAAAAAGTTGCGGCAACACTATAATGATCGCTATCGCTAGCCTCGCTAGCGGCGGTCATAATAATACATCTGTTACAAGGCATTTAAGGATGAGACAGAGAAAAACAAGTAAATATGTACAGCTGTCAGACTTACATGACAGTAATATCCTCTGATGAAAGCAGCACACGTATGTTTAACACTGTGTGCTATATGAATTGAAGATGTCTACCCTATAAATTGATGTTGTTCATATATATTAAGCTCATGTTGTTTGAAATCAGTGAAAATCCCTACTTCCTGCACCTGTCATGCAGCCTAGACTGTGACTTCAGTAGCTAGCTTTTGATTCTGGTGTTTCTAAAATTCAAGCAATATTTTTTTTTTTTCATCATTGTACATTTTTATCTATGTTTTAGAGAAGGTGGTTTATAGGAGCTTGCTTTATTTAGCCCTGCTTAGTGTTACTTTATTGTTATTTGCTGTGTTTCTACGTGCGCTGAGTTTGGGAAACTGTCATGTGCATCATGAAAGTGATTTCAAATATTAGTAGTAGTAATAGTAGTGGTTGTTGTCGTAGTAGTTGTAGTAGTATTGTCATTATTATTATTATTAACTCTATTATTGTGGCTGAGAGCCACCTCCAGTTGTAGCCATAGAGTCCAGAGACCTTTGGGAAGGACACAGGAATGGGCACACATGGGCAAAATGACATCATAGCTGCCTATAAAGGTGAGTGTACAAACACAACATCTGGCCAGATGACTCATATGATGTGTGCTCCTCTTCTCTCTTTCAGATTCGTAGAAAAAGACATTCTACTCCTGCAATTTGCCTGTTTGATTTTTTACAGTGAAGTCTCTAGTTAACTAGTCCGTTTAATGTGGTCGCTTGTGACATTTAATGTTTAATCACATTTGTGCTGTGATTTGTTTTACTGTTGGAGCAGAGTATTTTTAATTAATATGTCTCTGTAACACTGTTTTCTCTCTCGCTCTTTCAGTCTGCCGAGTAACTAAAGGTCCAAAGGGAATAAGCAAAACTGTATGCTCTTGTGTGGAGAGATCTTGCTTGCTCTCTCTTTTAAATGCTATCCTTGTATGTCAGTAAACTGTTGTCACTGTACATGTAAAATAAGTATGTCCAATTTAGATGTATGCTGGGTATGTACTTGTGGAGATGATGTTTCTGTAGTACACAGTGTGTACAAGCTGATCATTCCAGTGAAGTTCCTTTAATGATACATGAGCTTGTTTTTTGCTAAGCTGCTTTACATCTATGTAATCAAAATGTTGGCAAGTGTTTGACGTCTGTTTTTAATATCATAGGTTATTAGATATATGTATAGCGCACCATGGCTATGACCAATCATTCCGGTGAAGGGTCTTCCCCGGTACATCAGCAGATTTTTATAGGGGAAAAGAATGAGAGGCAAGTGTCTAAACATGTAGTGACTGTTCTCTTGGCTCTGGTTTTCATCTTTGTCAACAGCCTTATGTTTCACACTCTTCTAAGTAAGCCTGTGTTTAGAGAGCTGCCTCGCTATATCCTCTTTGCTCACATGCTCTGCAATGACTCAGTCCAGTTAATGCTGTCCATGTCATTGTATCTTATGATCGTGAGCTTACAGCAGATTCCCAAAGCTCTGTGTGCATTACTTGTGCTGCTTGCATCAACAACATTTTATAATGCAGCTTTGAACCTGGCTGTGATGTCACTTGAGCGCTATGTGGCCATTTGTTTTCCCTTAAGACATAGTCAGATGGTGAGCCAGAAATCAGCAAGTATTTCTATCGGTCTCATATGGATCTTTAGTTCAATAAATCTTGTAATAGATATAGTTTATTCACTGATAATAAATCCAGTCTCTTTTAAAGATTCCATACACTGCTTTCGAGAGAGGATTATTATATCACGATGGCAAGTGGATATGTTTGAGGGCTTTAATATATTTTTCTTTGTGACAGTAACAGGCATTTTAATTTTCACTTATGTCAATGTTGTAGTTGTAGCTCGATCTGCCTCAACAGAAAAAGACTCTGCTAAAAAGGCACATAAGACCATACTGCTGCATTTTGGTCAGTTAGTACTCTGTGTTAACTCGTTTATTTTTGGAACCATAGAGAGAGCCTTGGCTATGACCAGCAGCAGTCGTTTGTTCATGGACCTGCGTTATTTGAACTTCCTCTTTGTTCTCCTTCTGCCTCGGTGCCTGAGCCCCCTGATCTACGGCCTCAGAGACGATGCTGTTCGCCCCTTATTTGTCTACTATGTCAGGTGTGGATACCAAAAGGTGAAGCCCTCTGGAACCATACACTGACGATGACATATTCAACTCATTATCCTGTCTGAGCCTATCATCATTATCATCACCACCCTCCCTGAAGACGGAGCTGTTTGAACTGTTGTAAACAAACATGTAAATCTCAGTGAGTTTTTTTCCTAGGTGCTTGCAATTAACACCATTAGAAACTTTAAAATGTACTGTAACGGAATGAAAACGCACATTAAAAAATGTAGTATTTCAGCCAGCAGCAGCCTGTTAATGACCTTCCCATTAGCTATTCACATGCTAACTGCGTGGATAGTCAGCACGGTGATTGGCTCATTGTGTAGCAAAAGGAGGAGACAACACCTGTTTCAACACCACATGTTGACATTGCGACTGAGAAATATTTGTTTCACTAGCTGTAGTTGTCATGGTTTCAGTTAGCTTTTAGTGAAATGTGGAACTAATAGATTGATATGCTATAGCATAGTATGTGTTATCTCCACAAGCTTGAGGGAGCTCCACACTTTCTTGCTAGTACAACAATGGGCCTGGCATTCAAAACGATGCACTAAAACTTTGTATTTTTTCACATCATTTATTAAAAAGAGTGTTTTTACAGGTAGTACCTTGCTGTAGTTTCTAGTCATCACAATGATAATGAACCGGAACTGAAAGCATCACGTAGTGACTGCTTCCAGAATATTCCAGAGATGCACAGAGTACTACAGAGAACAGATGGCAGAGGAGATGGAGGCAGATGGAGACCCATTTATATTTCATGCACATCCATACTTATTTGAACTAGAATATACAAATGCAGCTGAAGCTGATGAAAGGGCTGCCAGGGAGAGACGGCTGCAAAGAATGCAAGGTCCACACGGGTGTACAATACTCTCCTCCCCACAGTCCAATACTCATTTCTTAAAGAAAGTAGCTTCAAAATAAAATTCATATTTCTTTTTCAGAAATTTAGTTTTCTTAACAGGTTTACTCAGGCTGCCAGTCCGGGTATGCAACGCTCCACTAGGCTTGTCTGGTAGGACACAGGTGGTTGGCAAAGCGATGTCAGTGGGGACTGCTGGGACAGGCTGATGTTTGGCATTGCCTTGCTGATGTTCAGTGGGGACGCAGGGAACTACCACTGCTGCAGGGGCGTGTTAAAGATGGCGGCGATTATGTCTCAATTTTTCTGCCTGAGGTGTTTTGGTGATGTAGGAGCGTGGTGTGACGCTCTCTCCTGTGACTAGAGCAGGTGTTTGCCAAAACTTCTGGTGGTCCGGCGTGATGAAGGTAGGATCACCTGGTTTCAGCGACAGTAGAGGTCCGTTTCTCACTGGCATGTTTGTTCCTGACTACCTCCAGATCAGGCCATTGGTATTGGCAGGGTGGTTTTGGTCATATGGCCCATCAGGAGCTCTGCTGGGCTCACGCCAATGGTGTTGCAAGGTGTTGACCGATAACACGAGAGCAAACAGAGGGTCTTTCTGTTTAAGAATTCTCTTTGCAATCTGAACTCCCTACTCTGCATTTCCATGCCCTTGGGGATTTTATGGACTCGAGGTGATGTGCATGAAGTCAGAGTCTCTAGCAAAGTCTTTGAACTCCTGACATGAGAATTGTCGGATACCACCTCATCCGGACACCCGAATCTTGCAAACACTGCTTTTAGTTTTATGATGACCTGGAAAGCAGTGGTTGTTGGTAAGTGGAGGATTTCCAGGAATCTTGAGAAGTAGTCTGGCACAACAAGGTATGTATGTTTTTTGTAATCACACAAATCAATGGTAAGTCTTTTCCAAGGCCGGTCAGGTAGAGTAGTTGAGATCAGGGGTTCTTTTTGCTGAGTAGGTTTCATCTCACTGCTGTAGCTGTTTTTATGGCCTGTAGCCTGTTTGAGGTAGCTGGCATGTTGCCCACAATGGCAGCTATTTAACACGCCACTGTGAGAGTCATTCTTATTCTGCAGGCATTTTAGTGGGCTGCGCGACAGTGTATCAGCCACTGTCAAGGTTTTTCCCAGTGCATATTCCGCAGTTGGTTTGAATCTCATGAGCCTCATGCGTAGCCTTTGGCATTTTATTGGCATGTTGTCCAAGTCTTTTTTGTTCATGAGGGGAACTAGGGGTTTATGGTCTGTGACCAAGTTGAAGTCTGCCAGACCACACAGGTACTTTTCGAATCTCTCACAAGCCCACACACTTGCCAAGCACTCCTTCTCAATCTGTGCATATCGGGTTTCTGCATCAGGCAGTTGGCGAGAGCAGTATGCAGCTGGTTTTCAGTCATTAGGCTCGTTCGAGATTCCAGTCCGCCCGTCTGCAACTGGCTGCATACGTCAACGAGAATTGCTGGTCACAGCAGGGGTGGGCATTAAATGAAGAAAATAAAGTCGAACACAAATCCTAACGAGACTGAGCTCGCGCCTCCCCGATCATCGTAGCAGATAACACACAAGTCATGTGTGAAGAGGGAGGGCGGGGGTTGTAGTCCTCTACAGTCTATGGTTGTAGTGGGGTGCACTGAGAGTTTAATTCAAGTCCAGTCTTTCTTATTGTTTAGATTAACATTGGAACAAAACGAGTTGCCCCAAAGTGCTCCACAACACAAACATGAAAACTAAGACAGCAAACCCATAAAACAAAGACCATAAGTAGGTATATAACACGGACAATGAAATAGAAATGGGATTAATAATTAAATAAATAATGGGCCGGGCTTGACAGCGTCAGATAAATCTTCAAATTGGAGTACAATAACGTACATTTTAGATGACAAGTCCAGTAGGGGAGCACCGGACAATGCACCTGCACAGACGTCAGTGAACTTTTAACCAACCATGGCAAAGTAGCGTCACCGAGGAGGCGTTAGCTAGCCACTTGCAGTTGTGTGGAGGCAACTGCAAAGGTCTGTACGATTTGTCTGTAAGCGTCATGCTCCCGCGAGTTTTCGGGTCATGTGTCATGGTCGCATTGTTGTGACAACTCGCGACAACCTCACACATTTCGGGCATGTCGGACACAATTTCTAACCACAATGCAACATTTTCAGCATCAGGCTGCAAACGGATGCAAACGGATGTAAACGTCTATCTCAAGTCAAATGCGCCCATTATCATGCAGCTGTAGCAGCACTCCGCCAATGCCATAACTGCTGGCATCAGCTGAGACAGCAGTTGGTCTGTTCACATAATAGAACAGGACTGGAGAGGTCAAGCATTCTTTAATCTGTTGAAACGCCTCCTGCTGGGCATGGTACCATACCCAGACTGACTTGGATTTGAGCAGTTCATACAATGGCTGGCCTAATATTGACAAATTGGGTATGAATTTTCCTTGATAATTGAACATTCCTTGCATTAGTGATGGGCAAATGAAGTTTTGGTGAAGCACTGAACCACTTAGGCTTCAAAAATGGGTTCATTACTTGAAGCTTCAGTAACAGTGACCTCTTCTGGTGGAAAGCCAAAGCGCCAACTAAATTGGCCCAGCTTCATAGTGGCAGGAGGCTTTGATACAGTGACAAAAAAGTCCCAGAACTAGTGTAGAGGAAATTCTAGTGTGAACGTACCAAAACACACACACCACACACACACACACCTTGTGATGACGCGACTTGCTGGTGCGTCACCACAGCGTCCTAATGGCGGCCGCTATGAACATCTAACACGCCATCCCCTTCCTAACTTCTCCTGCTCTGTTGTACCGTTGTCACTGTGAGTTGCATCAAAGCACTCCGTGCAAATATCTACCTGTTTCCTGCTGTGTACCGTTGTCTGTCGCTAACATATGGGTGCACACATATCGTTAGAACCACGACAAACATTTCACATGCACAAACACTCCACGCACTCACAAACTACGACACAGAGATTCAGTTCATCTACATGCATCGTTTATTTAAATATTACTGTTACAAATCATTCTGTCTTCTCAGTGGCATCGATAGGTTTTCTAGTGTCTAAGTACTCTTAGAAATGTTTTCTTAGCATTGTTAAGATCTTACCGTTGTGGCAGCGCTTCCGCGTTGGTCTAAAAGAGTACTCCTCTGTTACGAGGCGATTAAATCCCTGTTCACGTTCACGAGCGTACATGGTTGCACCCTCGTGAAATCAATCAACTGTTTGCTTATGTAAAACCATGATCAGAGTACATGTACATGTTTTGCTATATTCTGTGAGAGGCCTGTTATGATTTATTATTGATTGGTACCGTTTTAAATGTTATTATTGATGATTGTGCTGTATATGCCTGAAACACCCCTGTAAGTTGCAAGGGCTATGGTTTGCTCCATCTTGGGGTGCGCGCAGGTATCCCACAAAAGTGGTACACTTTCAGTTGTTGGGAGAGCTGTGTAGGAGAAGGCTGTGTACCTGTGTGCTCCAGTATACTATTCCCTCAGCTGTGTGAAGTTTGTTTTGTCAGTTGGATTGTCTACTTTGAGCCATTGACTATATGTTCTTTTTGGCTACTCATAGCCCATTTATTTTTGTAAATAGTGTAAATAGTACAGGTGTATATTTTTCTACTTTTTCTTTGGTTTTGGCTGTGGCTCACGATATCACTGTGGTGGACACAATAAATGGTGGAAAAGACCATTTTCGCCTCTCTGCTGCTTCAGTGTGTCTACACTTAGACCCCTCGACACTCTACATCATAACACACCTGTATATGAAGTTTGTGATATTTTTACAAATAAAGATTAATTTATCTTTGTATTGTGTAATTGGGGGTGCTTAGGGAAAGGATGTGCTTGAACTTGGGTATTAGGGTGTGAAGGGAAACTATGGGACAAGTTGGGTGCTTGTGTAACCAGGGGAACCCCTTAAAGATTTTTATTCAAAAACATTATTTTTTCCACACTTTTTGGACTGAGCCTGTTTCTTTTTTTTTCTCACAATTTCTCCACATTTGGAGATCACCCTTCCTGAAGGCACTGATGACAACAGGATTGGTTCGTGTGGCGCCGCGAAACATGCAGGTGATTCTTTCAGTGAATGAACCAGTAGTTGTTTGTGACGTGATATGTCACATGTTTTTTCCGTACCAAAGCAACCTTCGGAGCAGTGGTTTTATGGTTGGTGTAGTTAATGGTTTGAAGCATGTTCCGGCGCTTCTGTCTCAGACTGCCATCACTACCTAGCATACGTCTCGACCCCCACAAGGTGAAAGCCATCCACGCTATCATTTTTTTTTTTTTAATTGGTCCAAGGTCATGGTCACAGGCCAAGGTAAAAGTTTTTCCCCCATGCTAAGTGCGTGGGAATACTTTGAGAGCTCATATCATGATAACACTTATACAGTCATAGTTTACATTATACACTTACATAAAGTCATATATGGACTTTCTAAAAATCATGTTGAATTTGACCTCGAGTGATCTTGAAAGGTCAAACTCAAGGTCACCAATTCTAAATGCAGTTATAAATCGGATAGTTCTGATCCGATTTGGATCGAACTTGGTAGGTAGGTTGGGATTGGGGTCAGGACCTGAGCTATCGATTTTTTATTTAATTGGTCCAAGATCAAGGTCAGATGCCAAGGTTAAAATTTTGTCCCCGTGCTAAGTGCATGGATGCGCGGGTATAGTACCTCTGAGTACCATCTGAGTGCATATGTAGTTCTCTGTTGAGCTTCAGACTGGCTGACTCTGTTCTATTCAACACTTTGCTGAGGTGCTGGTTGTGCTGTTCTGGAGCCTGTCCATACACTAGCACGTTGTCCATGAAGATAGCCACTCCATCGAGGCTGCTGAGAGCCGTCATTTTACGTAAAGATGGCACTATGCACTTTTGTACCGATTTCGGACAAGTCAGTGCTTAGTCCTACTTCGATGCCTACCCCATACTAAGGCTTGAGGACTTGATTGAACGGTTGGGGAAGGCATCCTCCATCATCACCCTTGACCTGTGGAAGGGCTACTGGCAGGTGCACAGCACCACGTGGGAGGAGCATCTCCAGCATCTGGACAAGGTAGTGCGTCGAATACAGCAGGCGGGTTTAACCATCCAGCCATCTAAATGTGCCTTGGCCAAGCAGGGGGTACAGCACCTCAAACATGTTCTGGGCCGGGTCATAATCCGTCCACAAAAGGACAAAGTGCAGACGGAATATCTGGGGGGGATTTTCTGGGGCTGGTGGGCTGGTACTGCTGTTTTGTGCCTTGTCAGCCGGAAGTCGAATTCTACTCAGATTGAGTGTGGAGCTCGGATTAGGAATGGTCATTCCAGGATCTAAAAGAGGACCTTTGCAATTAGCTGGTGCTCCAGAGCCCATTGAGCACAAGAATATGCTTTAACCTAGATTTGTGAATATTGTTTTGTAACATATTTAATTAATTATCCTAATGCAACTGAATCTGATGAAAAAGGGCTGCCAGAGAGAGACAGCTGTAAAGAATCCAAGGTCCACATGGGTGTACAATACACAGTAGATTCTTATTTTGTTATTTTAGTAGAACACATGTAAAGACAAGCATCTCATTGATAGTCACTTTGAACTAACTTCAATCACATGCATTAAAGTACTGCACATGCACACTGGTGATGACTAAACAAATGCCCCTAAAGCTGTATAGCATGATTTACATATATGCACATTACATGTACTCCCTTTTTCAGTTTTGGTGTTCCCAGCAAACCAAACAAAGACACAACAACACAGAATTACTGAACATTCAAAGGATACTGCATCAATTTTAGGTTATCACAGCCTAGGAACAATTTTTTAAAATTTCCTCCCCGCAGTCCATTACTCATCTCTTGAAGAAAGTAGCTTAAAAATAAAATATATGTTTCTTTTTTCCACAAATTTAGTTTTTTTAACAGGTATACTCAGTCCGCCAGACCGGGTATGCAACGTTCCATTAGGCTTATCTGGTGGTACGACACCGGTGGTTGGCAAAGCGATGTCAGTGGGGACTGCTGGCACAGGCTGATGTTTGGCATTGCCTTGCTGACGTTCAGTGGGGACGCAGGGGACTGACACTGCTGCAGGAGTGTGTTAAAGATGGGGGCGATGGCATCTTTTATCCTGACTATCTCCAGATCAGGCCACTGTGGCTAAGGATTTGCCTCCAGTGCTGGCAGGGTTGGCTATGTAACGCACCACTGTGAGAGTCACTCTTATTCTGCTGGCAGTGTGGACTGCGCGACAGTGTATCAGGCACGTCAAGATTTTTCCCAGTGCATATTCCGCAGTTGGTTTGAATCTCAGTTGCTGTAGCAACTGCTGGCATCACACGAGACATAATAGAACTTCAGAACTGGAGAGGTGAAACATTCTTTGATCTGTTGAAACGCCTTCTGCTGGGCATGGTCCCATACCCAGACTGACTTGGATTTGAGGAGTTCATGCAACGGCTGGCCTAGCATTGACAAATTGGGTATGAATGTCCCTAGATAATTGAACATTTCTAGCACACGTCTCAGCTCCTGGACATTGTGTGGTGCTGGTAGTTGACCTTGTTGGGGTCGGGTCTCACCCGATTTGTCAATAACCAGGCTGTGAGAAGGTGACTGCTTCCCCCTTCTCACCGCAACGCTACAAACTCTCTCTGAAACCCAGTGGTGCTGGTGCCAAAAAAGGATGGCACTATGCGTTTCTGCATTGACTTTCGGCGTGTGAATGCACAATCGCATTTCGACGCGTACCCTATGCCTCGCCTGGAGGACTTAATTGAGCGCCTGGGCAAAGCGTCTTACATCAGCACCCTGGATTTATGCAAGGGCTACTGGCAAGTGCCTTTGGTGAAGGAAGCCAGACCCTACACTGCTTTTCGCACCCCTCAGGGACTATTCCAGTTTGTGGTGATGCCTTTTGGTCTGCAGGGGGCGGCAGCCACTTTTCAGCGGCTTATGGACTGTGTATTGGCTGGTACAGATTCCTACACTGCTGCCTATTTGGATGACATTGTCGTGTACAGCGCCACCTGGGAGGACCATCTGCGTCACCTACTGTAAGTGATGTACTGAGGCGCATTCAGGCGGCAGGTCTGACCATCCACCCACTGAAGTGTGCCTTAACTAAGGAGGAGCTGCAGTACCTTGGCCATGTCCTGGGCCGGGGTGTGATCAGGCCGCAAACCGACAAAGTCCAGGCCATACTGGACTGCCCAAGGCCGCAAAACAAAAAGGACGTCCCGTCTTTCTTGGGTCTGGTAGGCTGGTATCGCCGGTTTGTTCCGGACTTTGCCCGGCGAGCAGCACCTTTATCGGACTTGACCCGAAAGTCCGGCACAACAAAGATCCCGTGGGGGCCAGAGCAGGAGCAGGCGTTCCTGGACTTAAAGGCAGTGCTTTGCCATGATCCTGTGCTTCAGAGCCCAGACTTCACCAAGCCCTTCACCCTTCAGACGGACGCGTCTGGGGTGGGTCTTGGGGCAGTGCTCCTCCAAGGGGAGGGGGACCAGAAGAAGCCTGTGGCTTACATCAGCCATAAGCTGTTCCCCCGCGAAACTAGGTACGCTGTCACAGAGCTGAAGTGCCTAGCAGTTAAGTGGTCACTTGACACCCTTAAATATTACCTCCTGGGTAGAGACTTCACGCTCGAGACAGACCACCACGCTTTGCAGTGGCTCGGGCGGATGAAGGACTTTAACGCCTGCATCACCCGCTGGTTTCTTGCATTGCAGCCGTACCGTTTCACTGTCTAGTACAGGGCAGGAAAACAGAACCCTGTGGCCGACTTTTTGTCCCGCCACCCTGTTGGCGTGACTCCAGAGGGGGACGGAAATGTGAGAAGGTGACTGCTTCCCCCTTCTCACCGCAACGCTACAAACTCTCTCTGAGTAGCGTTTGCGTTTGCTCGTGGCAGGCGCCATTGCACGAGTATGCCTGCACGGGTGGAAGAGCGAGTGAGAGAGAGAGAGTGAGAGAGAGTCTCATTCACACACACGCACGCACACACGCACACACCGACACTCTCTTGGACTGTGAAGAAACTGTGGACTGAATGTTTTGTGTTTATGCATGTTCGCAAAGTACCGGGGTTGGGAAATGCTTGTGCGACATTGGGACGAGTTACAGGGAAGTTTGGGGGAGGTCCGACGCCATTAAGCGTCGGGTAGTTGTTTAGCGCGGTGCTCCGCGTTTCACTTTCAAACACTCACCAAACGTTTCTCCCTGCCGTTGTACATATCTTATTCAAACATCTTTGACATATAGTGCGGTACCCACTATCTATGTCCCATTTCTACACGCTACCCTCTGTTTAAAACCCCCTCCGTAACCCAAACACTCAAACACATACTTACATTCTCCCTGGTCCACTGTCACTGTTTCCCTGCGGGGAACAGCGCGCGCTGTGGGAGCAGAGTTTTTCACCAGTGCACGAAGCAGAGGTCGGGTGCACTTTGCAGAGGGGTGTTTGGTTTGTGTCATTTGTATGTATAAATGTTTATTTAAACTTGATTGGTGTTTTGGGGATATTGTGTTGGTGATGGGTAACTGTAGTATAGTTTTCTTTGATTTATAATGTTTTGTTGTTATTGTAAATTATGATTTGGGAAACCCTGTTTATTTGGTGAACCCTTTGGTGGTGGTATGGACCAATGAGCCATCATTGGTCCAATTTGACTGAAGGGTTGGTGTTATTTAAGGTGGCCCTCATTCTGCCTTTGGAGTGAGTGGGGGTAGGTGCATAGGTTTGCTGTGCTGTTGGATTGCTGTTTGCTATTGTTAAACATCTGCTATGCTAAGCTAACTGTAGCTTTCTCCTTCTTGCACTTTGTTAGCTGTATTCTGGTGCAAAGCTAAAAGTGCTATTTTTTCCTTGTATATACTTTTTTTCCCTTTTGGCTATTGGTTTGGACATTTATTCGTATTGCATATCTATTTTTGTGGAGCTTCTACATTTTTTAAATAAATACTGAAATATTTTTGGACACCTTGGTTGCTGTTTTGTCCCTCCTTCACCTACCATCTGCCAGTTTGCCACATCCCCGTTCGGGGTGACCGCCTCGGTCCTTCACACAGGCCCAGAAAGTGAAACATGTTTTGTCTGAAGTTAGTTGAAAAGAAAAATCTTTTCTACACCAAGGCACTCCAAAAATGTCATTTAAAATGTCTTTATTAAACTGACATGTCCACTAAGGACTTTTGAAATTGCCCACGCGTAGCGGCGATTGGGCCTTCTTCAGGGCATAGTGAGAATAGAGCAGTGAATTCTTTTTTAACAGACAGCACACTAGTTGATTGCTTGATTGTCCTCAGGTGTAATTAGTGGCACCTTCCCTTCACAGTGAAGCTACCAAGACCCGCCCCTCACACAGGTCTTAGAAAGCAAACATTTCACAGTGAAGCTACCAAGACCCTCACACAGATCTTAAGAAAGCAAACATATAACACAAAGACATACAAAAGATACACTCAGCATACTAAACATTATGATACAATATGTGAACACAATATCAGTGGTTAAAAACAATTAAACACATTATTACAAAAAAGGTCTGTAATCTATTTCTTCGTTTAGACCTGGGTACTCCATTGCCTTAAAGCTCCAGATCCAAAATGTTTCTCTCTGCAGCAACCTTTTCAATCTATCCCCACCCCGTACAGTTTTCTTGATAACTTCAATTCCCTGTACTTTTAAAGATGATGGGTCACTGTGATGAATTTCTCTATAGTGTTTTGCCATTGGATAATCTTCATTGTTGGTTTTTATTGCATATTTGTGTTCAGAAAAGCGTTCTTTCAGTTTCCTCTTTGTTCTCCCCACATAGAAACATCCACAGGGGCACAGCAGACGATACACAACATATTCAGAGTTACAGTTAATGAAACCATTTGTTTTATATTCCTTTTGTGTTCTTAAATCTAGAAATGTTTTGCATGGAATAATGTTCTCACAGTGTTTACATGAACCACACTTATAGGTTCCCCAGAGGTCTTTGTGTAACCATGATCTTTCCTTGGTGTCTGGCAAAAAACTTTTGACCAGTTTGTCTTTTATGGAGGGTGCCCTCTTAAACACAGTCATGGGTGGATCAGGGAAGACTTCTCTCAGAAGTGGGTCACTGTGGATTATTTTCCAATTTGACCTTATTATGTGTTTCATCTTTGAGGCACAGCTGCTAAATTGTGTGACGAAGCAAGGTCCATTGTTGTTTCTGTTCTTCTTTTTTCTCTTTTTCAAGAGGTCAGGTCGATTTTGGAAATGGGCTTTTTGCATTGCACTCTCTATCAATGCTGGGGAGTAACCCCTTTCCCAGAATCTTGTTTTCATGTCTTCATGTCATGTAGACATGAAAACAAGATTCTGGGAAAGGGGTGGCCAGACACCAAGGAAAGATCATGGTTACACAAAGACCTCTGGGGAACCTATAAGTGTGGTTCATGTAAACACTGTGAGAACATTATTCCATGCAAAACATTTCTAGATTTAAGAACACAAAAGGAATATAAAACAAATGGTTTCATTAACTGTAACTCTGAATATGTTGTGTATCGTCTGCTGTGCCCCTGTGGATGTTTCTATGTGGGGAGAACAAAGAGGAAACTGAAAGAACGCTTTTCTGAACACAAATATGCAATAAAAACCAACAATGAAGATTATCCAATGGCAAAACACTATAGAGAAATTCATCACAGTGACCCATCATCTTTAAAAGTACAGGGAATTGAAGTTATCAAGAAAACTGTACGGGGTGGGGATAGATTGAAAAGGTTGCTGCAGAGAGAAACATTTTGGATCTGGAGCTTTAAGGCAATGGAGTACCCAGGTCTAAACGAAGAAATAGATTACAGACCTTTTTTGTAATAATGTGTTTAATTGTTTTTAACCACTGATATTGTGTTCACATATTGTATCATAATGTTTAGTATGCTGAGTGTATCTTTTGTATGTCTTTGTGTTATATGTTTGCTTTCTTAAGATCTGTGTGAGGGTCTTGGTAGCTTCACTGTGAAATGTTTGCTTTCTAAGACCTGTGTGAGGGGCGGGTCTTGGTAGCTTCACTGTGAAGGGAAGGTGCCACTAATTACACCTGAGGACAATCAAGCAATCAACTAGTGTGCTGTCTGTTAAAAAATAATTCACTGCTCTATTCTCACTATGCCCTGAAGAAGGCCCAATCGCCGCTACGCGTGGGCAATTTCAAAAGTCCTTAGTGGACATGTCAGTTTAATAAAGACATTTTAAATGACATTTTTGGAGTGCCTTGTTGTAGAAAAGATTTTTCTTTTCAACTAACTTTGGATTACTCACCTTGAACCAAAGAGCACCCATAGAACATTGTTATCTACTCTTCCTAAAGGGACTGAGCACGCCTCTGACTTGAAACAAATGTTTTGTCTGAACTTGCACTCCTGTAGTGAGTCATTCATAAGTGCTAAATCCAGGAAGGATTTCTTTGAAGTCAGCTGCTTCAACAGACCTCTATACGACATCCTGTCAGAGGCCGATCGCTATTCATCCGACATTGCAAAGTTAAAGTAAGCACACAATGCTTTAAAGTTATCCCAAACGGCAGACACGTTGCGAAAAGAACTAGCCATGCACCCATCTTGTACTCAACACACATCTGATTTTCTCCACTTGTTGTTCCGATGTTGCAGGACACACTTCCAGGTCTTTTTGATTCTGGAGTGATCTACTGTACACAGTGTATAATTTGTCCATATATGCCTGTAAATAGTTTACACCACTAATGTAAGACACGGTATCGCTAACTGCGAGCTCTAGTTTATGATTTAGACAATGCCAAGTGAAAATACTGAGATAACGTTCAGTCATTCATTTGGCCACACCAGATTTTCACCCCAACATTATGCTGGCTCCATCACTTGCAGAAGCTACTAAGTGCTTCTTTAGGTATGTGTCATCAAAACCGTGTGCATGGAGGCACTTGAGTAGATCTTGCAGAATTGTGTCCACTGTTGGGTTTGGAAGTTCGATAAGATCTAGGAACATAAAGTGTGGATCATATGTCTTGTCTGTTTCACATTTGAGATAGATGATCAATGCAGTTTTACATCCTAGGCTCGTTGATTCGTCATTGAGGACTGAAATTTTACCTTCTATTGCCTGGATTCATTGGCAGATGTTTTTACACATTTGGGAAGCCATGTGTTCTGTTCTCTGTGTTGCACTGTAACGGGAGTGCAAGCCAATGCCTGTGTTGATCCCATTCTCACTTTGTAACTCCATCAGTCTATAATGATCAGAAAAAGGCCTGTTTTTCTGTACTACGTGATAAACTGTAGCCTTCGTGTAGAATGCGTTCAATCTTTGACAAACTTTAGGGATTGTCTCTATTTTTGAATACGTTGAGCAACATGGCTTTCCATGTTTTTCCAAAGAGATGTTAACATTGTGCTCTTATCTGTTCCACTATGGGCGATTCTGTGGGAACGCCATTCGTCTCCCATTAGTGAACCCTGGGCGTTGAATACAGACAAATCACTAATGGACGAGCACACATTGCAGCCTAGTTTCCCGTCCTTATCGTCGATCCAGGGATAGGCCTCCTTTTCTTCCACGTGTCTTCCGTCCATTTCGCGAACAGTGAGCTGCCGGAGCCACTACATCCCTGCTAATAAATTACACAAAGGTGGACTGTGTTACTAATTAGGTAACTTCTAAAGACAATTGGCTGCACTGATTTCTACGTAAGGGTATGGGAGTACTAGCCTGGTAAACCAACCACTCTTATTTCAGTTTGCAGAGAGGGTCTGAAGTCGCTGCCATTGAAATTCATGTATAAGGACCGAGAAACTCCTAGCCAATCAGTGAACAGAGGGAGTGTTCGTCATGAGCCATGAAGTTGTGTGCTACATTTGAATTGTAGGGCGTAGGTACAGTAGGCTAATTGCATACGTAATGTGAGAAGTTGTTCCTCAATTCAGCAACTCCAGACCCTCTGTACAAAATGAAATGAAGTAAGAGGTGCTGGTTTACCAGGCTATCAGAGTACAGGGCACTGAATATAAATGCATGGCACATGTTTCAGATTTTTAATGGTTAAATATTTTAAATATAATTTTCTTTCCACTACACAATTATGTTCTTCTTTGTGTTGGTATACTACATAAAACCCCAGTACAATACATTTGAGTTTGTGGTTGTGATGTGACAAAATGTAGAAAAGTTCAAGAGGTATGAACACTTTCATAAGGCACTGTGCATATGTGGAATGATGACATCATTTCTGCCTATAAAAGTGAGCTCTAGGTGGTGTACAGAATGTGCATTCCTCTTTCTCAAGCATGTAGGAACAGTCATCCATTTAATCACTATAAATGTACATGTACATTGATTTCTTGTGTGAAGAAGTAACTTGGTGTTTAATCTGGTCATTTTTGCTGTTATCTTTGACCACATTTCTGATTTTTGAAAGCTCTGTTGTACTCTGCTTGGTGTACTGTTTTGTGAAAAAGACTTTCTGACTGTATGATTTGTACAAGTCTTGCACAATTACTCTACATTGTGTTTCATACAGGTTCTTCTTTCTGCATCAGGATATTCCATTGACAAACAAGATTTTTCGCAAATGAGTGAAGCATGATTGAACTGTTAAGAAAAGGTGTATTGTTATATAAAAGATCTTACTGTCAGCTATTTCATTTAATTATCAGAATGTTATGTCATGGTTCCGTTTTGTCACTGTAAGTAATACATTAATGTGCTATGTAATGATTTTAAATAGATCTTTACTTATGTTTGCATAGAACCTAATGGCCATGAATAATCAGTCTATTGAGGGCACTCTACTGGTGCATCAGCAGTTTTTTAAGGTGGAAATGACAGAGGGGCCAGTCTCTAAACTTATTGTGGCCATTCTCGTGGCCCTGGTATTCATCTTTATCAACAGCATCATGTTTCACACTCTTCTAAGTAAACCTGTGTTTAGAGAGCTGCCTCGCTATATCCTCTTTGCCCACATGCTCTGCAATGACTCAGTCCAGTTGCTGGTATGTATGACATTGTATCTTATGACTGGAAACTTACAACAGATTCCTAAAGGTCTGTGTGCATTACTTTTACTCTTTGCAACAACAACATTTCGCAATGCAGCTTTGAATCTGGCTGTGATGTCACTTGAGCGCTATGCGGCTATTTGTTTTCCATTAAGACACAGTGAGATTGTGAACCATAAATCAACAGGTGTTTCTATCGGTCTCATATGGATCTTTAGTTCAATAAATCTTGTAATAGATGTAATTTATTCACTGATGGTGAGTCCAGTCTCTTTTAAAGATTCCATGTACTGCAGTCGAGAGAGGATTATCATATCACCATGGCAAATATATATGTTTCAGGGCTTTAATTACTTTTTCTTTGTGACTGTAACAGCCATTTTAATTTTCAGCTACATTAATGTTGTAGTTGCAGCTCGGTCTGCCTCATCACAAAAAGACTCTGCTAAAAAGGCATATAAGACCATATTGCTGCATCTTTGTCAGTTAGTACTCTGTATTAATTCGTTTATTTATGGAACCATAGAGAGAGCCTTGGCTATGACTAGCAGCAGTCGTTTGTTCATGGACCTGCGTTATATGAACTTCCTCTTTGTTCTCCTTCTGCCTCGGTGCCTGAGCCCCCTTATCTACGGCCTCAGAGACGATGCTGTTCGACCCTTATTTCTCTACTATCTCAGGTGTGGATACCAAAAGGTGAAGCCCTCTGGAACCATACACTGATGATGTTATGGTGTTATGAAAAACCCATTTAATTTCTTATACAATGTATGAATGAGATATCAAACTACAACAGCAGTAGTTACATTTTTATTTTTGCTATTCTTTCTTTCACTGTAAAGCTTTTATGTAACATATTGCTAGCAACATGTGAATGCTATGGTCTACATTTTAGACAGTTGATTAAACTGGAAATCTATCTCAATATCACTTGATTTCCCCAATTGTCATGATAATGATATTACAAGTATATGTAGGTAAAAAAATATATAGGACTTTAATTTATAAAATATATAAAACTATAGCATTTTAGAAAGGATTTCTAAATATATTGTATTGTATAATATTCAACTCATTATCCTGCCTGAGCCTATCATCATTATCATCACCACCCTCCCTGAAGATGGAGCTGTTTGAACTGTTGTAAACAAACATCTAAATCTCAGTGAGTTTTTTCCTATAGGTACTTGGAATTAACACCATTAGAAACTTTAAAATCTACTTTTTCGGATATATCGATTGTAAAAATGAAATATATCTGTAGCATTTTTTTAACGGAATGAAAACACACATTAAAAATGTAGTATTTCAGCCAGCAGCAGCCTGTTAATGACCCTCCCATTAGCTTAGGGTGAGAGTCTAAAACCGGGACACTATGTGTGACGTCATGCGCGTGCACATTCTCTTTTAATTGTCGTGTAGTAGTCTAGTCTGCTATCGAAGAAAACCGTTAAAACACGACCGCTGTATACTGCAAGATACATTGTAACATTGAATGCGAAGATTTCCCAGAGCGCACCATTGTCACTCACACACACACACACACATTGACTCTGAATTACTGGAAACTTCATTAGGCTTCAATTTAACAGTTTTGTATATGCGATCGCTGTAATTTGGGCAGCTTGATGCGGTGTTGGGTGAAAACCGGGACATTTTTGCGTCCCGACGGGCTTTTGTCGGGACTCGGGACACGCGACTAAAAATCGGGACTGTCCCGGTCAAACCGGGACGTCTGGTCACCCTACATTAGCTATTCACATGCTAACTGCGTGGAAAGTCAGCACGGTGACTGGCTCATTGTGTAGCAAAAGGAGGAGACAACACCTGTTTCAACACCACATGTCGACATTGCGACTGAGAAATATTTGTTTCACTAGCTGTAGTTGTCATGGTTTCAGTTAGCTTTTAGGGAAATGTAGAACTAATAGATTGATATGCTATAGCATAGTATGTGTTATCTTTACAAGCTTGAGGGAGCTCCACACTTTCTTGCTAGTACAAGGGCCCTGGCATTCAAAACGATGCATTAAGAACTTTGTATTTTTTCACATCATTTATTAAAAAGAGTGTTTTTACAGGTAGTACCTTGCTGTAGTTTCTAGTCATCACAATGATAATGAACCGGAACTGAAAGCATCACGTAGTGACTGCTTCCAGAATATTCCAGAGATGCACAGAGTACTACAGAGAACAGATGGCAGAGGCAGATGCAGATGGAGGCAGATGGAGACCCATTTATATTTCATGCACATCCATACTTATTTGAACTAGAATATACAAATGCAGCTGAAGCTGATGAAAGGGCTGCCAGGGAGAGACGGCTGCAAAGAATGCAAGGTCCACACGGGTGTACAATACTCTCCTCCCCACAGTCCAATACTCATCTCTTAAAGAAAGTAGCTTCAAAATAAAATTCATATTTCTTTTTCAGAAATTTAGTTTTCTTAACAGGTTTACTCAGTCTGCCAGTCCGGGTATGCAACGCTCCACTAGCCTTGTCTGGTACGACGTCAGTGGGGACTGCTGGGACAGGCTGATGTTTGGCATTGCCTTGCTGATGTTCAGTGGGGACGCAGGGAACTACCACTGCTGCAGGGGCGTGTTAAAGATGGCGGCGATTATGTCTCAATTTTTCTGCCTGAGATGTTTTGGTGACGTAGGAGCGTGGTGTGACGCTCTCTCCTGTGACTACAGCAGGTGTTTGCCAAAACTTCTGGTGGTCCGGCGTGATGAAGGTAGGATCACCTGGTTTCAGCGACGGTAGAGGTCCGTTTCTCACTGGCATCTTTGTTCCTGACTACCTCCAGATCAGGCCATTGGTATTGGCAGGGTGGTTTTGGTCATATGGCCCATCAGGAGCTCTGCTGGGCTCACGCCAATGGTGTTGCAAGGTGTTGACCGATAACACGAAAGCAAACAGAGGGTCTTTCTGTTTAAGAATTCTCTTTGCAATCTGAACTCCCTACTCTGCATTTCCATGCCCTTGGGGATTTTATGGACTCGAGGTGATGTGCATGAAGTCAGAGTCTCTAGCAAAGTCTTTGAACTCCTCACATGAGAATTAAGGTCCATTGTCGGGTACCACCTCATCCGGACACCCGAATCTTGCAAACACTGCTTTTAGTTTTATGATGACCTGGAAAGCAGTGGTTGTTGGTAAGTGGAGGATTTCCAGGAATCTTGAGAAGTAGTCTGGCACAACAAGGTATGTATGTTTTTTGTAATAACACAAATCAATGGTAAGTCTTTTCCAAGGCCGGTCAGGTAGAGTAGTTGAGATCAGGGGTTCTTTTTGCTGAGTAGGTTTCATCTCACTGCTGTAGCTGTTTTTATGGCCTGTAGCCTGTTTGAGGTAGCTGGCATGTTGCCCACAATGGCAGCTATTTAACACGCCACTGTGAGAGTCATTCTTATTCTGCAGGCATTTTAGTGGGCTGCGCGACAGTGTATCAGCCACTGTCAAGGTTTTTCCCAGTGCATATTCCGCAGTTGGTTTGAATCTCATGAGCCTCATGCGTAGCCTTTGGCATTTTATTGGCATGTTGTCCAAGTCTTTTTTGTTCATGAGGGGAACTAGGGGTTTATGGTCTGTGACCAAGTTGAAGTCTGCCAGACCACACAGGTACTTTTCGAATCTCTCACAAGCCCACACACTTGCCAAGCACTCCTTCTCAATCTGTGCATATCGGGTTTCTGCATCAGGCAGTCGGCGAGAGCAGTATGCAGCTGGTTTTCAGTCATTAGGCTCGTTCGAGATTCCAGTCCGCCCGTCTGCAACTGGCTGCATACGTCAACGAGAATTGCTGGTCACAGCAGGGGTGGGCATTAAATGAAGAAAATAAAGTCGAACACAAATCCTAACGAGACTGAGCTCGCGCCTCCCCGATCATCGTAGCAGATGACACACAAGTCATGTGTGAAGAGGGAGGGCGGGGGTTGTAGTCCTCTACAGTCTATGGTTGTAGTGGGGTGCACTGAGAGTTTAATTCAAGTCCAGTCTTTCTTATTGTTTAGATTAACATTGGAACAAAACGAGTTGCCCCAAAGTGCTCCACAACACAAACATGAAAACTAAGACAGCAAACCCATAAAACAAAGACCATAAGTAGGTATATAACTCGGACAATGAAACAGAAATGGGATTAATAATTAAATAAATAATGGGCCGGGCTTGACAGCGTCAGATAAATCTTCAAATTGGAGTACAATAACGTACACTTTAGATGACAAGTCCAGTCGGGGAGCACCGGACAATGCACCTGCACAGACGTCAGTGAACTTTTAACCAACCATGGCAAAGTAGCGTCACCGAGGAGGCGTTAGCTAGCCACTTGCAGTTGTGTGGAGGCAACTGCAAAGATCTGTACGATTTGTCTGTAAGCGTCATGCTCCCGCGAGTTTTCAGGTCATGTGTCATGGTCGCATTGTTGTGACAACTCGTGACAACCTCACACATTTCGGGCATGTCGGACACAATTTCTAACCACAATGCAACATTTTCAGCATCAGCCTGCAAACGGATGCAAACGGATGTAAACGTCTATCTCAAGTCAAATGCGCCCATTATCATGCAGCTGTAGCAGCACTCCGCCAATGCCATAACTGCTGGCATCAGCTGAGACAGCAGTTGGTCTGTTCACATAATAGAACAGGACTGGAGAGGTCAAGCATTCTTTAATCTGCTGAAACGCCTCCTGCTGGGCATGGTACCATACCCAGACTGACTTGGATTTGAGCAGTTCATACAATGGCTGGCCTAATATTGACAAATTGGGTATGAATTTTCCTTGATAATTGAACATTCCTTGCATTAGTGATGGGCAAATGAAGTTTTGGTGAAGCACTGAACCACTTAGGCTTCAAAAATGGGTTCATTACTTGAAGCTTCAGTAACAGTGACCTCTTCTGGTGGAAAGCCAAAGCGCCAACTAAATTGGCCCAGCTTCATAGTGGCAGGAGGCTTTGATACAGTGACAAAAAAGTCCCAGAACTAGTGTAGAGGAAATTCTAGTGTGAACGTACCAAAACACGCACACCACACACACACACCTGTATATGAAGTTTGTGATATTTTTACAAATAAAGATTAATTTATCTTTGTATTGTGTAATTGGGGGTGCTTAGGGAAAGGATGTGCTTGAACTTGGGTATTAGGGTGTGAAGGGAAACTATGGGACAAGTTGGGTCCACTTTTTGGACTGAGCCTGTTTCTTTTTTTTTCTCACAATTTCTCCACATTTGGAGAACACCCTTCCTGAAGGCACTGATGACAATCGGATTGGTTCGTGTGGCGCCGCGAAACACGCAGGTGATTCTTTCAGCGAATGAACCAGTAGCTGTTTGTCACGTGATATGTCACAGGTTTTTTCCGTACCAAAGCAACCTTCGGAGCAGTGGTTTTATGGTTGGTGTAGTTAATGGTTTGAAGCATGTTCCGGCGCTTCTGTCTCAGACTGCCATCACTACCTAGCATACGTCTCGACCCCCACAAGGTCAAAGCCATCCACGCTATCAATTTTTTTTTTTGAATTGGTCCAAGGTCATGGTCACAGGCCAAGGTAAAAGTTTTTCCCTCATGCTAAGTGCGTGGGAATACTTTGAGAGCTCATATCATGATAACACTTAGCGATACAGTCATAGTTTACATTATACACTTACATAAAGTCATATATGGACTTTCTAAAAATCATGTTGAATTTGACCTCGAGTGATCTTGAAAGGTCAAACTCAAGGTCACCAATTCTAAATGCAGTTATAAATCAGACAGTTCTGATCCGATTTGGATCGAACTTGGTAGGTAGGTTGGGATTGGGGTCAGGACCTGAGCTATCGATTTTTTATTTAATTGGTCCAAGATCAAGGTCAGATGCCAAGGTTAAAATTTTGTCCCCGTGCTAAGTGCATGGATGCGCGGGTATTGTACCTCTGAGTACCATCTGAGTGCATATGTAGTTCTCTGTTGAGCTTCAGACTGGCTGACTCTGTTCTCTTCAACACTTTGCTGAGATGCTGGTTGTGCTGTTCTGGAGCCTGTCCATACACTAGCACGTTGTCCATGAAGATAGCCACTCCATCGAGGCTGCTGAGAGCCGTCATTTTACGTAAAGATGGCACTATACACTTTTGTACCGATTTCGGACAAGTCAGTGCTTAGTCCTACTTCGATGCCTACCCCATACTAAGGCTTGAGGACTTGATTAAACGGTTGGGGAAGGCATCCTCCATCATCACCCTTGACCTGTGCAAGGGCTACTGGCAGGTGCACAGCACCACGTGGGAGGAGCATCTCCAGCATCTGGACAAGGTAGTGTGTCGAATACAGCAGGCGGGTTTAACCATCCAGCCATCTAAATGTGCTTTGGCCAAGCAGGGGGTACAGCACCTCAAATATGTTCTGGGCCGGGTCATAATCCGTCCACAAAAGGACAAAATGCAGACGGAATATCTGGGGGGAATATGTGGGGCTGGTGGGCTGGTACTGCAGTTTTGTGCCTTGTCAGCCGGAAGTCGAATTCTACTCAGATTGAGTGTGGAGCTCGGATTAGGAATGGTCATTCCAGGATCTAAAAGAGGACCTTTGCAATTAGCTGGTGCTCCAGAGCCCATTGAGCACAAGAATATGCTTTAACCTAGATTTGTGAATATTGTTTTGTAACATATTCAATTAATTATTATAATGCAACTGAATCTGATGAAAAAGGGCTGCCAGAGAGAGACAGCTGTAAAGAATCCAAGGTCCACATGGGTGTACAATACACAGTAGATTCTTATTTTGTTATTTTAGTAGAACACATGTAAAGACAAGCATCTCATTGATAGTCACTTTGAACTAACTTCAATCACATGCATTAAAGTACTGCACATGCACACTGGTGATGACTAAACAAATGCCCCTAAAGCTGTATAGCATGATTTACATATATGCACATTACATGTACTCCCTTTTTCAGTTTTGGTGTTCCCAGCAAACCAAACAAAGACACAACAACACAGAATTACTGAACATTCAAAGGATACTGCATCAATTTTAGGTTATCACAGCCTAGGAACATTTTTTTAAAATTTCCTCCCCGCAGTCCATTACTCATCTCTTGAAGAAAGTAGCTTAAAAATAAAATATATGTTTCTTTTTTCCACAAATTTAGTTTTTTTAACAGGTATACTCCAGACGCCAGACCGGGTATGCAACGTTCCATTAGGCTTATCTGGTGGTACGACACCGGTGGTTGGCAAAGCGATGTCAGTGGGGACTGCTGGCACAGGCTGATGTTTGGCATTGCCTTGCTGACGTTCAGTGGGGACGCAGGGGACTGACACTGCTGCAGGAGCGTGTTAAAGATGGGGGCGATGGCATCTTTGATCCTGACTACCTCCAGATCAGGCCACTGTGGCTAAGGATTTGCCTCCAGTGCTGGCAGGGTTGGCTATGTAACGCACCACTGTGAGAGTCACTCTTATTCTGCTGGCAGTGTGGACTGCGCGACAGTGTATCAGGCACCTTCAAGATTTTTCCCAGTGCATATTCCGCAGTTGGTTTGAATCTCAGTTGCTGTAGCAACTGCTGGCATCACACGAGACATAATAGAACTTCAGAACTGGAGAGGTGAAACATTCTTTGATCTGTTGAAACGCCTTCTGCTGGGCATGGTCCCATACCCAGACTGACTTGGATTTGAGGAGTTCATGCAACGGCTGGCCTAGCATTGACAAATTGGGTATGAATGTCCCTAGATAATTGAACACTTCTAGCACACGTCTCAGCTCCTGGACATTGTGTGGTGCTGGTAGTTGACCTTGTTGGGGTCGGGTCTCACCCGATTTGTCAATAACCAGGCTGTGAGAAGGTGACTGCTTCCCCCTTCTCACCGCAACGCTACAAACTCTCTCTGAAACCCAGTGGTGCTGGTGCCAAAAAAGGATGGCACTATGCGTTTCTGCATTGACTTTCGGCGTGTGAATGCACAATCGCATTTCGACGCGTACCCTATGCCTCGCCTGGAGGATTTAATTGAGCGCCTGGGCAAAGCGTCTTACATCAGCACCCTGGATTTATGCAAGTGCTACTGGCAAGTGCCTTTGGTGAAGGAAGCCAGACCCTACACTGCTTTTCGCACCCCTCAGGGACTATTCCAGTTTGTGGTGATGCCTTTTGGTCTGCAGGGGGCGGCAGCCACTTTTCAGCGGCTTATGGACTGTGTATTGGCTGGTACAGATTCCTACACTGCTGCCTATTTGGATGACATTGTCGTGTACAGCGCCACCTGGGAGGACCATCTCCGTCACCTACTGTAAGTGATGTACTGAGGCGCATTCAGGCGGCAGGTCTGACCATCCACCCACTGAAGTGTGCCTTAACTAAGGAGGAGCTGCAGTACCTTGGCCATGTCCTGGGCCGGGGTGTGATCAGGCCGCAAACCGACAAAGTCCAGGCCATACTGGACTGCCCAAGGCCGCAAAACAAAAAGGACGTCCGGTCTTTCTTGGGTCTGGTAGGCTGGTATCGCCGGTTTGTTCCGGACTTTGCCCGGCGAGCAGCACCTTTATCGGACTTGACCCGAAAGTCCGGCACAACAAAGATCCCGTGGGGGCCAGAGCAGGAGCAGGCGTTCCTGGACTTAAAGGCAGTGCTTTGCCATGATCCTGTGCTTCAGAGCCCAGACTTCACCAAGCCCTTCACCCTTCAGACGGACGCGTCTGGGGTGGGTCTTGGGGCAGTGCTCCTCCAAGGGGAGGGGGACCAGAAGAAGCCTGTGGCTTACATCAGCCATAAGCTGTTCCCCCGCGAAACTAGGTACGCTGTCACAGAGCTGAAGTGCCTAGCAGTTAAGTGGTCACTTGACACCCTTAAATATTACCTCCTGGGTAGAGACTTCACGCTCCAGACAGACCACCGCGCTTTGCAGTGGCTCGGGCGGATGAAGGACTTTAACGCCTGCATCACCCGCTGGTTTCTTGCATTGCAGCCGTACCGTTTCACTGTCTAGTACAGGGCAGGAAAACAGAACCCTGTGGCCGACTTTTTGTCCCGCCACCCTGTTGGCGTGACTCCAGAGGGGGACGGAAATGTGAGAAGGTGACTGCTTCCCCCTTCTCACCGCAACGCTACAAACTCTCTCTGAGTAGCGTTTGCGTTTGCTCGTGGCAGGCGCCATTGCACGAGTATGCCTGCACGGGTGGAAGAGCGAGTGAGAGAGAGAGAGTGAGAGAGAGTCTCATTCACACACACGCACGCACACACGCACACACGCACACACCGACACTCTCTTGGACTGTGAAGAAACTGTGGACTGAATGTTTTGTGTTTATGCATGTTCGCAAAGTACCGGGGTTGGGAAATGCTTGTGCGACATTGGGACGAGTTACAGGGAAGTTTGGGGGAGGTCCGACGCCATTAAGCGTCGGGTAGTTGTTTAGCGCGGTGCTCCGCGTTTCACTTTCAAACACTCACCAAACGTTTCTCCCTGCCGTTGTACATATCTTATTCAAACATCTTTGACATATAGTGCGGTACCCACTATCTATGTCCCATTTCTACACGCTACCCTCTGTTTAAAACCCCCTCCGTAACCCAAACACTCAAACACATACTTACATTCTCCCTGGTCCACTGTCACTGTTTCCCTGCGGGGAACAGCGCGCGCTGTGGGAGCAGAGTTTTTCACCAGTGCACGAAGCAGAGGTCGGGTGCACTTTGCAGAGGGGTGTTTGGTTTGTGTCATTTGTATGTATAAATGTTTATTTAAACTTGATTGGTGTTTTTGGGATATTGTGTTGGTGATGGGTAACTGTAGTATAGTTTTCTTTGATTTATAATGTTTTGTTGTTATTGTAAATTATGATTTGGGAAACCCTGTTTATTTGGTGAACCCTTTGGTGGTGGTATGGACCAATGAGCCATCATTGGTCCAATTTGACTGAAGGGTTGGTGTTATTTAAGGTGGCCCTCATTCTGCCTTTGGAGTGAGTGGGGGTAGGTGCATAGGTTTGCTGTGCTGTTGGATTGCTGTTTGCTATTGTTAAACATCTGCTATGCTAAGCTAACTGTAGCTTTCTCCTTCTTGCACTTTGTTAGCTGTATTCTGGTGCAAAGCTAAAAGTGCTATTTTTTCCTTGTATATACTTTTTTTCCCTTTTGGCTATTGGTTTGGACATTTATTCGTATTGCATATCTATTTTTGTGGAGCTTCTACATTTTTAAAATAAATACTGAAATATTTTTGGACACCTTGGTTGCTGTTTTTTCCCTCCTTCACCTACCATCTGCCAGTTTGCCACATCCCCGTTCGGGGTGACCGCCTCGGTCCTTCACACAGGCCCAGAAAGTGAAACATGTTTTGTCTGAACTTGCACTCCTGTAGTGAGTCATTCATAAGTGCTAAATCCAGGAAGGATTTCTTTGAAGTCAGCTGCTTCAACAGACCTCTATACGACATCCTGTCAGAGGCCGATCGCTATTCATCTGACATTGCAAAGTTAAAGTAAGCACACAATGCTTTAAAGTTATCCCAAACGGCAGACACGTTGCGAAAAGAACTAGCCATGCACCCATCTTGTACTCAACACACATCTGATTTTCTCCACTTGTTGTTCCGATGTTGCAGGACACACTTCCAGGTCTTTTTGATTCTGGAGTGATCTACTGTACACAGTGTATAATTTGTCCATATATGCCTGTAAATAGTTTACACCACTAATGTAAGACACGGTATCGCTAACTGCGAGCTCTAGTTTATGATTTAGACAATGCCAAGTGAAAATACTGAGATAACGTTCAGTCATTCATTTGGCCACACCAGATTTTCACCCCAACATTATGCTGGCTCCATCACTTGCAGAAGCTACTAAGTGCTTCTTTAGGTATGTGTCATCAAAACCGTGTGCATGGAGGCACTTGAGTAGATCTTGCAGAATTGTGTCCACTGTTGGGTTTGGAAGTTCGATAAGATCTAGGAACATAAAGTGTGGATCATATGTCTTGTCTGTTTCACATTTGAGATAGATGATCAATGCAGTTTTACATCCTAGGCTCATTGATTCGTCATTGAGGACTGAAATTTTACCTTCTATTGCCTGGATTCATTGGCAGATGTTTTTACACATTTGGGAAGCCATGTGTTCTGTTCTCTGTGTTGCACTGTAACGGGAGTGCCAGCCAATGCCTGTGTTGATCCCATTCTCGCTTTGTAACTCCATCAGTCTATAATGATCAGAAAAAGGCCTGTTTTTCTGTACTACGTGATAAACTGTAGCCTTCGTGTAGAATGCGTTCAATCTTTGACAAACTTTAGGGATTGTCTCTATTTTTGAATACGTTGAGCAACATGGCTTTCCATGTTTTTCCAAAGAGATGTTAACATTGTGCTCTTATCTGTTCCACTATGGGCGATTCTGTGGGAACGCCATTCGTCTCCCATTAGTGAACCCTGGGCGTTGAATACAGACAAATCACTAATGGACGAGCACACATTGCAGCCTAGTTTCCCGTCCTTATCGTCGATCCAGGGATAGGCCTCCTTTTCTTCCACGTGTCTTCCGTCCATTTCGCGAACAGTGAGCTGCCGGAGCCACTACATCCCTGCTAATAAATTACACAAAGGTGGACTGTGTTACTAATTAGGTAACTTCTAAAGACAATTGGCTGCACTGATTTCTACGTAAGGGTATGGGAGTACTAGCCTGGTAAACCAACCACTCTTATTTCAGTTTGCAGAGAGGGTCTGAAGTCGCTGCCATTGAAATTCATGTATAAGGACCGAGAAACTCCTAGCCAATCAGTGAACAGAGGGAGTGTTCGTCATGAGCCATGAAGTTGTGTGCTACATTTGAATTGTAGGGCGTAGGTACAGTAGGCTAATTGCATACGTAATGTGAGAAATTGTTCCTCAATTCAGCAACTCCAGACCCTCTGTACAAAATGAAATGAAGTAAGAGGTGCTGGTTTACCAGGCTATCAGAGTACAGGGCACTGAATATAAATGCATGGCACATGTTTCAGATTTTTAATGGTTAAATATTTTAAATATAATTTTCTTTCCACTACACAATTATGTTCTTCTTTGTGTTGGTATACTACATAAAACTCCAGTACAATACATTTGAGTTTGTGGTTGTGATGTGACAAAATGTAGAAAAGTTCAAGAGGTATGAACACTTTCATAAGGCACTGTGCATATGTGGAATGATGACATCATTTCTGCCTATAAAAGTGAGCTCTAGGTGGTGTACAGAATGTGCATTCCTCTTTCTCAAGCATGTAGGAACAGTCATCCATTTAATCACTATAAATGTACATGTACATTGATTTCTTGTGTGAAGAAGTAACTTGGTGTTTAATCTGGTCATTTTTGCTGTTATCTTTGACCACATTTCTGATTTTTGAAAGCTCTGTTGTACTCTGCTTGGTGTACTGTTTTGTGAAAAAGACTTTCTGACTGTATGATTTGTACAAGTCTTGCACAATTACTCTACATTGTGTTTCATACAGGTTCTTCTTTCTGCATCAGGATATTCCATTGACAAACAAGATTTTTCGCAAATGAGTGAAGCATGATTGAACTGTTAAGAAAAGGTGTATTGTTATATAAAAGATCTTACTGTCAGCTATTTCATTTAATTATCAGAATGTTATGTCATGGTTCCGTTTTGTCACTGTAAGTAATACATTAATGTGCTATGTAATGATTTTAAATAGATCTTTACTTATGTTTGTATAGAACCTAATGGCCATGAATAATCAGTCTATTGAGGGCACTCTACTGGTGCATCAGCAGTTTTTTAAGGTGGAAATGACAGAGGGGCCAGTCTCTAAACTTATTGTGGCCATTCTCGTGGCCCTGGTATTCATCTTTATCAACAGCATCATGTTTCACACTCTTCTAAGTAAACCTGTGTTTAGAGAGCTGCCTCGCTATATCCTCTTTGCCCACATGCTCTGCAATGACTCAGTCCAGTTGCTGGTATGTATGACATTGTATCTTATGACTGGAAACTTACAACAGATTCCTAAAGGTCTGTGTGCATTACTTTTACTCTTTGCAACAACAACATTTCGCAATGCAGCTTTGAATCTGGCTGTGATGTCACTTGAGCGCTATGCGGCTATTTGTTTTCCATTAAGACACAGTGAGATTGTGAACCATAAATCAACAGGTGTTTCTATCGGTCTCATATGGATCTTTAGTTCAATAAATCTTGTAATAGATGTAATTTATTCACTGATGGTGAGTCCAGTCTCTTTTAAAGATTCCATGTACTGCAGTCGAGAGAGGATTATCATATCACCATGGCAAATATATATGTTTCAGGGCTTTAATTACTTTTTCTTTGTGACTGTAACAGCCATTTTAATTTTCAGCTACATTAATGTTGTAGTTGCAGCTCGGTCTGCCTCATCACAAAAAGACTCTGCTAAAAAGGCATATAAGACCATATTGCTGCATCTTTGTCAGTTAGTACTCTGTATTAATTCGTTTATTTATGGAACCATAGAGAGAGCCTTGGCTATGACTAGCAGCAGTCGTTTGTTCATGGACCTGCGTTATATGAACTTCCTCTTTGTTCTCCTTCTGCCTCGGTGCCTGAGCCCCCTTATCTACGGCCTCAGAGACGATGCTGTTCGACCCTTATTTCTCTACTATCTCAGGTGTGGATACCAAAAGGTGAAGCCCTCTGTAACCATACACTGATGATGTTATGGTGTTATGAAAAACCCATTTAATTTCTTATACAATGTATGAATGAGATATCAAACTACAACAGCAGTAGTTACATTTTTATTTTTGCTATTCTTTCTTTCACTGTAAAGCTTTTATGTAACATATTGCTAGCAACATGTGAATGCTATGGTCTACATTTTAGACAGTTGATTAAACTGGAAATCTATCTCAATATCACTTGATTTCCCCAATTGTCATGATAATGATATTACAAGTATATGTAGGTAAAAAAATATATAGGACTTTAATTTATAAAATATATAAAACTATAGCATTTTAGAAAGGATTTCTAAATATATTGTATTGTATAATATTCAACTCATTATCCTGCCTGAGCCTATCATCATTATCATCACCACCCTCCCTGAAGATGGAGCTGTTTGAACTGTTGTAAACAAACATCTAAATCTCAGTGAGTTTTTTCCTATAGGTACTTGGAATTAACACCATTAGAAACTTTAAAATCTACTTTTTCGGATATATCGATTGTAAAAATGAAATATATCTGTAGCATTTTTTTAACGGAATGAAAACACACATTAAAAATGTAGTATTTCAGCCAGCAGCAGCCTGTTAATGACCCTCCCATTAGCTTAGGGTGAGAGTCTAAAACCGGGACACTATGTGTGACGTCATGCGCGTGCACATTCTCTTTTAATTGTCGTGTAGTAGTCTAGTCTGCTATCGAAGAAAACCGTTAAAACACGACCGCTGTATACTGCAAGATACATTGTAACATTGAATGCGAAGATTTCCCAGAGCGCACCATTGTCACTCACACACACACACACACATTGACTCTGAATTACTGGAAACTTCATTAGGCTTCAATTTAACAGTTTTGTATATGCGATCGCTGTAATTTGGGCAGCTTGATGCGGTGTTGGGTGAAAACCGGGACATTTTTGCGTCCCGACGGGCTTTTGTCGGGACTCGGGACACGCGACTAAAAATCGGGACTGTCCCGGTCAAACCGGGACGTCTGGTCACCCTACATTAGCTATTCACATGCTAACTGCGTGGAAAGTCAGCACGGTGACTGGCTCATTGTGTAGCAAAAGGAGGAGACAACACCTGTTTCAACACCACATGTCGACATTGCGACTGAGAAATATTTGTTTCACTAGCTGTAGTTGTCATGGTTTCAGTTAGCTTTTAGGGAAATGTAGAACTAATAGATTGATATGCTATAGCATAGTATGTGTTATCTTTACAAGCTTGAGGGAGCTCCACACTTTCTTGCTAGTACAAGGGCCCTGGCATTCAAAACGATGCATTAAGAACTTTGTATTTTTTCACATCATTTATTAAAAAGAGTGTTTTTACAGGTAGTACCTTGCTGTAGTTTCTAGTCATCACAATGATAATGAACCGGAACTGAAAGCATCACGTAGTGACTGCTTCCAGAATATTCCAGAGATGCACAGAGTACTACAGAGAACAGATGGCAGAGGCAGATGCAGATGGAGGCAGATGGAGACCCATTTATATTTCATGCACATCCATACTTATTTGAACTAGAATATACAAATGCAGCTGAAGCTGATGAAAGGGCTGCCAGGGAGAGACGGCTGCAAAGAATGCAAGGTCCACACGGGTGTACAATACTCTCCTCCCCACAGTCCAATACTCATCTCTTAAAGAAAGTAGCTTCAAAATAAAATTCATATTTCTTTTTCAGAAATTTAGTTTTCTTAACAGGTTTACTCAGTCTGCCAGTCCGGGTATGCAACGCTCCACTAGCCTTGTCTGGTACGACGTCAGTGGGGACTGCTGGGACAGGCTGATGTTTGGCATTGCCTTGCTGATGTTCAGTGGGGACGCAGGGAACTACCACTGCTGCAGGGGCGTGTTAAAGATGGCGGCGATTATGTCTCAATTTTTCTGCCTGAGATGTTTTGGTGACGTAGGAGCGTGGTGTGACGCTCTCTCCTGTGACTACAGCAGGTGTTTGCCAAAACTTCTGGTGGTCCGGCGTGATGAAGGTAGGATCACCTGGTTTCAGCGACGGTAGAGGTCCGTTTCTCACTGGCATCTTTGTTCCTGACTACCTCCAGATCAGGCCATTGGTATTGGCAGGGTGGTTTTGGTCATATGGCCCATCAGGAGCTCTGCTGGGTTCACGCCAATGGTGTTGCAAGGTGTTGACCGATAACACGAAAGCAAACAGAGGGTCTTTCTGTTTAAGAATTCTCTTTGCAATCTGAACTCCCTACTCTGCATTTCCATGCCCTTGGGGATTTTATGGACTCGAGGTGATGTGCATGAAGTCAGAGTCTCTAGCAAAGTCTTTGAACTCCTCACATGAGAATTAAGGTCCATTGTCGGGTACCACCTCATCCGGACACCCGAATCTTGCAAACACTGCTTTTAGTTTTATGATGACCTGGAAAGCAGTGGTTGTTGGTAAGTGGAGGATTTCCAGGAATCTTGAGAAGTAGTCTGGCACAACAAGGTATGTATGTTTTTTGTAATAACACAAATCAATGGTAAGTCTTTTCCAAGGCCGGTCAGGTAGAGTAGTTGAGATCAGGGGTTCTTTTTGCTGAGTAGGTTTCATCTCACTGCTGTAGCTGTTTTTATGGCCTGTAGCCTGTTTGAGGTAGCTGGCATGTTGCCCACAATGGCAGCTATTTAACACGCCACTGTGAGAGTCACTCTTATTCTGCAGGCATTTTAGTGGGCTGCGCGACAGTGTATCAGCCACTGTCAAGGTTTTTCCCAGTGCATATTCCGCAGTTGGTTTGAATCTCATGAGCCTCATGCGTAGCCTTTGGCATTTTATTGGCATGTTGTCCAAGTCTTTTTTGTTCATGAGGGGAACTAGGGGTTTATGGTCTGTGACCAAGTTGAAGTCTGCCAGACCACACAGGTACTTTTCGAATCTCTCACAAGCCCACACACTTGCCAAGCACTCCTTCTCAATCTGTGCATATCGGGTTTCTGCATCAGGCAGTCGGCGAGAGCAGTATGCAGCTGGTTTTCAGTCATTAGGCTCGTTCGAGATTCCAGTCCGCCCGTCTGCAACTGGCTGCATACGTCAACGAGAATTGCTGGTCACAGCAGGGGTGGGCATTAAATGAAGAAAATAAAGTCGAACACAAATCCTAACGAGACTGAGCTCGCGCCTCCCCGATCATCGTAGCAGATGACACACAAGTCATGTGTGAAGAGGGAGGGCGGGGGTTGTAGTCCTCTACAGTCTATGGTTGTAGTGGGGTGCACTGAGAGTTTAATTCAAGTCCAGTCTTTCTTATTGTTTAGATTAACATTGGAACAAAACGAGTTGCCCCAAAGTGCTCCACAACACAATCATGAAAACTAAGACAGCAAACCCATAAAACAAAGACCATAAGTAGGTATATAACACGGACAATGAAACAGAAATGGGATTAATAATTAAATAAATAATGGGCCGGGCTTCACAGCGTCAGATAAATCTTCAAATTGGAGTACAATAACGTACACTTTAGATGACAAGTCCAGTCGGGGAGCACCGGACAATGCACCTGCACAGACGTCAGTGAACTTTTAACCAACCATGGCAAAGTAGCGTCACCGAGGAGGCGTTAGCTAGCCACTTGCAGTTGTGTGGAGGCAACTGCAAAGGTCTGTACGATTTGTCTGTAAGCGTCATGCTCCCGCGAGTTTTCGGGTCATGTGTCATGGTCGCATTGTTGTGACAACTCGTGACAACCTCACACATTTCGGGCATGTCGGACACAATTTCTAACCACAATGCAACATTTTCAGCATCAGGCTGCAAACGGATGCAAACGGATGTAAACGTCTATCTCAAGTCAAATGCGCCCATTATCATGCAGCTGTAGCAGCACTCCGCCAATGCCATAACTGCTGGCATCAGCTGAGACAGCAGTTGGTCTGTTCACATAATAGAACAGGACTGGAGAGGTCAAGCATTCTTTAATCTGCTGAAACGCCTCCTGCTGGGCATGGTACCATACCCAGACTGACTTGGATTTGAGCAGTTCATACAATGGCTGGCCTAATATTGACAAATTGGGTATGAATTTTCCTTGATAATTGAACATTCCTTGCATTAGTGATGGGCAAATGAAGTTTTGGTGAAGCACTGAACCACTTAGGCTTCAAAAATGGGTTCATTACTTGAAGCTTCAGTAACAGTGACCTCTTCTGGTGGAAAGCCAAAGCGCCAACTAAATTGGCCCAGCTTCATAGTGGCAGGAGGCTTTGATACAGTGACAAAAAAGTCCCAGAACTAGTGTAGAGGAAATTCTAGTGTGAACGTACCAAAACACGCACACCACACACACACACCTGTATATGAAGTTTGTGATATTTTTACAAATAAAGATTAATTTATCTTTGTATTGTGTAATTGGGGGTGCTTAGGGAAAGGATGTGCTTGAACTTGGGTATTAGGGTGTGAAGGGAAACTATGGGACAAGTTGGGTCCACTTTTTGGACTGAGCCTGTTTCTTTTTTTTTCTCACAATTTCTCCACATTTGGAGAACACCCTTCCTGAAGGCACTGATGACAATCGGATTGGTTCGTGTGGCGCCGCGAAACACGCAGGTGATTCTTTCAGCGAATGAACCAGTAGCTGTTTGTCACGTGATATGTCACAGGTTTTTTCCATACCAAAGCAACCTTCGGAGCAGTGGTTTTATGGTTGGTGTAGTTAATGGTTTGAAGCATGTTCCGGCGCTTCTGTCTCAGACTGCCATCACTACCTAGCATACGTCTCGACCCCCACAAGGTCAAAGCCATCCACGCTATCAATTTTTTTTTTTGAATTGGTCCAAGGTCATGGTCACAGGCCAAGGTAAAAGTTTTTCCCTCATGCTAAGTGCGTGGGAATACTTTGAGAGCTCATATCATGATAACACTTAGCGATACAGTCATAGTTTACATTATACACTTACATAAAGTCATATATGGACTTTCTAAAAATCATGTTGAATTTGACCTCGAGTGATCTTGAAAGGTCAAACTCAAGGTCACCAATTCTAAATGCAGTTATAAATCAGACAGTTCTGATCCGATTTGGATCGAACTTGGTAGGTAGGTTGGGATTGGGGTCAGGACCTGAGCTATCGATTTTTTATTTAATTGGTCCAAGATCAAGGTCAGATGCCAAGGTTAAAATTTTGTCCCCGTGCTAAGTGCATGGATGCGCGGGTATTGTACCTCTGAGTACCATCTCAGTGCATATGTAGTTCTCTGTTGAGCTTCAGACTGGCTGACTCTGTTCTCTTCAACACTTTGCTGAGATGCTGGTTGTGCTGTTCTGGAGCCTGTCCATACACTAGCACGTTGTCCATGAAGATAGCCACTCCATCGAGGCTGCTGAGAGCCGTCATTTTACGTAAAGATGGCACTATACACTTTTGTACCGATTTCGGACAAGTCAGTGCTTAGTCCTACTTCGATGCCTACCCCATACTAAGGCTTGAGGACTTGATTAAACGGTTGGGGAAGGCATCCTCCATCATCACCCTTGACCTGTGGAAGGGCTACTGGCAGGTGCACAGCACCACGTGGGAGGAGCATCTCCAGCATCTGGACAAGGTAGTGCGTCGAATACAGCAGGCGGGTTTAACCATCCAGCCATCTAAATGTGCTTTGGCCAAGCAGGGGGTACAGCACCTCAAATATGTTCTGGGCCGGGTCATAATCCGTCCACAAAAGGACAAAATGCAGACGGAATATCTGGGGGGAATATGTGGGGCTGGTGGGCTGGTACTGCAGTTTTGTGCCTTGTCAGCCGGAAGTCGAATTCTACTCAGATTGAGTGTGGAGCTCGGATTAGGAATGGTCATTCCAGGATCTAAAAGAGGACCTTTGCAATTAGCTGGTGCTCCAGAGCCCATTGAGCACAAGAATATGCTTTAACCTAGATTTGTGAATATTGTTTTGTAACACATTTAATTAATTATCCTAATGCAACTGAATCTGATGAAAAAGGGCTGCCAGAGAGAGACAGCTGTAAAGAATCCAAGGTCCACATGGGTGTACAATACACAGTAGATTCTTATTTTGTTATTTTAGTAGAACACATGTAAAGACAAGCATCTCATTGATAGTCACTTTGAAGTAACTTCAATCACATGCATTAAAGTACTGCACATGCACACTGGTGATGACTAAACAAATGCCCCTAAAGCTGTATAGCATGATTTACATATATGCACATTACATGTACTCCCTTTTTCAGTTTTGGTGTTCCCAGCAAACCAAACAAAGACACAACAACACAGAATTACTGAAAATTCAAAGGATACTGCATCAGTTTTAGGTTATCACAGCCTAGGAACATTTTTTTTAAATTTCCTCCCCGCAGTCCATTACTCATCTCTTGAAGAAAGTAGCTTAAAAATAAAATATATGTTTCTTTTTTCCACAAATTTAGTTTTTTTAACAGGTATACTCAGTCCGCCAGACCGGGTATGCAACGTTCCATTAGGCTTATCTGGTGGTACGACACCGGTGGTTGGCAAAGCGATGTCAGTGGGGACTGCTGGCACAGGCTGATGTTTGGCATTGCCTTGCTGACGTTCAGTGGGGACGCAGGGGACTGACACTGCTGCAGGAGCGTGTTAAAGATGGGGGCGATGGCATCTTTGATCCTGACTACCTCCAGATCAGGCCACTGTGGCTAAGGATTTGCCTCCAGTGCTGGCAGGGTTGGCTATGTAACGCACCACTGTGAGAGTCACTCTTATTCTGCTGGCAGTGTGGACTGCGTGACAGTGTATCAGGCACCGTCAAGATTTTTCCCAGTGCATATTCCGCAGTTGGTTTGAATCTCAGTTGCTGTAGCAACTGCTGGCATCACACGAGACATAATAGAACTTCAGAACTGGAGAGGTGAAACATTCTTTGATCTGTTGAAACGCCTTCTGCTGGGCATGGTCCCATACCCAGACTGACTTGGATTTGAGGAGTTCATGCAACGGCTGGCCTAGCATTGACAAATTGGGTATGAATGTCCCTAGATAATTGAACATTTCTAGCACACGTCTCAGCTCCTGGACATTGTGTGGTGCTGGTAGTTGACCTTGTTGGGGTCGGGTCTCACCCGATTTGTCAATAACCAGGCTGTGAGAAGGTGACTGCTTCCCCCTTCTCACCGCAACGCTACAAACTCTCTCTGAAACCCAGTGGTGCTGGTGCCAAAAAAGGATGGCACTATGCGTTTCTGCATTGACTTTCGGCGTGTGAATGCACAATCGCATTTCGACGCGTACCCTATGCCTCGCCTGGAGGACTTAATTGAGCGCCTGGGCAAAGCGTCTTACATCAGCACCCTGGATTTATGCAAGGGCTACTGGCAAGTGCCTTTGGTGAAGGAAGCCAGACCCTACACTGCTTTTCGCACCCCTCAGGGACTATTCCAGTTTGTGGTGATGCCTTTTGGTCTGCAGGGGGCAGCAGCCACTTTTCAGCAGCTTATGGACTGTGTATTGGCTGGTACAGATTCCTACACTGCTGCCTATTTGGATGACATTGTCGTGTACAGCGCCACCTGGGAGGACCATCTGCGTCACCTACTGTAAGTGATGTACTGAGGCGCATTCAGGCGGCAGGTCTGACCATCCACCCACTGAAGTGTGCCTTAACTAAGGAGGAGCTGCAGTACCTTGGCCATGTCCTGGGCCGGGGTGTGATCAGGCCGCAAACCGACAAAGTCCAGGCCATACTGGACTGCCCAAGGCCGCAAAACAAAAAGGACGTCCGGTCTTTCTTGGGTCTGGTAGGCTGGTATCGCCGGTTTGTTCCGGACTTTGCCCGGCGAGCAGCACCTTTATCGGACTTGACCCGAAAGTCCGGCACAACAAAGATCCCGTGGGGGCCAGAGCAGGAGCAGGCGTTCCTGGACTTAAAGGCAGTGCTTTGCCATGATCCTGTGCTTCAGAGCCCAGACTTCACCAAGCCCTTCACCCTTCAGACGGACGCGTCTGGGGTGGGTCTTGGGGCAGTGCTCCTCCAAGGGGAGGGGGACCAGAAGAAGCCTGTGGCTTACATCAGCCATAAGCTGTTCCCCCGCGAAACTAGGTACGCTGTCACAGAGCTGAAGTGCCTAGCAGTTAAGTGGTCACTTGACACCCTTAAATATTACCTCCTGGGTAGAGACTTCACGCTCGAGACAGACCACCGCGCTTTGCAGTGGCTCGGGCGGATGAAGGACTTTAACGCCTGCATCACCCGCTGGTTTCTTGCATTGCAGCCGTACCGTTTCCCTGTCTAGTACAGGGCAGGAAAACAGAACCTTGTGGCCGACTTTTTGTCCCGCCACCCTGTTGGCATGACTCCAGAGGGGGACGGAAATGTGAGAAGGTGACTGCTTCCCCCTTCTCACCGCAATGCTACAAACTCTCTCTGAGTAGCGTTTGCGTTTGCTCGTGGCAGGCGCCATTGCACGAGTATGCCTGCACGGGTGGAAGAGCGAGTGAGAGAGAGAGAGTGAGAGAGAGTCTCATTCACACACACGCACGCACACACGCACACACCGACACTCTCTTGGACTGTGAAGAAACTGTGGACTGAATGTTTTGTGTTTATGCATGTTCGCAAAGTACCGGGGTTGGGAAATGCTTGTGCGACATTGGGACGAGTTACAGGGAAGTTTGGGGGAGGTCCGACGCCATTAAGCGTCGGGTAGTTGTTTAGCGCGGTGCTCCGCGTTTCACTTTCAAACACTCACCAAACGTTTCTCCCTGCCGTTGTACATATCTTATTCAAACATCTTTGACATATAGTGCGGTACCCACTATCTATGTCCCATTTCTACACGCTACCCTCTGTTTAAAACCCCCTCCGTAACCCAAACACTCAAACACATACTTACATTCTCCCTGGTCCACTGTCACTGTTTCCCTGCGGGGAACAGCGCGCGCTGTGGGAGCAGAGTTTTTCACCAGTGCACGAAGCAGAGGTCGGGTGCACTTTGCAGAGGGGTGTTTGGTTTGTGTCATTTGTATGTATAAATGTTTATTTAAACTTGATTGGTGTTTTTGGGATATTGTGTTGGTGATGGGTAACTGTAGTATAGTTTTCTTTAATTTATAATGTTTTGTTGTTATTGTAAATTATGATTTGGGAAACCCTGTTTATTTGGTGAACCCTTTGGTGGTGGTATGGACCAATGAGCCATCATTGGTCCAATTTGACTGAAGGGTTGGTGTTATTTAAGGTGGCCCTCATTCTGCCTTTGGAGTGAGTGGGGGTAGGTGCATAGGTTTGCTGTGCTGTTGGATTGCTGTTTGCTATTGTTAAACATCTGCTATGCTAAGCTAACTGTAGCTTTCTCCTTCTTGCACTTTGTTAGCTGTATTCTGGTGCAAAGCTAAAAGTGCTATTTTTTCCTTGTATATACTTTTTTTCCTTTTGGCTATTGGTTTGGACATTTATTCGTATTGCATATCTATTTTTGTGGAGCTTCTACATTTTTTTTTTTTTTTTTTTTAATTTAAGTTTTTTTTATTTTCTTTAAACAAGATGGTACAAAGCTCATATGATACATCATACAAACAAAGGCAAACCTTGAAGCACACGGTCAGACATAAAGAGTAGTAAGTGCTTCTGGATGGGGTAATAAGAAAGAAAATGACAACAAAAATGTGTATACAATACAGTATATACTTGTACCTAACAAGTTACAAAGCATATGCTGTATATCAAAATCAGGTTTGTTTACCTACAGATACTGTGTTACAGTGCGAAGGTAGAAAAGATGAATACTCTTGTAATACAATCTTTCATAAAAGCCATTAAGGTGAGGTTAGGTACACTTGAAAGGAAACCCAATGACTTAATTCCACTGGCCTTTTGCCTCTTATTCTAGTCAGCATAACCTCATATGATGCAGTTTCAGTCATTAGGACCTTCCATTCTTGGAACGTCGGTTGTTCAGGTGCCTTCCAATGTCTTAATATAATTCTAGCAGCTGAGGCTAACCCAACCATCAACACTGAGTGCACTTCTTTAGTAAGCCGTGGTATTACTGATTTGTCTCCCAGGAGACATAGACGTGGACATAATGGGAGATTCACCGTTATCCATGTTTCCAGGAATTTCAATATTTTGCCCCAGAATGGCTTGACCATGGCACAATCCCATATAAGATGTAGAAATGTCCCAGTTTCCTTTTTACATTTCCAGCAGGTACTACTATTTATTAGTCCTATTCTAAAGAGTCTACTTGGAGTCCAGTAGAACCTGTGTAAGATTTTGAATTGAATAAATTTACATCGCACTTCTCTGATATATTTACCACTGTCAGCCAGGATGTGTTCCCAAGTGTCTTCATCTATATTACATTCTAGGTCTCTTTGCCAAATCAGTCTTAAATGTTCACATGAGCTGCTGGTCAAACAAACTGTATTATTATAGAACCCTGAAGCTCTATGATTAACAGACGACTGAAGACAATCTACAATTGGATTGTCTACTACTGTTAACTGAATCTTTTTTGATAAACAGTGTCTGATCTGCAAGTATTTCCAGAAGTCACCCTTTTCTTGCAAATGGTATTCTTGAGATAGTTCAGCAAAAGATTTAAGAACACCTGCCTTGTAAAGGTCATTAATTGTATGGATTCCGTTTTCTACCCACTTTTTCCAAAACACTGTACGTTTATCTATTTTAAGTTCTGGGTTAAGCCACAGTGATGAGTACTGCTGTTTGTAATGTGAGAGTTTGTGTAGCTTATGAATCTTTGCCCACACTCCCCTAGAGTGTTGAATGACTGGATTCCTATCCTCCACTAGACCAGTAACCTGTTGGGCTAATACCTGTATAGGATGAAATGGTGTGGCAAGAGCCTGTTCTATAGTGACCCAGCCCAAGTCAGACACCGTTCCACTCCAGTGTTTAGCTATTTTAGCCAGTTCAAAAGATAAATTGTAAAGTCTAACGTTAGGCAGACTCAGCCCCCCTTTAGACTTGGGTGTGAATAGTTTATTCATTTTAAATCTAGGCTTTCTCCCTGCCCAAAGGAATTCCTTGATGAGGTTATCGTACTGTTTAAATATGTGATCTGGTATGTTGAGTGGGAGCATCATGGATATATAGTTGAACTGTGGGGCAATCACCATTTTAACAACATTTATTTTGCCACACAGAGTCAGATTCAACTTTCCCCATTTGCCTATGTTTGTCTTGATTTTCTGAAGTAATGTCTCATAATTCAAAGCAGTCATCTCACTAAAGTCCGGGCTTATCTTGATGCCCAGGTAAACCATGCCCTTGGGGATCCACCTAAAGTTGTATTTTGTCAGTATGTGTGGATGACAGTGTTTGGATATCGGCATTGCCTCAGACTTGGTCCAATTAATTTTGTAACCTGAGAGCTGAGAATATTCACTAATAATATGCATCAAAACAGGAAGGGAGTTTTGTGGATCACTAGTCAGAAAAAGAATGTCATCCGCATAGAGCATTAACTTATGTTCACTACCACCTCCATCCACTCCTTTAATGGACAGGTTTGCTCTTATGGCTATTGCCAGAGGTTCTAAGACGATTGTAAATAGGAGAGGTGACAGGGGGCACCCCTGTCGTGTTCCTCTGGAGAGATTAAAGAATGATGAGATCACACCATTAGTCGTGACTGCCGCCTTAGGATCACTGTACAGTACTTTAACCCACTTCATGAAACTAGTTCCAAACCCAAATTCTGACAGGGCTGAGTGAAGAAAGTTCCACCCAACTCTATCAAACGCCTTCTCAGCGTCCAACGAGATGGCAGCTACCGGCACAGTATTGGAGGAGTTTAACCACATCAAGTGCATCAATCTTCTCAAATTATCAGTAGAGGATCTACCCCGTACGAACCCAACCTGGTCACAGTGTATAATACCTGGCAATACTGTTTCTAACCTCAGTGCAAGTACCTTTGCTAATATTTTGTTGTCTACATTCATTAGACTAATTGGCCTGAAGTTGGCAGAATCTGTATGATCTCTGCCCTTCTTAGGGATCAATGAAATGAGAGCTTCATTCAAAGAAGGTGGAAGAAACCCAGCTTGGAAAGCCTCTTCAAACACTTTAGTCAGAACTGGAATCAGTATGTCCATGTACTGTTTATAATATTCAACAGGGAACCCATCCGTTCCAGGTGACTTCCCTGTCTTCATAGACTGAATAGCCTTCCTCACCTCATCCTGGGACACAGGTTTATCAAGAATATCTGCTTGTTCAGCTGATAACTTTGGAAGAGTTATGTTAAGGAAAAAGTTCCGCAGTGATGATTCGCTTGGCATGCCTTCTGATGTATATAGTTTCTCATAAAATTGTCTGAAGACCTCATTAATTTCTTTGGGAGATGTTACCAGCACCCCATCTCTCCTTATTGCAGGGATCACGTGAGCAGAACTTTGTTCTTTAAGCTGTCTCGCCAGCAACTTCCCTGTTTTCTCTCCTGCTTCATAAAATGTCGTTTTTAATCTAAAAAGGGCGTATTCTGCTTTTTTGTTGAATATTTCCTGTATTTTGATTTTACATTTACAAATATCATTAAACAGATTGTCAGAGTAATGCTCTGCCAATTGTCTTTCCATGGTGATTAATTCTGACTCCAGTGTCTTAACAGTGTTGATATATTCTTTTTTCATTCTGGACGTATGTGCTATAATTTTACCTCTGATGTATGCCTTTGACGCTTCCCACACCATAGCCACACTATCTGTGCTACCCATGTTGATATCAAAAAATGACGATAAATCTCTTGCCAGTTCATTATGAAAAACCTCATCTTGAAGAATGGAGGTATTCATCCTCCATCTACCTCGTCTGAGTTTGTCTGGGTGTAGTTTTAAGCAAAGTTCAACAGGTGCATGATCTGACAAAGAAATGGCATTAATGTTGCAGTCAGTGACAGCATTGATTAAACTTTGAGAGATCAAAATAAAATCTATACGCGAGTAGGATTTATGGCAGTGAGAGTAAAAAGAGTATTCTCGCTTACTTGGATTAACCATACGCCATGCATCAATTAAACCGTTGTCTTTCATTAACATCTGGATAGCTGCTCTATCCTTGGGCAGAACCGTTCCTGTAAATCTACTTTTATCTAGTGCACCATCAAGAACCTGATTGAAGTCTCCTGCCAATACCACCTGTCCTTGGGCATTCCCTAGTATTTTGTTAACCTCATGAAAAAATGACGGATCTTCTTTGTTGGGGGCATAAACATTACAGAGTGTTAGCTTCATACCATTAATAATGGCATCAAGACAAATAACCCTACCATTGGTATCAGTAAATTCCCTAACTAGTGAAAAATTTAAGAGTTTGTGTACCAAGATAAGGACACCATTTTTCTTGGTAGAAAAAGAACTGAAGAAAACTTGCCCCACCCAATCTCTTTTAAACTTTTTAGCCTCCTCATCCTTTAGGTGTGTTTCCTGAATAAACGCTATATCTGTATGTTGAAGTTTAAGATATGAAAGCACCTTCTTCCTTTTCACTGGATTTCCACATCCATTAATGTTCCAGGACACTACTTTAACCAAAGAATTATTTGCCATTAAGGTTTAAGGAAACTAAAAATGTAAAACAAAAAGGGCATATAAAAGTACTTCTTATTCGCCAGACCTTCATAAAGCTGTACCATTTTCAAAGCTATTGTACCGTTACTGAATAATGTCAAAATGTCATCAATTAGTAAATGAACAAGCATGACCAAACTGGTCCGCACAAACCCCCCCTTATTGTGAAAAGAAAACATTAAAAGTTAAATGTAAGAGACTCCTATTAACTAGAGACTCTTCCTTAAAACCACCCCAATAAACCGAAATGAAAAAAAAAAAAAAAAAAAAAGGGAAAAAGAAAAGAAGAGAAGAAAGTTTCTTTGTTGGTCTGTGGAACGTCCAACTAGTTTCCTAGTTTCAGATAGCTTCACCAAACTACCCAGCCACACCATATACCTTACTCAAACTCCTGAAAAACGTCATTGTGTATTAGTGTTCCTCAACGCTGTCTCCCATGTCGCCCCCATCCTCCGTCATAGCTTGTTCAAGGAACTTGATCGCCTCCGCAGCATCTTGGAACTTTCTATTCCTCCCTTTCCAATTGAACCGCAGCGTCGCAGGAAAAGCCAGTGTGAACTTCACTTTCTTTGCGTGCAATAGTTGTTTGGCCGCTGTGAAGGTTTTTCTTTTTTCAGCCACATCTCTTGTCATGTCAGGGAAAAGCGAAAGTTTACATCCTTGCCACACTGCTCCGCCCTTCTCCCTAGCTGCTTTTAATACTCGATCCCTCGCAGAGGCACGCATGAATCGGATCATGATCAGTCTCGCAGGTTGATTCTCCTCCGGGCGCGAACCGGGGAAACGATGTGCCCTCTCAATTTCCAATTCACTGTCAATGTTCAAGCCCAAGCCCTCAGTCAGGATCTCTTGAATGCACGCCTTTATGTTGTTCCCCTCTATGCCTTCTTTCAAGCCTACCAGTCTGATGTTATTTCGGCGGCTTCTGTTCTCTAAATCTTCTACACGGCTCCATAGTGTGTCTACTCGCTGACATAGTAGCTCGCGGTCGTTGGTCAACTGTTGTATGGTGTCTTCCGCATCGGATATTCGAGTTTCTGCCTCGGTCAGTCGTACTTGCATGGTGCTTACAGCATTTTTCAGTTCCGTTGTGGTCTCTTTGATAGTCGACACGTCCGTTGCCACTGTATTAAGCGTGGAGCTCATTTTACTTACTTCGGCCAAAAGGTTTTCCAGGCTAGCAGTCTGCTCAGTCATTTTTGGGCTATCATCGCCAGTAGCCGGGGCAGGCTTCCCACGCGTTCCTGTGCCCTTGAAGTATTTCGAGGAGGACGACATAACGTGAAAATATTTCACATAGAAAGTGAGGGGAAAACAATAACTGGTATCTAACCTATCGAAAAACTACATTAATGAGGAGATATTGACGAATGAATTACAATATTTAGGTGAGGCCACGGACAACTTCTAGTGAGCAGCCATCTTCCTCGGCGATCCCCCAGAACTCCGAGCTTCTACATTTTTAAAATAAATACTGAAATATTTTTGGACACCTTGGTTGCTGTTTTTTCCCTCCTTCACCTACCATCTGCCAGTTTGCCACATCCCCGTTCGGGGTGACCGCCTCGGTCCTTCACACAGGCCCAGAAAGTGAAACATGTTTTGTCTGAACTTGCACTCCTGTAGTGAGTCATTCATAAGTGCTAAATCCAGGAAGGATTTCTTTGAAGTCAGCTGCTTCAACAGACCTCTATACGACATCCTGTCAGAGGCCGATCGCTATTCATCTGACATTGCAAAGTTAAAGTAAGCACACAATGCTTTAAAGTTATCCCAAACGGCAGACACGTTGCGAAAAGAACTAGCCATGCACCCATCTTGTACTCAACATACATCTGATTTTCTCCACTTGTTGTTCCGATGTTGCAGGACACACTTCCAGGTCTTTTTGATTCTGGAGTGATCTACTGTACACAGTGTATAATTTGTCCATATATGCCTGTAAATAGTTTACACCACTAATGTAAGACACGGTATCGCTAACTGCGAGCTCTAGTTTATGATTTAGACAATGCCAAGTGAAAATACTGAGATAACGTTCAGTCATTCATTTGGCCACACCAGATTTTCACCCCAACATTATGCTGGCTCCATCACTTGCAAAAGCTACTAAGTGCTTCTTTAGGTATGCGTCATCAAAACCGTGTGCATGGAGGCACTTGAGTAGATATTGCAGAATTGTGTCCACTGTTGGGTTTGGAAGTTCGATTAGATCTAGGAACATAAAGTGTGGATCATATGTCTTGTCTGTTTCACATTTGAGATAGATGATCAATGCAGTTTTACATCCTAGGCTCGTTGATTTGTCATTGAGGACTGAAATTTTACCTTCTATTGCCTGGATTCATTGGCAGACGTTTTTACACATTTGGGAAGCCATGTGTTCTGTTCTCTGTGTTGCACTGTAACGGGAGTGCAAGCCAATGCCTGTGTTGATCCCATTCTCGCTTTGTAACTCCATCAGTCTATAATGATCAGAAAAAGGCCTGTTTTTCTGTACTACGTGATAAACTGTAGCCTTCGTGTAGGATGCATTCAATCTTTGACAAACTTTAGGGATTGTCTCTATTTTGGCATTAGCCTGAATGCGTTGAGCAACATGGCTTTCCATGTTTTTCCAAAGAGATGTTAACATTGTGCTCTTATCTGTTCCACTATGGGCGATTCTGTGGGAACGCCATTCATCTCCCATTAGTGAACCCTGGGCGTTGAATACAGACAAATCACTAATGGACGGGCACACATTGCAGCCTAGTTTCCCGTCCTTATCGTCGATCCAGGGATAGACCTCCTTTTCTTCCACGTCCTCCTTTTCTTCCATCCATATCGCGAACAGTGAGCTGCCAGAGCTCCCTACCACTTCTGCACTAGCATCAGTTGAAGCTGTGAGAACGTTGGTGTTGACACTGGCTGGTTGCTCACACAAAGTCTCTGGCTTGGGTGTCTGAATCCTGACTGTGGCAGGATAGTCGGCGGTGCAGCAGACAGAGAGACGCCAAAACGGTATTCCTCACAAGGAATATATATATTTTTTTTTCTTTTCAAAATTTTTCTTAAAAACCGTGCAAATATTTACAGTGGAGAAAAACCAAAAACTCAAATGCAAAATGCAAACTAGTGATGGGACATCTGAAGTGAGGCGTTGAAGCTGGCGTCCAGCAAAGAGGGCGTGCCAGATGAAGCCACGGTGTTGGGGCTTGTGTTGCTACAATAAAATCACGTGACTGATGACAAATGAAGCTTCATTTTTGAAAATACCACGTGACTGTGTTGGAACCTGATTCAACTCCTCCAACCACCGCAGCGCTTTATGGGTTGTTGTAGCCTTGCAAAACTGTCTGAAACGTGTGTTTTCTGACGGGATGCTTCTTCTAATAGCGATTTCTAATAAGGAGATCACCATATTTGCATTTAGCATGATGTCACAAACGCACAATAATAAGAAATTTCTAATAATATTAATAATAGCTTAATAATAATTACACTCTGACCACGAAGTAAATCTTTAAATAAAATAGTAGGCTACCACATGTGTTTGTGTTGCAAACTTGTCATTATTTCAGCAAAGCATTTTCAAAACGGTGTGGCTAATTTCTTAAATAAGTCTAAAGTTGGCAGTCTTGATATAATGTTATTAAACCTAAATTTATAAATCATTAAGCTTACAAAGGAATGTGGTTTCAGTGGCAACTTGATCACGTGTTGACCACAACTGCCTGTAGAATAGGTGCATAGGCTGGCTACTGATGATATTCTAGCTAAGCAGCGGCAGGTGTGGTTGATATGTGGATGGGAGACAAGTTGCGCCAGAACGACGAAGAAGCTCCATCATTCAGGTTGATGGCGATCATGAAGGTGGGTTTGTGGGTGCTTGTGTGCGCATCCCCTCAGTACTTGGACAGTACTGGAGATATCCCATAAGCCTATGCAGATTGTTTTCATCATTGCCAATAGCTCTGATTTGACATTTAAGTTGGCTATTTTATATTTGGTATTTTATTATATCTCACGTTGGGAGAAGTGGGTGGATGGTGTTCCACACCCACTACACCCCTGCTAATAAATTACACAAAGGTGGACTGTGTTACTAATTAGGTAACTTCTAAAGACAATTGGTTGCACTGATTTCTACGTAAGGGTATGGGAGTACTAGCCTGGTAAACCAACCACTCTTATTTCAGTTTGCAGAGAGGGTCTGAAGTTGCTGCCATTGAAATTCATTTATGAGGACCGAGAAACTCCTAGCCAATCAGTGAACAGAGGGACTGTTCGTCATGAGCCATGAAGTTGTGTGCTACATTTGAATTGTAGTGCGTAGGTAGGCTAATTGCATACGTGATGTGAGAAATTGTTCCTCAATTCAGCAACTCCAGACCCTCTGTACAAAATGAAATGAAGTAAGAGGTGCTGGTTTACCAGGCTATCAGAGTACAGGGCACTGAATATAAATGCATGGCACATGTTTCAGATTTCTTCTTTGTGTTGGTATACTACATAAAATCCCAGTACAATACATTTGAGTTTGTGGTTGTGATTTCACAAAATGTGGAAAAGTTCAAGAGGTATGAACACTTTCGCAAGCCACTGCACATATGTGGAATGATGACATCATTTCTGCCTATAAAAGTGAGCTCTAGGTGGTGTACAGAATGTGCATTCCTCTTTCTCAGGCATGTAGGAACAGTCATCCATTTAATCACTATAAATGTATACGTTTGATTTCTTGTGTGAAGAATTAACTTGGTGTTTAATCTGGTCACTTTTGCTGTTATCTTTGACCACATTTCTGATTTTTGAAAGCTCTGTTGTACTCTGCTTGGTGTACTGTTTTGTGAAAAAGACTTTCTGACTGTATGATTTTTACAAGTCTTGCGCAATTACTCTGCATTGTGTTTCATACAGGTTCTTCTATCTGCATCAGGATATTCCATTGACGCACAAGATTTTTCGCAAATGAGTGAAGCATGATTGAAGTGTTAAGAAAAGGTGTATTGTTATATAAAAGATCTTACTGTCAACTATTTCATTTAATTATCAGAATGTTATGTCATGATTCCGTTTTGTCACTGTAGGTAGTACATTCATTTAAGATATGTACTTTGTAATGATTTTAAATAGATCTTTACTTATGTTTGTATAGAACCTAATGGCCATGAATAATCAGTCTATTGAGGGCACTCTACTGGTGCATCAGCAGTTTTTTAAGGTGGAAATGACAGAGGGGCCATTGTCTAAACTTATTGTGGCCATTCTCATGGCCGTGGTTTTCATGTTAATGAACAGCATCATGTTTCACACTCTTCTAAGTAAACCTGTGTTTAGAGAGCTGCCTCGCTATATCCTCTTTGCCCACATGCTCTGCAATGACTCAGTCCAGTTAATGCTGTCCATGTTGCTCTATCTTCTGAGTATGAACTTACAGATGATTCCTAAAGCTCTGTGTGCATTATTTTTGCTGTTTGTAACAACAACATTTAACAATGCACCTTTGAATCTGGCTGTGATGTCACTTGAACGCTATGTGGCCATTTGTTTTCCATTAAGACACAGTGAGATTGTAAACCAGAAATCAGCAGGTATTTCTATCGGTCTCATATGGATCTTTAGTTCAATAAATCTTGGAATAGATGTAATTTATTCACTGATGGTTAGTCCAGTCTCTTTTAAAGATTCCATGTACTGCAGTCGACAGATGATTATCATATCACCATGGCAAATGGATAAGTTTCAGGTCTTTAATTACCTTTTCTTTGTGACTGTAACAGCCATTTTAATTTTCAGCTACATTAATGTTGTAGTTGCAGCTCGATCTGCCTCATCACAAAAAGACTCTGCTAAAAAGGCACATAAGACCATACTGCTGCATCTTGGTCAGTTAGTACTCTGTGTTAACTCGTTTATTTTTGGAACCATAGAGACAGCCTTGGCTAAGACCAGCAGCAGCCGTTTGTTCATGGACCTGCGTTATATGAACTTCCTCTTTGTTCTCCTTCTGCCTCGGTGCCTGAGCCCCCTGATCTACGGCCTCAGAGACGATGCTGTTCGACCCTTATTTCTCTACTATGTCAGGTGTGGATACCAAAAGGTGAAGCCCTCTGGAACCATACACTGATGATGTTGTGGTGTTATGAAAAACCCATTTCATTTTTTTATAGAGTGCATGAATGAGATATCAAACTACAACAACAACAAATAATAATTCAATTTTTATTTTTAATATACTTTTTCCACTGTAACGCTTTTCTTAATGTTAATTTAAAAATGAGCAAGGAGATTTGGGAAACAAATGTTTTGCAAGCTTTGACACAGCTTAAATATGGTAAATGTAACATATTGCATGGTAAGCAGGCAACATGTAAATGCTATGGTCTTATCATTTTAGACAGTTGATTAAACTAAAAATCTTTCTCCATATGACTTGATGTTTCATAATATTGATATTACAAGTATGTATAGGTAAATTGTTATATATACAGCTGTGGAATTTGTTTTTTGTTTTATTCTGTAAACTACTGACATTTCTCCCAAATTCCAAATTCAGCTTACACTGGAAAGAAATGGCAGTCATACATGTAGAGATGGTGATTTTAGGAAAATTTGCAGCTCAATTTGACCTTTTGTCCTAGGTACTTAACTTAAGGTAATTAACTTTAAAATCTACTTGTCGAATTTGTGATAGCGTTAAGCGGTCATATAGATTTAGTCCGAGATTTTTTTTTTCTTTACCTTTTTTTTGCTTTTTTACACTGATTTTGTGTTGAGGATTCCCAGGACACTGAAAAATGGGGGAACGTGAAAATTTAGTGGGGACGTAGCACCATCAAGATGATACAGAATAGAATAGAAAAGAATAGAATAGAATAGAATGTTTTGATGCCGAGTTACACAAAATTACAAGCTAAAATCAGTTTTTGTGGAATAACTTGTCAACCATTGCAACCAAGAAGACTAAACACTTTTTGTACCTTGGGCTTGACAAGGTAGCCTGGTAAGCCCACCCCTCGTACTTCATTTCATTTTGTACAGAGGGTCTGGACCGGAATATCTTGAGGTTCATGTAGTCGGCCCCAGCAAGACCGATCCAATCAGCGAACAGAGGGTGTGTTCGTGAGCCATGACGTTGAATTTGTGTGCGACATTTGAATTGTAGTGTGTCGGTAGGCTAATTGCATACGTGACGACCAGGCGTTAGCGATTGGGTAAAGGCAGAGGCACTTGTTTTAAACTTCAGCAGAGTCCAGACCTCCAGGAAGAAATTGTTTCTAATGGTGTCTGGTCCAGACCCTCTGTACAAAATGAAATGAAGTACAGGGGCTGGTTTACCAGGCTATTGACAAGGTGTATTAACTCAGTAAATAAATGGCCATTTGGTGTGTAGCGCCACCTAGGGAAATTGTACATGTAAAAATCGAGGTTTTAAATTGCCAGTGTCTTAGGCCGTTCTCTTACAAAATATGAATTTTAAAGCAGTTTTTGTGTGTTGACTCACTTGTTGCACCCCAAAAAACAACACTTTTATGTGTCCCAAGAAAGTGTATGAACGCAGTGCATAAATGGTCATATACTAGAAATTGTTTTTTTTTTTAGATTTTACAAGAGCAGATAGATATATAACAAGCGCAATCAGAGATTGCAACCTGGCCCCCCCTACTGGGCGGACAGACACACACACAGGCACACAGACACACAGGGTCATTGCAATACCTGGTCAGTCAATCCCCAGGTAATAACCCATTTAACACACATACAGTATTTCTATTGTAATAGCAGATTTTAAAATATTGAACATTTTAATTACTTTAAATGTTTGCACCAATGTTTTTGTCAAACACTGTATTAGTGGCCTACAGGCCTTAGCTTGCAAGTTTAATTAAGTGCGTAACACTTTTAAGACATCGGTCAGGCTTGACTCCAATTAATATTCCTTTAAAGGATAACGAGTGTCACAGCTATGAAGTACAGGCCACTGACAGCCTGGTAGGGCAATGCCTGCCATGGTGTGGTGTACTGTCTGACTACCGCATAAAAACTGCTCAGTAAAAAAATCTGGGTCAGTTGAAGATGTATAAACAAAGTTGAGCACAGGGTTCCCAGACCCAAAGAACCAAATGGCAGCAATTGCCACATAGTAATGTACAAACGTTTTAGGCAGGGGTGACTGCCTTCAAAATTGGTTGATTATACACCTGACTTTGTGTGCGCCCCTGTGTGTGTACACTTTGTGTGCACCTGCCTAAGACTTATCAAAAACAACTTATGCCCATCAAGTTCTTTTAGCCTTATGGGTGTTTTAACATTAAACATGTGGATGGCTAAAAAGATACAGTACTGTGCAAAGATTTAGGCAGGTGCCTTCAAACCAGCATCAATTCACACAAAGGGGTACACACAAAGTCAGGGATTTTGCAGGATTATAGTCAGGTATATGATCAACCATCAATTGGTTGAATATGTCAGGAAGCCTACATCCACAGACGTTCGTGGTTAATTCCTCAAGATGTTTGGCGGAAGGTACCAGCCAAGTTCCTTCAAAAACTGTATGCAAGTATACCTAGAAGAATTGATGCTGTTTTGAAGGCAAAGGGTGGTCACACCAACTATTGTTTTGATTTGGGTTTCTCCTTTGTTTAGTCACTGCATTTTGTTAGTTGATGAACATAAATGGTTAACACTTCCAATTTTGGAGGCATTCCTAGTTGACCGCATTTTTTTCACACCTGCCTAAAACTTTTGCACATTACTGTATGTTCTCTTAGTGGCACATTCACTGTGGCTTAAAGAAAAGCAGATAGCAGTGTAGTGCTTCAGAGACATGATGGCCAGATTGAAGGGAGCCTTCCTGAAGGTGATTAAGAGTAAGAATGAGCACACAGCTTCAGTTGGTCTGATGTAGCAAAATGAGAACGTGGTGATGATTGAGGAGAAGACAAACTGCATGGAGTCGTTACAGAGCATGTGTGCAAAGAGGATGTAATGAGGCATGTCCTTGAACATAGGCTTGCTCAGCAGAGCGGTGAACATGATAATGTTGATGCAGATGAAGCAGAAAGACATGATTATGGTCACAAAGGACTTTGTAATCAAGTGCAGTCTGAATGTGAACAATCTGCTAAGGCCTACAGAAAAAAACACACAAAAAACAAAAGCTGCATGTCAGCATTGCTGATGTCTCAGCTGAGTGGTAAGTCTACAGACGATCTTTACAGACACAAAAGGCTCACACCAGATGACTCTTCTCTCAACACACATTGCAACTAGATGTACCGCATAGTGGTATATGGTATGACCGCCGCAGTGTATTGAAATGTGGGAACTGTTGGTATGATGAGTGTGTGGTAGAGCAGTGTTGTGTGGAAATGATTTCCTGGAAGTGGGCATGAATGTGGGTTTTCAATGAATGACATTGTGTGTGTTTGTATAGTGTGTAGGAGTGATTTCTGAAAGGAATAGGCAAAATGAGATTTTGTACAATTACAGCTGCCCCTATAGGCCCAATTGTATGGCATGTGCTGTGATGTTAGAGGTCTTTGTGGTGATCATTCATGACGTATTTTGTGCAGTTACTACCTTCTCGGTCCAAGATATTGGCAACTCAAAATACCAATTTTTGCATTTACCCATATCACTAGGTGGCGCTATGCTTCAAATGAGTGTTTTTGGGCTGGTTCGATACGTCTCTGTAACACCGACATATAACAAAAATTTCATGTCGTTGGGTGAAACGTTCATTGAGTTATTCAGCAAAAACTTTTGCCGGTCTCCCCCTCTTTGACGGGCACTGGCACAGCGGGGGGGTGGCCCTTTGGGGCAAAAGCTTCTAGTCGCTCAAAAAGTTCTAGGGCTACATGCCTACAAAGATTCAGGTCCCCCAGACTTCCAGTGCCCCGGGAAAAAAAAAAGGGGAAAAAAGTTGCGGCAACACTATAATGATCGCTATCGCTAGCCTCGCTAGCGGCGGTCATAATAATACATCTGTTACAAGGCATTTAAGGATGAGACAGAGAAAAACAAGTAAATATGTACAGCTGTCAGACTTACATGACAGTAATATCGTCTGATGAAAGCAGCACACGTATGTTTAACACTGTGTGCTATATGAATTGAAGATGTCTACCCTATAAATTGATGTTGTTCATATATATTAAGCTCATGTTGTTTGAAATCAGTGAAAATCCCTACTTCCTGCACCTGTCATGCAGCCTAGACTGTGACTTCAGTAGCTAGCTTTTGATTCTGGTGTTTCTAAAATTCAAGCAATATTTTTTTTTTTCATCATTGTACATTTTTATCTATGTTTTAGAGAAGGTGGTTTATAGGAGCTTGCTTTATTTAGCCCTGCTTAGTGTTACTTTATTGTTATTTGCTGTGTTTCTACGTGCGCTGAGTTTGGGAAACTGTCATGTGCATCATGAAAGTGATTTCAAATATTAGTAGTAGTAATAGTAGTGGTTGTTGTCGTAGTAGTTGTAGTAGTATTGTCATTATTATTATTATTAACTCTATTATTGTGGCTGAGAGCCACCTCCAGTTGTAGCCATAGAGTCCAGAGACCTTTGGGAAGGACACAGGAATGGGCACACATGGGCAAAATGACATCATAGCTGCCTATAAAGGTGAGTGTACAAACACAACATCTGGCCAGATGACTCATATGATGTGTGCTCCTCTTCTCTCTTTCAGATTCGTAGAAAAAGACATTCTACTCCTGCAATTTGCCTGTTTGATTTTTTCTCTAGTCTCTAGTTAACTAGTCCGTTTAATGTGGTCGCTTGTGACATTTAATGTTTAATCACATTTGTGCTGTGATTTGTTTTACTGTTGGAGCAGAGTATTTTTAATTAATATGTCTCTGTAACACTGTTTTCTCTCTCGCTCTTTCAGTCTGCCGAGTAACTAAAGGTCCAAAGGGAATAAGCAAAACTGTATGCTCTTGTGTGGAGAGATCTTGCTTGCTCTCTCTTTTAAATGCTATCCTTGTATGTCAGTAAACTGTTGTCACTGTACATGTAAAATAAGTATGTCCAATTTAGATGTATGCTGGGTATGTACTTGTGGAGATGATGTTTCTGTAGTACACAGTGTGTACAAGCTGATCATTCCAGTGAAGTTCCTTTAATGATACATGAGCTTGTTTTTTGCTAAGCTGCTTTACATCTATGTAATCAAAATGTTGGCAAGTGTTTGACGTCTGTTTTTAATATCATAGGTTATTAGATATATGTATAGCGCACCATGGCTATGACCAATCATTCCGGTGAAGGGTCTTCCCCGGTACATCAGCAGATTTTTATAGGGGAAAAGAATGAGAGGCAAGTGTCTAAACATGTAGTGACTGTTCTCTTGGCTCTGGTTTTCATCTTTGTCAACAGCCTTATGTTTCACACTCTTCTAAGTAAGCCTGTGTTTAGAGAGCTGCCTCGCTATATCCTCTTTGCTCACATGCTCTGCAATGACTCAGTCCAGTTAATGCTGTCCATGTCATTGTATCTTATGATCGTGAGCTTACAACAGATTCCCAAAGCTCTGTGTGCATTACTTGTGCTGCTTGCATCAACAACATTTTATAATGCAGCTTTGAACCTGGCTGTGATGTCACTTGAGCGCTATGTGGCCATTTGTTTTCCCTTAAGACACAGTCAGATGGTGAGCCAGAAATCAGCAAGTATTTCTATCGGTCTCATATGGATCTTTAGTTCAATAAATCTTGTAATAGATATAGTTTATTCACTGATAATAAATCCAGTCTCTTTTAAAGATTCCATACACTGCTTTCGAGAGAGGATTATTATATCACGATGGCAAGTGGATATGTTTGAGGGCTTTAATATATTTTTCTTTGTGACAGTAACAGGCATTTTAATTTTCACTTATGTCAATGTTGTAGTTGTAGCTCGATCTGCCTCAACAGAAAAAGACTCTGCTAAAAAGGCACATAAGACCATACTGCTGCATTTTGGTCAGTTAGTACTCTGTGTTAACTCGTTTATTTTTGGAACCATAGAGAGAGCCTTGGCTATGACCAGCAGCAGTCGTTTGTTCATGGACCTGCGTTATTTGAACTTCCTCTTTGTTCTCCTTCTGCCTCGGTGCCTGAGCCCCCTGATCTACGGCCTCAGAGACGATGCTGTTCGCCCCTTATTTGTCTACTATGTCAGGTGTGGATACCAAAAGGTGAAGCCCTCTGGAACCATACACTGACGATGACATATTCAACTCATTATCCTGTCTGAGCCTATCATCATTATCATCACCACCCTCCCTGAAGACGGAGCTGTTTGAACTGTTGTAAACAAACATGTAAATCTCAGTGAGTTTTTTTCCTAGGTGCTTGCAATTAACACCATTAGAAACTTTAAAATGTACTGTAACGGAATGAAAACGCACATTAAAAAATGTAGTATTTCAGCCAGCAGCAGCCTGTTAATGACCTTCCCATTAGCTATTCACATGCTAACTGCGTGGATAGTCAGCACGGTGATTGGCTCATTGTGTAGCAAAAGGAGGAGACAACACCTGTTTCAACACCACATGTTGACATTGCGACTGAGAAATATTTGTTTCACTAGCTGTAGTTGTCATGGTTTCAGTTAGCTTTTAGTGAAATGTGGAACTAATAGATTGATATGCTATAGCATAGTATGTGTTATCTCCACAAGCTTGAGGGAGCTCCACACTTTCTTGCTAGTACAACAATGGGCCTGGCATTCAAAACGATGCACTAAAACTTTGTATTTTTTCACATCATTTATTAAAAAGAGTGTTTTTACAGGTAGTACCTTGCTGTAGTTTCTAGTCATCACAATGATAATGAACCGGAACTGAAAGCATCACGTAGTGACTGCTTCCAGAATATTCCAGAGATGCACAGAGTACTACAGAGAACAGATGGCAGAGGAGATGGAGGCAGATGGAGACCCATTTATATTTCATGCACATCCATACTTATTTGAACTAGAATATACAAATGCAGCTGAAGCTGATGAAAGGGCTGCCAGGGAGAGACGGCTGCAAAGAATGCAAGGTCCACACGGGTGTACAATACTCTCCTCCCCACAGTCCAATACTCATTTCTTAAAGAAAGTAGCTTCAAAATAAAATTCATATTTCTTTTTCAGAAATTTAGTTTTCTTAACAGGTTTACTCAGTCTGCCAGTCCGGGTATGCAACGCTCCACTAGGCTTGTCTGGTAGGACACCGGTGGTTGGCAAAGCGATGTCAGTGGGGACTGCTGGGACAGGCTGATGTTTGGCATTGCCTTGCTGATGTTCAGTGGGGACGCAGGGAACTACCACTGCTGCAGGGGCGTGTTAAAGATGGCGGCGATTATGTCTCAATTTTTCTGCCTGAGGTGTTTTGGTGATGTAGGAGCGTGGTGTGACGCTCTCTCCTGTGACTACAGCAGGTGTTTGCCAAAACTTCTGGTGGTCCGGCGTGATGAAGGTAGGATCACCTGGTTTCAGCGACAGTAGAGGTCCGTTTCTCACTGGCATGTTTGTTCCTGACTACCTCCAGATCAGGCCATTGGTATTGGCAGGGTGGTTTTGGTCATATGGCCCATCAGGAGCTCTGCTGGGCTCACGCCAATGGTGTTGCAAGGTGTTGACCGATAACACAAGAGCAAACAGAGGGTCTTTCTGTTTAAGAATTCTCTTTGCAATCTGAACTCCCTACTCTGCATTTCCATGCCCTTGGGGATTTTATGGACTCGAGGTGATGTGCATGAAGTCAGAGTCTCTAGCAAAGTCTTTGAACTCCTGACATGAGAATTGTCGGATACCACCTCATCCGGACACCCGAATCTTGCAAACACTGCTTTTAGTTTTATGATGACCTGGAAAGCAGTGGTTGTTGGTAAGTGGAGGATTTCCAGGAATCTTGAGAAGTAGTCTGGCACAACAAGGTATGTATGTTTTTTGTAATCACACAAATCAATGGTAAGTCTTTTCCAAGGCCGGTCAGGTAGAGTAGTTGAGATCAGGGGTTCTTTTTGCTGAGTAGGTTTCATCTAACTGCTGTAGCTGTTTTTATGGCCTGTAGCCTGTTTGAGGTAGCTGGCATGTTGCCCACAATGGCAGCTATTTAACACGCCACTGTGAGAGTCATTCTTATTCTGCAGGCATTTTAGTGGGCTGCGCGACAGTGTATCAGCCACTGTCAAGGTTTTTCCCAGTGCATATTCCGCAGTTGGTTTGAATCTCATGAGCCTCATGCGTAGCCTTTGGCATTTTATTGGCATGTTGTCCAAGTCTTTTTTGTTCATGAGGGGAACTAGGGGTTTATGGTCTGTGACCAAGTTGAAGTCTGCCAGACCACACAGGTACTTTTCGAATCTCTCACAAGCCCACACACTTGCCAAGCACTCCTTCTCAATCTGTGCATATCGGGTTTCTGCATCAGGCAGTTGGCGAGAGCAGTATGCAGCTGGTTTTCAGTCATTAGGCTCGTTCGAGATTCCAGTCCGCCCGTCTGCAACTGGCTGCATACGTCAACGAGAATTGCTGGTCACAGCAGGGGTGGGCATTAAATGAAGAAAATAAAGTCGAACACAAATCCTAACGAGACTGAGCTCGCGCCTCCCCGATCATCGTAGCAGACGACACACAAGTCATGTGTGAAGAGGGAGGGCGGGGGTTGTAGTCCTCTACAGTCTATGGTTGTAGTGGGGTGCACTGAGAGTTTAATTCAAGTCCAGTCTTTCTTATTGTTTAGATTAACATTGGAACAAAACGAGTTGCCCCAAAGTGCTCCACAACACAAACATGAAAACTAAGACAGCAAACCCATAAAACATATAAGACCATAAGTAGGTATATAACACGGACAATGAAATAGAAATGGGATTAATAATTAAATAAATAATGGGCCGGGCTTGACAGCGTCAGATAAATCTTCAAATTGGAGTACAATAACGTACATTTTAGATGACAAGTCCAGTCGGGGAGCACCGGACAATGCACCTGCACAGACGTCAGTGAACTTTTAACCAACCATGGCAAAGTAGCGTCACCGAGGAGGCGTTAGCTAGCCACTTGCAGTTGTGTGGAGGCAACTGCAAAGGTCTGTACGATTTGTCTGTAAGCGTCATGCTCCCGCGAGTTTTCGGGTCATGTGTCATGGTCGCATTGTTGTGACAACTCGTGACAACCTCACACATTTCGGGCATGTCGGACACAATTTCTAACCACAATGCAACATTTTCAGCATCAGGCTGCAAACGGATGCAAACGGATGTAAACGTCTATCTCAAGTCAAATGCGCCCATTATCATGCAGCTGTAGCAGCACTCCGCCAATGCCATAACTGCTGGCATCAGCTGAGACAGCAGTTGGTCTGTTCACATAATAGAACAGGACTGGAGAGGTCAAGCATTCTTTAATCTGTTGAAACGCCTCCTGCTGGGCATGGTACCATACCCAGACTGACTTGGATTTGAGCAGTTCATACAATGGCTGGCCTAATATTGACAAATTGGGTATGAATTTTCCTTGATAATTGAACATTCCTTGCATTAGTGATGGGCAAATGAAGTTTTGGTGAAGCACTGAACCACTTAGGCTTCAAAAATGGGTTCATTACTTGAAGCTTCAGTAACAGTGACCTCTTCTGGTGGAAAGCCAAAGCGCCAACTAAATTGGCCCAGCTTCATAGTGGCAGGAGGCTTTGATACAGTGACAAAAAAGTCCCAGAACTAGTGTAGAGGAAATTCTAGTGTGAACGTACCAAAACACACACACCACACACACACACACCTTGTGATGACGCGACTTGCTGGTGCGTCACCACAGCGTCCTAATGGCGGCCGCTATGAACATCTAACACGCCATCCCCTTCCTAACTTCTCCTGCTCTGTTGTACCATTGTCACTGTGAGTTGCATCAAAGCACTCCGTGCAAATATCTACCTGTTTCCTGCTGTGTACCGTTGTCTGTCGCTAACATATGGGTGCACACATATCGTTAGAACCACGACAAACATTTCACATGCACAAACACTCCACGCACTCACAAACTACGACACAGAGATTCAGTTCATCTACATGCATCGTTTATTTAAATATTACTGTTACAAATCATTCTGTCTTCTCAGTGGCATCGATAGGTTTTCTAGTGTCTAAGTACTCTTAGAAATGTTTTCTTAGCATTGTTAAGATCTTACCGTTGTGGCAGCGCTTCCGCGTTGGTCTAAAAGAGTACTCCTCTGTTACGAGGCGATTAAATCCCTGTTCACGTTCACGAGCGTACATGGTTGCACCCTCGTGAAATCAATCAACTGTTTGCTTATGTAAAACCATGATCAGAGTACATGTACATGTTTTGCTATATTCTGTGAGAGGCCTGTTATGATTTATTATTGATTGGTACCGTTTTAAATGTTATTATTGATGATTGTGCTGTATATGCCTGAAACACCCCTGTAAGTTGCAAGGGCTATGGTTTGCTCCATCTTGGGGTGCGCGCAGGTATCCCACAAAAGTGGTACACTTTCAGTTGTTGGGAGAGCTGTGTAGGAGAAGGCTGTGTACCTGTGTGCTCCAGTATACTATTCCCTCAGCTGTGTGAAGTTTGTTTTGTCAGTTGGATTGTCTACTTTGAGCCATTGACTATATGTTCTTTTTGGCTACTCATAGCCCATTTATTTTTGTAAATAGTGTAAATAGTACAGGTGTATATTTTTCTACTTTTTCTTTGGTTTTGGCTGTGGCTCACGATATCACTGTGGTGGACACAATAAATGGTGGAAAAGACCATTTTCGCCTCTCTGCTGCTTCAGTGTGTCTACACTTAGACCCCTCGACACTCTACATCATAACACACCTGTATATGAAGTTTGTGATATTTTTACAAATAAAGATTAATTTATCTTTGTATTGTGTAATTGGGGGTGCTTAGGGAAAGGATGTGCTTGAACTTGGGTATTAGGGTGTGAAGGGAAACTATGGGACAAGTTGGGTGCTTGTGTAACCAGGGGAACCCCTTAAAGATTTTTATTCAAAAACATTATTTTTTCCACACTTTTTGGACTGAGCCTGTTTCTTTTTTTTTCTCACAATTTCTCCACATTTGGAGATCACCCTTCCTGAAGGCACTGATGACAACCGGATTGGTTCGTGTGGCGCCGCGAAACACGCAGGTGATTCTTTCAGTGAATGAACCAGTAGTTGTTTGTGACGTGATATGTCACATGTTTTTTCCGTACCAAAGCAACCTTCGGAGCAGTGGTTTTATGGTTGGTGTAGTTAATGGTTTGAAGCATGTTCCGGCGCTTCTGTCTCAGACTGCCATCACTACCTAGCATACGTCTCGACCCCCACAAGGTGAAAGCCATCCACGCTATCATTTTTTTTTTTTTAATTGGTCCAAGGTCATGGTCACAGGCCAAGGTAAAAGTTTTTCCCCCATGCTAAGTGCGTGGGAATACTTTGAGAGCTCATATCATGATAACACTTATACAGTCATAGTTTACATTATACACTTACATAAAGTCATATATGGACTTTCTAAAAATCATGTTGAATTTGACCTCGAGTGATCTTGAAAGGTCAAACTCAAGGTCACCAATTCTAAATGCAGTTATAAATCGGATAGTTCTGATCCGATTTGGATCGAACTTGGTAGGTAGGTTGGGATTGGGGTCAGGACCTGAGCTATCGATTTTTTATTTAATTGGTCCAAGATCAAGGTCAGATGCCAAGGTTAAAATTTTGTCCCCGTGCTAAGTGCATGGATGCGCGGGTATAGTACCTCTGAGTACCATCTGAGTGCATATGTAGTTCTCTGTTGAGCTTCAGACTGGCTGACTCTGTTCTCTTCAACACTTTGCTGAGGTGCTGGTTGTGCTGTTCTGGAGCCTGTCCATACACTAGCACGTTGTCCATGAAGATAGCCACTCCATCGAGGCTGCTGAGAGCCGTCATTTTACGTAAAGATGGCACTATGCACTTTTGTACCGATTTCGGACAAGTCAGTGCTTAGTCCTACTTCGATGCCTACCCCATACTAAGGCTTGAGGACTTGATTGAACGGTTGGGGAAGGCATCCTCCATCATCACCCTTGACCTGTGGAAGGGCTACTGGCAGATGCACAGCACCACGTGGGAGGAGCATCTCCAGCATCTGGACAAGGTAGTGCGTCGAATACAGCAGGCGGGTTTAACCATCCAGCCATCTAAATGTGCCTTGGCCAAGCAGGGGGTACAGCACCTCAAACATGTTCTGGGCCGGGTCATAATCCGTCCACAAAAGGACAAAGTGCAGACGGAATATCTGGGGGGGATTTTCTGGGGCTGGTGGGCTGGTACTGCTGTTTTGTGCCTTGTCAGCCGGAAGTCGAATTCTACTCAGATTGAGTGTGGAGCTCGGATTAGGAATGGTCATTCCAGGATCTAAAAGAGGACCTTTGCAATTAGCTGGTGCTCCAGAGCCCATTGAGCACAAGAATATGCTTTAACCTAGATTTGTGAATATTGTTTTGTAACATATTTAATTAATTATCCTAATGCAACTGAATCTGATGAAAAAGGGCTGCCAGAGAGAGACAGCTGTAAAGAATCCAAGGTCCACATGGGTGTACAATACACAGTAGATTCTTATTTTGTTATTTTAGTAGAACACATGTAAAGACAAGCATCTCATTGATAGTCACTTTGAACTAACTTCAATCACATGCATTAAAGTACTGCACATGCACACTGGTGATGACTAAACAAATGCCCCTAAAGCTGTATAGCATGATTTACATATATGCACATTACATGTACTCCCTTTTTCAGTTTTGGTGTTCCCAGCAAACCAAACAAAGACACAACAACACAGAATTACTGAACATTCAAAGGATACTGCATCAATTTTAGGTTATCACAGCCTAGGAACAATTTTTTAAAATTTCCTCCCCGCAGTCCATTACTCATCTCTTGAAGAAAGTAGCTTAAAAATAAAATATATGTTTCTTTTTTCCACAAATTTAGTTTTTTTAACAGGTATACTCAGTCCGCCAGACCGGGTATGCAACGTTCCATTAGGCTTATCTGGTGGTACGACACCGGTGGTTGGCAAAGCGATGTCAGTGGGGACTGCTGGCACAGGCTGATGTTTGGCATTGCCTTGCTGACGTTCAGTGGGGACGCAGGGGACTGACACTGCTGCAGGAGCGTGTTAAAGATGGGGGCGATGGCATCTTTGATCCTGACTATCTCCAGATCAGGCCACTGTGGCTAAGGATTTGCCTCCAGTGCTGGCAGGGTTGGCTATGTAACGCACCACTGTGAGAGTCACTCTTATTCTGCTGGCAGTGTGGACTGCGCGACAGTGTATCAGGCACGTCAAGATTTTTCCCAGTGCATATTCCGCAGTTGGTTTGAATCTCAGTTGCTGTAGCAACTGCTGGCATCACACGAGACATAATAGAACTTCAGAACTGGAGAGGTGAAACATTCTTTGATCTGTTGAAACGCCTTCTGCTGGGCATGGTCCCATACCCAGACTGACTTGGATTTGAGGAGTTCATGCAACGGCTGGCCTAGCATTGACAAATTGGGTATGAATGTCCCTAGATAATTGAACATTTCTAGCACACGTCTCAGCTCCTGGACATTGTGTGGTGCTGGTAGTTGACCTTGTTGGGGTCGGGTCTCACCCGATTTGTCAATAACCAGGCTGTGAGAAGGTGACTGCTTCCCCCTTCTCACCGCAACGCTACAAACTCTCTCTGAAACCCAGTGGTGCTGGTGCCAAAAAAGGATGGCACTATGCGTTTCTGCATTGACTTTCAGCGTGTGAATGCACAATCGCATTTCGACGCGTACCCTATGCCTCGCCTGGAGGACTTAATTGAGCGCCTGGGCAAAGCGTCTTACATCAGCACCCTGGATTTATGCAAGGGCTACTGGCAAGTGCCTTTGGTGAAGGAAGCCAGACCCTACACTGCTTTTCGCACCCCTCAGGGACTATTCCAGTTTGTGGTGATGCCTTTTGGTCTGCAGGGGGCGGCAGCCACTTTTCAGCGGCTTATGGACTGTGTATTGGCTGGTACAGATTCCTACACTGCTGCCTATTTGGATGACATTGTCGTGTACAGCGCCACCTGGGAGGACCATCTGCGTCACCTACTGTAAGTGATGTACTGAGGCGCATTCAGGCGGCAGGTCTGACCATCCACCCACTGAAGTGTGCCTTAACTAAGGAGGAGCTGCAGTACCTTGGCCATGTCCTGGGCCGGGGTGTGATCAGGCCGCAAACCGACAAAGTCCAGGCCATACTGGACTGCCCAAGGCCGCAAAACAAAAAGGACGTCCCGTCTTTCTTGGGTCTGGTAGGCTGGTATCGCCGGTTTGTTCCGGACTTTGCCCGGCGAGCAGCACCTTTATCGGACTTGACCCGAAAGTCCGGCACAACAAAGATCCCGTGGGGGCCAGAGCAGGAGCAGGCGTTCCTGGACTTAAAGGCAGTGCTTTGCCATGATCCTGTGCTTCAGAGCCCAGACTTCACCAAGCCCTTCACCCTTCAGACGGACGCGTCTGGGGTGGGTCTTGGGGCAGTGCTCCTCCAAGGGGAGGGGGACCAGAAGAAGCCTGTGGCTTACATCAGCCATAAGCTGTTCCCCCGCGAAACTAGGTACGCTGTCACAGAGCTGAAGTGCCTAGCAGTTAAGTGGTCACTTGACACCCTTAAATATTACCTCCTGGGTAGAGACTTCACGCTCCAGACAGACCACCGCGCTTTGCAGTGGCTCGGGCGGATGAAGGACTTTAACGCCTGCATCACCCGCTGGTTTCTTGCATTGCAGCCGTACCGTTTCACTGTCTAGTACAGGGCAGGAAAACAGAACCCTGTGGCCGACTTTTTGTCCCGCCACCCTGTTGGCGTGACTCCAGAGGGGGACGGAAATGTGAGAAGGTGACTGCTTCCCCCTTCTCACCGCAACGCTACAAACTCTCTCTGAGTAGCGTTTGCGTTTGCTCGTGGCAGGCGCCATTGCACGAGTATGCCTGCACGGGTGGAAGAGCGAGTGAGAGAGAGAGAGTGAGAGAGAGTCTCATTCACACACACGCACGCACACACCGACACTCTCTTGGACTGTGAAGAAACTGTGGACTGAATGTTTTGTGTTTATGCATGTTCGCAAAGTACCGGGGTTGGGAAATGCTTGTGCGACATTGGGACGAGTTACAGGGAAGTTTGGGGGAGGTCCGACGCCATTAAGCGTCGGGTAGTTGTTTAGCGCGGTGCTCCGCGTTTCACTTTCAAACACTCACCAAACGTTTCTCCCTGCCGTTGTACATATCTTATTCAAACATCTTTGACATATAGTGCGGTACCCACTATCTATGTCCCATTTCTACACGCTACCCTCTGTTTAAAACCCCCTCCGTAACCCAAACACTCAAACACATACTTACATTCTCCCTGGTCCACTGTCACTGTTTCCCTGCGGGGAACAGCGCGCGCTGTGGGAGCAGAGTTTTTCACCAGTGCACGAAGCAGAGGTCGGGTGCACTTTGCAGAGGGGTGTTTGGTTTGTGTCATTTGTATGTATAAATGTTTATTTAAACTTGATTGGTGTTTTGGGGATATTGTGTTGGTGATGGGTAACTGTAGTATAGTTTTCTTTGATTTATAATGTTTTGTTGTTATTGTAAATTATGATTTGGGAAACCCTGTTTATTTGGTGAACCCTTTGGTGGTGGTATGGACCAATGAGCCATCATTGGTCCAATTTGACTGAAGGGTTGGTGTTATTTAAGGTGGCCCTCATTCTGCCTTTGGAGTGAGTGGGGGTAGGTGCATAGGTTTGCTGTGCTGTTGGATTGCTGAAACAGCAAACTGCTGAAAACAAGATTCTGGGAAAGGGGTGGCCAGACACCAAGGAAAGATCATGGTTACACAAAGACCTCTGGGGAACCTATAAGTGTGGTTCATGTAAACACTGATAGAACATTATTCCATGCAAAACATTTCTAGATTTAAGAACACAAAAGGAATATAAAACAAATGGTTTCATTAACTGTAACTCTGAATATGTTGTGTATCGTCTGCTGTGCCCCTGTGGATGTTTCTATGTGGGGAGAACAAAGAGGAAACTGAAAGAACGCTTTTCTGAACACAAATATGCAATAAAAACCAACAATGAAGATTATCCAATGGCAAAACACTATAGAGAAATTCATCACAGTGACCCATCATCTTTAAAAGTACAGGGAATTGAAGTTATCAAGAAAACTGTACGGGGTGGGGATAGATTGAAAAGGTTGCTGCAGAGAGAAACATTTTGGATCTGGAGCTTTAAGGCAATGGAGTACCCAGGTCTAAACGAAGAAATAGATTACAGACCTTTTTTGTAATAATGTGTTTAATTGTTTTTAACCACTGATATTGTGTTCACATATTGTATCATAATGTTTAGTATGCTGAGTGTATCTTTTGTATGTCTTTGTGTTATATGTTTGCTTTCTTAAGATCTGTGTGAGGGTCTTGGTAGCTTCACTGTGAAATGTTTGCTTTCTAAGACCTGTGTGAGGGGCGGGTCTTGGTAGCTTCACTGTGAAGGGAAGGTGCCACTAATTACACCTGAGGACAATCAAGCAATCAACTAGTGTACTGTCTGTTAAAAAAGAATTCACTGCTCTATTCTCACTATGCCCTGAAGAAGGCCCAATCGCCGCTACGCGTGGGCAATTTCAAAAGTCCTTAGTGGACATGTCAGTTTAATAAAGACATTTTAAATGACATTTTTGGAGTGCCTTGGTGTAGAAAAGATTTTTCTTTTCAACTAACTTTGGATTACTCACCTTGAACCAAAGAGCACCCATAGAACATTGTTATCTACTCTTCCTAAAGGGACTGAGCACGCCTCTGACTTGAAACAAATGTTTTGTCTGAACTTGCACTCCTGTAGTGAGTCATTCATAAGTGCTAAATCCAGGAAGGATTTCTTTGAAGTCAGCTGCTTCAACAGACCTCTATACGACATCCTGTCAGAGGCCGATCGCTATTCATCTGACATTGCAAAGTTAAAGTAAGCACACAATGCTTTAAAGTTATCCCAAACGGCAGACACGTTGCAAAAAGAACTAGCCATGCACCCATCTTGTACTCAACACACATCTGATTTTCTCCACTTGTTGTTCCGATGTTGCAGGACACACTTCCAGGTCTTTTTGATTCTGGAGTGATCTACTGTACACAGTGTATAATTTGTCCATATATGCCTGTAAATAGTTTACACCACTAATGTAAGACACGGTATCGCTAACTGCGAGCTCTAGTTTATGATTTAGACAATGCCAAGTGAAAATACTGAGATAACGTTCAGTCATTCATTTGGCCACACCAGATTTTCACCCCAACATTATGCTGGCTCCATCACTTGCAGAAGCTACTAAGTGGTTCTTTAGGTATGCGTCATCAAAACCGTGTGCACGGAGGCACTTGAGTAGATCTTGCAGAATTGTGTCCACTGTTGGGTTTGGAAGTTCGATTAGATCTAGGAACATAAAATGTGGATCATATGTCTTGTCTGTTTCACATTTGAGATAGATGATCAATGCAGTTTTACATCCTAGGCTCGTTGATTCGTCATTGAGGACTGAAATTTTACCTTCTATTGCCTGGATTCATTTGCAGATGTTTTTACACATTTGGGAAGCCATGTGTTCTGTTCTCTGTGTTGCACTGTAACGGGAGTGCAAGCCAATGCCTGTGTTGATCCCATTCTCACTTTGTAACTCCATCAGTCTATAATGATCAGAAAAAGGCCTGTTTTTCTGTACTACGTGATAAACTGTAGCCTTCGTGTAGAATGCGTTCAATCTTTGACAAACTTTAGGGATTGTCTCTATTTTTGAATACGTTGAGCAACATGGCTTTCCATGTTTTTCCAAAGAGATGTTAACATTGTGCTCTTATCTGTTCCACTATGGGCGATTCTGTGGGAACGCCATTCATCTCCCATTAGTGAACCCTGGGCGTTGAATACAGACAAATCACTAATGGACGAGCACACATTGCAGCCTAGTTTCCCGTCCTTATCGTCGATCCAGGGATAGGCCTCCTTTTCTTCCACGTGTCTTCCGTCCATTTCGCGAACAGTGAGCTGCCGGAGCCACTACATCCCTGCTAATAAATTACACAAAGGTGGACTGTGTTACTAATTAGGTAACTTCTAAAGACAATTGGCTGCACTGATTTCTACGTAAGGGTATGGGAGTACTAGCCTGGTAAACCAACCACTCTTATTTCAGTTTGCAGAGAGGGTCTGAAGTCGCTGCCATTGAAATTCATGTATAAGGACCGAGAAACTCCTAGCCAATCAGTGAACAGAGGGAGTGTTCGTCATGAGCCATGAAGTTGTGTGCTACATTTGAATTGTAGGGCGTAGGTACAGTAGGCTAATTGCATACGTAATGTGAGAAATTGTTCCTCAATTCAGCAACTCCAGACCCTCTGTACAAAATGAAATGAAGTAAGAGGTGCTGGTTTACCAGGCTATCAGAGTACAGGGCACTGAATATAAATGCATGGCACATGTTTCAGATTTTTAATGGTTAAATATTTTAAATATAATTTTCTTTCCACTACACAATTATGTTCTTCTTTGTGTTGGTATACTACATAAAACCCCAGTACAATACATTTGAGTTTGTGGTTGTGATGTGACAAAATGTAGAAAAGTTCAAGAGGTATGAACACTTTCATAAGGCACTGTGCATATGTGGAATGATGACATCATTTCTGCCTATAAAAGTGAGCTCTAGGTGGTGTACAGAATGTGCATTCCTCTTTCTCAAGCATGTAGGAACAGTCATCCATTTAATCACTATAAATGTACATGTACATTGATTTCTTGTGTGAAGAAGTAACTTGGTGTTTAATCTGGTCATTTTTGCTGTTATCTTTGACCACATTTCTGATTTTTGAAAGCTCTGTTGTACTCTGCTTGGTGTACTGTTTTGTGAAAAAGACTTTCTGACTGTATGATTTGTACAAGTCTTGCACAATTACTCTACATTGTGTTTCATACAGGTTCTTCTTTCTGCATCAGGATATTCCATTGACAAACAAGATTTTTCGCAAATGAGTGAAGCATGATTGAACTGTTAAGAAAAGGTGTATTGTTATATAAAAGATCTTACTGTCAGCTATTTCATTTAATTATCAGAATGTTATGTCATGGTTCCGTTTTGTCACTGTAAGTAATACATTAATGTGCTATGTAATGATTTTAAATAGATCTTTACTTATGTTTGTATAGAACCTAATGGCCATGAATAATCAGTCTATTGAGGGCACTCTACTGGTGCATCAGCAGTTTTTTAAGGTGGAAATGACAGAGGGGCCAGTCTCTAAACTTATTGTGGCCATTCTCGTGGCCCTGGTATTCATCTTTATCAACAGCATCATGTTTCACACTCTTCTAAGTAAACCTGTGTTTAGAGAGCTGCCTCGCTATATCCTCTTTGCCCACATGCTCTGCAATGACTCAGTCCAGTTGCTGGTATGTATGACATTGTATCTTATGACTGGAAACTTACAACAGATTCCTAAAGGTCTGTGTGCATTACTTTTACTCTTTGCAACAACAACATTTCGCAATGCAGCTTTGAATCTGGCTGTGATGTCACTTGAGCGCTATGCGGCTATTTGTTTTCCATTAAGACACAGTGAGATTGTGAACCATAAATCAACAGGTGTTTCTATCGGTCTCATATGGATCTTTAGTTCAATAAATCTTGTAATAGATGTAATTTATTCACTGATGGTGAGTCCAGTCTCTTTTAAAGATTCCATGTACTGCAGTCGAGAGAGGATTATCATATCACCATGGCAAATATATATGTTTCAGGGCTTTAATTACTTTTTCTTTGTGACTGTAACAGCCATTTTAATTTTCAGCTACATTAATGTTGTAGTTGCAGCTCGGTCTGCCTCATCACAAAAAGACTCTGCTAAAAAGGCATATAAGACCATATTGCTGCATCTTTGTCAGTTAGTACTCTGTATTAATTCGTTTATTTATGGAACCATAGAGAGAGCCTTGGCTATGACTAGCAGCAGTCGTTTGTTCATGGACCTGCGTTATATGAACTTCCTCTTTGTTCTCCTTCTGCCTCGGTGCCTGAGCCCCCTTATCTACGGCCTCAGAGACGATGCTGTTCGACCCTTATTTCTCTACTATCTCAGGTGTGGATACCAAAAGGTGAAGCCCTCTGTAACCATACACTGATGATGTTATGGTGTTATGAAAAACCCATTTAATTTCTTATACAATGTATGAATGAGATATCAAACTACAACAGCAGTAGTTACATTTTTATTTTTGCTATTCTTTCTTTCACTGTAAAGCTTTTATGTAACATATTGCTAGCAACATGTGAATGCTATGGTCTACATTTTAGACAGTTGATTAAACTGGAAATCTATCTCAATATCACTTGATTTCCCCAATTGTCATGATAATGATATTACAAGTATATGTAGGTAAAAAAATATATAGGACTTTAATTTATAAAATATATAAAACTATAGCATTTTAGAAAGGATTTCTAAATATATTGTATTGTATAATATTCAACTCATTATCCTGCCTGAGCCTATCATCATTATCATCACCACCCTCCCTGAAGATGGAGCTGTTTGAACTGTTGTAAACAAACATCTAAATCTCAGTGAGTTTTTTCCTATAGGTACTTGGAATTAACACCATTAGAAACTTTAAAATCTACTTTTTCGGATATATCGATTGTAAAAATGAAATATATCTGTAGCATTTTTTTAACGGAATGAAAACACACATTAAAAATGTAGTATTTCAGCCAGCAGCAGCCTGTTAATGACCCTCCCATTAGCTTAGGGTGACCAGATTTCCAGAGTCTAAAACCGGGACACTATGTGTGACGTCATGCGCGTGCACATTCTCTTTTAATTGTCGTGTAGTAGTCTAGTCTGCTATCGAAGAAAACCGTTAAAACACGACCGCTGTATACTGCAAGATACATTGTAACATTGAATGCGAAGATTTCCCAGAGCGCACCATTGTCACTCACACACACACACACACATTGACTCTGAATTACTGGAAACTTCATTAGGCTTCAATTTAACAGTTTTGTATATGCGATCGCTGTAATTTGGGCAGCTTGATGCGGTGTTGGGTGAAAACCGGGACATTTTTGCGTCCCGACGGGCTTTTGTCGGGACTCGGGACACGCGACTAAAAATCGGGACTGTCCCGGTCAAACCGGGACGTCTGGTCACCCTACATTAGCTATTCACATGCTAACTGCGTGGAAAGTCAGCACGGTGACTGGCTCATTGTGTAGCAAAAGGAGGAGACAACACCTGTTTCAACACCACATGTCGACATTGCGACTGAGAAATATTTGTTTCACTAGCTGTAGTTGTCATGGTTTCAGTTAGCTTTTAGGGAAATGTAGAACTAATAGATTGATATGCTATAGCATAGTATGTGTTATCTTTACAAGCTTGAGGGAGCTCCACACTTTCTTGCTAGTACAAGGGCCCTGGCATTCAAAACGATGCATTAAGAACTTTGTATTTTTTCACATCATTTATTAAAAAGAGTGTTTTTACAGGTAGTACCTTGCTGTAGTTTCTAGTCATCACAATGATAATGAACCGGAACTGAAAGCATCACGTAGTGACTGCTTCCAGAATATTCCAGAGATGCACAGAGTACTACAGAGAACAGATGGCAGAGGCAGATGCAGATGGAGGCAGATGGAGACCCATTTATATTTCATGCACATCCATACTTATTTGAACTAGAATATACAAATGCAGCTGAAGCTGATGAAAGGGCTGCCAGGGAGAGACGGCTGCAAAGAATGCAAGGTCCACACGGGTGTACAATACTCTCCTCCCCACAGTCCAATACTCATCTCTTAAAGAAAGTAGCTTCAAAATAAAATTCATATTTCTTTTTCAGAAATTTAGTTTTCTTAACAGGTTTACTCAGTCTGCCAGTCCGGGTATGCAACGCTCCACTAGCCTTGTCTGGTACGACGTCAGTGGGGACTGCTGGGACAGGCTGATGTTTGGCATTGCCTTGCTGATGTTCAGTGGGGACGCAGGGAACTACCACTGCTGCAGGGGCGTGTTAAAGATGGCGGCGATTATGTCTCAATTTTTCTGCCTGAGATGTTTTGGTGACGTAGGAGCGTGGTGTGACGCTCTCTCCTGTGACTACAGCAGGTGTTTGCCAAAACTTCTGGTGGTCCGGCGTGATGAAGGTAGGATCACCTGGTTTCAGCGACGGTAGAGGTCCGTTTCTCACTGGCATCTTTGTTCCTGACTACCTCCAGATCAGGCCATTGGTATTGGCAGGGTGGTTTTGGTCATATGGCCCATCAGGAGCTCTGCTGGGTTCACGCCAATGGTGTTGCAAGGTGTTGACCGATAACACGAAAGCAAACAGAGGGTCTTTCTGTTTAAGAATTCTCTTTGCAATCTGAACTCCCTACTCTGCATTTCCATGCCCTTGGGGATTTTATGGACTCGAGGTGATGTGCATGAAGTCAGAGTCTCTAGCAAAGTCTTTGAACTCCTCACATGAGAATTAAGGTCCATTGTCGGGTACCACCTCATCCGGACACCCGAATCTTGCAAACACTGCTTTTAGTTTTATGATGACCTGGAAAGCAGTGGTTGTTGGTAAGTGGAGGATTTCCAGGAATCTTGAGAAGTAGTCTGGCACAACAAGGTATGTATGTTTTTTGTAATAACACAAATCAATGGTAAGTCTTTTCCAAGGCCGGTCAGGTAGAGTAGTTGAGATCAGGGGTTCTTTTTGCTGAGTAGGTTTCATCTCACTGCTGTAGCTGTTTTTATGGCCTGTAGCCTGTTTGAGGTAGCTGGCATGTTGCCCACAATGGCAGCTATTTAACACGCCACTGTGAGAGTCACTCTTATTCTGCAGGCATTTTAGTGGGCTGCGCGACAGTGTATCAGCCACTGTCAAGGTTTTTCCCAGTGCATATTCCGCAGTTGGTTTGAATCTCATGAGCCTCATGCGTAGCCTTTGGCATTTTATTGGCATGTTGTCCAAGTCTTTTTTGTTCATGAGGGGAACTAGGGGTTTATGGTCTGTGACCAAGTTGAAGTCTGCCAGACCACACAGGTACTTTTCGAATCTCTCACAAGCCCACACACTTGCCAAGCACTCCTTCTCAATCTGTGCATATCGGGTTTCTGCATCAGGCAGTCGGCGAGAGCAGTATGCAGCTGGTTTTCAGTCATTAGGCTCGTTCGAGATTCCAGTCCGCCCGTCTGCAACTGGCTGCATACGTCAACGAGAATTGCTGGTCACAGCAGGGGTGGGCATTAAATGAAGAAAATAAAGTCGAACACAAATCCTAACGAGACTGAGCTCGCGCCTCCCCGATCATCGTAGCAGATGACACACAAGTCATGTGTGAAGAGGGAGGGCGGGGGTTGTAGTCCTCTACAGTCTATGGTTGTAGTGGGGTGCACTGAGAGTTTAATTCAAGTCCAGTCTTTCTTATTGTTTAGATTAACATTGGAACAAAACGAGTTGCCCCAAAGTGCTCCACAACACAAACATGAAAACTAAGACAGCAAACCCATAAAACAAAGACCATAAGTAGGTATATAACACGGACAATGAAACAGAAATGGGATTAATAATTAAATAAATAATGGGCCGGGCTTGACAGCGTCAGATAAATCTTCAAATTGGAGTACAATAACGTACACTTTAGATGACAAGTCCAGTCGGGGAGCACCGGACAATGCACCTGCACAGACGTCAGTGAACTTTTAACCAACCATGGCAAAGTAGCGTCACCGAGGAGGCGTTAGCTAGCCACTTGCAGTTGTGTGGAGGCAACTGCAAAGGTCTGTACGATTTGTCTGTAAGCGTCATGCTCCCGCGAGTTTTCGGGTCATGTGTCATGGTCGCATTGTTGTGACAACTCGTGACAACCTCACACATTTCGGGCATGTCGGACACAATTTCTAACCACAATGCAACATTTTCAGCATCAGGCTGCAAACGGATGCAAACGGATGTAAACGTCTATCTCAAGTCAAATGCGCCCATTATCATGCAGCTGTAGCAGCACTCCGCCAATGCCATAACTGCTGGCATCAGCTGAGACAGCAGTTGGTCTGTTCACATAATAGAACAGGACTGGAGAGGTCAAGCATTCTTTAATCTGCTGAAACGCCTCCTGCTGGGCATGGTACCATACCCAGACTGACTTGGATTTGAGCAGTTCATACAATGGCTGGCCTAATATTGACAAATTGGGTATGAATTTTCCTTGATAATTGAACATTCCTTGCATTAGTGATGGGCAAATGAAGTTTTGGTGAAGCACTGAACCACTTAGGCTTCAAAAATGGGTTCATTACTTGAAGCTTCAGTAACAGTGACCTCTTCTGGTGGAAAGCCAAAGCGCCAACTAAATTGGCCCAGCTTCATAGTGGCAGGAGGCTTTGATACAGTGACAAAAAAGTCCCAGAACTAGTGTAGAGGAAATTCTAGTGTGAACGTACCAAAACACGCACACCACACACACACACCTGTATATGAAGTTTGTGATATTTTTACAAATAAAGATTAATTTATCTTTGTATTGTGTAATTGGGGGTGCTTAGGGAAAGGATGTGCTTGAACTTGGGTATTAGGGTGTGAAGGGAAACTATGGGACAAGTTGGGTCCACTTTTTGGACTGAGCCTGTTTCTTTTTTTTTCTCACAATTTCTCCACATTTGGAGAACACCCTTCCTGAAGGCACTGATGACAATCGGATTGGTTCGTGTGGCGCCGCGAAACACGCAGGTGATTCTTTCAGCGAATGAACCAGTAGCTGTTTGTCACGTGATATGTCACAGGTTTTTTCCATACCAAAGCAACCTTCGGAGCAGTGGTTTTATGGTTGGTGTAGTTAATGGTTTGAAGCATGTTCCGGCGCTTCTGTCTCAGACTGCCATCACTACCTAGCATACGTCTCGACCCCCACAAGGTCAAAGCCATCCACGCTATCAATTTTTTTTTTTGAATTGGTCCAAGGTCATGGTCACAGGCCAAGGTAAAAGTTTTTCCCTCATGCTAAGTGCGTGGGAATACTTTGAGAGCTCATATCATGATAACACTTAGCGATACAGTCATAGTTTACATTATACACTTACATAAAGTCATATATGGACTTTCTAAAAATCATGTTGAATTTGACCTCGAGTGATCTTGAAAGGTCAAACTCAAGGTCACCAATTCTAAATGCAGTTATAAATCAGACAGTTCTGATCCGATTTGGATCGAACTTGGTAGGTAGGTTGGGATTGGGGTCAGGACCTGAGCTATCGATTTTTTATTTAATTGGTCCAAGATCAAGGTCAGATGCCAAGGTTAAAATTTTGTCCCCGTGCTAAGTGCATGGATGCGCGGGTATTGTACCTCTGAGTACCATCTGAGTGCATATGTAGTTCTCTGTTGAGCTTCAGACTGGCTGACTCTGTTCTCTTCAACACTTTGCTGAGATGCTGGTTGTGCTGTTCTGGAGCCTGTCCATACACTAGCACGTTGTCCATGAAGATAGCCACTCCATCGAGGCTGCTGAGAGCCGTCATTTTACGTAAAGATGGCACTATACACTTTTGTACCGATTTCGGACAAGTCAGTGCTTAGTCCTACTTCGATGCCTACCCCATACTAAGGCTTGAGGACTTGATTAAACGGTTGGGGAAGGCATCCTCCATCATCACCCTTGACCTGTGGAAGGGCTACTGGCAGGTGCACAGCACCACGTGGGAGGAGCATCTCCAGCATCTGGACAAGGTAGTGCGTCGAATACAGCAGGCGGGTTTAACCATCCAGCCATCTAAATGTGCTTTGGCCAAGCAGGGGGTACAGCACCTCAAATATGTTCTGGGCCGGGTCATAATCCGTCCACAAAAGGACAAAATGCAGACGGAATATCTGGGGGGAATATGTGGGGCTGGTGGGCTGGTACTGCAGTTTTGTGCCTTGTCAGCCGGAAGTCGAATTCTACTCAGATTGAGTGTGGAGCTCGGATTAGGAATGGTCATTCCAGGATCTAAAAGAGGACCTTTGCAATTAGCTGGTGCTCCAGAGCCCATTGAGCACAAGAATATGCTTTAACCTAGATTTGTGAATATTGTTTTGTAACACATTTAATTAATTATCCTAATGCAACTGAATCTGATGAAAAAGGGCTGCCAGAGAGAGACAGCTGTAAAGAATCCAAGGTCCACATGGGTGTACAATACACAGTAGATTCTTATTTTGTTATTTTAGTAGAACACATGTAAAGACAAGCATCTCATTGATAGTCACTTTGAACTAACTTCAATCACATGCATTAAAGTACTGCACATGCACACTGGTGATGACTAAACAAATGCCCCTAAAGCTGTATAGCATGATTTACATATATGCACATTACATGTACTCCCTTTTTCAGTTTTGGTGTTCCCAGCAAACCAAACAAAGACACAACAACACAGAATTACTGAAAATTCAAAGGATACTGCATCAATTTTAGGTTATCACAGCCTAGGAACATTTTTTTTAAATTTCCTCCCCGCAGTCCATTACTCATCTCTTGAAGAAAGTAGCTTAAAAATAAAATATATGTTTCTTTTTTCCACAAATTTAGTTTTTTTAACAGGTATACTCAGTCCGCCAGACCGGGTATGCAACGTTCCATTAGGCTTATCTGGTGGTACGACACCGGTGGTTGGCAAAGCGATGTCAGTGGGGACTGCTGGCACAGGCTGATGTTTGGCATTGCCTTGCTGACGTTCAGTGGGGACGCAGGGGACTGACACTGCTGCAGGAGCGTGTTAAAGATGGGGGCGATGGCATCTTTGATCCTGACTACCTCCAGATCAGGCCACTGTGGCTAAGGATTTGCCTCCAGTGCTGGCAGGGTTGGCTATGTAACGCACCACTGTGAGAGTCACTCTTATTCTGCTGGCAGTTTGGACTGCGTGACAGTGTATCAGGCACCGTCAAGATTTTTCCCAGTGCATATTCCGCAGTTGGTTTGAATCTCAGTTGCTGTAGCAACTGCTGGCATCACACGAGACATAATAGAACTTCAGAACTGGAGAGGTGAAACATTCTTTGATCTGTTGAAACGCCTTCTGCTGGGCATGGTCCCATACCCAGACTGACTTGGATTTGAGGAGTTCATGCAACGGCTGGCCTAGCATTGACAAATTGGGTATGAATGTCCCTAGATAATTGAACATTTCTAGCACACGTCTCAGCTCCTGGACATTGTGTGGTGCTGGTAGTTGACCTTGTTGGGGTCGGGTCTCACCCGATTTGTCAATAACCAGGCTGTGAGAAGGTGACTGCTTCCCCCTTCTCACCGCAACGCTACAAACTCTCTCTGAAACCCAGTGGTGCTGGTGCCAAAAAAGGATGGCACTATGCGTTTCTGCATTGACTTTCGGCGTGTGAATGCACAATCGCATTTCGACGCGTACCCTATGCCTCGCCTGGAGGACTTAATTGAGCGCCTGGGCAAAGCGTCTTACATCAGCACCCTGGATTTATGCAAGGGCTACTGGCAAGTGCCTTTGGTGAAGGAAGCCAGACCCTACACTGCTTTTCGCACCCCTCAGGGACTATTCCAGTTTGTGGTGATGCCTTTTGGTCTGCAGGGGGCAGCAGCCACTTTTCAGCAGCTTATGGACTGTGTATTGGCTGGTACAGATTCCTACACTGCTGCCTATTTGGATGACATTGTCGTGTACAGCGCCACCTGGGAGGACCATCTGCGTCACCTACTGTAAGTGATGTACTGAGGCGCATTCAGGCGGCAGGTCTGACCATCCACCCACTGAAGTGTGCCTTAACTAAGGAGGAGCTGCAGTACCTTGGCCATGTCCTGGGCCGGGGTGTGATCAGGCCGCAAACCGACAAAGTCCAGGCCATACTGGACTGCCCAAGGCCGCAAAACAAAAAGGACGTCCGGTCTTTCTTGGGTCTGGTAGGCTGGTATCGCCGGTTTGTTCCGGACTTTGCCCGGCGAGCAGCACCTTTATCGGACTTGACCCGAAAGTCCGGCACAACAAAGATCCCGTGGGGGCCAGAGCAGGAGCAGGCGTTCCTGGACTTAAAGGCAGTGCTTTGCCATGATCCTGTGCTTCAGAGCCCAGACTTCACCAAGCCCTTCACCCTTCAGACGGACGCGTCTGGGGTGGGTCTTGGGGCAGTGCTCCTCCAAGGGGAGGGGGACCAGAAGAAGCCTGTGGCTTACATCAGCCATAAGCTGTTCCCCCGCGAAACTAGGTACGCTGTCACAGAGCTGAAGTGCCTAGCAGTTAAGTGGTCACTTGACACCCTTAAATATTACCTCCTGGGTAGAGACTTCACGCTCGAGACAGACCACCGCGCTTTGCAGTGGCTCGGGCGGATGAAGGACTTTAACGCCTGCATCACCCGCTGGTTTCTTGCATTGCAGCCGTACCGTTTCCCTGTCTAGTACAGGGCAGGAAAACAGAACCTTGTGGCCGACTTTTTGTCCCGCCACCCTGTTGGCGTGACTCCAGAGGGGGACGGAAATGTGAGAAGGTGACTGCTTCCCCCTTCTCACCGCAATGCTACAAACTCTCTCTGAGTAGCGTTTGCGTTTGCTCGTGGCAGGCGCCATTGCACGAGTATGCCTGCACGGGTGGAAGAGCGAGTGAGAGAGAGAGAGTGAGAGAGAGTCTCATTCACACACACGCACGCACACACGCACACACCGACACTCTCTTGGACTGTGAAGAAACTGTGGACTGAATGTTTTGTGTTTATGCATGTTCGCAAAGTACCGGGGTTGGGAAATGCTTGTGCGACATTGGGACGAGTTACAGGGAAGTTTGGGGGAGGTCCGACGCCATTAAGCGTCGGGTAGTTGTTTAGCGCGGTGCTCCGCGTTTCACTTTCAAACACTCACCAAACGTTTCTCCCTGCCGTTGTACATATCTTATTCAAACATCTTTGACATATAGTGCGGTACCCACTATCTATGTCCCATTTCTACACGCTACCCTCTGTTTAAAACCCCCTCCGTAACCCAAACACTCAAACACATACTTACATTCTCCCTGGTCCACTGTCACTGTTTCCCTGCGGGGAACAGCGCGCGCTGTGGGAGCAGAGTTTTTCACCAGTGCACGAAGCAGAGGTCGGGTGCACTTTGCAGAGGGGTGTTTGGTTTGTGTCATTTGTATGTATAAATGTTTATTTAAACTTGATTGGTGTTTTTGGGATATTGTGTTGGTGATGGGTAACTGTAGTATAGTTTTCTTTAATTTATAATGTTTTGTTGTTATTGTAAATTATGATTTGGGAAACCCTGTTTATTTGGTGAACCCTTTGGTGGTGGTATGGACCAATGAGCCATCATTGGTCCAATTTGACTGAAGGGTTGGTGTTATTTAAGGTGGCCCTCATTCTGCCTTTGGAGTGAGTGGGGGTAGGTGCATAGGTTTGCTGTGCTGTTGGATTGCTGTTTGCTATTGTTAAACATCTGCTATGCTAAGCTAACTGTAGCTTTCTCCTTCTTGCACTTTGTTAGCTGTATTCTGGTGCAAAGCTAAAAGTGCTATTTTTTCCTTGTATATACTTTTTTTCCTTTTGGCTATTGGTTTGGACATTTATTCGTATTGCATATCTATTTTTGTGGAGCTTCTACATTTTTTTTTTTTTTTTTTTTAATTTAAGTTTTTTTTATTTTCTTTAAACAAGATGGTACAAAGCTCATATGATACATCATACAAACAAAGGCAAACCTTGAAGCACACGGTCAGACATAAAGAGTAGTAAGTGCTTCTGGATGGGGTAATAAGAAAGAAAATGACAACAAAAATGTGTATACAATACAGTATATACTTGTACCTAACAAGTTACAAAGCATATGCTGTATATCAAAATCAGGTTTGTTTACCTACAGATACTGTGTTACAGTGCGAAGGTAGAAAAGATGAATACTCTTGTAATACAATCTTTCATAAAAGCCATTAAGGTGAGGTTAGGTACACTTGAAAGGAAACCCAATGACTTAATTCCACTGGCCTTTTGCCTCTTATTCTAGTCAGCATAACCTCATATGATGCAGTTTCAGTCATTAGGACCTTCCATTCTTGGAACGTCGGTTGTTCAGGTGCCTTCCAATGTCTTAATATAATTCTAGCAGCTGAGGCTAACCCAACCATCAACACTGAGTGCACTTCTTTAGTAAGCCGTGGTATTACTGATTTGTCTCCCAGGAGACATAGACGTGGACATAATGGGAGATTCACCGTTATCCATGTTTCCAGGAATTTCAATATTTTGCCCCAGAATGGCTTGACCATGGCACAATCCCATATAAGATGTAGAAATGTCCCAGTTTCCTTTTTACATTTCCAGCAGGTACTACTATTTATTAGTCCTATTCTAAAGAGTCTACTTGGAGTCCAGTAGAACCTGTGTAAGATTTTGAATTGAATAAATTTACATCGCACTTCTCTGATATATTTACCACTGTCAGCCAGGATGTGTTCCCAAGTGTCTTCATCTATATTACATTCTAGGTCTCTTTGCCAAATCAGTCTTAAATGTTCACATGAGCTGCTGGTCAAACAAACTGTATTATTATAGAACCCTGAAGCTCTATGATTAACAGACGACTGAAGACAATCTACAATTGGATTGTCTACTACTGTTAACTGAATCTTTTTTGATAAACAGTGTCTGATCTGCAAGTATTTCCAGAAGTCACCCTTTTCTTGCAAATGGTATTCTTGAGATAGTTCAGCAAAAGATTTAAGAACACCTGCCTTGTAAAGGTCATTAATTGTATGGATTCCGTTTTCTACCCACTTTTTCCAAAACACTGTACGTTTATCTATTTTAAGTTCTGGGTTAAGCCACAGTGATGAGTACTGCTGTTTGTAATGTGAGAGTTTGTGTAGCTTATGAATCTTTGCCCACACTCCCCTAGAGTGTTGAATGACTGGATTCCTATCCTCCACTAGACCAGTAACCTGTTGGGCTAATACCTGTATAGGATGAAATGGTGTGGCAAGAGCCTGTTCTATAGTGACCCAGCCCAAGTCAGACACCGTTCCACTCCAGTGTTTAGCTATTTTAGCCAGTTCAAAAGATAAATTGTAAAGTCTAACGTTAGGCAGACTCAGCCCCCCTTTAGACTTGGGTGTGAATAGTTTATTCATTTTAAATCTAGGCTTTCTCCCTGCCCAAAGGAATTCCTTGATGAGGTTATCGTACTGTTTAAATATGTGATCTGGTATGTTGAGTGGGAGCATCATGGATATATAGTTGAACTGTGGGGCAATCACCATTTTAACAACATTTATTTTGCCACACAGAGTCAGATTCAACTTTCCCCATTTGCCTATGTTTGTCTTGATTTTCTGAAGTAATGTCTCATAATTCAAAGCAGTCATCTCACTAAAGTCCGGGCTTATCTTGATGCCCAGGTAAACCATGCCCTTGGGGATCCACCTAAAGTTGTATTTTGTCAGTATGTGTGGATGACAGTGTTTGGATATCGGCATTGCCTCAGACTTGGTCCAATTAATTTTGTAACCTGAGAGCTGAGAATATTCACTAATAATATGCATCAAAACAGGAAGGGAGTTTTGTGGATCACTAGTCAGAAAAAGAATGTCATCCGCATAGAGCATTAACTTATGTTCACTACCACCTCCATCCACTCCTTTAATGGACAGGTTTGCTCTTATGGCTATTGCCAGAGGTTCTAAGACGATTGTAAATAGGAGAGGTGACAGGGGGCACCCCTGTCGTGTTCCTCTGGAGAGATTAAAGAATGATGAGATCACACCATTAGTCGTGACTGCCGCCTTAGGATCACTGTACAGTACTTTAACCCACTTCATGAAACTAGTTCCAAACCCAAATTCTGACAGGGCTGAGTGAAGAAAGTTCCACCCAACTCTATCAAACGCCTTCTCAGCGTCCAACGAGATGGCAGCTACCGGCACAGTATTGGAGGAGTTTAACCACATCAAGTGCATCAATCTTCTCAAATTATCAGTAGAGGATCTACCCCGTACGAACCCAACCTGGTCACAGTGTATAATACCTGGCAATACTGTTTCTAACCTCAGTGCAAGTACCTTTGCTAATATTTTGTTGTCTACATTCATTAGACTAATTGGCCTGAAGTTGGCAGAATCTGTATGATCTCTGCCCTTCTTAGGGATCAATGAAATGAGAGCTTCATTCAAAGAAGGTGGAAGAAACCCAGCTTGGAAAGCCTCTTCAAACACTTTAGTCAGAACTGGAATCAGTATGTCCATGTACTGTTTATAATATTCAACAGGGAACCCATCCGTTCCAGGTGACTTCCCTGTCTTCATAGACTGAATAGCCTTCCTCACCTCATCCTGGGACACAGGTTTATCAAGAATATCTGCTTGTTCAGCTGATAACTTTGGAAGAGTTATGTTAAGGAAAAAGTTCCGCAGTGATGATTCGCTTGGCATGCCTTCTGATGTATATAGTTTCTCATAAAATTGTCTGAAGACCTCATTAATTTCTTTGGGAGATGTTACCAGCACCCCATCTCTCCTTATTGCAGGGATCACGTGAGCAGAACTTTGTTCTTTAAGCTGTCTCGCCAGCAACTTCCCTGTTTTCTCTCCTGCTTCATAAAATGTCGTTTTTAATCTAAAAAGGGCGTATTCTGCTTTTTTGTTGAATATTTCCTGTATTTTGATTTTACATTTACAAATATCATTAAACAGATTGTCAGAGTAATGCTCTGCCAATTGTCTTTCCATGGTGATTAATTCTGACTCCAGTGTCTTAACAGTGTTGATATATTCTTTTTTCATTCTGGACGTATGTGCTATAATTTTACCTCTGATGTATGCCTTTGACGCTTCCCACACCATAGCCACACTATCTGTGCTACCCATGTTGATATCAAAAAATGACGATAAATCTCTTGCCAGTTCATTATGAAAAACCTCATCTTGAAGAATGGAGGTATTCATCCTCCATCTACCTCGTCTGAGTTTGTCTGGGTGTAGTTTTAAGCAAAGTTCAACAGGTGCATGATCTGACAAAGAAATGGCATTAATGTTGCAGTCAGTGACAGCATTGATTAAACTTTGAGAGATCAAAATAAAATCTATACGCGAGTAGGATTTATGGCAGTGAGAGTAAAAAGAGTATTCTCGCTTACTTGGATTAACCATACGCCATGCATCAATTAAACCGTTGTCTTTCATTAACATCTGGATAGCTGCTCTATCCTTGGGCAGAACCGTTCCTGTAAATCTACTTTTATCTAGTGCACCATCAAGAACCTGATTGAAGTCTCCTGCCAATACCACCTGTCCTTGGGCATTCCCTAGTATTTTGTTAACCTCATGAAAAAATGACGGATCTTCTTTGTTGGGGGCATAAACATTACAGAGTGTTAGCTTCATACCATTAATAATGGCATCAAGACAAATAACCCTACCATTGGTATCAGTAAATTCCCTAACTAGTGAAAAATTTAAGAGTTTGTGTACCAAGATAAGGACACCATTTTTCTTGGTAGAAAAAGAACTGAAGAAAACTTGCCCCACCCAATCTCTTTTAAACTTTTTAGCCTCCTCATCCTTTAGGTGTGTTTCCTGAATAAACGCTATATCTGTATGTTGAAGTTTAAGATATGAAAGCACCTTCTTCCTTTTCACTGGATTTCCACATCCATTAATGTTCCAGGACACTACTTTAACCAAAGAATTATTTGCCATTAAGGTTTAAGGAAACTAAAAATGTAAAACAAAAAGGGCATATAAAAGTACTTCTTATTCGCCAGACCTTCATAAAGCTGTACCATTTTCAAAGCTATTGTACCGTTACTGAATAATGTCAAAATGTCATCAATTAGTAAATGAACAAGCATGACCAAACTGGTCCGCACAAACCCCCCCTTATTGTGAAAAGAAAACATTAAAAGTTAAATGTAAGAGACTCCTATTAACTAGAGACTCTTCCTTAAAACCACCCCAATAAACCGAAATGAAAAAAAAAAAAAAAAAAAAAGGGAAAAAGAAAAGAAGAGAAGAAAGTTTCTTTGTTGGTCTGTGGAACGTCCAACTAGTTTCCTAGTTTCAGATAGCTTCACCAAACTACCCAGCCACACCATATACCTTACTCAAACTCCTGAAAAACGTCATTGTGTATTAGTGTTCCTCAACGCTGTCTCCCATGTCGCCCCCATCCTCCGTCATAGCTTGTTCAAGGAACTTGATCGCCTCCGCAGCATCTTGGAACTTTCTATTCCTCCCTTTCCAATTGAACCGCAGCGTCGCAGGAAAAGCCAGTGTGAACTTCACTTTCTTTGCGTGCAATAGTTGTTTGGCCGCTGTGAAGGTTTTTCTTTTTTCAGCCACATCTCTTGTCATGTCAGGGAAAAGCGAAAGTTTACATCCTTGCCACACTGCTCCGCCCTTCTCCCTAGCTGCTTTTAATACTCGATCCCTCGCAGAGGCACGCATGAATCGGATCATGATCAGTCTCGCAGGTTGATTCTCCTCCGGGCGCGAACCGGGGAAACGATGTGCCCTCTCAATTTCCAATTCACTGTCAATGTTCAAGCCCAAGCCCTCAGTCAGGATCTCTTGAATGCACGCCTTTATGTTGTTCCCCTCTATGCCTTCTTTCAAGCCTACCAGTCTGATGTTATTTCGGCGGCTTCTGTTCTCTAAATCTTCTACACGGCTCCATAGTGTGTCTACTCGCTGACATAGTAGCTCGCGGTCGTTGGTCAACTGTTGTATGGTGTCTTCCGCATCGGATATTCGAGTTTCTGCCTCGGTCAGTCGTACTTGCATGGTGCTTACAGCATTTTTCAGTTCCGTTGTGGTCTCTTTGATAGTCGACACGTCCGTTGCCACTGTATTAAGCGTGGAGCTCATTTTACTTACTTCGGCCAAAAGGTTTTCCAGGCTAGCAGTCTGCTCAGTCATTTTTGGGCTATCATCGCCAGTAGCCGGGGCAGGCTTCCCACGCGTTCCTGTGCCCTTGAAGTATTTCGAGGAGGACGACATAACGTGAAAATATTTCACATAGAAAGTGAGGGGAAAACAATAACTGGTATCTAACCTATCGAAAAACTACATTAATGAGGAGATATTGACGAATGAATTACAATATTTAGGTGAGGCCACGGACAACTTCTAGTGAGCAGCCATCTTCCTCGGCGATCCCCCAGAACTCCGAGCTTCTACATTTTTAAAATAAATACTGAAATATTTTTGGACACCTTGGTTGCTGTTTTTTCCCTCCTTCACCTACCATCTGCCAGTTTGCCACATCCCCGTTCGGGGTGACCGCCTCGGTCCTTCACACAGGCCCAGAAAGTGAAACATGTTTTGTCTGAACTTGCACTCCTGTAGTGAGTCATTCATAAGTGCTAAATCCAGGAAGGATTTCTTTGAAGTCAGCTGCTTCAACAGACCTCTATACGACATCCTGTCAGAGGCCGATCGCTATTCATCTGACATTGCAAAGTTAAAGTAAGCACACAATGCTTTAAAGTTATCCCAAACGGCAGACACGTTGCGAAAAGAACTAGCCATGCACCCATCTTGTACTCAACATACATCTGATTTTCTCCACTTGTTGTTCCGATGTTGCAGGACACACTTCCAGGTCTTTTTGATTCTGGAGTGATCTACTGTACACAGTGTATAATTTGTCCATATATGCCTGTAAATAGTTTACACCACTAATGTAAGACACGGTATCGCTAACTGCGAGCTCTAGTTTATGATTTAGACAATGCCAAGTGAAAATACTGAGATAACGTTCAGTCATTCATTTGGCCACACCAGATTTTCACCCCAACATTATGCTGGCTCCATCACTTGCAAAAGCTACTAAGTGCTTCTTTAGGTATGCGTCATCAAAACCGTGTGCATGGAGGCACTTGAGTAGATATTGCAGAATTGTGTCCACTGTTGGGTTTGGAAGTTCGATTAGATCTAGGAACATAAAGTGTGGATCATATGTCTTGTCTGTTTCACATTTGAGATAGATGATCAATGCAGTTTTACATCCTAGGCTCGTTGATTTGTCATTGAGGACTGAAATTTTACCTTCTATTGCCTGGATTCATTGGCAGACGTTTTTACACATTTGGGAAGCCATGTGATCTGTTCTCTGTGTTGCACTGTCATGGGAGTGCAAGCCAGTGCCTGTGTTGATCCCATTCTCACTTTGTAACTCCATCAGTCTATAATGATCAGAAAAAGGCCTGTTTTTCTGTACTACGTGATAAACTGTAGCCTTCGTGTAGGATGCATTCAATCTTTGACAAACTTTAGGGATTGTCTCTATTTTGGCATTAGCCTGAATGCGTTGAGCAACATGGCTTTCCATGTTTTTCCAAAGAGATGTTAACATTGTGCTCTTATCTGTTCCACTATGGGCGATTCTGTGGGAACGCCATTCATCTCCCATTAGTGAACCCTGGGCGTTGAATACAGACAAATCACTAATGGACGGGCACACATTGCAGCCTAGTTTCCCGTCCTTATCGTCGATCCAGGGATAGACCTCCTTTTCTTCCACGTCCTCCTTTTCTTCCATCCATATCGCGAACAGTGAGCTGCCAGAGCTCCCTACCACTTCTGCACTAGCATCAGTTGAAGCTGTGAGAACGTTGGTGTTGACACTGGCTGGTTGCTCACACAAAGTCTCTGGCTTGGGTGTCTGAATCCTGACTGTGGCAGGATAGTCGGCGGTGCAGCAGACAGAGAGACGCCAAAACGGTATTCCTCACAAGGAATATATATATATTTTTTTCTTTTCAAAATTTTTCTTAAAAACCGTGCAAATATTTACAGTGGAGAAAAACCAAAAACTCAAATGCAAAATGCAAACTAGTGATGGGACATCTGAAGTGAGGCGTTGAAGCTGGCGTCCAGCAAAGAGGGCGTGCCAGATGAAGCCACGGTGTTGGGGCTTGTGTTGCTACAATAAAATCACGTGACTGATGACAAATGAAGCTTCATTTTTGAAAATACCACGTGACTGTGTTGGAACCTGATTCAACTCCTCCAACCACCGCAGCGCTTTATGGGTTGTTGTAGCCTTGCAAAACTGTCTGAAACGTGTGTTTTCTGACGGGATGCTTCTTCTAATAGCGATTTCTAATAAGGAGATCACCATATTTGCATTTAGCATGATGTCACAAACGCACAATAATAAGAAATTTCTAATAATATTAATAATAGCTTAATAATAATTACACTCTGACCACGAAGTAAATCTTTAAATAAAATAGTAGGCTACCACATGTGTTTGTGTTGCAAACTTGTCATTATTTCAGCAAAGCATTTTCAAAACGGTGTGGCTAATTTCTTAAATAAGTCTAAAGTTGGCAGTCTTGATATAATGTTATTAAACCTAAATTTATAAATCATTAAGCTTACAAAGGAATGTGGTTTCAGTGGCAACTTGATCACGTGTTGACCACAACTGCCTGTAGAATAGGTGCATAGGCTGGCTACTGATGATATTCTAGCTAAGCAGCGGCAGGTGTGGTTGATATGTGGATGGGAGACAAGTTGCGCCAGAACGACGAAGAAGCTCCATCATTCAGGTTGATGGCGATCATGAAGGTGGGTTTGTGGGTGCTTGTGTGCGCATCCCCTCAGTACTTGGACAGTACTGGAGATATCCCATAAGCCTATGCAGATTGTTTTCATCATTGCCAATAGCTCTGATTTGACATTTAAGTTGGCTATTTTATATTTGGTATTTTATTATATCTCACGTTGGGAGAAGTGGGTGGATGGTGTTCCACACCCACTACACCCCTGCTAATAAATTACACAAAGGTGGACTGTGTTACTAATTAGGTAACTTCTAAAGACAATTGGTTGCACTGATTTCTACGTAAGGGTATGGGAGTACTAGCCTGGTAAACCAACCACTCTTATTTCAGTTTGCAGAGAGGGTCTGAAGTTGCTGCCATTGAAATTCATTTATGAGGACCGAGAAACTCCTAGCCAATCAGTGAACAGAGGGACTGTTCGTCATGAGCCATGAAGTTGTGTGCTACATTTGAATTGTAGTGCGTAGGTAGGCTAATTGCATACGTGATGTGAGAAATTGTTCCTCAATTCAGCAACTCCAGACCCTCTGTACAAAATGAAATGAAGTAAGAGGTGCTGGTTTACCAGGCTATCAGAGTACAGGGCACTGAATATAAATGCATGGCACATGTTTCAGATTTCTTCTTTGTGTTGGTATACTACATAAAATCCCAGTACAATACATTTGAGTTTGTGGTTGTGATTTCACAAAATGTGGAAAAGTTCAAGAGGTATGAACACTTTCGCAAGCCACTGCACATATGTGGAATGATGACATCATTTCTGCCTATAAAAGTGAGCTCTAGGTGGTGTACAGAATGTGCATTCCTCTTTCTCAGGCATGTAGGAACAGTCATCCATTTAATCACTATAAATGTATACGTTTGATTTCTTGTGTGAAGAATTAACTTGGTGTTTAATCTGGTCACTTTTGCTGTTATCTTTGACCACATTTCTGATTTTTGAAAGCTCTGTTGTACTCTGCTTGGTGTACTGTTTTGTGAAAAAGACTTTCTGACTGTATGATTTTTACAAGTCTTGCGCAATTACTCTGCATTGTGTTTCATACAGGTTCTTCTATCTGCATCAGGATATTCCATTGACGCACAAGATTTTTCGCAAATGAGTGAAGCATGATTGAAGTGTTAAGAAAAGGTGTATTGTTATATAAAAGATCTTACTGTCAACTATTTCATTTAATTATCAGAATGTTATGTCATGATTCCGTTTTGTCACTGTAGGTAGTACATTCATTTAAGATATGTACTTTGTAATGATTTTAAATAGATCTTTACTTATGTTTGTATAGAACCTAATGGCCATGAATAATCAGTCTATTGAGGGCACTCTACTGGTGCATCAGCAGTTTTTTAAGGTGGAAATGACAGAGGGGCCATTGTCTAAACTTATTGTGGCCATTCTCATGGCCGTGGTTTTCATGTTAATGAACAGCATCATGTTTCACACTCTTCTAAGTAAACCTGTGTTTAGAGAGCTGCCTCGCTATATCCTCTTTGCCCACATGCTCTGCAATGACTCAGTCCAGTTAATGCTGTCCATGTTGCTCTATCTTCTGAGTATGAACTTACAGATGATTCCTAAAGCTCTGTGTGCATTATTTTTGCTGTTTGTAACAACAACATTTAACAATGCACCTTTGAATCTGGCTGTGATGTCACTTGAACGCTATGTGGCCATTTGTTTTCCATTAAGACACAGTGAGATTGTAAACCAGAAATCAGCAGGTATTTCTATCGGTCTCATATGGATCTTTAGTTCAATAAATCTTGGAATAGATGTAATTTATTCACTGATGGTTAGTCCAGTCTCTTTTAAAGATTCCATGTACTGCAGTCGACAGATGATTATCATATCACCATGGCAAATGGATAAGTTTCAGGTCTTTAATTACCTTTTCTTTGTGACTGTAACAGCCATTTTAATTTTCAGCTACATTAATGTTGTAGTTGCAGCTCGATCTGCCTCATCACAAAAAGACTCTGCTAAAAAGGCACATAAGACCATACTGCTGCATCTTGGTCAGTTAGTACTCTGTGTTAACTCGTTTATTTTTGGAACCATAGAGACAGCCTTGGCTAAGACCAGCAGCAGCCGTTTGTTCATGGACCTGCGTTATATGAACTTCCTCTTTGTTCTCCTTCTGCCTCGGTGCCTGAGCCCCCTGATCTACGGCCTCAGAGACGATGCTGTTCGACCCTTATTTCTCTACTATGTCAGGTGTGGATACCAAAAGGTGAAGCCCTCTGGAACCATACACTGATGATGTTGTGGTGTTATGAAAAACCCATTTCATTTTTTTATAGAGGGCATGAATGAGATATCAAACTACAACAACAACAAATAATAATTCAATTTTTATTTTTAATATACTTTTTCCACTGTAACGCTTTTCTTAATGTTAATTTAAAAATGAGCAAGGAGATTTGGGAAACAAATGTTTTGCAAGCTTTGACACAGCTTAAATATGGTAAATGTAACATATTGCATGGTAAGCAGGCAACATGTAAATGCTATGGTCTTATCATTTTAGACAGTTGATTAAACTAAAAATCTTTCTCCATATGACTTGATGTTTCATAATATTGATATTACAAGTATGTATAGGTAAATTGTTATATATACAGCTGTGGAATTTGTTTTTTGTTTTATTCTGTAAACTACTGACATTTCTCCCAAATTCCAAATTCAGCTTACACTGGAAAGAAATGGCAGTCATACATGTAGAGATGGTGATTTTAGGAAAATTTGCAGCTCAATTTGACCTTTTGTCCTAGGTACTTAACTTAAGGTAATTAACTTTAAAATCTACTTGTCGAATTTGTGATAGCGTTAAGCGGTCATATAGATTTAGTCCGAGATTTTTTTTTTCTTTACCTTTTTTTTGCTTTTTTACACTGATTTTGTGTTGAGGATTCCCAGGACACTGAAAAATGGGGGAACGTGAAAATTTAGTGGGGACGTAGCACCATCAAGATGATACAGAATAGAATAGAAAAGAATAGAATAGAATAGAATGTTTTGATGCCGAGTTACACAAAATTACAAGCTAAAATCAGTTTTTGTGGAATAACTTGTCAACCATTGCAACCAAGAAGACTAAACACTTTTTGTACCTTGGGCTTGACAAGGTAGCCTGGTAAGCCCACCCCTCGTACTTCATTTCATTTTGTACAGAGGGTCTGGACCGGAATATCTTGAGGTTCATGTAGTCGGCCCCAGCAAGACCGATCCAATCAGCGAACAGAGGGTGTGTTCGTGAGCCATGACGTTGAATTTGTGTGCGACATTTGAATTGTAGTGTGTCGGTAGGCTAATTGCATACGTGACGACCAGGCGTTAGCGATTGGGTAAAGGCAGAGGCACTTGTTTTAAACTTCAGCAGAGTCCACACCTCCAGGAAGAAATTGTTTCTAATGGTGTCTGGTCCAGACCCTCTGTACAAAATGAAATGAAGTACAGGGGCTGGTTTACCAGGCTATTGACAAGGTGTATTAACTCAGTAAATAAATGGTCATTTGGTGTGTAGCGCCACCTAGGGACATTGTACAGGTAAAAATTTAGGTTTTAAATTGCCAGTGTCTTAGGCCGTTCTCTTAAAAAATGTGAATTTTAAAGCAGTTTTTGTGTGTTGACTCAACAATTGTTGCACCCCAAAAAACAACATTTTTATGATACATGTGTCCCAAGAAGGTGTATGAACGCAGTCCATAAATGGTCATATACTAGAAATATTTTTTTCATTTTAGATTTTACAAGCGCAGATAGATATATAACAAGGGCAATCAGAGATTTCAACCTAGCCCCCCCTACTGGGCGGACAGACACACACAAAGGCACACAGACACACAGGGTCATTGCAATACCTGGTGAGTCAATCCCCAGGTAATAACCCATTTAACACACATACAGTATTTCTATTGTAATAGCAGATTTTTAAATATTGAACATTTTAATTACTTTAAATGTCTGCTCAGTAAAAAAACAGGGTGAGTTGAAGATGTATAAACAAAGTTGAGCACAGGGTTCCCAGACCCAAAGAACCAAATGGCAGCAATTGCCACATATAGTAATGTACAAACGTTTTAGGCAGGGGTGACTGCCTTCAAAATTGGTTGATCATACACCTGACTTTGTGTGCGCCCCTGTGTGTGTACACTTTGTGTGCACCTGCCTAAGACTTGTCAAAACTTATGCCCATCAAGTTATTTTAGCCTTATGGGTGTTTTAACATTAAACATGTGGATGGCTAAAAAGATACAGTACTGTGCAAAGATTTAGGCAGGTGCCTTCAAACCAGCATCAATTCATACAAAGGGGTACACACAAAGTCAGGGATTTTGCAGGATTATAGTCTGGTATATGATCAACCATCTACACCAAATTGGTTGTATATGTCAGGAAGCCTACATCCACAGAGGTTTGTGGTTAATTCTTCAAGATGTTTGGCGCAAGGTACCAGCCAAGTTCCTTCAAAAACTGTATGCAAATATACCTAGAAGAAATGATGCTCTTTTGAAGGCAAGGGTGGTCACACCAACTATTGTTTTGATTTAGGTTTCTCCTTTGTTTAGTCACTGCATTTTGTCAATTGATGAACATAAATGGTTAACACTTCCAATTTTGGAGGCATTCCTAGTTGACCGCATTTTTTTCACACCTGCCTAAAACTTTTGCACATTACTGTATGTTCTCTTAGTTGCACATTCACTGTGGCTTAAAGAAAAGCAGATGGCAGTGTAGTGCTTCAGAGACATGATGGCCAGATTGAAGGGAGCCTTCCTGAAGGTGATTAAGAGTAAGAATGAGCACACAGTTTTAGTTGGTCTGATGTAGCAAAATGAGAACATGGTGATGATTGAGGAGAAGACAAACTGCATGGAGTCATTACAGAGCATGTGTGCAAAGAGGACGTAATGAGGCATGTCCTTGAACATAGGCTTGCTCAGCAGAGAGGTGAACATGATAATGTTAATGCAGATAAAGCAGAAAGATATGATTATGGTCACAGGGACTTTGTAATCAAGTGCAGTCTGAATGTGAACAATCTGCTAAGGCCTACGGAAAAAAACAAAAGCTGCATGTCAGCATTGCTGATGTCTCAGCTGAGTGGTAATCAGTCTACAGACGATCTTTACAGACACAAAAGGCTCACATCAGAGGACTCTCTACACACATTGCAATAATACATCTGTTACAGGGCATTTAAGGACGAGACAGAGAAAAACAAGTAAATATGTACAGCTGTCAGACTTACATGACAGTAATATACTCTGATGAAAGCAGCACACGTATGTTTAACACTGTGTGCCATATGAAGTGAAGATGTTCACCCCATAAATTCACGTTTTTCACATAAAGCTCATGTTGTTGGAAATGAATGACAATCTCTAACTCCTGCACCTGTCATGCAGCCTAGACTGTGACTTCGGTAGCTAGCTTTTGATCCTGGTCTTTCTAAAATTCAAGCAATATATATTTTTTCATAATTGTACATTTTTATCTATGTCTAGAGAAGGCGGATTATATGAGCTTGCTTTATTTAGCACTGCTTAGTGTTACTTTATTGTCTTATTTATTATGACCGCCGCTAGCGAAGCTAGCGAAAGCGGTCATATTGGAGTTGCTGCAAAATGTTTCCCTTTTAAAAAAAAAAAAAAAAAAAAAAATTCCACAGATTTTTTGTCAACGATTCCCGGGACACTGAAACTCGGGGAGACATGAATGTTTGTAAGCATGTAGCCCAAGAAGTTTGTGAGCGAATAACGCCTTTTGGTCCCCCAGGGCAACCCCCCCGCTGTGCCAGTGTCCGTTAAAGAGGGGGAGACCGGCAAAAGTTTTTGCTGAATAACTCAATGAATGTTTCACCCAACAACATATAATTTTTGTGATATGTCGGTGTTACAGAGACGTATCGACCCAGCCCATAAACTCTCACTTGAAGCATAGCGCCACCTAGTGATATGGGTAAATGCAAAAATTGGGATTTTTAACTGCCAATATCTTGGACCGAGAGAGTGGGAACTGCACAAAATACGTCATGCACGATCAGCACAAAGACCTTCTATAGGGGGTGTAGGCGCCATTTGTTGAATGTTTATGTTTTCAATTATTTTACCTTTGATATTTGAAGAATTTATGATTTAAGAGTAATGTATGATTTAATGACACATTTAGTAACTATTACAGGCTTTAGTTTGTGACACGAGTGATATTGTTTAGGATTTAATGTAGTGTCATGCTATTGGTAGATCATAAATTGGACACCGCCTACTTTACGTGAAGTAGCAGCGTAACGCAGTTGAGAATTTAGTTGATGGATTGGTAGCGGTGTAGTCACAGGGTTTTCTGACCGTGCAGTGTCGTGATTGAATAAGTGTTTGTGTGTATTAATACAGTTTAGATTTATATAGTTGGACTTCATATGTTTTCTGTTTATACCTTGAGTGTAAAAAAATATTACAGTTTTGCTTGTAAAACGTAGAAGACCTTTTTTGTAAGGACACGCGTCAGCCATAAGACTCCCCTCCTTTTTTTTGAAACTTTTTTGGGAATTGGACCTACATCTTTAGTCAGAAAACCCTTTCACTCCGTGTGGAAATAAGAATAATTGGAAAGGAGACGACACAGGAGGCTCTTGGAAACAGGTGTAGTTTTTTGGATGAATAGCATCGAGAACATTCCGAAGATTAGCCACAAACGTGGATGGAAGGCAAACGGCTGTAAGCAGCAAAACAACGGTAAGCAGTGAACCTAGCTTTGCTAACCGTGGAAACTAGCCATAATGGATGAAGTTACTGAAGGACTAGCTTGTGGAAAAAGAGAACCTAAAACGATAGAAAAGGCTGTCGAGGATAAAATACACAGGTTAACTCAATCTAGAAAGGCTAAGCTAGGCCACATTACTAGCCAAGCTAATCGCCTCGAACAGCTAATGGAAGACGATGCTAACGTGAACACAGTAAAATTGAAATTGCGTTTGGATTACCAAGATTCTTGTGGTGAATTGTGGAAGATTAATAACAGTTTGAAAGTATTAATGAATGAAGAAGACCTCTTAAAGGATCAGTGTTCTTGGTATGAGCCTAATGAAAAACGTATTCGTGGATTTGTGGAACAAGCAGAAATATGGATAAAGGCTGCTGAGGATCGCGTAGAACAAACCGTGCACTGCGATGCAGACATTCAGCCTTCTGACAGTGTGTCTGTGGCGTCCGCTGCTTCAAGCAATAAAAGCAGAAAGCATGGTTCAGCCGTAGGGAGCAAAGTTTCCACCGCTTCCTCAGCGCGACTTAAAGCTGAAATAGAGAGAGCTTGCGCAGGCTGCAGCTCTCAAACAAAAACAAGATCTTGAACGTCAGGAATCTGAGTTGAAAGCAAAAAGAGAGCAGCTGGATCTGCAAACTGCAATTGCTGCCTCTGATGCTAAATTAAAAGTTTTAGAAATTTTCGAAAATGAGTGCTCATCAGTAACCCCTGCATATGCAATGATTAGTGAGTCTGAATTTATGCCCTTACCTGTCACTCAGAATATAACCATCAATACAGGAAGCGAACATGCTGAAGCCAGGACTCGCCAACATCAGTCCACCAGCATACAGCAGTCTAGAGCAAACTTCGAAGCAGATGATCATACAGTGGAAACACTTCGCGGTGTCATGACCCGTCAGAATAATATAACGGAACTGATGGTGAAACAACAGAAAATTATGACTTTGCCTCCTTTAGACATCCCTACCTTTAGCGGTGATCCTCTAGAATACAATTCATTTGTGAGAGCCTTTGAACATGGTGTGGAGTCCCGCACAGAAAGCCCCAAGGACCGTCTCTATTTTTTACAGCAGTTCACTGGTGGGCAGCCTAAGGAGCTAATAAGGAGTTGCCTTAGCATGAGGCCAGATGCAGGTTATGACAAGGCCAGACAGCTACTCAAAGAGCATTTTGGTAACGACTACAAAATTGCCGTAGCCTACATGAACAAACTCTTAAAGTGGACTCTTATCAAGCCAGAGGATGCAGAAGCCTTAAATGCATTCTCACTCTTTCTGACAGCTTGCAGTAACACCATGGCTGAAGTGAGTTATATGGAGGAGCTTGACAATGTATCAAACTTGAAGGTCATTTTATCAAAGCTCCCATACAAATTGCGTGAAAGGTGGAGAACTGTTGTCTATAGCATACAAGAACAAAGTGACAGAAGAGTCAAGTTTAAGGATTTGGTACAGTTTATTAATATACAAGCCAAAATTGCACTACATCCAGTCTTCGGTGACATAAGGGATGACACAACTTCTAATCTAAACCATTCACCACCAAACAAAACAATGACAAAGAAAAGAAAAGGGCCATAATCAAAAGGTCATTCACTACAAGTGCTGTACAATTAGACAGTCAGGAAAAAGACACAAAGCCAACAGAAAATACAAATTCTGTGAAGCCACCTACACAGACGTGCCTCTTCTGTGATGGTGATCACACTGTTGGATCATGTAGTATGCTAAAAGGCAAGGCACATGATGAAAAACTTTCTGAAAAGCAAAGGACTTTGCTTTGGCTGCTTGAAACAAGGTCATTTGAGTAAATTCTGCAAAGGAAAAGTTAGCTGTCAGGTGTGTTCTCTAAATCATCCAACATTGCTGCACATTAAGAAAAAGAACACAGACACTGAAACAGAGAAGAAGAGTAAGAACAGTGAAACAGTTTTCAGTGCCTTTATTGGTGTAGAGTCTGAGGGTCGTGAGCTGACTGGGGCGGGGGAAGATGACTGCACACTTGCCATCGTCCCTGTTCAGGTCAAATCCAAGAAGGGAACTGAAGTTGTGCGCACATATGCCTTTCTGGACCCAGGAAGCTCCGCCACGTTCTGTACTGAAACGTTGATGAATAAATTGAAGCTCTCTGGAAGAAAAACTGACATACTATTGAGAACAATGAACAAAGAGAAAGCTGTTTGTACTTACGTGGTGTCAGGCTTGGAGGTCAGTAGCCTGACCAGTGATGAATTCATTGATCTTCCAGATGTCTTCACGCAGAAGTCCATACCTGTAGGAAGAGAGAACATTCCACAACAGAAAGATCTTGAAAGGTGGTCATACCTGAAAGAAATAAATCTGCCTGAAATTGAAGCAGACATTGAACTGCTTATAGGAGTGAACGCGCCTAAAGCTATGGAGCCTTGGGAGGTGGTGAGCAGTGTTGGTAATGGGCCATATGCTGTACGAACCAAGCTAGGTTGGACGATAAATGGACCTCTGAAGGAAACCCGCAGTCATGCGGATAGGAGAAACCCAATCAAGACCACAGCAAACCGCATATCAGTGAGCAGTTTAGAGAATCTGTGGCTTCAACAATTTTTTAAGATGGATTTTCCAGAGGGAGGAAAACATGAAGTGGAAATGTCCAGAGAGGATCATCAGTTTATGGACATGGTCACAGAGTCTGCAAAATTGATTGATGGCCATTACACCATATGTCTGCCTCTTAAGAACAGATCGGTCAACATGCCAAATAATCGCTCAGTGGCTGAGCAGCGAGCACAGAATTTAAAGCGGAAATTCCTCAGGAATGATTACTTCAGACGAGAATACACAGAGTTCATGGAAGATTTGATTAAAAGGGGATACGCAGTGCCATTGTCTGACAATGACTTGACACCCAAAGAAGGGAAAGTGTGGTATATACCACACCATGCTGTATTCCACCCTGTCAAGCAGAAAATAAGAGTTGTGTTCGACTGTGCAGCATCCTATCAGGGCACATCCCTGAATGATCAGCTTCTTCAGGGCCCAGACGTGACCAGCAGTCTGATTGGTGTTGTGATTCAATTTAGACAAGAGCCTGTTGCGATCATGGCAGACGTGGAAGCAATGTTCCACCAGGTTAAGGTGCCTGATGAAGACTCTGACTTGCTAAGGTTCCTCTGGTGGACAGGTGGTGACTGCAGTCAAGCCCTGACTGAGCACAAGATGACCGTGCACTTGTTTGGGGCCACATCCTCGCCCAGTTGTGCCAGTTTTGCTCTGAGGACGTGCGCTGAAGATCAGAGTGGGCAGTTTAGAGCTGAAGTGGTTCAGACAGTCTTGCAGAATTTTTACGTTGATGACTACCTCAAGTCAGTTGCAACAGAGGAGGCAGCTATTTCAATGTGTCAGGATCTCATGACAGTCTGTGCCAACAGAGGCTTCCGTCTCAACAAATGGGTGAGCAACCGACGTAGAGTGCTTGACTCTATCCCAACGTCCGAACTGGCAACAGAAATTAAAACCTTAGATCTCGATCATGACAAACTTCCATTAGAGAGGGCCCTCGGTCTTAATTGGTGTGTTGAGTCAGACACGTTCAAATTTAAGATCACCATTACAGATCGCCCATTCACGCGAAGAGGACTTCTTTCCGTCATTGGTTTGGTCTACGATCCCTAAGGCATTCTGGCACCCGTAGTTTTGCCAGCAAAGATTATCCTGCAAGAATTATGCAGACTGAAGATTGGGTGGGACGACGACTTACCTGAGCATGTGAAGAAGCGATGGTGTGACTGGTTAGCCAGTCTTTCCGCTTTGGAAGACTTCTCAGTTGCAAGATGTCTCAAGCCTGAAGAATTTGGAAACTGTGTATTTGCACAACTACACCACTTTGCAGACGCAAGTGAGGATGCTTATGAATCAGTCAGTTATCTTCTCCTACGCAACATAAACAATGACACACATTGTGCATTTATGATGGGCAAGTCTAGGGTAGCGCCTCTCAGGCCTCCTACCATTCCTCGTATGGAATTGACCGCTGCTACAGTAGCTGTTAAGATGGATGGTGTCCTGAGAAGAGAGCTACAACTTGATCTTGCAGAGTCAATTTTTTGGACTGACAGTACAGTAGTACTCAGGTATCTCCAGAACGAGACCACGCGTTTCCGGACTTTTGTGGCAAACAGAGTTTCAGCTATTCTGAAGAGCTCTGATGTGGATCAATGGAGACATGTCAGCACAGACATGAATCCGGCTGACTGCGCCTCTAGAGGGCAAAGAGTGAATGAGTTTGTGAAGAACACCATGTGGGTGTCTGGACCAGAATTTCTTTGAGTGTTTGAGTGTTGACCCGGTGCTCCATTGGACTGCCCAGAAATCACTTCAGATGATCCTGAGATCAAACGGGTCACGGTAAATAGAATAGAGGTGGAAGAAAATGTCACTCCATTACAGAGACTGATAAACTACTTCTCTTCATGGATGAAATTGAAAGGACTGTGGCATGGTTCCTGAAGCTTAAGGCCTTATTATGGTGTCTCTGTCAAAAACGTAAAGAGCTGTGTGCAGCCAGTTTGGAGGACGGCCAAGCTGATTCAAAGTCAGATTGACAGCTTCAAAACAAATTTAAGGCATTCACAGATGTCACTGGAAGACCTGGATCAAGCAGAGCTTGACATAATCAGATTCTGTCAAAAGGAGAAATTCTCTGAAGAGGTCTCAGCTTTGCAGAAAGGACAGAGTGTGAAGCGCAGTAGTCATTTGTACAAGCTAAATCCTGTACTACAGGATGATCTCTTGCGAGTTGGTGGTAGGCTTAGTCGGGCAGCTATGCCAGAAAACAGCAAGCAGCCTGTTATCTTGTTTAGAGACTTTCACATCACAGGTTTAGTCCTACAACAGATACATGAGAAAACTGGGCATGGAGGGCGCAATCACATGCTCTCTGAATTGCGTCAGAAGTTTTGGCTTCCAGGTGCCAATACGGCCATCAGAAAGATTATTGCAAAGTGTGTGACACGTCGCCGTCTGCATGGGAAAGTTGGAAAACAGTTAATGGCTGATCTTCCACAAGAACGAGTGATGCCAGATGACCCACCCTTCACCCGAGTCGGTGTGGATTATTTTGGACCATTTGAGGTGAAGCGTGGAAGAACTGTCTTGAAAAGGTATGGAGTTATATTCACGTGTTTAGCTGTTCATGCAGTGCACATTGAACTTGCCTCATCATTGGACACGGATTCATGCATAAATGCTGTCCGGAGCTGTAAAGGAGATTCGCTCGGATAACGGGCCGAATTTTGTCAGTGCCAATCGTGAGCTGAAGGCAGCCCTAGCTGACTGGAACGGTACAGAGTTTCAGCATCTGTTCCAGCAACATGGCATCAAGTGGACATTTAATCCTCCTACTGCGTCACATCATGGCGGTGCTTGGGAGCGGTTGATAAGATCGATCAGAAAGGTGCTAAACTCCACTGTAAGGGAGCAAATTCTTGATGAAGAAGGTCTTCATACAGTTCTGTGTGAGGCGGAGTCGATCATCAACAGCCGTCCGATCACTAAGGCGTCTACTGACTTGAACGACTTAGAGGCTCTGTCTCCCAACCATCTCTTGTTGTTGAAAACAAAACCAGCATTGCCTCCTGGATTGTTTGATAAGAATGACCTCTACACACGGCGCAGATAGAGACAGGTGCAATACATGTCCAACTTATTCTGGAAGAGATGGACTAAAGAGTACCTACCTCAGCTTCAGGAGCGTCAGAAGTGGGCCACACCATCAAGAAACTTTGCTGAAGGAGATGTTGTTCTTCTTGTGGACGACGGTGCTCCGAGAAATTCATGGATTATGGGAAAGATCATTGAAGTGGTTCCAGACAAGAAAGGTCTTGTCCGCAGAGTTCGGATAAAGACAAAGACTAACATCTTAGACAGACCTATTACGAAGATTTGTCTGCTAGTGGAATCTGAATGGGCCAGTGGTAAAGACTGAGCTCTTACGATGAGCCATGTGCTAGTAACCTCTGGCTCTGCTTTCTCCTTTCTCTTATATATCTCTCTCTCTCTTTCTTGTCAACTTCTTTGAAGATGGATCGTCAACGGACTTAATATCCTTTACAAAGTTGATTGATGAAGTATTGGACTCTTAATGTGTTTAAGTGACATGAATGTATTTAAAAAAAAAAAAAAAACATATATATATTGGATATTTCTAATTGCTTATGTATTGAAGTTTAGAAATGTGATAATTGTTCTATGTTCATTGTATTATTAGAACAATTAGGGGCCGGTAATGTAGGCGCCATTTGTTGAATGTTTATGTTTTCAATTATTTTACCTTTGATATTTAAAGAATTTATGATTTAAGAGTAATGTATAATTTAATGACACATTTAGTAACTATTACAGGCTTTAGTTTGTGACACGAGTGATATTAGGCTCGTTCGAGATTCCAGTCCGCCCGTCTGCAACTGGCTGCATACGTCAACGAGAATTGCTGGTCACAGCAGGGGTGGGCATTAAATGAGGAAAATAAAGTCGAACACAAATCCTAACGAGACTGAGCTCGCGCCTCCCCGATCATCGTAGCAGATGACACACAAGTCATGTGTGGAGAGGGAGGGCGGGGGTTGTAGTCCGGTGCACTGAGAGTTTAATTGAAGTCGAGTCTTTCTTATTGTTTAGATTAACATTGGAACAAAACGAGTTGCCCCAAAGTGCTCCACAACACAAACATGAAAACTAAGACAGCAAAACCATGAAACAAAGACCATAAGTAGGTATATAACACGGACAATGAAATAGAAATGGGATTAATAATTAAATAAATACTGGGCCGGGCTTGACAGCGTCAGATAAACCATCAAAACAAGGTAAAAATAAAGAGAAGAGATATATCTTCAAATTGGAGTACAATAACGTACACTTTAGATGAAGAAGTCCAGTCTGGGAGCACCGGACAATGCACCTGCACAGACGTCAGTGAACTTTTAACCGACCATGGCTAAGTAGCGTCACCGAGGAGGCGTTAGCTAGCCACTTGCAGTTGTGTGGAGGCAACGGCAAAGGTCTGTACGATTTGTCTGTAAGCGTCATGCTCCCGCGAGTTTTCGGGTCATGTGTCATGGTCGCATTGTTGTGACAACTCGTGACAACCTCACACATTTCGGGCATGTCGGACACAATTTCTAACCACAATGCAACATTTTCAGCGTCAGGCTGCAAACGGATGCAAACGGATGCAAACGGATGCAAACGTCTAGCTCAAGTCAAATGCGGCAATTGTTTATGATTTAATGTAGTGTCATGCTATTGGTAGATCATAAATTGGACACCGCCTACTTTACGTGAAGTAGCAGCGTAACGCAGTTGAGAATTTAGTTGATGGATTGGTAGCGGTGGAGTCACACGGTTTTCTGACCGTGCAGTGTCGTGATTGAATAAGTGTTTGTGTGTATGAATACAGTTTAGATTTATATAATTGGACTTAATATGTTTTCTGTTTATACCTTGAGTATAAATAAATATTACAGTTTTGCTTGTAAAACGTGGAAGACCTTTTTTGTAAGGACACGCGTCAGCCATAAGACTCCCCTCCTTTTTTTTAAAAACTTTTTGGGAACTGGACCTACAGGGGGTCCATAGGGCGCGCTGTAATTGTACAAAATCTCATTTTGCCTATTCCTTGCCTTGACAAATCACTCCTACACACTACACAAACACACACAATGTCATTCATTCAAAACCCACATCCATGCCCACTTCCAGGAAATCATTTCCACAGAAATTCTCACCTTACAACACTGCTCTACCACACACTCATCATACCAACAGTTCCCACATTTCAATATACTGCGGCGGTCATACCATGTACCGCTATGCGGTACATCTAGTTAGCTCTATTATTGTGGCTGAGAGCCACCGCCAGTTGTAGCCATAGAGTCCAGAGACCTTTGGGAAGTACACAGGAATGGGCACATGTGGGCAAAATTACATCATAGCTGCCTATAAAGGTGAGTGTACAAACACAACATCTGGCCAGATGGCTCATATAATGTGTGCCCTTCTTCTCTATTTCAGATTTGTTGAATGAATCCAATACAATACATTTAAGTTTGTGGTCGTGATTTGACAAAATGTAGAAAAGTTCAAGAGGTATGGACGCTTTCACCACACACTGTACATATGTGGAATGACGACATCATTTCTGCCTATAAAAGTGAGCTCTAGGTTGTGTACACAACGTGCATGCCGCTTTTTCAAGTGTGTAGCAACAGTCATCCATTTAATCACTATAAATGTACACATGTTTGACCCCTTTTCTGATTTTTGAAAGCTCTGTTGTACTGTGTTTGGGAACGTGAAAAAGACTTTTAGACTGTATGTATATGATTTTTACAAGTCTTGCGAAATTACTGTGTATTGTGTTTTATACAGGTTTTTCTTTCTGCATCAGGACATTTCATCTCATTTTGCAAAGGAAAGAAGCATTGTTGAACAGAAGTATTGTTAACAACAGGTGTATTGTTATATCATAGATCTTATGTGAAATATTTCATTTAAGCATCATCAGGATGTTATATCAAGGTTCTGTTTTGTCCCTGTGATTAATACATTCATTTAAGATATGTGTTATGTAATGATTTTATATAGATCTTTACTTATGTTTGTATAGTCCCAATGGCCACGAATAATGAGTCCATTGAGGGCACCCTACTGGTGCATCAGCAGTTTTTTAAGGTGGAAATGACAGAGGGGGCAGTGTCTAAACTTATTGTGGCAATTCTCATGGCCCTGGTTTTCATCTTTATCAACAGCATCATGTTTCACACTCTTCTAAGTAAGCCTGTGTTTAGAGAGCTGCCTCGCTATATCCTCTTTGCCCACATGCTCTGCAATGACTCAGTCCAGTTGCTGGTATCTATGACATTGTATCTTATGTCTGTAAACTTACAACAGATTCCTAAAGGTCTGTGTGCATTACTTTTACTCTTTGCAACAACAACATTTCGCAATGCAGCTTTTAATCTGGCTGTGATGTCACTTGAACGCTATGCGGCTATTTGTTTTCCATTAAGACACAGTGAGATTGTGACCCATAAATCAGCAGGTGTTTCTATCGGTCTCATATGGATCTTTAGTTCAATAAATCTTGTAATAGATGTAATTTATTCACTGATGGTGAGTCCAGTCTCTTTTAAAGATTCCATGTACTGCAGTCGAGAGAGGATTATCATATCACCATGGCAAATATATATGTTTGAGGGCTTTAACTACTTTTTCTTTGTGACTGTAACAGCCATTTTAATTTTCAGCTACATTAATGTTGTTGTTGCAGCTCGGTCTGCCTCATCACAAAAAGACTCTGCTAAAAAGGCACATAAGACCATACTGCTGCATCTTTGTCAGTTAGTACTCTGTGTTAACTCGTTTATTTATGGAACCATAGAGAGAGCCTTGGCTATGACTAGCAGCAGTCGTTTGTTCATGGACCTGCGTTATATGAACTTCCTCTTTGTTCTCCTTCTGCCTCGGTGCCTGAGCCCCCTGATCTACGGCCTCAGAGACGATGCTGTTCGACCCTTATTTCTCTACTATGTCAGGTGTGGATACCAAAAGGTGAAGCCCTCTGGAACCATACACTGATGATGTTATGGTGTTATGAAAAACCCATTTAATTTCTTATACAATGTATGAATGAGATATGAAACTACAACAGCAGTAGTTACATTTTTATTTTTGCTATTCTTTCTTTCACTGTAAAGCTTTTATGTAACATATTGCTAGCAACATGTGAATGCTATGGTCTACATTTTAGACAGTTGATTAAACTGGAAATCTATCTCAATATCATTTGATTTCCCCAATTATCATGATAATGATATTACAAGTATATGTAGGTAAATATATATATATATATATATATAGTGAGTAGCGAGTGAGAATAATTTGTTTCACTAGTTGTAGTTGTCATGCTTTCAGTTAGCTTTTAGGAAAATGTAGAACTAATAGATTGAAACATGCTACAGCATAGTATGTGTTGTGTCCACAAGCTTGAGGTAGCTCCATGCTTTCTTGCTAGTATAACAAGGGCCCTGGATTTCAAAACGAGTCATTGAGAACTTTGAATTTGTTCACATCATTTATCAAAAAGAGTGTTTTTAGAGGCAGTACCTTGGTGTAGTTTCTAGTCATCACAATGATGATGAACTGGAAGTCAAAGCATCACATAGTGACTGCTTCCAGAACTAGATGTACCGCATAGAGGTACATGGTATGACCGCCGCAGTGTATTGAAATGTGGGAACTGTTGGTATGATGAGTGTGTGGAAGAGCAGTGTTGTGAGGTGAGAATTTATGTGGAAATGATTTCCTGGAAGTCGGCATGAATGTGGGTTTTGAATGAATGACATTGTGTGTGTTAGTGTATAGTGTGTAGGAGTGATTTCTGAAAGGAATAGGCAAAATGAGATTTTGTACAATTACAATGGCTGCTATAGGCCCAATTTTATGGCATGTGCTGTGCTTTTAGAGGTCTTTGTGTTGATCGTGCATGAGATATTTTATGCAGTTCCTACATTCTTAGTCCAAAATATTGGCAATTCAAAATCCCAAATTTTGCATTTACCCATATCACTAGGTGGCGCTATGCTTCAAGTGAGTGTTTCTGGGCTGGGTAGATATGTCTCTGTAACACCAAAATACTAACACAAAATCGTTAGAGATGGCATGTCAACTTTGACCAAATTTGAGCAATTAAAAGCCAAGATATGGACTTTTGAAGAATTTTAAGCTACGTGTTAAATGTTCATTGACGTGTAACTTCGAAACGGTTTATCTCAAGATAAATCCTTTGATAACTTTTTGTCAGCATTGTCTGTAGGTGACATATACCAAATTTGGTGAGATTCACATGAACGGCCTATGACGAGTTCGTTTTATATTCATTTTTGTAATGTTAAAATTTCACGGAAATTGTTTTTGTTGGACGTGGGCGTCGACCAGTGCTTTCAATGTGTGAGGGTCAATAGATTTCACGATAAAAAAAAAGTTGTTGTTAACATTAGCATTCTCTAGATAATAGGCAAAATGACATTTTCTACAATTACAGCGCCCCCTATGGACCAAATTTTATGGCATGTGCTGTGATGTTAGAGGTCTTTGTGGTGATCATGCATGACGTATTTTGTGCAGTTCCCACCTTCTTGGTCCAAGATATTGGCAACTCAAAATACCATATTTGACGGACCCTAGCAAAGCGGGGGGGTGGCCCTTGGGGACCAAAAGCTTCTAGTCGCTCAAAAAGTTCTAGGGCTACATGCCTACAAAGATTCATGTTCCCCGTACTTCCGGTGTCCCGGAAATCGTTGACGTAAAATTGGGGAGAAAAAAGAAAAAAAAAAAGGGAAAAAAGTTGCGGCGGTCATAATAATAGAGACAGTAGAACACGGAGAGTACTACAGAGAACTGGAGGAAGATGGAGACCCATTTATATTTCATGGGCATCCATATTTATTCGAACTGGAATATACAAATGCAGCTGAAGCTGGTGAAAAGGCTGCCAGAGAGACGGCTGTAAAGAATCCAAGGTCCACACGGGTGTAGAATACAGTTGTCCCTCACTATAACGCGGTTCACCTTTCGTGGCCTCGCTGTTTCACAGATTTTTTTTTAGTGCATGCTTTTTTTTTTTTACAGCCCATTGAGTTGAATCTCCTTAATTAATTAATCTCCTCCGTGCAGGTTATTTTTAGAACACAACTCTCGCGATAAACGACGGACCACTGTACACAGTAGATTCTTCTTTTCTGATTTAAGTAGAACACATCTACACAGACAGGCAAGTATCTCACTCATAGTCACTTTAAACTAACTTCGATCATGCGCATTAGACTACTACACATGCGCACTGGGGATGACTAAACAAATGCCCTTGAAGCTGTATAGCATAATTATGACCGCCACTAGCAAAGCTAGCGAAAGCGGTCATTATAGAGTTGCCGCGACTTTTTTCCCTTTTTTTTTTTTTCTTTTTTTTCAGTGAATGTCCGTCAACGATTCCCGGGACACTGAAACTCGGGGGGACATGAATCTTTGTAGGCATGTAGCTCTAGAACATTTCGAGCGACTAGAAGCTTTTGGTCCCCCAGGGCCACCCACCCCCCCCCCCCCCCCCCCCCCGCTGTGCCAGCGTAAAGCGCAAAGAGGGGGAGACCGGCAAAAGTTTTTGCTGAATAGCTGAGTGAATGTTTCACCCAACAACATAAATTTTTTGTGATATGTCGGTGTTACAGAGATGTATCGACCCAGCCAATAAACGCTCACTTGAAGCATAGCGACACCTAGTGATATGTCATTTTGCCTATTATCTAGAGAATGCTTACGTTTACAACAATTTTTTTTTTATCGTGAAATCTATTGACCCTCACGCATTGAAAACACTGGTCGACGCCCACTTCCAACGAGAACAATTTCCGAGAAATTTTAATATTGCGAAAACGAGTCTGAACAAACTTGTCATAGGCCGTTCATGTGAATCTCACCAAATTTAGTATATGTCATCTACAGACAATGCTGACAAAAAGTTATCAAAAGATTTATCTTGAGATAAACTGTTCTG
>CM050214.1:17712706-17790206 GCA_027475355.1 Coilia nasus
TTTGAACTGTTCTCTGGTGTCATTCTGTTCATGCAATTTTGTCCCCCAATTTAGACTTTCAGATCTGTAACAAACTGTTTTTAAGCGCACAACTTTAATTCTTAATATGACCAGACAAATAAGATGCTATTCCTGTAAGCTCAGCAGTGTTGTATAAAGTACTGGAAAATCACACTCAAGTAAAAGTACAGGTACACCTTCAAAAAATGACTTTGGTAAAAGTCAAAGTCACTGACTGAAATGTTACTTGAGTTAAAGTCTTAAAGTATCAGAAATTGCTGGTACTTAAGTACAAAAAGTAATGTAAAAATAAATGTACTCAAGTAATGTAATTAAAAGTACAAGTAAAAGTTAATAACAGGCAAAGGCAGTCTGAATTTGTAATATTTTTTTATATTTTGGTTAAATGTGAAGGGCCGGGTTTCCTAGATGCATTTCTTAGCGTTAAGAACTTCTTTAGACCCTTCTTAAGGCTCCCGTAAGAAACAACCACGTTTCCCAAAATACTTCTTAGCATTGATGAGTTCAGTCGGACGCCACGTTATACCAGAACTCCAGGTGGGAGCATATTACCAAAGATTAGAAGGTTCGTTAAGAAGGTTCTTAACTGGGAAACTCGGCCAAGGTCATTTAGCACATATGGTTAATCTTAAATGACAAGCAATTACACTGCTGAAAATACATACGCATGACCAATTGCTGTCATTATAAACAAAAGTGGAAAGAAAACTAAATGTTATCTGGCATCTGAAGACGGAGACCACAGTTTGAAACCTTTCTTTCGTAAACCTTTGTTTTTTAAAATAAGATTAAGTCAGTGCTGAAAATGACGCGTACATCACCCTATCAAGAAAAAAAACATAAAACACTGCTGTCTCCGTCTCCTCTTCCATCAGGACTGAGTGCGAAGCTAGCTTACTGCGTGAAGCCAACAGGTGTAGCCTATTGGTTGGCATGCGCAAGTGACAATTGCGAACAAGACAGGCACGTCCTGACTTCATTGCAGTCAGTTTTTTTCTTTTTTTTTTTTTGGTAACGAGTAACTAAACGGCACATTGAAAATGTATCGGAGTAAAAGTATGCAATTAGGTTTGGAAATATAGTGAAGTAAAAGTAAAAGTTATCAAAAATTTAAAAACTCAAGTAAGTACAAATTCTTCCTAAATGTACTTAAGTACAGTAGTGAAGTATTATTACTTCGTTACTATACAACACTGAAGCTCAGCCCAAAATAATCTTTGACAGTACTGCTTTTAATTTTAAATAACTCATCACTTCCTGAATGTCTTTTATCTGCTTATAACAGTAAAGCTGCAAACGTGTTAAAAGGGTTATATACGATTTTTTACCCCTGAAGCTGTGCTGACTAGGATAGTGAAAAACAGTTTTTTATTTCAACATTTTATGTACTTGTAATAGCAGGTCTTTATCTACAGGGACAGCATATATCACTTTACTTATTAATCTTACAGATGTTTTTTCACTCTCGATTGGCGGATGTCTTGAAATGATAACTGCAGAAACCAAAGACCTGCACTGATTGGCCAGCCTAGGGCCTGTTTGAAGGTCACCAAAGGCCTTAAGCTGATACACCTGGTCAACTGTTAATAAGGCACATAGAAACACCAGTGATGACTTTGTTGAACTAAGACCACTAAGCACATACAAAAACCAATCACACATTTGCCATGCGCAAAAGCATGTCTGTAAGGTGCAGGCGGGGTGTCAAATAATGGTTGTAGCCTTTGATAGACATGCAGAGATAGAAAGTACAACTGACCAGGACTGTGTTTAAAATATAAAAGATATATTGTGATACAGTATATCCTGACGTATTCCAATATTGATTTATGTAATACAGCATCAAAAAAATAAGAAGAAAAGAAGACAGAATGGCTCATTCCCAGTTGTAAAATTATAGATAATAACATTATCATACAGATGTATATCTTAAAATCAATATCTTTTTGTCCTTCATTTTTTACTGATAGTTTTAGTGAACCCACTTGTACATAAAAGTATTATGAGTGTCTGTTAAAAAGAATTATGTTTTGGATGTAGTCTTTTTTTCACAGTGTACAATTTCTTCCCCCTGAAGCTGTGCTGACTAGGATAGTGAAAAACAGTTTTTCATTTCAACATTTTATGCACTTGTGATAGCAGGTCTTTATCTACAGGGACAGCATATATCACTTTACTTATTAATCTTACAGATGTTTTTTCACTCTCGATTGGCGGATGTCTTGAAATGATAACTGCAGAAACCAAAGACCTGCACTGATTGGCCAGCCTAGGGCCTGTTTGAAGGTCACCAAAGGCCTTAAGCTGATACACCTGGTCAACTGTTAATAAGGCACATAGAAACACCAGTGATGACTTTGTTGAACTAAGACCACTAAGCACATACAAAAACCAATCACACATTTGCCATGCGCAAAAGCATGTCTATCAAAGGTTGTAGCCTTTGATAGACATGCAGAGATAGAAAGTACAACTCACCAGGGCTGTGTTTAAAATATAAAAGATATATTGTGATACAGTATATCCTGATGTATTCCAATATTGATTTGTGTAATACAGCATCAAAAAAATAAGAGGATAAGAAGACAGAATAGCTCATTCCCAGTTGTAAAATTATAGCTAATAATAACAAATGTATTACATTATCATACAGATGTATATCTTAAAATCCGCTTTTGTCTTTCATTTTTTACTGATATTTTTAGTGAACCCACTTGTACATAAAAGTATTATGAGTGTCTGTTAAAAAGAATTATGTTTTGGATGTAGTCTGTTTTTCACAGTGTACATGTATTTCAATACATGTTGGCTATGGTCTTTATTCAGTTAATCCACATGTATTAGCATTTGTATTGTACTATGGGCTCTGTGTTATGTTGTTGGGGAGTCACTTTACACTTTATCATATTGTGAGATTGCCTACCCATGTCAGACTAACAAAGGGGTATGTATCCCACTGGATGGTCTCTACTTTAGCTAAACATTGCACAGATTCAGCCCTCACCCCTCACCAAGCCTCCATAAATCTAAACACTGCACCAAACCTCCAAACTGATAAAGCCTAGCAAAGAAGCAGTTGTCTCACGCTTTTTACAAACATCAAAGAGTACAATATCTTTCCCAGCAACACTCACAACACATCAACACACACAAACACACACACACATACACACACACACACACACACACACACAGACACACACCTCTGCAAGTTGTAGTAAGTCTGGAATATACTGCAGCCTTTTGCCTTTTAATGCAGGAACATAAATGTAGTCAGTGCATATTTACACTAGGCTTGACTTTAGACAGGGCACATTTGAAATAGTACATAAACACACAGCGGAGAGCCTCGTCTCTCAGGCCGTAGATCACGGGACTGAGACACCTGGGCAGCAGAATCACGAGCAGATAGATTGTGTATCGCACATTATAGAAAACCTCATAGCTCAGCATCACAGCCATGAAGCCGATAATATGGCCATACAGAAGCGTGTTCAGGCAGAGCAGCAGTTGGATGAAGTGTAGCAGAAGAGTCCTGTGTGCCTTCCCAGCTGACTTCTGGTCACTGGACACAGACCGGGCCACGAGCACAACGTTGATGTAGCTGTAGAGGATAACCAGTGTCACAGTGACATAGTACAGGCCATTAAGAGCCTGGTAGAACAATGCCTGCCACGTCCTGAACATGGTCTCATGACCACATTCAACCCGCTCAAAGAAAAAATCAGGGTCAAATATAGAGCTATAAACCCAGTCAGTCACAGGGTTGACCAGCCCAAAGAACCAAATGGCAGCGATTGCCACATATGTTCTCTTAGTGGTGGCAAGTTCTCTGTGGTGCAGAGGAAAGCAGATGGCAATATAGCGCTCCAGTGACATGACACCCAGGTTGAGCGGTGCGTTGGTGGCAGTGGAGGTTGTGACAATCATTATGAGCGAGCACATGGCTTTGGTCGGCCTGTTGACATAGGAGAGGATGGCGATGAGAAAAATGAAGAGGATCATGATGGAGTCGTTGCAGAGCATGTGTGCGAAGAGGACGTAGCGTGGCGTGTCCCTGAACACAGGCTTGCTGAGCAGAGTGAAGAACATGATTGAGTTAATATAGATGAAAACAAAAGACACGATCATCATCACACTGAATTTGGACCGCGATCGAGCGATTGCCGAGTGGTGAAGTATCAGCTGTTGAAGGAGCTCCTCCTTTGTGCTGTTGAGTGTTAGAGCCATGACCTAGAAGGCAAATGAGAACAAGCACACACACACACACACACACACACACAAACACACACACAGAGACACAGACCAAATGCTGCATGTCAGCACTGCCACCTTTAAGCTGAGTGGTAGTCAGTCTACAAACACTCTTTACAGACACAAAAGGCTCACACCAGAGGACTCTTCTCTCAACACACATTGCAATAATACATCTGTGAGAAGGCATTTAGATACAATAAAACCAGAGAAAAACCACTAATCTGTATCTGTCACACTTACATGCCACTAATAATCTCTACTGAAAGTAGTGTATGGATGTTCCCTGTAAGAGTGGTTTGGCCACACCATTAGTAACAGCATTGAGTTGAGCTGTTTTATAGAGAGAAGTAGGGATGATTTCACCTTTATCCACTCCCTGTGGACACACACACACACACACACACACACACACAGCGGCTCCATACCTCCCACCGCCTACCAGCATACATATTTGTTTATAGATCAAAGTAATGTGAAGTGTCATCTAGATATCCAGTACCTAATATTTACATTTTAAAATAAGAATTAAAATGCCAAATGATATTCAGAATGTACATTTTGTCAAAGCTAAAGTGTGTAGGATTTGTGTGGTATTCATTAGCAAAAATAAATATAAAATTCATAAAAATGTGTCTATTAGTGCTAAAATACTGCCAACAACAAACCAATGCATGTCCACATGCCTACAACGAGCCCCTTATGTGAAGCAGTCCTGTCCTTAGCCCTTAGGATGGTGCACCAGCCCCTTGATACAGTTGCTGAAAATGGACATGCGTTATATATAAATATTAGCTCTGTCTTTAGCATGTCTTTCGGCATTTTGGGTCAGACTACACTTTTTTTCTGTCTTTTATGATTGTCATTTATGTAATATTATGTGATCCTAAAACACCAAATTCTTGCAGCATCTTGGTTGCACAATGTGTTGAGATGGTATAGCATGGGCTCTTGTGTCTGCTGATGACAGGAGTCCCAATGTCAACAATTGACGCATCATACAATACTCTACAAGTTAGTATTTCTGGCATGGTGTCATTAAGTAAGTCACATTATAAGACTTATTCCACATTTGGAGTCATCTCCAACATCTTCAAAATCTGATGCAATGCTGGAAATGTTTTAGCTACTACTAATTTGTGGCAAAATCAGGCTAATATTGTTTAACCTAACCCGGCCTTTACACAGATCTGCTTTTCGCATTTTACTTTGGAACTGTGTATGAACTGCCGAATTTAAATAAGGTTTATAAGGCCAACTTTACAACCTTATAAATGGATGGTGCAAAACTACATGCTGTAGCGTTAATAGACGGTGATTAGGGTGAGTAAGTAGAGTCTCAAGCCTGTGAGCTGCCCTCTGCTACATACATGTACATACAGTATCACTCTGTGGTCTCGGCCTTAGGGGTTAGCATCTGTCATGCACATATTTGTTATGATTTCCTCACCATGTAAATATACAACAGGCCTGTGTTTGCCTCCTTGCAGCCTGTTAGGGGAAATTAAGGCCCTAAAGGGTCTCACGTCACTCATATTTTCTTCTTATACATTTCTGTCATGAAACAGAATGTGACTTGCTCGTTTTTGAAGAACTATGATATCCTTGGTGTTTTTTTTTTTTGTCTAGTATTTAGTTTTGTTTCGACCCTTATGTTATACCAGTCTGTGCGACCCGTATGCATGTACTTTATATCTTCACCGGTATTTTATGCCAGTCTAAGTAGCCACAACTCACAGTAATAACTAAGACAGCTTATTTGCTGTTCTATTTCTACAGATGTAGGCCACGACTCTTGCCTGCCCACGACTCTGCTTCGCTTCACTGCTCTGGCTACGACTCCTGCCAGCCCACGATTCTCCTCTGCTCCTCTGCCCCGGCTACGACTACTGCCCGTCCACGACTCAGCTCGGCTCTCCTGTCCCAGATTACAACTCTTGACTGTGGATTACAAACTCTCTCCCTTCCTCTTACCCTTAAAAAAGCCTGTTTCGGTTACGTTGCGCTCTTGGGTCTGGTCCGTCTGTTTACCCGCCTGACAGTACGGACTGACCAGAATCATGGACCCAGCGAACGTAGCTACAGGTATGGATCAGGAGGCTCCTGGCTATCCCTCTGCTATGCAGCGCTTGGAGTTGGCTGAAGGGGAGATCAGGCGAATGTCCAACGACGTCGCCGCTTTGCTCCAGGTCGGACAACAACAGTCCCAGCAGATCCAGCAACAACAGCAGCAGCTAACCGCGCTCACACAGCTCCTCACCCGCCTGACGCCTTCCCTAAATCAGCCCTCCGGTGAAGGGGGAATCGGTGCTGCGCCTACCGCGCCTGCCTCGCCTTCCGGGTTGGCGGCGGGGCTCTCTGAACCACGAGTGGGCTCTCCGGAACGTTTCAACGGGGACCCCGCTCAGGTCCGGGCGTTCCTCACGAACTGTCGCTTGGTTTTTAATTTGCAACCGAGGAACTTTGCCTCCGAGGCTGCCAGGGTGGCGTATACCATCAACCACCTCTCCGGCCGAGCTCGACTATGGGGAACGGCTGAGTTCGACCGCCAGTCTCCGGCATGCTCCTCCTTTAGCTCCTTCTGGGAGGAGTTGATTAAAGTCTTCGAGGTTGGCTCTTCCACTGCCGAGGCCTCTCGGGAGCTTATGGGTCTCAGGCAGGGGAGGAGAACCATAGCCGATTATTCGGTTGAATTCCGGACGCTAGCTAGCCGTAGCCATTGGAACACCGAGGCGCTGGTGGATGCTTATCTCCACAGTTTAGCCGATTACATAAAGGACGAGTTAGTATCCCACGACCCGCCTACCAGCCTCGACGAGGCTATCGCCCTGACTGCCCGGATCGCAGCATCCAGGCTCGTCGTCGAGAGCGGGGACGTACGAACCCGCCACCAACCTGCTCGTCAAGGAATACTGGACCGACCTCCTCGGTCTCCTCTGCGAGGGGATTGACTTAGCCTGAGCCAATGGACATTGGTTCGCCTAGCGGCGAATCTGTGTCTGTACTGCGGGGGTGAGGGACACCGGGTTTCCACCTGCCCGTTAAAAGACCGGGCTCACCGGACGTAGGAGGCGTCCGGCTGAGCTCGATCTCAACCCCGGCTTCCAGAGTCCCCAAACCCCAACTACCAGTCCATCTCCACTTCGCCGGATCTGCTCACGCTCTTCCAGCACTCATCGACTCTGGCGCGGAGGCCAACATCATTGACTCAGCGCTACCCCAGCAGATGGGGCTCAAGCTCCATTCACTTCCCTCCCCGGTTCCAGCGCGGGCTCTGGATGGTCATCTACTCGGCACAGTCACTCGTGTAACGGAGCCGAGCTGGTTATGATGAAGCTCTCCGGTAACCACCAAGAGAGTATCCGCTTCCACCTGCTGAGTTCTCCAGGACAGCCCCTCATCCTGGGTTACCCCTGGTTGCGCCAGCATAACCCCATCATCGACTGGCGGACAGGGACGGTCCTGGATTGGGGGATCGACTGCCACCAGACCTGCCTACTCACCGCCGCTCCCCCATCTGGCTCTCCCTCCACCGCTCCGCCTGCTGACTTGTCTGGGGTTCCTGCTTGTTACCACCACCTGAAAGCTGTGTTCAGCAAGGCTAAGGCTACCTCCCTGCCACCGCACCATCCTTACAACTGTGCTATCAACCTCCTCCCGGGGTGGTCTCTACTCCCTCTCTGCTCCCGAGAGGCGGGCCATGGAGGACTACATCTCGGAGGGCTTAGCTGCTGGAATCATCCGCCCGTCGTCTTCCCCGGCTGGAGCAGGTTTCTTCTTCGTGGGGAAAAAGGATGGGTCACTTCGCCCCTGCATTGACTACCGGGGACTTAATGAAATTACGGTAAAGACCTCTGCCACTGCTCGTCTCCGCATTTGAGCTCCTCCAGGGGGCCACGGTCTTTACTAAACTCGATCTCTGCAACGCCTATAACTTAGTACGGATCCGGGAGGGCGACGAGTGGAAGACGGCCTTCAACACCCCTACTGGCCATTACGAGTATCTAGTCATGCCGTTTGGTCTCACTAATGCTCCAGCTGTCTTCCAAGGTCTGATCAACGACGTGCTGCGTGAAATGTTGAATCGTTTCGTTTTTGTTAGACGACATTTTGATTTTTTCTAAGACCCAGGCAGAACACACGCAGCACGTCCAACTTGTACTTCGTCGTCTCCTGGAGAACTCCCTCTTCGTCAAAGCGGAGAAATGTGAATTCCACGCTAGGACCGTGGCCTTCCTGGGGTATGTCGTAGCAGAGGGGAGCATACAGATGGACCCAGCCAAGGTTTCGGCGGTGACCTCCTTGCCGGTTCCTGGAAGCCGCAAACAGCTCCAGCAGTTCCTGGGATTTACTCATTTTTACCGGACATTCATCCGGAACTACAGTTCGGTGGCAGCCCCCCTCACCGCGCTGACCAGCGAGAAGAGGATCTTCCGCTGGACCCCGGCCGCTGATGACGCCTTCTCTGCCCTAAAGACACGCTTCACCTCTGCTCCCATTCTCCGGATGCCCGACCCCGATCGCCAGTTGGTAGTGGAGGTCGACGCTTCCGACGTTGGAGTCGGAGCCGTCTTGTCCCAGCGCTCCAAGGAGGATAACAAGCTCCACCCCTGTGCGTTCTTCTCGCGCCGGCTCTCTCCGGCAGAGCAGAATTACGATATCGGGGACCGGGAGCTACTGGCAGTGAAATTAATAATAATAATAAAACTTTACTTGTATAGCACAGTTCATACATGCAATATGCAACTCAAAGTGCTTTACAGTTTGGCAGGGTAATTAGCCCTGGAGGAGTGGCGTCACTGGCTGGACGGGGCGTCTGTACCTTTTTTGGTTTGGACAGATCACAAAAACCTCGCCTATCTCCGCTCTGCTAAACGGTTGAACCCCAGGCAGTCCCGTTGGTCCCTATTTTTCACTCGTTTTAACTTTACCCTCTCGTATCGCCCTGGTTCCCGTAACACTAAACCCGACGCCCTTTCTCGACAGTTCCTGTAGGAGGTAGACGTCCCACAGGGTCCTGCCCCCATTCTACCTGAGTCCCGAGTCATCGCTGCCTTAACGTGGGACATCGAGGGTCAAGTTTAGAGAGCTCTCCGGGACCAGCCCGGCCCCAGCGCCTGCCCAGATGGTCGCCTGTTCGTCCCGGAGGATCTCCGTTCTCAAGTTCTGGGGGCACGACTCCTCCCTGGCTAGCCACCCGGGAGCAACCCGCACGATGCATCTGGTAGCCCAGCGCTTCTGGTGGCCGTCGCTCGACCTCGACGTTCGGGAATACATCCGGGCTTGCCCCACCTGCTGTCGCCACAAGACCACCAACCGGCTGCCCGCCGGCCTCCTCCAGCCCCTACCGGTTCCCTCTCGGCCTTGGTCACACATCGCGATGGATTTTGTAACTGGACTGCCTGCCTCAGATGGCTATACCACCGTCCTCACTGTTGTGGATCGATTTAGCAAGATGGCTCACTTTACTGCGCTCCCCAAGCTCCCTTCGGCCAAAGAGACTGCGCAGGCAGTCCAGTTACATATTTTTCGCATCCACGGCCTCCCGAGGGACATCGTCTCCGACCGTGGTCCCCAGTTCTCTTCTGTGTTTTGGAAGGAGTTCTGCCGTCTGCTGGGAGCCACGGTCAGCCTCTCGTCCGGATTCCACCCCCAATCCAACGGACAAGCGGAGCGGTTGAATCAAGAACTGGAGAAGGCACTCCGCTGTATGGCCTCGGACAACCCCCTCTCCTGGTCCCGACAGTTGGTGTGGGTGGAATACGCCCATAACTCCCTCGTCTGCTCGGCGACGGGTATGTCCCCGTTTCAGTGCGTCTACGAATATCAACCTCCACTCTTTCCCAGCCAGGAGGGGGAGGTTGCCTGTCCCTCTGCCCGCACTAACGCACGGCGCTGTCGTCGCGCCTGGGCACGGGCGAGGGCCGCCCTTCTTCGGTCCGTCTCCGCCTACTATGCCAGTGCCAACCGTCGCAGGACTCCCGCACCCGTCTACCGCGTTGGCCAGCAGGTGTGGCTATCCACCAAGGACCTTCCTCTCCGCGTGGAGTCGCGCAAGTTGGCTCCCCGTTTCCTGGGTCCTTTTTCCATCATACGGGTAATCAGCCCTACTGCAGTCAGATTACATCTCCCCAGTACCATGAGGGTCGATCCTACCTTTCACGTGTCCCGGATTAAGCCTGTCCATCGGAGCCCGTTGGTCACGGCAGTTCCTCCGCCTCCTGCTCCTCGCCTCCTGGATGGGGGTCTGGTCTACACAGTCCGTCGTCTGCTCCGTTCCCAGCTGGGCGGATCGTGGACCACACCCTTATCCGGGACTTCCACCGTCTGCATCCGGATCAACCTGCCCTTCGTCGGGGTCGTCCGAGGGGTTCTCGTCGCTCCTGCACCTGTTCCTGCCCCGCCTGTCCCCGGGTCCCAGCCATCCTCCGGAGACAAAGCTGTGGCGTCGGATCGGTCGGAGGAGTTCTGATCCCCCTGCCTGCTCCCCTCCTCCCGCCCGGTGGGTGTCCTTTTCGTTTTCCTTTTTTTTTTCTCTCTCGCTCTCTCTCTCTCTCTCTCTCTCGTTCTTGGGGACTTCTGGGGCCGTCCCTTGGGGGGGGGGGGGGGGGGTTCTGTCACGGTTTTGCTCTTCCTGCTTGGGTTTTTCCACTCCTCTGTGTTGTCTCTCTCCGCTGCATCTTGTAATCACGTAATTGGGTTCCTCCCTAGCCACTCTGCCTTCCCGCTTGCACTGATTACCTTCACATGTTTCTCCTTAGCTTGTCACCGCTCTCATTGGCTCCCCGGTTAATCACACCCTCCTTTTAGTCTCTCTTCCCCCGTTCCTTCCTTGTCAGTCCGTCAGCGAACCATTGACTCGTCGTGGCAAGCGTTTTTGACTCTGGCTCTGCTCCCTGTAGCTTCCTGCATTTTCTCCCCGCTCCTGCTGTCGTGTTCGTGTGTAATCCTGCTCCTGTGTCTGCTACCTGCTCGTTTGTCTCCTGTGTTCCCCACCTGCCTGTTGTCTCCCTCCTGCCTCCAGTTCCCCTCCGTGTCTGCTCCCCGCTCCTGTTTCCTGGTGACGAACTCGGACCGACTCGACCCACGCTCCGCTCCTCTGCCCCGGCTACGACTCCTGCCTGCCCACGACTCTGCTCCGCTCCTCTGCCCCGGCTATGACTCCTGCCTGCCCACGACTCCGCCTCGCTCCTCTGCCCCGGCTACGACTCCTGCCTGCCCACAACTCTGCTCCGCTCCTCTGCCCCGGCTACGACTCCTGCCAGCCCACGATTCTGCTCTGCTCCTCTGCCCCGGCTACGACTACTGCCCGTCCACGACTCAGCTCGGGTCTCCTGTCCCGGATTACGACTCTTCCTCTGACTACGTTTTTGCAGGCCTGCCTGCACGTGCCCCGGAGCACATTCCCATGAGGAAAATGTCCCTCCACAAGGGGTGCTAAAGAGAGAAATAAATGCATTACATAAAATATAATATTTCTGGCTGTTGCTGTTTGATATTAGTTTCATTACCTATCTACCTATTAGTTTCACTACCTATTAGTTTCATTACCTACCATCACCTCTGCATTTAACCCATCACACCTGTGAGCATGGGACAGCCGTGACAACAGTGCCCGGGGAGCAGTGCGTGGGGGATGATGCCACGCTCAGGGTAGCCTATCTAAGTGACGCTACTGGATCCGAACTTGCAATTCTGTGGTCACAGAGCCATGTTAATGACTAATGTTAGTCATGGTTTAACTCTTACGTTTGTTAGCCTTCTAGTTATGATGCTGTGATAGCTATACTCAACAATAATTTGGTCTTAGCTCAACAAACACAAGATCTAAATTCACCATAAGATTTGGCATTGCAACAAAACTGTTTCAAGTTCAGTTATTGATTTCCATAATTTGGTTTAACGTTGAGCCCTGTAATTAGCCAACAGAATGTTATTATGGTAGTTTCAACATTTGCAATTTGCTGCAACTCATAGTTTGCATAGTTTAACTACAGTTTAGCATAGTTAACCAGTCATAACTGAACGTGTAACAAGCATACTGTAGAATTCGAGGCAGTAACCAAGCAGCTAATTGCTCCTCCCTAAAAGATAGATTAATATAGCGTCTAATGACAGACATTTGGCATGTAAGGGCATGTTAATTTAAAATTGCAATGTGTGGATGTTTTGCATAAGAGTTTTTGTAGCCCACGGTATTTTGATGTAAATTTCAATTGCAATTCAATTGCAATTTTAATTGTGAGTTTCCCCATGTTTCAATTGCCCACTAATCAGTTCGCCTGCACCCCATTTAATTAAGTGATTGCCCAGCCTACTTAAGGAGGAGGAACTATGCTTCAGCTAAGGAGTTAGGTTTTTTTTTAAGACAACTGGAACTGGAGAAAGTTGTCAAATGTGTGGTAATCTTGCTTGCTGTGAGGCAAGGGTTTGGGGTCGGGAGAAAGCCAGGGAATGGCCCAGGAGCTGGGTGCCTAGTTGTGTGGGCACGGGTTAAATGTATAGTAATGACTGACGCTGAAGCTGTGGACTCCTGGTGACCTCTGTAAAATAAATTACAGTTTTTTGTGTACTGCGGTTTTGATTGCCTTCTTCCCTCACACAAGTGCTGTGGCACACATCCCTAACGTTAGGTGGACGACCGACCATTTTCACAGTCTCTCATAGACAGACAGGTTGACTGGGCTCTGTCGACCTCCCTGAGCCGGTATTCTGAGGCAGTTTCTTCCTGTCCTGTGCAAGGAGGATGTGTTGGTGAAACACCTCACTCTGTTATCAAAGAACACCAGGGTTATGCTAAGTAACCTAACATTCTTTTTCTGACTTCGTTCGGTGTTTCACTATGGGAGATATGGCCAACTCCAGTATTGCACAGCGCTCACAAGGTATAGCCAAAAACCTCTAAGATAAACTCGAGGTCTCAGGTTCCAACACTGCATGAGCCAGGATATCCAACCTGTCGAACCGATCAAATGTGTTCCCAGAAGTCCACCTGGTAGTGTCACAGAGCTCCTGCACTGAAACCCCCCTGAACAGAGCCCCTGACGTGGCCATACCTCTAGTGGAGTGCGTTCTCAAACCTATCAGTGGTTGAGTGCCTTTGGCCTGGTATGCCCTAGCAATAGCCTTCACAACCCAATGAGAAAGCCTTTGTCATGACTCAGCTTTTCCCCTATGGAATTTAGACCAAGAAACAAACAGCTGTTTGTGTTGTCGGAACTCTGCTGCAGGGGCGGTTTTAGGACTTGGGACTGCAGAGATGGATTACTTGTTTGCTTTTTTTGTATGTTAGAAGTGGTATAAATAGACTGTCAGACACAATTTCAATGCATTTTCTACACTCTGTCACTATAGACCTATGCATGTGACATTAAAATATCCTCACTGTGCTTAGTGAACAATAGGCCCATGCTTTTGTAGCTAAGTATGCTGTTGCATATACTTTCCACTAGATGGCAATCAAAGCTCAGGAATGGAGAAAATTACTAGTTGATGTATCATAACACCTTTAAAGTTATTCTTCACGTCCCAATTTCATTAACTCGTTAACTTTTTCCTCGTACTTCATTTCAGAATTCTGTACAAAATAAAAAGAAGTACGAGGGGCTGGTTTATCAGGCTAGAATTATTATAGCAGCCTAACCTAGCTAGCCGATGTAAACAGCCAAGCTGTGGATAGTAGCCTACCAAACGTCAAGACTGCCGTGCTAACCCAAAATAACGTTTTAATCACTGACCTGAAACGTGTGACAACTTACTGGCTGCTGCTGATGACAAGGTACCCATATATTTTTTTTAAAGAAATGTCTTATGTCCATGGTTGAAGGAAGACAGACGAGTTCTGACAGACGAGCGTAGACTGTACAAAGGAGACGTTAATGTTTAGAATTAGAACACATGCAAGCCCTTGTTTTAGTGGGATTCTATTTTTCTAGTTGTGTCACGTTAGAATAATAGCATTTTAAAAATGAGGGAAATGTGGGTTTTGTTGTAGGCTATTGGCCCATTAATCAGTTTTAATGTAATAGTGAGAATATAATATAATATGCCTGCTCTCAACCCGAATGATGCTTAATTTTTTATATTGCTTTTATTACTGTCATAGCAGTAACGACGAGGCTCCTGATTGGACGAGGCCTCGGGCAAATGCCCATGTTTGCCCAATACAAAAACCGCCTATGCTCTGCTGTCCTCTGTACATACTGGTGCAATGCCCTGACAGGGCACAAACAGTGTAATCTCTGATCTTCCTCTGACGTAAAAGGTGGGTGGTGGAACGCTGCCAGCTTGATGGTCCACCACCAAAGCTAACTCCCATCGAGGGACAAGTGGCCTGGAGACGGACGTAAACGGCACGTGCTCTTCATGAATCAACCGACCAAGGCATGTTGTCCTGACACGCAATAATGGCAGCATACATACACCTTTATTGTAGAAAAGGCTTTGCCCTCATCTAACAGTTCTTGTAGAAAGAATAGTAATTCCACCACCGAGCGCTGAAAAGAAATAATGCTCTTTCTAACACACCATTCCTCAAAAACTCGCCATTTATGGCTATATACTGTTTGGGTGGAAAAGGCCCTTGCACTCTGTATCGTCTCAATGACCGTCTTAGGCAGACCTGCAGTGTCTAGATTCCACCTCTCACAGGCCAAGCCCAGAGAGCCATTCTGTCTGGGTGGGGGTGGAGTATTTCCCCCCTCGCCTGGGATAATACTGTAGGTGTCTCCGGACTGGCAGCAGCTGCAGGGGTCCCGATAGAAGCTGCGCTATACAGGTACTACTCGGAAAATTAGACTATCCTGAAAAAGTGCATGCATTTCAGTTGTAACTCAACTTTAAAGATGAAATGTTTAAAGGCTCAGGACCTTTTTGCAAGTGTTTTGCATTACTAACCTGATTAGTGTATGACACTTTGAGCAAACAATACTGAAGATTTTCACAGTATTCTCATTTTCTGAGTTTTTGGGTTTGAGGTTTTAATAAGCTGTAAATCATAATCAGCAAAATTACAACAACAAAAAGCTTGAGATATCTCACTTTGCATGTAATGAATCTATAACATGTATTGGTTTCACCTTTTCTGTTGGATTGCCTGAATAAAACGACTTCTACATGATATTCAAATTTTCTGAGTAGTACCTGTATATGTTTCTGTTCTCTCAATCTGGCTAATGTGTGGGAGATTAGACTCAGTGGAGGGAAAGCGTAGAGAAGGACGTTTGGAAACGGGTGTGCTAATGCATCCACACCCAGCGGTGCATTTACGTCTGCTAGTGTTGTGGCTGATTAAACAACCCAGATATCTATGCCGCTAACCCCGCCAGTAAGGTAGGGAAAGAGCACCCAACACCCAACACCCAACATGCACCCAACACCTAACACCCAAATATGTTAGCCTGAAGATCTCGCCTTGATGCAGATACTTTGCCAGTATAAGATATCAATTGAATTAACAGTTGACGAAAACGTCTTGATGAAGGTCAACAGTGTCGGATAGTGACTGTAATTGCGTTCAGCGGTGGGTTCCTTAATGGGCCATCTGTGAACAGTTTAGCGAGAACAGCCTCATTGAATACCGCTGGAGCTTGAAGATCTTCACGAGAAGAAAGACTGAATACCTGCTCAGGGAGGTGGACGGATTATATAGGGCTAGGGGCGGAGCCCAGTCGACCTGACTGTCTATGACAGACGTATTGTCATTGAGGTTCCCGATAGATGGTCACACCCAAGCGAATCCGAGTGAAAGAAGTTAGAAAACTTTGAAAGAAGTTAGAAAACTAGATAAGCACTTAGAGAGGTGCTACACCCATGCCACCATGCACTTAGCATGGGGCCGAAACTTTGACCTTGGCTTCTGATCTTGACCTAGGACCGATTAAACAAAAAAAATGATAGCGCAGGTCCTGACCCTACCTACCAAGTTTGATCCGAATTGGAGCAGAACTGTCCAATTTATAACCACATTTAGAATGGGTGATCTTGAGTTTGACCTTTCAAGGTCACTTAAGATAAAATTGAACATATTTAGAAAGTCCATATATAACTTTATATAAGTGTTTAATGTAAACCACAATTGTATTGCTAAGCGTTTTCATGATATGAGCTGTCATCCCAAGTATTCCCATGCACTTAGCATAGGGGCAGAACTTTGACCTTGGCCTGTGACCATGACCTTATACCAATTTAAAAAAAATCGATAGCACAGGTCCTGACCCCAATCCCAACCTACCTACCAAGTTTGATCGAAATCGGATCAGAGCTGTTCCAGGTATTGTTGTGACAGTCAGACAGACGTCTGCAATTACAATACACCTGCATCGCTATGCATGCAGAAGTGTAAAGAACCCAGGACTTTCAAATATATGAAAGTATAGCATTTTAGATGGGATTTGTGAATATTGTATTGTAACATATTCAACTCATTATCCTATCAAAACCTGTCATCATCATCAACGGGGCATTGCGTCATTGCACCATTACGTTGTGCTTACCATTACCATATGTTCTTCTGCTCTGGCGTCACTGGACTGCAAGATATGTTGTCTTGTGTTTTCTTGCCAAACTGTGAAGCACTTTGAGCTGCATCTTGTATGAATTGTGTTATACAAGTAAAGATTATTATTACTAGTAGTATTATGTACTATTATTATTATTAGTAGTAGTATTTTATTAGTAGTAGTATTAGTGTTATTATTGTTGATTCTGATAATAATGTGTAGAGAAAGGGCAGTGCAGTGACCTGGTGTGCCTGAACACAAGCATAAACCAGGGCTTGGGGTGTGGTGGTAAAAAAGAGATGGGTAAACTATGAATTTGGTAATTACAGTGAGGTGGATAAACCCTGTGTCATCAGATGTTTTAACAAGTGCAATGAGAGATGGCAACCTGGTCGCCAATGTGGACGGACACACACACACACACACACACACACACACACACACACACACGGACAGGGTCATTGCAATACCTGATCAATCCCCTCTGGGGTGACCAAGTAACAATACCAATGCCATCATATACAGTAGATGATGTATTGTGGTACATAAACTCTAATATGAGGTGAATAAACCACTGATAGGTGGATAGACTCTATTAAGAGGTTGGTAAACTGTGATTACTTGCTTTACCCTCCACTGCAGCCCTGATTTAGGGCTATTGAAATTGTGATTAAATTGTACTTTTCATACTTGTACTGTTGATACCTTTATTATCAAGCAAGATTTCAAATGAGAAGTAGGGAAACCAGCAATGTCATAGTGACATAAATTGTGCTCAGTCAAACAGATGAATACATGCATCACTCTGTATTTTGGAACAGTTGCAAATTGGATATGAAAGGCAGGATATGATTGGAAAGTTATATCAAAGTGCAATAGGAAATAGACTTAAAACAGGACATTCTGAACAAGTGCATAGTGGAGGCACAGCAAATAAGCCTAAAAGCCTTTTGGCCTACAAAGCCTGATGTGTGCCGTAATGATCTACACAAAACTTTATTATGGTGTATGGTCCACACAAAGCCTTATTATGGTGTATGGTCCACACAAAACCTTATTATGGTGTGTGGTCTACACAAAGCCTTATTATGGTGTATGGTCTACACAAAGCCTTATTATGGTGTATGGTCTACACAAAACCTTATTATGGTGTATGGTCTACACAAAACCTTGTTATGGTGTATGGTCTAGTCAGGCCCTTAGATATAAGTAGTGTAGGCAGAATCAGGGAAGCAAAAGTGTCCATAGGATGTCTGTGGTGTAACTGGGAATGAGTCATTGCAAAGCTAGAAACAAATAATTACATTTAACAATAAATAATATTTCATACTAAATAATTACATTTGTTCCTAACTTCAAAATGTACTTTTTGTTATGTCATTCTCCTCTGTGAATCCTTTAACGTTAGCCGGAATGTGAAAACTGAAGCTGTGGTATCTCAGAAAAGCCACATAATAATCTCAGTGTGAAGGCTTAACCTTTTTGACCTTGTTTGATCCACACCTGACATAGTAGAGAAATAAGGGTCGAACAGCATCGTCTCTGAGGCCGTAGATCAGGGGGCTCAGGCACCGAGGCAGAATGAGAACAAACAGATAGTTCAAGTAGCGCAAGTCCATGAACAAACGGCTGCTGCTGGTCATAGCTAGTGCTCTCTCTATAATGCCATACAGAAACGAGTTCAGGCACAGGCCCAGCTGGATGAGGTGCAGCAGGAGCGTCCGGTGGGCTTTCTTTGCTGACTCTTTATTGCTAGTGGCCGAGCGAGCAGCCACCATCACGCTGATGTAGGTGAAGACGATGATCAGGGTCACGATCACAAAGTAGAAGCCGTTAAATCCCTGGAACGCGTCAGCCTGCCACACGGCCATGAAGATGCGCTCGCGTGTACAGAACATATGATTGCCGAGGGCCGTGCCATCTCTGGTGAGTGCGTACAAGATGTCAATCACTACGTTTACGCCCCCCAGGAACCATATGGTAAGGATGCCAACGGCCGTGGCTGTGGGTGTGGCCACGTTGCCATGGTGCAGCGGGAAGCAGATGGCGGCGTAGCGCTCGAGGGACATGAGGGCCAGGTTGAGCGGCGCGTTGAGGAAGGTGGAGCTGGAGACGAAGAGGAGGAGGTAGCAGGCGCCGCGGTGGACTTGCGAGTAGGACATGGAAAAGATGTAGAGCAGCGAGGTGAAGAGCAGCTGGATGGAGTCGTTGCACAGCATGTGGGAGAAGAGCACGTAGCGCGGCGTCTCCCGGAAGATGTGCTTGCGGCTCAGCGTGAAGAGCAGCAGGCAGTTGACCCAAATAAACAGCAGCGACATGATGATGGCCACCACCAGTTTAGTCAGCGGGCCCTCATTCAGCTGCACCTGGTACATCTGCTGGTGGACGAAGAGCACCTGCTCAGTGGACGAGTTTGTTTCGGCCATGACCATAAAATATTAAGACTAATACAAATACAAGTATCAGTATAATTAATACAACGCAAATATCAAGTTAAACATCAAGGCAAATAAGATAGTAAATCAATAAAAATAACAGATTAGGCAATACATGCGTAACCTCAGGTTAATCACAATAAGTCATCACAATGGAATGATTCCCAGTAAGCATAAGGATGTACATCATCAAGCTAACATTAAATAATATACAGTACAAATAAAGATAATTAAAGACAATGTGCTGGTGGTTGACAGACACTCCAGCCTGAGGAGATCCAAACTTTACATCAGCATACACAATAAATGAGCACTCTAAGCTGAGCTATCACATCGCACTCTAAACTATGGTAATTCAGGATCCCTTCAGCCCACTAAAAACACACTAACTTGTGTTGAGAGAGTTAACACCAGTCTGTGTCATGTCTAAGTCTGATTCCTAGGACTTCATGCATGTCTCAACTATGTGCCAGTGAGACAGAGACAGTGTGTGTTCAGAGATCAGAAATTCCTCCTGTAGTGTGGGGAACTTCCCTGCCCTGTCTGGTGATTTGTGACCCACTGCCTGGGTTTTATGGGATGGCTGTCACTATAGCAACCCCGAGAGGGAGGGCATGAGGTGGCTACTGATGGCACATGTTTGTCTGTCTTGTTTTTTTTCTCACATTGTATTCTCTGTTTTTTCCTGCTTCTGTGTTACAGTCTTTTCAGAGTTGTTTCCGTCTACGCACTATTTATTTCTTAACTGATTCGCAAGACACACACACACACACATACATACACACATACACACACACACATACACACACACACACACACGTTGCCAGCATTAAGGAAATTTGGTTGGCTAGCCACACTAATTTAAAGCATCTGAACAGCAATTTTAGTCTCTGGAAATGGCTTTGTTAAGCAGTAGTCTCTCTTTCCACGTGCCTTTAAATTCAGGGAATTTCACACAGGGTATGTCACTCCTGCAGTTGAACTGAGAATCATGGGAAACAGACAGTAGGCTATGGAGAAAAGTGAACCTACACACAATGCTTCATAGGTGTTCCACTGACTCAGTGTTCACAGTATGTGCTGTAAAGTGCCCTAAAGTGGAATGCATTACACTCACAGTGTGAACAACACCAAAACAGCTACATCTGTTGTATGCCTCTTCTATGCCTCTGCATAAGGATCACAAGTTGCACATGCTAATCAACACTGGGCCCTGCAATGTGAAAATATAGAACTGCATTTCTTTTAGGTCAGGTAATGCAGTCATAACACCACCAGTGGGCAGTAGTGAGTGGAGAGGCCATCCTGGTATGACTCTCCTGGGTTATCAGTTTTTATTCACTTCACCTGCAGTTTTTTAGTTTATCAGCATATACCTGTGTGGTGGTATTACTTTGAACTGTTCTCTGGTGTCATTCTGCTCATGCAATTTTGTCCCCCAATTTAGACTTTCAGATCTGTAACAAACTGTTTTTAAGCGCACAACTTTAATTCTTAATATGACCAGACAAATAAGATACTATTCCTGTAAGCTCAGCCCAAAATAATCTTTGACAGTACTGCTTTTAATTTTAAATAACTCATCACTTCCTGAATGTCTTTTATCTGCTTATAACAGTAAAGCTGCAAACGTGTTAAAAGGTTTATATACGATTTTTTACCCCTGAAGCTGTGCTGACTAGGATAGTGAAAAACAGTTTTTTATTTCAACATTTTATGTACTTGTACAGCATCAAAAAAATTAGAAGAAAAGAAGACAGAATGGCTCATTCCCAGTTGTAAAATTATAGATAATAACATTATCATACAGATGTATATCTTAAAATCAATATCTTTTTGTCCTTCATTTTTTACTGATAGTTTTAGTGAACCCACTTGTACATAAAAGTATTATGAGTGTCTGTTAAAAAGAATTATGTTTTGGATGTAGTCTTTTTTTCACAGTGTACAATTTCTTCCCCCTGAAGCTGTGCTGACTAGGATAGTGAAAAACAGTTTTTCATTTCAACATTTTATGCACTCTTAATAGCAGGTCTTTATCTACAGGGACAGCATATATCACTTTACTTATTAATCTTACAGATGTTTTTTCACTCTCGATTGGCGGAGGTCTTGAAATGATAACTGCAGAAACCAAAGACTTGCACTGATTGGCCAGCCTAGGGCCTGTTTGAAGGTCACCAAAGGCCTTAAGCTGATACACCTGGTCAACTGTTAATAAGGCACATAGAAACACCAGTGATGACTTTGTTGAACTAAGACCACTAAGCACATACAAACACCAATCACACATTTGCCATGCGCAAAAGCATGTCTGTAAGGTGCAGGCGGGGTGTCAAATAATGGTTGTAGCCTTTGATAGACATGCAGAGATAGAAAGTACAACTGACCAGGACTGTGTTTAAAATATAAAAGATATATTGTGATACAGTATATCCTGACGTATTCCAATATTGATTTGTGTAATACAGCATCAAAAAAATAAGAAGAAAAGAAGACAGAATGGCTCATTCCCAGTTGTAAAATTATAGATAATAACATTATCATACAGATGTATATCTTAAAATCAATATCTTTTTGTCCTTCATTTTTTACTGATAGTTTTAGTGAACCCACTTGTACATAAAAGTATTATGAGTGTCTGTTAAAAAGAATTATGTTTTGGATGTAGTCTTTTTTTCACAGTGTACAATTTCTTCCCCCTGAAGCTGTGCTGACTAGGATAGTGAAAAACAGTTTTTCATTTCAACATTTTATGCACTTGTGATAGCAGGTCTTTATCTACAGGGACAGCATATATCACTTTACTTATTAATCTTACAGATGTTTTTTCACTCTCGATTGGCGGAGGTCTTGAAATGATAACTGCAGAAACCAAAGACCTGCACTGATTGGCCAGCCTAGGGCCTGTTTGAAGGTCACCAAAGGCCTTAAGCTGATACACCTGGTCAACTGTTAATAAGGCACATAGAAACACCAGTGATGACTTTGTTGAACTAAGACCACTAAGCACATACAAACACCAATCACACATTTGCCATGCGCAAAAGCATGTCTGTAAGGTGCAGGCGGGGTGTCAAATAATGGTTGTAGCCTTTGATAGACATGCAGAGATAGAAAGTACAACTGACCAGGACTGTGTTTAAAATATAAAAGATATATTGTGATACAGTATATCCTGACGTATTCCAATATTGATTTGTGTAATACAGCATCAAAAAAATAAGAAGAAAAGAAGACAGAATGGCTCATTCCCAGTTGTAAAATTATAGATAATAACATTATCATACAGATGTATATCTTAAAATCAATATCTTTTTGTCCTTCATTTTTTACTGATAGTTTTAGTGAACCCACTTGTACATAAAAGTATTATGAGTGTCTGTTAAAAAGAATTATGTTTTGGATGTAGTCTTTTTTTCACAGTGTACAATTTCTTCCCCCTGAAGCTGTGCTGACTAGGATAGTGAAAAACAGTTTTTCATTTCAACATTTTATGCACTTGTGATAGCAGGTCTTTATCTACAGGGACAGCATATATCACTTTACTTATTAATCTTACAGATGTTTTTTCACTCTCGATTGGCGGAGGTCTTGAAATGATAACTGCAGAAACCAAAGACCTGCACTGATTGGCCAGCCTAGGGCCTGTTTGAAGGTCACCAAAGGCCTTAAGCTGATACACCTGGTCAACTGTTAATAAGGCACATAGAAACACCAGTGATGACTTTGTTGAACTAAGACCACTAAGCACATACAAACACCAATCACACATTTGCCATGCGCAAAAGCATGTCTGTAAGGTGCAGGCGGGGTGTCAAATAATGGTTGTAGCCTTTGATAGACATGCAGAGATAGAAAGTACAACTGACCAGGACTGTGTTTAAAATATAAAAGATATATTGTGATACAGTATATCCTGACGTATTCCAATATTGATTTGTGTCAATACAGCATCAAAAAAATAAGAGGATAAGAAGACAGAATAGCTCATTCCCAGTTGTAAAATTATAGCTAATAACAAATGTATTACATTATCATACAGATGTATATCTTAAAATCAATATCTTTTTGTCTTTCATTTTTACTGATAATTTTAGTGAACCCACTTGTACATAAAAGTATTATGAGTGTCTGTTTTGGATGTAGAAGAATTATGTTTTGGATGTAGTCTATTTTTCACAGTGTACATGTATTTCAATACATGTTGGCTATGGTCTTTATTCAGTTAATCCACATGTATTAGCATTTGTATTGTACTATGGGTTATGGGTTACTCTGTGTTATGTTGTTGGGGAGTCACTTTACACTTTATCATATTGTGAGATTGCCTACCCATGTCAGACTAACAAAGGGGTATGTATCCCACTGGATGGTCTCTACTTTAGCTAAACATTGCACAGATTCAGCCCTCACCCCTCACCAAGCCTTCATAAATCTAAACACTGCACCAAACCTCCAAACTGATAAAGCCTAGCAAAGAAGCAGTTGTCTCACGCTTTTTACAAACATCAAAGACTACAATATCTTTCCCAGCAACACTCACAACACATCAACACACACAACACACACACACACACACACACACACACACACACACACACACACACACACACACACACACACACAGACACACACCTCTGCAAGTTGTAGTAAGTCTGGAATACACTTGGAGCCTTTTGCCTTTTAATGCAGGAACATAAATGTAGTCAGTGCATATTTACACTAGGCTTGACTTTAGACAGGGCACATTTGAAATAGTAAATAAACACACAGCGGAGAGCCTCGTCTCTCAGGCCGTAGATCACAGGACTGAGACACCTGGGCAGCAGAATCACGAGCAGATAGATTGTGAATCGCACATTATAGAAAACCTCATAGCTCAGCATCACAGCCATGAAGCCGATAATATGGCCATACAGAAGCGTGTTCAGGCAGAGCAGCAGTTGGATGAAGTGTAGCAGAAGAGTCCTGTGTGCCTTCCCAGCTGACTTCTGGTCACTGGACACAGACCGGGCCACGAGCACAACGTTGATGTAGCTGTAGAGGATAACCAGTGTCACAGTGACATAGTACAGGCCATTAAGAGCCTGGTAGAACAATGCCTGCCACGTCTTGAACATGGTCTCATGACCACATTCAACCCGCTCAAAGAAAAAATCAGGGTCAAATATAGAGCTATAAACCCAGTCAGTCACAGGGTTGACCAGCCCAAAGAACCAAATGGCAGCGATTGCCACATATGTTCTCTTAGTGGTGGCAAGTTCTCTGTGGTGCAGAGGAAAGCAGATGGCAATGTAGCGCTCCAGTGACAAGACACCCAGGTTGAGCGGTGCATTGGTGGCAGTGGAGGTTGTGACGATCATTATGAGCGAGCACATGGCTTTGGTCGGCCTGTGGACATAGGAGAGGATGGCGATGAGAAAAATGAAGAGGATCATGATGGAGTCGTTGCAGAGCATGTGTGCGAAGAGGACGTAGCGTGGCGTGTCCCTGAACACAGGCTTGCTGAGCAGAGTGAAGAACATGATTGAGTTAATATAGATGAAAACAAAAGACACGATCATCATCACACTGAATTTGGACCGCGATCGAGCGATTGCCGAGTGGTGAAGTATCAGCTGTTGAAGGAGCTCCTCCTTTGTGCTGTTGAGTGTTAGAGCCATGACCTAGAAGGCAAATGAGAACAAGCACACACACACACACACACACACACACGCGCACACACAAACACACACACAGAGACACAGACCAAATGCTGCATGTCAGCACTGCCACCTTTAAGCTGAGTGGTCAGTCTACAAACACTCTTTACAGACACAAAAGGCTCACACCAGAGGACTCTTCTCTCAACACACATTGCAATAATACATCTGTGAGAAGGCATTTAGATACAATAAAACCAGAGAAAAACCACTAATCTGTATCTGTCACACTTACATGCCACTAATAATCTCTACTGAAAGTAGCGTATGGATGTTCCCTGTAAGAGTGGTTTGGCCACACCATTAGTAACAGCATTGAGTTGAGCTGTTTTATAGAGAGAAGTAGGGATGATTTCACCTTTATCCACTTCCTGTGGACACACACACACACACACACAGCGGCTCCATACCTCCCACCGCCTACCAGCATACATATTTGTTTATAAATCAAAGTAATGTAAAGTGTCATCTAGATATCCAGTACCTAATATTTACATTTTAAAATAAGAATTAAAATGCCAAATGATATTCAGAATGTACATTTTGTCAAAGCTAAAGTGTGTAGGATTTGTGTGGTATTCATTAGCAAAAATAAATATAAAATTCATAAAAATGTGTCTATTAGTGCTAAAATACTGCCAACAACAAACCAATGCATGTCCACATGCCTACAATGAGCCCCTTATGTGAAGCAGTCCTGTCCTTAGCCCTTAGGATGGTGCACCAGCCCCTTGATACAGTTGCTGAAAATGGACATGCGTTATATATAAATATTAGCTCTGTCTTTAGCATGTCTTTCGGCATTTTGGGTCAGACTACACTTTTTTTCTGTCTTTTATGATTGTCATTTATGTCATACTATGTGATCCTAAAACACCAAATTCTTGCAGCATCTTGGTTGCACAATGTGTTGAGATGGTATAGCATGGGCTCTTGTGTCTGCTGATGACAGGAGTCCCAATGTCAACAATTGACGCATCATACAATACTCTACAAGTTAGTATTTCTGGCATGGTGTCATAGATTGTCACATCCAAAAAAAACAGTCACATTATAAGACTTATTCCACATTTGGAGTCATCTCCAACATCTTCAAAATCTGATGCAATGCTGGAAATGTTTTAGCTACTACTAATTTGTGGCAAAATCAGGCTAATATTGTTTAACCTAACCCGGCCTTTACACAGATCTGCTTTTCGCATTTTACTTTGGAACTGTGTATGAACTGCCGAATTTTTATAAGGTTTATAAGGCCAACTTTACAACCTTATAAATGGATAGTGCACAACTACATGCTGTAGCGTTAATAGACTGTGATTAGGGTGAGTAAGTAGAGTCTCAAGCCTGTGAGCTGCCCTCTGCTACATACATGTACATACAGTATCACTCTGTGGTCTCTGCCTTAGGGGTTAGCATCTATCATGCACATATTTGTTATGATTTCCTCACCATGTAAATATACAACAGGCCTGTGTTTGCCTCCTTGCAGCCTGTTAGGGGTAATTAAGGCCCTAAAGGGTCTCACGTCACTCATATTTTCTTCTTATACATTTCTGTCATGAAACAGAATGTGACTTGCTCGTTTTTGAAGAACTATGATATCCTTGGTGTTTTTTTTTTGTCTCGTATTTAGTTTTGTTTTGACCCTTATGTTATACCAGTCTGTGCGACCCGTATGCATGTACTTTATATTTTCACCGGTATTTTATGCCAGTCTAAGTAGCCACAACTCACAGTAATAACTAAGACAGCTTATTTGCTGTTCTATTTCTACAGATGTATGCTGCCCCCACTTTTCGAATCTGTCATGGTTTTGCTCTTCCTGCGTGGGTTTTTCCACTCCTCTGTGTTGTCTCTCTCCGCTGCACCTCGTAATCACGTAATTGGGTTCCTCCCTAGCCACTCTGCCTTCCCACTTGCACTGATTACCTTCACATGTTTCTCCTTACCTTGTCACCGCTCTCATTGGCTCCCCGGTTAATCACACCCTCCTTTTAGTCTCTCTTCCCCCGTTCCTTCCTTGTCAGTCCGTTAGCGAACCATTGACTCGTCGTGGCAAGCGTTTTTGACTCTGGCTCTGCTCCCTGTAGCTTCCTGCGTTTTCTCCCCGCTCCTGCTGTCGTGTTTGTGTGTAATCCTGCTCCTGTGTCTGCTACCTGCTCGTTTGTCTCCTGTGTTCCCCACCTGCCTGTTGTCTCCCTCCTGCTTCCAGTTCCCCTCCGTGTCTGCTCCCCGCTCCTGTTTCCTGGTGACGAAGTCGGACCGACTCGACCCACGCTCCGCTCCTCTGCCCCGGCTACGACTCCTGCCTGCCCACGACTCTGCTCCGCTCCTCTGCCCCGGCTACGACTCCTGCCTGCCCACGACTCCGCCTCACTCCTCTGCCCCGGCTACGACTCCTCCCTGCCCACGACTCTGCTCCGCTCCTCTGCCCCGGCCACGACTCCTGCCTGCCCACGACTCTGCTTCGCTTCACTGCTCCGGCTACGACTCCTGCCAGCCCACGATTCTGCTCTGCTCCTCTGCCCCGACTACGACTACTGCCCGTCCACGACTCAGCTCGGCTCTCCTGTCCCGGATTACAACTCTTGACTGTGGATTACGAACTCTCTCCCTTCCTCTTACCCTTAAAAAAGCCTGTTTCGGTTACGTTACGCTCTTGGGTCTGGACCGTCTGTTTACCCGCCTGACAGTACGGACTGACCAGAATCATGGACCCAGCGAACGTAGCTACAGGTATGGATCAGGAGGCTCCTGGCTATCCCTCTGCTATGCAGCGCTTGGAGTTGGCTGAAGGGGAGATCAGGCGAATGTCCAACGGCGTCGCCGCTTTGCTCCAGGTCGGACAACAACAGTCCCAGCAGATCCAGCAACAACAGCAGCAGCTAACCGTGCTCACACAGCTCCTCACCCGCCTGACGCCTTCCCTAAATAAGCCCTCTGGTGAAGGGGGAATCGGTGCTGCGCCTACCGCGCCTGCCTCGCCTTCCGGGTTGGCGGCGGGGCTCTCTGAACCACGAGTGGGCTCTCCGGAACGTTTCAACGGGGACCCCGCTCAGGTCCGGGCGTTCCTCACGAACTGTCGCTTGGTTTTTAATTTGCAACCGAGGAACTTTGCCTCCAAGGCTGCCAGGGTGGCGTATACCATCAACCACCTCTCCGGCCGAGCTCGACTATGGGGAATGGCCGAGTTCGACCGCCAGTCTCCGGCATGCTCCTCCTTTAGCTCCTTCTCGGAGGAGTTGATTAAAGTCTTCCAGGTTGGCTCTTCCACTGCCGAGGCCTCTCGGGAGCTTATGGGTCTCAGGCAGGGGAGGAGAACCATAGCCGATTATTCGGTTGAATTCCGGACGCTAGCTAGCCGTAGCCATTGGAACACCGAGGCGCTGGTGGATGCTTATCTCCACAGTTTAGCCGATTACATACAGGACGAGTTAGTATCCCACGACCCGCCTACCAGCCTCGACGAGGCTATCGCCCTGACTGCCCCGATTGATCGCAGCATCCAGGCTCGTCGTCGAGAGCGGGGACGTACGAACCCACCACCAACCTGCTCGTCAAGGAATACTGGACCGACCTCCTCGGTCTCCTCTGTGAGGGGATTGACTTCGTCTGAGCCAATGGACATTGGTAGGACCTCTCTGTCTGCCACAGAATGCCAGCGGTGCCTAGCGGCGAATCTGTGTCTGTACTGCGGGGGTGAGGGACACCGGGTTTCCACCTGCCCGTTAAAAGACCGAGCTCACCGGACGTAGGAGGCGTCCGGCTGAGCTCGATCTCAACCCCGGCCTCCAGAGTCCCCAAACCCCAACTACCAGTCCATCTCCACTTTGCCGGATCTGCTCACGCTCTTCCAGCACTCATCGACTCTGGCGCGGAGGCCAACATCATTGACTCAGCGCTACCCCAGCAGAAGGGGCTCAAGCTCCATTCACTTCCCTCCCCGGTTCCAGCGCGGGCTCTGGATGGTCATCTACTCGGCACAGTCACTCGTGTAACGGAGCCGGTTATGATGAAGCTCTCCGGTAACCACCAAGAGAGTATCCGCTTCCACCTTCTGAGTTCTCCAGGACAGCCCCTCATCCTGGGTTACCCCTGGTTGCGCCAGCATAACCCCATCATCGACTGGCGGACAGGGACGGTCCTGGAGTGGGGGATCGACTGCCACCAGACCTGCCTACTCACCGCCGCTCCCCCGTCTGGCTCTCCCTCCACCGCTCCGCCTGCTGACTTGTCTGGGGTTCCTGCTTGTTACCACCACCTGAAAGCTTTGTTCAGCAAGGCTAAGGCTACCTCCCTGCCACCGCACCGTCCTTACGACTGTGCTATCGACCTCCTCCCGGGGTGGTCTCTACTCCCTCTCTGCTCCCGAGAGGCGGGCCATGGAGGACTACATCTCGGAGGGCTTAGCTGCTGGAATCATCCGCCCGTCGTCTTCCCCGGCTGGAGCAGGTTTCTTCTTCGTGGGGAAAAAGGATGGGTCACTTCGCCCCTGCATTGACTACCGGGGACTTAATGAAATTACGGTAAAGAACCGCTACCCTCTGCCACTGCTCGCCTCCGCATTTGAGCTCCTCCAGGGGGCCACGGTCTTTACTAAACTCGATCTCCGCAACGCCTATCACTTAGTACGGATCCGGGAGGGCGACGAGTGGAAGACGGCCTTCAACACCCCTACTGGCCATTACGAGTATCTAGTCATGCCGTTTGGTCTCACTAATGCTCCAGCTGTCTTCCAAGGTCTGATCAACGACGTGCTGCCGTGAAATGTTGAATTGTTTTGTTTTTGTTTATTTAGACGACATTTAGATTTTTTCTAAGACCCAGGCAGAACACACGCAGCACGTCCAACTTGTACTTCATCGTCTCCTGGAGAACTCCCTCTTCGTCAAAGCGGAGAAATGTGAATTCCACGCTAGGACCGTGGCCTTCCTGGGGTATGTCGTGGCAGAGGGGAGCATACAGATGGACCCAGCCAAGGTTTCGGCGGTGACCTCCTGGCCGGTTCCTGGAAGCCGCAAACAGCTCCAGCAGTTCCAGGTCACCAAAGGCCTTAAGCTGATACACCTGGTCAACTGTTAATAAGGCACATAGAAACTAAAGGTTATTCTATAACCCCGGTTCTCTGAGACATTGAGTGGAGAGATCCACCTATGGGAGGGACATCCGTACCCGACCCAAGCAGAAGCAACCAATTGCACCAAGTCTGGCTTGACAGACAGCAGCGCAAGTCCTAAGCCACGGACGCTCCGCCCAGCGGACCGTGGTATAAAGGACGGAGCCGCGCTGCTCCACATCAGTAGACAAATTCGCTTATCGCAAAGCAAACAGGGCAATGTCGGTGGATCTCTCCACTCAATGTCTCAGAGAACCGCGGTTATAGAATAACCTTTAGTTCTCTTTCAACATTTCGTGTTCGAGATCCACCTATGGGAGAGATATGGACAACTCCCCGATTGTCCAATGACCTACTGTGTCTGCCAGCCTCGGATGGTCCCTCCACTGAGGAGAATCCTCAGCGGAGCGGTGCCAGACTCACCCTACGTGAAAAACACACACATATTTTCCCAAGCGGGTAGCTGGAAAAGCGTGTGTAAGTGTTGAATTGTACACCACATAGTCAGCATCTGCCTTAGAGAATGTAACAATTCAGCGAAAAGAAGTGAACAGGGAATAATGAACGAGGCGCTCATGTGAGAGAGTCACACAAGAGCCTACGCTCAGTACTGAATGAGCTACCGGGGTCTTGGTGACATCCAGACGGTAGAACCTCACAAACGTATCCGGGCTGGCCCAACTGGCTGCGGAGCACACCTGTTGCACAGACACCCCCTGGAAGACCGACCATGAGGCCGCCATGCCGCGAGTCGAGTGGGCTCTCAATCCCGCGGTAGGCAGTTTCCCTTTCGCATCATACGCCATAGCTATGTCTTCGACAAGCCAGTGAGACAGGCGCTGCTTCGAGATCGGTTTCCCAGTATACGGGGCGGCCCAGGAGACAAAGAGCTGATCACTCTGTCTAAAACCCTTAGTCCTGTCCACATACGCCTTCAAAGCCCGTACAGGGCATAGCGTGTTCAGCCTTCGCTCTTCCACAGAGGAAAAAGGAGGCGGGTGGAAAGCTGTGAGCTCTACCACCTCGCAAGCAAATGTGGGAAAACATTTCGGTAGAAACGCCGGGTTAGGTTTAAGGAAAACCTTATTACCACAAGGCGAGAACTGAATGCATGACGTGTGCACGGAGAGTGCATGCAAGTCACTAACGCGTTTGGCAGTGGTCAAAGCAAGCAATAAGGCTGTCTTGAAGGACAGCTGTTTTAGGCCTATGCTCCCAATGGCTTCGAAGGGTTCGCCAGACAGCGCATCCAAAACCAAGGGGAGGTCCCAAGACGGGATGAGCCTTTTAGAAGTCGGCAACAAGCGGCGCACCCCTTTCATGTATCTGCGTACTAAGGGGTGTCGTCCCACCGTGTCATCGTTGAAACCAAAGTGACAGGCGGATATAGCCGCCAAATAGACCTTAATAGTAGAGAAAGACTTCCCTTTCTCCATAAGGTTTTGTAGAAAGCCAAGAATGTCGGCGACCGAGCACTAATAAGGCACCACCCGACGCATATCACACCACTTCTCAAAGACTCGCCACTTATAGTCATAAAGTGACCTAGTAGACGAAGCCCTAGCGCTCTGCATGGTGGCCACGACGTTAGGAGGTAATCCTAACGCGGAGAGATTGCGCCTCTCACGGGCCAAGCCCAGAACGCCACCCGGTCTGGGTGGTTGTGGTGAATTTCCCCGTTCGCCTGCGACAACAGGTCCGAACGCAGCGGGAGCATCATCGGCTGGGTGTAAAGGAGACGAAAAATCTCCGCCAACCATGTTGCTTTGTGCCATTTGGGGGCTATTAGGATCAAAGTCAGCCCCTGTTCCCTCACTCGGGCCAACGTAGGGAGAATCAGACACAGAGGGGGGAAGGCATAGAGGAGCACTTTGGGCCAGGGGTGGGCAAGTGCGTCGATGCCGAGAGGCGCGTTTCCGTCCAGTAGCGAGAAGTACATAGGACAGTGGGCGTTTTCGCGCGAGGCGAAGAGATCTACGGCTGCTCTGCCGAATCTCCGCCAAATCAGATCCACTACCTGAGGGTGGAGGCGCCACTCTCCGTAAAGTGGATTGCCCCTCGATAGAAGATCTGCCCCCGTGTTCAGTTTTTCCTGGGACATGTGTTGCGCGTAATGACAGAAAACGCTGATTGCTCCACAGCAGCAGGTCGCGTGCCAGGCAATGTAGCGTCGAGGAGCGCATTCCCCCCTGTCGGTTTATATACGCGACTGCCGTAGTGTTGTCGCAACGGACCAACACGTGACGGCCCCGCAGACGGGGGAGGAATCGTTGGAGAGCAATCCAAATGGTTAGGAGCTCCAAGTAATTTATGTGGAATGAGCGCATCTGCCCTGACCACACCCCGTTCACCGTCCTGCCGTCTTGGGTGGCTCCCCAGCTGGACATTGACGCGTCTGTCGTTACAACTTTCCTCTCGGATACTGCCCCTAGGGGAGCACCGTGGGAATAAAACTCCGCCATTCGCCAATGGTGAAGGCACGCTGTACATTCGGGCGTGACTGTCACCTCGCGGCGGAGGGAAGAAATCCATTTCATGAATTCCCTCATTCTCAGAAGCCAGTTATAAAATGATAGCTAATTTTGCCCCTTCCCATACAGAGCTACACTGCTTAGGCACCGTGGAACCCCTAACCACTTTTTAACGTATGAATTAACCACCCTTTCTAGCTTCTCTACTTTTGATAATGGTACTTCATACACTGACATGGGCCACATTACTCTAGGGAACAGTCCAAATTGCATGCACCACAATTTCAGCTTTCCTGGTAGCCTGCCCCTGACCTGTCAATTTTTTCCAATCCCTCCACCACGTCTTTTCTAAGCTGCTCTACCTGCTCTCGATCACTCAGTTCTGCATTATACCACCTCCCCAGGCTTTTCACTGGTCTCACCCTGATGGATGGGATTTCCTCACCTTCCACCGTGAACTTCTGCTCTACCACTTTTCCCTTGGTGACTGGAAGTAAATTGTGGTTGTAGTTAATTTTGTAAGTAAAACTTTGGAAGACGTGCAAACAGTTGGTAATGTGCTGTAAGTAGTAAATTTTGGAAGTAAACTGTGGTTGTAAGTGAATTGTGGAAGTACATTTTGGAAATTTGGGTAGCAGTTAGCTAAACTGTGGACACACGCTAAAGGATTGATCACCTTTAGTGGGGCCGCCTCAGGGCAGGGTGTACAGTGAGTAAAGGCCCGAAACACCCGTTGATCCTGAGGTACACTGCTGAGGATGTGTCCCACATAGTGTATGGATAATTGTAATGGCTGTAGTTAGGAAAGCCTGAAGTGTGGTACAATGGGTGCTCTCCCCACATGTGCAAGTGTCTTGTATATTTATTTATTTATTTATTTATTTATTTATTTATTTATTTATGTATTTATTTTAATTGTTAAGGGAATGTTGGAGGAAACTGCAAAGGCTTGCCAGTGGTCCTGGATGAGATGCATGTTGTTGGCATGGTGAAAGCCATGGGGGAAAGCGATAGGTAGGTGCTGCTGAGTGGATCATGTAAACGGCCCCAGCAGCCCCAGTCACTGTAACGGTAGCCAGCTGTTCAGGTTAGCCCTTGTTGAGCATCTGTCTGTATGGCTCCAGTTGGCCATCCCCTCAGCTGCTCTGTCCTGTACAGCTCACATGAGGTTGCGTGAATAGCTGTAGTCAGCGGCCAGTTGTGCGTGTTACACCTGGGACTAACAGCCTGAACTATTTACTTGGTTATAGATAGTGTAGGGGTAGGTGTAATAGCTATAGTTTCTCCCTAAGGTGCTCTTCCTACATGCACAAGTACTGTGTGTTCTTTGTAAAATCATACAGATGTATATCTTAAAATCAATATCTTTTTGTCTTTCATTTTTGATAATTTCATTTTCTGATAATTTTAGTGAACCCACTTGTACATAAAAGTATTATGAGTGTCTGTTAAAAAGAATTATGTTTTGGATGTAGTCTGTTTTTCACAGTGTACATGTATTTCAATACATGTTGGCTATGGTCTTTATTCAGTTAATCCACATGTATTAGCATTTGTATTGTACTATGGGCTCTGTGTTATGTTGTTGGGGAGTCACTTTACACTTTATCATATTGTGAGATTGCCTACCCATGTCAGACTAACAAAGGGGTATGTATCCCACTGGATGGTCTCTACTTTAGCTAAACATTGCACAGATTCAGCCCTCACCCCTCACCAAGCCTCCATAAATCTAAACACTGCACCAAACCTCCAAACTGATAAAGCCTAGCAAAGAAGCAGTTGTCTCACGCCTTTTACAAACATCAAAGACTACAATAGCTTTCCCAGCAACACTCACAACACATCAACACACACAAACACACACACACACACACACACACACACACACACACACACACACACACACACACACACACACACACACACACAAACACACACACACAGACACACACCTCTGCAAGTTGTAGTAAGTCTGGAATACATGGCAGCCTTTTGCCTTTTAATGCAAGAACATAAATGTAGTCAGTGCATATTTACACTAGGCTTGACTTTAGACAGGGCACATTTGAAATAGTACATAAACACACAGCGGAGAGCCTCGTCTCTCAGGCCGTAGATCACAGGACTGAGACACCTGGGCAGCAGAATCACGAGCAGATAGATTGTGTATCGCACATCATAGTAAACCTCATAGCTCAGCATCACAGCCATGAAGCCGATAATATGGCCATACAGAAGCGTGTTCAGGCAGAGCAGCAGTTGGATGAAGTGTAGCAGAAGAGTCCTGTGTGCCTTCCCAGCTGACTTCTGGTCACTGGACACAGACCGGGCCACGAGCACGACCTTGATGTAGCTGTAGAGGATAACCAGTGTCACAGTCACATAGTACAGGCCATTAAGAGCCTGGTAGAACAGCGTCTGCCACCGTGCGGTCCTGAACATGGTCTCATGACCACATTCAACCTGTTCAAAGAAAAAATCAGGGTCAAATATAGAGCTATAAACCGAGTCAGTCACAGGGTTGACCAGCCCAAAGAACCAAATGGCAGCGATTGCCACATATGTTCTCTTAGTGGTGGCAAGTTCTCTGTGGTGCAGAGGAAAGCAGATGGCAATGTAGCGCTCCAGTGACATGACACCCAGGTTGAGCGGTGCGTTGGTGGCAGTGGAGGTTGTGACGATCATTATGAGCGAGCACATGGCTTTGGTCGGCCTGTGGACATAGGAGATGATGCCGATGAGGAAAGTGAAGAGGATCATGATGGAGTCGTTGCAGAGCATGTGTGCGAAGAGGACGTAGCGTGGCGTGTCCCTGAACACAGGCTTGCTGAGCAGAATGAAGAACATGATTGAGTTAATATATATGAAAACAAAAGACACGATCATCATCACACTGAATTTGGACCGCGATCGAGCGATTGCCGAGCGGTGAAGTATCAGCTGTTGAAGGAGCTCCTCCTTTGTGCTGTTGAATGTTAGAGCCATGACCTAGAAGGCAAATGAGAACAAGCACACACACACACACACAAACACATACACACACACACACACACAAACACACACACAGAGACACAGACCAAATGCTGCATGTCAGCACTGACACCTTTAAGCTGAGTGGTAGTCAGTCTACAAACACTCTTTACAGACACAAAAGGCTCACACCAGAGGACTCTTCTCTCAACACACATTGCAATAATACATCTGTGAGAAGGCATTTAGATACAATAAAACCAGAGAAAAACCACTAATCTGTATCTGTCACACTTACATGCCACTAATAATCTCTACTGAAAGTAGCGTATGGATGTTCCCTGTAAGAGTGGTTTGGCCACACCATTAGTAACAGCATTGAGTTGAGCTGTTTTATGGAGAGAAGTAGGGATGATTTCACCTTTATCCACTCCCTGTGGACACACACACACACACACACAGCGGCTCCATACCTCCCACCGCCTACCAGCATACATATTTGTTTATAGATCAAAGTAATGTGAAGTGTCATCTAGATATCCAGTACCAAATATTTACATTTTAAAATAAGAATTAAAATGCCAAATGATATTCAGAATGTACATTTTGTCAAAGCTAAAGTGTGTAGGATTTGTGTGGTATTCATTAGCAAAAATAAATATAAAATTCATAAAAATGTGTCTATTAGTGCTAAAATACTGCCAACAACAAACCAATGCATGTCCACATGCCTACAATGAGCCCCTTATGTGAAGCAGTCCTGTCCTTAGCCCTTAGGATGGTGCACCAGCCCCTTGATACAGTTGCTGAAAATGGACATGCGTTATATATAAATATTAGCTCTGTCTTTAGCATGTCTTTCGGCATTTTGGGTCAGACTACACTTTTTTTCTGTCTTTTATGATTGTCATTTATGTCATACTATGTGATCCTAAAACACCAAATTCTTGCAGCATCTTGGTTGCACAATGTGTTGAGATGGTATAGCATGGGCTCTTGTGTCTGCTGATGACAGTCCCAATGTCAACAATTGACGCGTCATACAATACTCTACAAGTTAGTATTTCTGGCATGGTGTCATAGATTGTCACATCCAAAAAAAGCAGGCCATTAAGTAAGTCACATTATAAGACTTATTCCACATTTGGAGTCATCTCCAATATCTTCAAAATCTGATGCAATGCTGGAAATGTTTTAGCTACTACTAATTTGTGGCAAAATCAGGCTAATATTGTTTAACCTAACCCTGCCTTTACACAGATCTGCTTTTCACATTTTACTTTGGAACTGTGTATGAACTGCCGAATTTAAATAAGGTTTATAAGGCCAACTTTACAACCTTATAAATGGATGGTGCAAATCTACATGCTGTAGCGTTAATAGACGGTGATTAGGGTGAGTAAGTAGAGTCTCAATCCTGTGAGCTGCCCTCTGCTACATACATGTACATACAGTATCACTCTGTGGTCTCGGCCTTAGGGGTTAGCATCTGTCATGCACATATTTGTTATGATTTCCTCACCATGTAAATATACAACAGGCCTGTGTTTGCCTCCTTGCAGCCTGTTAGGGGAAATTAAGGCCCTAAAGGGTCTCACGTCACTCATATTTTCTTCTTATACATTTCTGTCATGAAACAAGTCGAGTCAAGTCAATTTTATTTATATAGCACATTTCATATGGCTGACATAGACTCAATGTGCTGTAAAAGAAGAGGAGAAGAATAAAATAAGATTAAAAACAGCACTAGAAAATGTATAAAAATATAAAAATATGGAGTAAGATAATTAAAATTAAAAATAAGACACTTTGCCATGATAAAAAGCCCAAGGTAATAAAACAATGTCAATAAAATGTCATAAAACAATGTAAACACAGAAAAACAATGTCAACTCAACAGGGTAAAACAATGTGAACTCAACCAAAAACTTGAGTGAATAAATACGTTTTAAGAGCCTTTTTAAAAGAGGGAGTTGTTTGAGCTGACCTTAATTCCAAGGGAAGGGAATTCCATAGGGTTGGGGCACAGTAACTAAAAGCACCATGAGCCATGTTAGTGTTGATTCTGGGGACAGATAAAAAACTTTTACTGGATGACCTGAGAGAACGAGTTGGATGATATTGAGGGATAATATCAGAGATATAAGTTGGGGCTAGGCCATTTACTGCTTTAAAAGTGATCAGAAGTATTTTGAATTGGATTCTTTGTTTTACCGGAAGCCAGTGAAGTGATTTCAGAATCGGAGTGATATGGTCAAATTTAGATGTTCTTGTGAGTATTCTGGCAGCTGCATTTTGAATCAGTTGGAGTTTGTTAAGCGCATGTTTGGTAAGCCCAGCATACAGGGAGTTACAATAGTCCAGGCGACTGGAGATAAAAGCACGTATTAGTTTTTCAGAATCCTGAGGAGACAGGAGGCCACGTACCTTAGAAATATTTCTGAGGTGATAAAAGGCTGTCTTAGTAATAACAGATATATGTTTTTCAAAATTAAGATCAGCATCAAGAGTCACACCCAGATTTCTGACATCATCACAAGGTTTTACCAGAAGGGGGGTTAAAAAGGTACAAAGATGTTCTCTGCGAGCCTTAGGGCCTACAACTAAAATCTCAGTCTTGTTGTCGTTTAACAACAGAAAATTCTGAGCCATCCAGTTTTTAATGTCAGAGATACAGCTAATTAGGTCATTTACTGGACTGGGGTCGTCAGGGGAAAATGAAATGTAAAGTTAGGTATCATCTGCATATGAATGATATGAAATGTTATGGCGCCGGATGATAGACCCAAGAGGTAACATGTATAAATTAAAAAGCAGAGGGCCAAGGATTGAGCCTTGGGGTACCCCATAAGAGATGTCCATAGTGTCAGAACAGAAATTGTTTATAGTGACAGAAAAGGATCTCCCATTTAAGTAAGAGGAAATCCAGGCAAGAGCTGTACCGCAAATGCCAAGTAGATCTTGCAGGCGTTGGATTAAAGTGGTGTGATCAACAGTATCAAATGCAGCACTTAAGTCAAGAAGAACAAGAACAGATACTTTATGGTTATCAGTGGCAATTTTGAGATTTATAACTCTGACCAAAGCAGTCTCTGTACTATGATTCACACGGAATCCAGACTGATAGGCATCGAAGAGGGTGTTATGGGACAGATAAGAGCAAAGCTGCTTGTAAGCAACATTCTCATGAATTTTACCTAAAAAAGGTAGGTTAGAGATGGGCCTATAACTCTCACACGCCAAGGGATCAAGGGTATGTTTTTTTAGTAGAGGAATAACCAACGCATGTGTAAGACAAGATGGGAAAGTACCAGATAGGAGAGACGTAATAACAATATTGAGAATGTCACTAGCAAGACAGCTGAAAACCTGTTTGAGCAGCTTGGTAGGTAGCGGGTCAAGTGAGCAGGTAGCAGAACCTAGCTGTTGAACTATCTGTCCTAACTCACCTTCATGGATAGGAGTAAAACTGGGGAGACAGGCTGAACTGACAAGTAGAGATCGGCTTGGAGAAAGGTAACTGGCATCAGTATTAGAGGGTATCTTGATATTGCTCCTAATAGTTACAATTTTTTCACTGAAAAAGGTTGCAAACTCATTACACTTCTCTACAGAATTAAGTTCTGTGGGAATCGTAAGTGGAGGGTTGATAAGTTTATCAATTGTATTAAACAGTATTTTAGTTATTTGAATTTTCTGCAATAATCTGAGAGAAATACTGCCTTCAAGCTTTTTTAAGTTCACCGTTATACAAAAGAATATGATTCTTCTAATTTACAAAATCAGCCTGCAGTTTAGATTTACGCCATTTTCGTTCATAAAAGCGGCAAGTTCTTTTAAAGGTGCTGATATTCTGTGAGATTCTCCAGGGTGACCTACGTTTAACTGAGATAGTCTTAATTTGCAATGGCGCAATGCTGTCCATAGAATGTGTGACAGAAGAGTTGAAAGAATTGACTAAGGTGTCACAACAGGGGGATACAACAGAGTCACATACAGAACCCATAAGAGAGATAGGAGTTGGCATAACAGATACCTGGCTGAGGTCGCATGACCGAGCAGCATTAAAAGTCAATACATTTCTCTGAGGTATCTTCCCTAATCCTGCGCCTTAAGAGTGTTTTCACACCGGATACATGTCTAGTCGTCGGCCAGGAAACACTGAAAAGTATACAGAGGTGGTCAGAGAAACCAACATCTAAGGTGCCATTTATTGAGATTTCTAGGCCTTTTGAAATAACCTGGGCTGAGTTTCCCGAAAGCCCTACGAGCGATGTTAAGTAGTACTTAAGCCTAAGTAGTACTCAACTTCACACTTAGGACCATCGTAGAGTTTACGGACCGTTTCCCGAAACCTTCCTTGGCCAAGAACCATCGTGGAATCACACGTAACTCTACGTGTGGTCCAGAGCACCCGTAGAGCTCTAAGATTGATCTTAACTGGCGTGGCACAGTGGAGACACCCAGAGGATGTGAAGTGAAAATAGGCTACGCGTGCCTGAAGATGTTGTCATAAGACATTATTCTTGTAACTATCATGCAACTACCATATAACTACCATGACATCATGTAGCTGACACAGCAGACCGACGAAAATAAAGAAGTAGCCCAAATTGCGCAAGGGCCTGGAATCAAATCAATATGATTGCAGCCACATACGTCAACTATATTTGATAGTAAGATTGGGCATAATGAAACGGTGATCCTACATGTGATTTGTATGTGCATTACATGAACGGGAGCGTTTCGAGGCAACTAAGAGAAATATAGCCCAGAAGCGATATAAAGTCCGTCAAAACAAAAAGCTTGGAACATGACAGTTCCATGGGCATAACAAAAAGGGAGTGGCGAAGACATTGTTGACGGGCAGTATTTAAAAACAGCAGGGATAGTGTGGCCTTGAACCTGATGAAAATCAAAATGACAGTAGGCCTATACTGTACGGCTTAATTCGCCTTATCACACTGCTGCAATCTTAAACTATATCAAAGACATCCTCATTTTCTGTAGGCATACTGTTTTTACGTCTCCCGTCTTGTCCCCCGATGCCTTCAAATAGCCTATATCCAGCGCCTTTAGCACAGCCGCACAAGGACAGTCACAGTAAGTGGGCTTATTTTGGACGTGTGCAGAAAACATGTAACAAAACATCTGAATACAGTGTCCTACATAGACTATTTAAATCAAATATATTTTTGTTTGTGTACTCAGACTGGTCAGAGATGTTTTTTGCTTACATTTGAATGAGATATATTATAGATGAGAGATAAGCAAACGTTACAAGTGTTGTTTGTCTTTTAAAAATGTATTTTCTTGCATTGAAGCCAACTTTACCGTATGCCCAATGAAGTTCAAAAGAAAGCTCCAACGTCACTTAATAGCGCCAACTTTCAGCTCTAAGAACCATCTTAAGAGCAGGGCACGCGCATTCACGTACGATCATGTTCGAGAAACGGTCCGTGAACACTGTAGAAACGTTCGTGGGATCAATCGTTTACGTTGCTCTAAAGGCTAAGATCCATCGTTATCGGGAAACGCAGCCCAGATCTAAGGTGTGGCCGTGGCTGTGAGTAGGAACAGAAATATGTTGTATGAACTCGAAGGATGTCAACAGATCTGTGAACTGAATCGCAAAAGAGTCAGCCGTGTTATCAACATGAATAATCAAGTCACCTGAGATAAGAATACAATCATACTTTGTCACGATATTAGATAAAAAATCCCCAAACTCAGAAATAAAGCCTGCTCTATACTGTGGTGGACGATAGACTGTAACTATAAGAAAAATATTAGATTGCCTCAGAGCTAAATATTCAAAAGCAGAGTAAGTACCAAAAAAAACAGTCTTACAGGGTAGCACATGAGAAAAAAGGGCTGCTACACCTCCCCCTTTCTGATGAGAACGAGAGCAGTGCGCAAAAGAAAAGTTAGATGGTGATGCCTCAAGAAGTTCATAGTTGCCTGAGGTATCAAGCCATGTTTCAGTGAGAAAAATACAGTTTAACTTATGGGAAGTGATAATGTCATTTACCAGAAATGTTTTATTACGGAGCGATCTGACATTTAGAAGGGCCATCTGCAGGTGATGAGGGGAACTACACTTCACCAGTGCAGATTGATTCCCAAGCGCTAAAACAGGAGAGGGAGAGCAGCAAGGAACAGCAGGACCCATACTAGAGCTAGGTGTATTTGTGAACTGAATTGGGTCACGCTGTGATGCATGTCAAAGTGTACTGAAAGCAATAAACTGAATAAAGTTGGTGGTTAACTGTCGGAGACCCAGTTTGTTTGGGTGCACACCATCAGATCGATAAAGTCTAGAATTTGTCCAGAATATGTCAAAATTAGCAATAAAATCGTGACCAGCTGCACTGCAGAAATTCTTTAGCCAGGTATGGAGACTGTACAATCTGCTGAAACGTTCAGAGTGACTGGAGTTGAATGGGATCGGGCCAGACATGCATTTTTCACGTTTTCCGTGGCTTTCTATGGTGAGACATAAAGTTTCCAGCTCGTCCTGAAGCTTGATAGAGCTTCTGGCCATGACGTCATTTGTTCCCACGTGGACAATGACAATGTTGACGGAAGGATGTCGGTAGTAGGGAATGAGTTGAGAAAGGAGTTGAGTTGAGGAAAGTAGTGAGGGAATGAGTTGAGAAATGTCAATAACCCTTCCCCCCGAGATACAGTAAGTGATAGCACTAGGTATAATTAGGTCTCTGACAATCAAATCACCAACAATGAGGATTTCAGGATTGCACAAAACATCACGGTAAAAATGGATAGTAGTAAAAGGAGGAAGTTGTAAAACGTCTGTATCGGCAGAGTTGGCAAGGTTACTGCTTGCTGAGGGTAACGGAGCAACAGACAGACTGTCAGACAAACCAGGGGAGCAGGCAAAGCAGGAGAGCAGGCGGTTTGGACGAGGGGCACGACTCTCGACCCAGGTCCTCCAGAAGTTCAAAACCACTCCGCCGTAGGGCAGGCGACGTGGGGAGATCCACTAGAGGAGCAAAAGAGTTTTGGAGTTCTAACTCCGAGGCAATCCCGGCCTGACAAGCCGGGACCAGAGGAGAAGAGCGGCGAGTCCTGCCACCAGCCACCGTAGACCAGGTAGAGCGACCTGGGATGGGGGACAGAGTAGTATCCAGTGTGGAAGGACTAGGTAGCCGTGGATCATCCAAACAGGTAAGACGTGCACCAAGATCTGCTTGTTTTTGTAGAAGGACTGAAATAAGTTGCTCAATCGAAGCGAGTTCACTTTTAATCTCAGTCAGGACAAAGCTGGTAGACAGCGGTCTAGTGTTACGCAGAAACTCAGCGGCCGCCATTACGCCAAAACAGAATGTGACTTGCTTGTTTTTGAAGAACTATGATATCCTTGGTGGGTTTTTTTTTGTCTCGTATTTAGTTTTGTTTCAACCCTTATGTTATACCAGTCTGTGCGACCCGTATGCATGTACTTTATATCTTCACCGGTATTTTATGCCAGTCTAAGTAGCCACAACTCACAGTAATAACTAAGACAGCTTATTTGCTGTTCTATTTCTACAGATGTATGCTGCCCCCACTTTTCGAATCTGTCTTGCTCACGATTCTGCTCTGCTCCTTTGCCCCGGCTACGATTACTGCCCGTCCACAACTCAGCTCGGCTCTCCTGTCCCGGATTACGACTCTTGACTGTGGATTACGAACTCTCTCCCTTCCCCTTACCCTTAATAAAAGCCTGTTATAAAAGCCGGCTATACCATCGTCCTCACTGTTGTGGATCGATTTAGCAAGATGGCTCACTTTATTCCGCTCCCCAAGCTCCCTTCGGCCAAAGAGACTGCGCAGGCAGTCCAGTTACATATTTTTCGCATCCACGGCCTCCCGAGGGATATCGTCTCCGACCGTGGTCCCCAGTTCTCTTCTGTGTTTTGGCAGGAGTTCTGCCGTCTGCTGGGAGCCACGGTCAGAACTGGAGAAGGCACTCCGCTGTATGGCCTCGGACAACCCCCTCTCCTGGTCCCGACAGTTGGTGTGGGTGGAATACACCCATAATTCCCTCGTCTGCTCGGCGACGGGTATGTCCCCGTTTCAGTGCGACTACGGATATCAATCTCCACTGTTTCCCAGCCAGGAGGGGGAGGTTGCCTGTCCCTCTGCCCGCACTAACGCACGGCGCTGTCGTCGCGCCTGGGCACGGGCGAGGGCCACCCTTCTTTGGTCCGTCTCCGCCTACTCTGCCAGTGCCAACCGTCGCAGGACTCCCGCACCCGTCTACCGCGTTGGCCAGCAGGTGTGGCTATCCACCAAGGACCTTCCTCTCCGCGTGGAGTCGCGCAAGTTGGCTCCCCGTTTCCTGGGTCCTGTGTTCTCGTCGGGCCGCTGCTCCTGCACCTGTTCCTGCCCCGCCTGTCCCCGGGTCCCAGCCATCCTCCGGAGACAAAGCTGTGGCGTCGGATCGGTCGGAGGAGTTCTGATCCCCCCGCCTGCTCCTCTCCTCCCGCCCGGTGGGTGTCCTTTTCGTTTTCCTTTTTTTTTTCTCTCTCGCTCTCTCTCTCTAGCTCTCTCTCTCTCTCTCTCGTTCTTGGGGACTTCTGGGGCCGTCCCTTGGGGGGGGGGTTCTGTCACGGTTTTGCTCTTCCTGCTTGGGTTTTTCCACTCCTCTGTGTTGTCTCTCCGCTGCACCTCGTAATCACGTAATTGGGTTCCTCCCTAGCCACTCTGCCTTCCCGCTTGCACTGATTACCTTCACATGTTTCTCCTTACCTTGTCACAGCTCTCATTGGTTCCCCGGTTAATCACACCCTCCTTTTAGTCTCTCTTCCCCCGTTCCTTCCTTGTCAGTCCGTCAACGAACCATTGACTCGTCGTGGCAAGCGTTTTTGACTCTGGCTCTGCTCCCTGTAGCTTCCTGCGTTTTCTCCCCGCTCCTGCTGTCGTGTTCGTGTGTAATCCTGCTCCTGTGTCTGCCCCGGCTACGACTCCTGCCTGCCCATGACTCTGCTCCGCTCCTCTGCCCCGGCTACGACTCCTGCCTGCCCACGACTCCGCCTCGCTCCTCTGCCCCGGCTACGACTCCTGCCTGCCCACGACTCTGCTCCGCTCCTCTGCCCCGGCCACGACTCCTGCCTGCCCACGACTCTGCTTCGCTTCACTGCTCCGGCTACAACTCCTGCCAGCCCACGATTCTGCTCTGCTCCTCTGCCCCGGCTACGACTACTGCCCGTCCACGACTCAGCTCGGCTCTCCTGTCCCGGATTACGACTCTTGACTGTGGATTACGAACTCTCTCCCTTCCCCTTACCCTTAATAAAAGCCTGTTTCGGTTACGTTACGCTCTTGGGTCTGGTCCGTCTGTTTACCCGCCTGACAGAATCACTGGGGGGAATGACTCTGCCATTGTCTCCGATATATGGAGTTAAACATGCACAGTGTGGAAGAACTCCCATTGTTTTCTTGTTATTAGTTCCTGTGCCATGCATTACAGACTAGAGACTTCAGTTTTTTTTTTTTTTTTAGTTTAAACCTGGTCTAATGATAGTTTAATGAGAGATGATTTAGGTTCTAACCTCCAAAAGCTGGTATCATCACAGTGCACATTATTGTACCCAGTTATGCTGCTGTCCTCTAGTGGTAAAGAGCCAAGTATAGTTTCTTTATCACATTCTTTATCATATCAATTGCTTTCATATTACTTCAACCATAATGGAGTTGTGTAGTAACTGCATGGGCATAAATATGTGTGTTTAGTTCTTGTAGGTTAGTGGTAGTAAACTGCAAAGTATTTTTATTGTTTGTTACTCTGCTGTACTTTGTGTTATGTTGATTTGAACTGCAACATAGGGAAACATTCAAGTTAGAAAAAATAAATAAGCCACAAAAAGAAACAAGCATGTTTCTACACACAACAGTTTATTACAGTCAGGCAACTAAACAAGAAACACATAGCGCAAGTGCTACAAAAACCATTTAAACAAGCAGCACAGTGTTAAAAAACATATGAACACAATAAATGAAACAAAACAAACATGGCAGCTGATTATTGTGACATATAACTTATATCATGTAGGCTACCACTGTTAACACGTTTTCCCCAAAGTTTCATTATCAGTGGGCTGATTATACATTAATCATCAGAATGAGAGCGTGTGTGTAATACAAGCCCTGGCATTAAGTCATGCTTGTTAGTCAGTGTACATTGACCTTTGGCTTGACCTTGCGCGTGCCACACAGCAGATAAAACAAGAACAAGGGCCGCACAGCATCGTCTCTCAGGCCGTAGATCAGCGGGCTCAGGCACCGGGGCAGAATGAGGACAAACAGGAAGTTGACGTAGCGCAGATCCATGAACAGACGGCTGCTGCTGGTCATGGCCAGCAGCCTCTCTATGCTGCCGAACACCAGCGTGTTCAGACACAGGCCCAGCTGGGCGAGGTGCAGCAGGAGCGTGCGGTGGGCTTTCTTCGCCGACTCTTTATTGCTGGTGGCCGAGCGAGCAGCCACCATCACGCTGATGTAGGTGAAGACGATAATCAGGGTCACGGCTACGAAGTAAAATGCATTCAGCCCCTCGAACAGCTCCCGTTGCCATGGCGCTATGAATATTCTCTCGCGTGTGCAGAACATGCGCTCGCTGAAAAAGGAGGGGTCGGTGGCCGAGGTGTAGAGGACGTCTATGATGGGGTTCACTGCCCCGAAGAACCAGATGGTGGAGATGGCCACGCCCGTCCCACTCTTGGTGGCGATGTCGGCGTGGCGCAGGGGGAAACAGATGGCCACGTAGCGCTCCAGCGACATCACCGCTAGGTTGATGGGAGCATTGCGCGAGGTGGAGGCCGTGACCAGGATTAGGATGGAGCACACGGCCTTGGCCACCTGCACGTAGCACAGGGAGATGATATACATCATGGAGGAGAAGAGCAGCTGGATGGAGTCGTTGCAGAGCATGTGTGCGAAGAGGATGTAGCGAGGCGTGTCCCTGAACACGGGCTTGCTGAGCAGGGTGACGAACATGATGGTGTTGATGAGGATGAAGAGGGCGGACATGAGGATGGCCACCAGGAGCTTGGTCAGGGGACCCTGAGCCGTCAGCTGCACCTGGAACATCTGCTGGTGAGCAATCAGAACCCCCTGGGCAGTGCCATTCAGAGCCATGACATTCCACAGAGAGAAACAGAAGAGAAAGGGGCAGCTTCTCGCTCGTCTCTCTCACTCTTTCTCCTACACACACACACACACACACACACACACACACACACACACACCCTTAATGAACTACAAGAGATGCCTAGTAAGAGCAGAAAAAATGAGCTTATGAGCTTTAAAAAGTTCAGAAGATTCCTAGTATATAATAGGTGTGGGAACAGAGCCTCACTCTGCCTCACACACACTCTCCCTCACACACACACACACACACACACACATAATGAATTAAAAAAAGATTCCTGGTATTCAGACGTTTAAATGCTGAGCATAAGGGTACTGATGCAGCAGCAGAGAGGTACAATAAAAAATCAGTCACTCCATACACCATTCCACATATTAACACACTAACAGACAGTCAGCACATACAGTAACAATCATTAACAAGACTTTTACAACAAGCAAACCGGTTAGACATAGATTTTTTCAAAGCTTAATCCAACACTGCATTAGTGTACACAAATTAAAGGTGATGGTGGTTTTCAATGTAAAACAGAACAAGGGTGAATGAGATGAGTCAAATGAATGAGATGAGTGGTGTGAGAGAGCCTGGTGAGTTGTGGGAGTGTGGTTTGTGCTCTGCAGCTGTTATGCTACTGCAGTGTTGGGGCCAGTGCAGTACTCCTTTATCAAAAGGTCGGGATGAGAGGTGACTGACGTCACAACCCCTTGTTTTTCGCACGTGTTCAGCCATTGTGGATGAACATGATCTTACACAATGATAGGTGTGCTCCTAATGATCTGGCACACTTACAGATGTGATTACATTATTGTAAATAGTAAAGAGTGTGTTGTGATTTTGTACATACTGTCTTTTTTACAAACAGGTATGCTAATTGCCAATGGACACATCAGGATTAAAAATGGTGCCTCCCAGTCTGGGCCTGTGTCAGGACTAAGTCTATGTCATTCACTTGACTTCAGCATAGGCTAAACCATACAGACCATCACCACAGGCCATCAGGCTAATCTAGTTCTTCTAATGAAGAACATTCCATGAACATTCCATGAACATGTTACTGACATCCAAAAAACAATCTTACACACACTGATGTCCATGCTGCTTTCATACTTGCACTTAACCGATTGCACCTTCAGTTATTGCACCTTACATATTGCACATTTCACTTTTTTTCACCTACACCAGCTACTAAGAAGAGCTACCTTGAACTTTCCTTCTTGTGGAAAGTGTATATGTTTACCTGTATGTCTTATGTCTATTCATTGTGGATGTCTGTGTACACTTCATGTCCATGAGTGTAGCTGTGTGTTTGTCCCTGTGTGTGTGTGTGTGTGTGTGTGTGTGTGTGTGTGTGTGTGTGTGTGTGTGTGTGTGTGTGTGTGTGTGTGTGTGTGTGTGTGTGTGTGTGCGCGCGCGCGTGCGCGCGTGTTTCTAGTTTAAATTGCACATTTGGTATCTGGTGAAACGCAATTTCAGTCCTCTGTGTAATGCCTGTTACATAGTGAATTGACAATAAAGGACACTTTGAATTTGACTTTTGACAATAGCCTATACAATACAGAATCAGGATCAGAATCAGAAATGATTGTCATTGTACAAGCACAACAACATTTAAATTAGTTCTGGTTTGGTGCAAAGAAAAGGAAAAATAATGAAAATAATAATACTACTACTGATAAAATACATATATAAATATAGATATGTATATATAAATATAGGTATAAGTAGTAGTTAAACGGTTGATATGGGAAAGGGCAGGAGGGTTAGTGCTTGGGACAGTTCAGTAAGGATGGGGATAAAACCGTGGTTCAGTTTGTTTGTCCTGGATTGAATGCTCCTGTAGTGCCTACCTGAGGGCAACAGGTGAAAGAAGTGGTGAGATGGATGTGAGCCGACCTTAACTACGGCTACATGCCTCATTAATAAGCATGAGCAAGTAGAACCATTGATTTTCATAGGTCCACTAACCTGCTTTACTTCGGCAGAGAAAATCAGTCCCCTATAGTGATTTATTTCCAGTACACATTGCAGGTTGTGTGTTATGCAGGTAGGTTGTTGGTTGGTAGGTAGGTAGAGACAAAGGCATGGATGTAAAAGCATACAAACAGACTCGTCTTTAAAGGACTGTATGTAGGAGCAGAGCTGTTTGCCCTAAACTTCATGGTAATGCAGTTAAACCAAACTCCAATAGGAGACTATGGCTGCTGATGTGTGCATTTCTCAGATCCAAAAACCCCTTTGGGGGCCTTGTGCCCACGGCCCACTTTGGTAACTCTAGGTTGCTTGTACTAAGGACATCAGGTCAAGATAAAGGTAAGAGTTTACAACTGGCAGCTTCAGTGGAACTGTGTAATAATTTCACAGTGATACCATTTTGCCAGCTAGGCCCTTAGGCCTTGCTCAGTGCATGTTTACCTGCTCAGTCGGTGTTTACCTGTTGCTTCGTTAGTCCCTTAGTGGCGAATCTCTGTGTGTGTGTGTGTTTGAGTTTGAGAGAGAATGTATGTATGTGTGTGTATGTGTATGTGCGGGCACCCAACAGGTTAAGGCAGCTGATAAGACAGACAGGCAGTTTATTAAAGATTCATGAGACCCTAAACACCAGGAGATGTTCATGTTGACATGTTGACATGTTGCTGTGTTTGTGAAGAAGTGTGTTTGTCCTGGAACTATTCTCGTCACTGTTGTGGGTAAGAGGTCCTCTGAGAGGGAGGGAGAGGCTCGGAGCAGTGATTAGGCTGTGGACTCCTAAGGATGATGCATTATTGATGAGACTGTAATAGTGAGGTTAGGGAGCTGTGCTGTTTCATGAGTGATGCCACTAGGACTGCAGGGACACAGAAGCTGTCCATCATACGACCTGAGTGGAAAGCACCGGGGTTACTGGGGTACACGGCAAGGCCGTACTGGAAGGCACACACACTGAATATGTTTCAGGAAAGGTAGGCCTTTGTCAAACTAGATACTTTATTTATCCTGAAGGAAATTATGGTGTCATTAAGGCAGCATATACACGTCATATACACATATATACAGATATACACATACTGTATATCACCTATGCACATCATATACACATCTACACATATATCACTGTGATGGCGTGACTATCACTAGGGTTGTGGATGTGCTCTGACTGCTATATCAATGAGCCGGGCTCTTTGGCGTTGCGGTCAAAGCATACATTTGGTACCCTGGAGACCTGGGTTCGAAGCCGGGTGGGGTGACTTCTCCTTCCCTTCACTACAAATGGTGTTAGAAGTGGGATGGCTTGTCGTGAGGTCATCGAAGGTGCAGCCACTGTGCGAGCCATATAAGGGACCCCCAGGTTAGGTTGACCCTGGTGTGAGGGACCCCATCAGTATGTGGGGCACCCTGGATGGGAGAAGTATGGTTGGAGATGCGTGAGGGACACCTGAGTGTGTGAAGCGCATGGCTGCGGCTCCCGAAGGGCAAGGCAGTGTGATGGAGTGACCATCACTAGAGTTGTGGGTGTGCTCTGCATGCCATACCAGTGAGCTGGGCTCTTTGGTGTTGCGGTCAAAGCATCCATTTGGTATGAAGCTTCTCCTCCCCTTTGCTACAATCACATATATACACAGATATACAGATATATCACATATAATGTACACATTATATACACATCATACAGACAGACATACACACCTACAAATCAAACAAACAGGGAGTTTTTCCTCACCCCTGTTGCTCCCTGGGGACACTAACAACCGACTGCGCCTAAATGAACTTTCCTCGTCTAGTGTCTCTGGTTTGCAAAGATTGCTGACCTATGTTCACATAAGAGCCCGCATTAACAGGGCATTGCATAGTTCTAGCGCCTCTGGACTACAAAGATTGCTGACTAGGGCCTACAAGGACTGTCTACCTGTGGTCACGCAAGAGTCAGTTTGCTACTGTATTCATCTGCTCCGACACCGCTGGACTGCAAGAAATGTTGTCCTGTAACAACCCTGCTAAACTGTAAAGCACTTTGAGCTGCATCTTGCATGTATGAACTGTGCTATACAAGTAAAGTTTATTATTATTATTATTATTATCATTATTATATATACACACACAAACGCACACACACAGACATAAGACATTCCCGCACTACAGGACTTACAAAGAAGACATCAACTGTGAGCCAAAGTGAGGTTGTCAGGGTCTGAGCAAGGCTTTTTGGGCTGAGTTGGACAGCCCCTTTAATCAAAGCATTTGATGTTACTACTGTGCCACAATTACTATTGAATAGACATTTCCCATTTCTCAATTATGTTCTGAACAAGTCCTCAGCTCAGTTGTCAGGTAATAAACAGGTGTACACTGAAATCTAGGTGTATTCTATGTAGTTTGTGTTTCTAGTGTAGGAAGACCAGAGCAGTCTCATGTCAACACTCAAGACGCCTTCAGGAAAGCTGGACCTTAGTACTGGAGGGCACACACGTACTGACCAGTGGTCTTAGGCAAAGACTGTCTTCCTGGACAGGGTTAAGCAGCTACTACTCTGTTATAATCTTTGCCTGCTCTTCAGATTGTGTCTATCAGGTTCATATTACACAATTATGTCATTTTGGATATGATTTTGTTTAAAATCGCACCTGTTTGAAATCGCCCCTTGTTTTTAAGCATGTACCTGTAGTGCACTAAGATTCCATTTTTTTATGTGGTAAAGAAGTAATTTACATGATCTTAAATTATAATGTGCATGAAAATAAATTAAATCACAACCCACAGCAGGCCAACACACTGATGAGATTTTTTGAGATTTGTCTTATGCCTCATTTCCACCGACTTGAGCGTGTACAGCACGTAACCGTGTACAATATGAGTGTACGTGTGACAGAATACGCTCAGATCACGCGTGCGGTGGAAATGGTCTAATCTGTTACCGTGCATTTTAAATTAATACAGACAGAAACAGGCACTTGCTGTCTACGCACTGTATACAGATAGTGTTTGGTGGAAATGAGCCCTTATGAGTCGTTATGTGTCCAGATGGTCATTAGGTGTGTGCTGAAATCCAGGTGTATTCCAGCTTGAGTTTATACTGTAGGATAATATCTGGGTCATCCAGTAGCAATATGATCCTAAAACCTATTTGCAGATATTATCTTTATTAAATCAGGCATTGATGTAATGTATGCAATGAATGCCTTACCTGACAGGTAGATACAAAAATGTATATTCTGGAACCCTTCGTAACAAACTTTTGACATTCATTTTGTATTGTATGAATTTCTACTTTAGTGATCTCACTGTCTCAGCGAATCACCCTGTCTGGACCTTTGCTGCATTGATTGAGGTAAGTTAAGACAAGTCCACAGCCTTTCTCATGTATCTTTATCGGGTCACTTTAAGCAGTGTGTCAAATGTCTGAGTCACATTTCTTTGGTAGTGTAAACAAACTGACAAAGCAAAGTTACACTGTAACACTGCTTTGAGCAATAAAAAATAAATATCAATTGAAAAACGAACACAGTAAAAAGATACATACCGGTATACATTTTATATGTATATATATATAGGATGTTAAGTCACTGGGCAGCACATCTGGTCCCTGATTGGCTGGCGGTGGTCATAAGTAGGAAGTATGGTTAAGGATGTATGGGTCAAAAAAGTCTTTCCCAAAATCTAAGATCCAGGCACTCTTGTCTAGATTTGTCATCTGGTTTAACCATGTTTTTGTGCAAAAATAGTATGGTCAGTCTTCACCGTCACAGCCTGCAAAGTCACAGCCTGCAAAGTGTGCTTGTAGACCTTAAGTCACAGTGATAATATACAATTCTTCCTTTATTGCTTAGTCGCTATGTCTGTAGGCCATCTACAGTGTTCTGTAATTGCAGACAGAACTACAGTATCTGTATTTTATGATTTTGTAGCAGTGTTTGAATGTCATCTAAGATACACAACACATTTGTCAGACCTCATGAGCTAAACACATGGGGAGTGAACAGCGTCAGACACAGTATCTTTCCCCACAGGTGAAACCTGACATACTGTAAAGCAGACACTGTGTGTCTTCTTGCTTGGTGATGCTGGCCATCGAAGACGCCGGTGTGATTGCCCCTGAGAATGTAATTGTAAAAGTATTACATTGATTTCATTAGGGAAATTAGCATTGCATATCAGAAGGAACGATGCATTGCACCAGGTTTTTTTTTTTTCTGCCCCTGCCATTCTGATGTATAAAACCATTGTCTTCTAAGTACACCAGCATTTCAGACGCAATGCATACTACTGAATAAAGTTCTGAAAAGCCATTCTCTGTTCGCTGTCCACCACTCGAAAGCAGCTGTGAAATGCACAACCAATGCCAGTAAAGACAACATACAGTACTGTAAGTCTTTAACCAGCAGTTAGAAAATAGAAGAGATATGACCTTTGCTCTAGCAGTCAGCACGGCCGAGAAGGAACCAGACTCACGGAAATGAGTCTTTCTCTGAGGAGGGATTAGCTGCCTGTGCATTTGATTAGATGCCACTCTTGGATTCATGTGATCCCAAATGCCAGGAGATGCTCAGGCTGCAAAACATGTTTTGTAACTCCAGAGGGAGGTTGTTCTGGAGTGTGTTTGTCCTGGAACTTGTCACTGCTGGGTCTGGTGTGTAAGAGCGCTCTGAGAGGGAGTGGGAGGCTCGGAGGACAGTGATTAGGCTGTGGGCTCCTAAGGACGATGCATTATTGATGAGACTGTAATAGTGAGTTTAGGGAGCTGTGCTGTTTCATGAGTGATGCCACTAGGACTCCAGGGACACAGAAGCTGTCCATCATACGACCTGAGTGGAAAGCACCGGGGTTACTGGGGTACATGGCAAAGCCGTACTGGAGGGCACACAGGCTGAATATACTAGTAAGTGACCTTCAGAAAGCCTTTGTGAAACTAGAGTGCACACAGCAAGGCTTCCTGAATCGAGTTGAAAAGCTACATCTTTGTCATAAACCTTGTGTTGTCATGAAATTATGTCTCTAATTTCAAGCTTCAAATTACACCATTACGTCACTTGAAATAATATATGAAGAGGTGTGATTTACATTTCATTTGCTTTGGTTGCCATCATAGCTTTTGTTTGAAATGACTCTTTCTTTGTGAGCATGTACAGTAATAGACTAAAGATTAAGTTTTCTTGTGGTAAAGATGTTATTTTACAGGTGTACATGATATTAAATTACACCACAAGGCAGGCAGCATGGCAACATTTCTGTATATCTGAGTTATAAGTACTACTAGCTAGCTTGGTATATAGAGAGTGACCAGAAACTGGAATTGATGCCAGATGCAGAGAGAGGGCACAGCTCCAGTCAGCAGTCTGGCCAACTTCAGCAACCACCTGACAGGGTGGGATTCTTTGCATCTGACATCCAGATGAGGGTAATTTTCTCTGACTTGAACTCTTGAACTGACTGAAATGAACTTTTTTGGGTTCCTTTGGAGGTGCCCGGGAACGATGCTGGGGCCTCTACCACTGAGCTACTTCCACATTTCCACATTAACGCTCAGTTTTTATTTTGGCATTAGAAAGACAAAAAAGAGAGAATGAATGCTGGGACATTGAAGCATCAGTTCCAGATGATGTGTAAAGGTTTTCAGGTATATACTTGCCTGTTTCAGCAGGTCAACTGACTGCAGCTAAAGAGGCTTCATGTTCAAATCTTGGTCACACCCCACATCAAAGAGTGCCAGCTGCAGGGACAGGCCTGTTGGCTCTGCAAACCCCCTGACTGGTTGCATCTTAGCTGCTGAAGCCCAAGTACTTTGGTATCACTGTGTGGAAAGCTAGAGCAGAGTTAGGGTGCAATTATGGCCGGTGTAACAGGCTGGTTATACCCAAGATTAAAGCAGCTAGATTATACCCCAGGTATATTATAGCCCAGGCCAATTCATACCCCCCCCCCCCCCCCCAAGCCAGAATACAGTGTATACCCCTGTAGGGGGTACACTGTATACCCCTCCCCACCCCCAAACCTGAAGAACTGTTTAATATGAGATGACATATAATAATATTTCAGTTTGCCTAGCCTGACTAAAACAAAGGACGTCCGTATGCAAGTAAAACACCTACACGTGTGTAAAAAAATGCATCGATGTCTTTGGCCTATGGCAAACGTTTTTTTCTGTTTTAAAATATTAGTGCGTAAATATCCTGTGTACAGTAAATACAATCAAAACCTCTTTATATAAGAGGGGTATATTCTGGCCTGGAAGGATGTTGGGCTATTTTACACCCTGAGTTTAGTTTGGCCAAGGACAGTATACTCTGGCCTGGGCCAAGCTATACCCGGGTCTAATCTGGGAAAAAGGTTAATTTGGCCTGTTACACTGGTTTCCACTGTGGTGAATCTCATTTTGTTCTCATTCTGCTTCTATGACTACTGGTAACTGTCCTACAACTGCTATTGCTACATTTTAACTCCACACCCCTTGAGCAGAATTTACCTTGTGTTGTGCTGTGGAAACCCAGCTTGATAAAAAAGAAAGACCCCTCAAGTCATCCTTTTTGGGGGGTTTTGGGGGGTTCCTGTTGGCCCAGTGCTCTCGTCTCAGCCTTCTCTCAGGGCAGCCGTATGGGTTTGGTACATTTACTCATATGGCACAGAAGAGGCCTCAAGCTTCAACCCAGACCAGGAGTTTGCTTTTGCATTTTTTGTCCTTTTAAACTCTGCCAGGACTCTCTGGAACCATTTCTGAATTGAATTGAATTTATCGTGGCTAAATTTAAGTGTCCTCCTGCATTTAACTTCTTTGAGCCACACAACACATGTTCCTCGTGTACGCTTCTTGTATGTACGCACTGATTTGGTAACAAACTCCAATTGTAATATGGATTTTATTTGTAATGAGTTGTAATGGGTTCTAAAGGTCTCAGATGGAGATGTGTGTGTGTGGTATACCCAGGGTTTTTTTACTTGTTTTATTTTTATGCAATTTATTTACGCTTTATTTAACCATGGTAGTCACATGGAGATAGCTGTCTCTTTTCCGAATGAGATTGGCCAGGAGAGGCAGCACTTAGTAAACCGTACCCTTGTCTGAATAGAATGTATGACACAACACAAACAAGGATGGTTCTCCAAAGGCCTGCCATTCTATGGTGCCTCTGCACGCTCAGTTTCATATTTCAGGTGTGCTTTGTCTCCACCTGGTGGTGTATTGTGAGTATCACAGGTTTTGTTTTCAAAGGCAGAGGAATGCAGTACACCTGGGCTTGTGAACTGTGATTGAGTATTTTGAGCAGTGACGGGTAAAATACATCATTACATTTTACTTAAAGCAGCATAATGAAATTCTGATTTAAAAACAGCCTTTATGCAGCCAAGACACTCAGTTTGCATTGATTAAAACATGTTAATTTGCTAACATGTAGGCCTATCTCATTGTAATGTTAAGGTTTTTGTACAGCTTGTGGTTGCAGGATGATTCTACACACAACAAAATTGCTTGGCACATAACCGGAACAGCCAGTAGAAACAGTAGAAACTGTTAATCTGGCCTGCATGCAGGCAGTGGAAACAAATATTAGCTAATATGGCTTCCACATGACCATTTAGACCTATCATCCAAAACTGAGCATGTTTAGTAGCTGCATATAAAAATACCTTGAAAAGTGGTACATTATTGCACGGTTTTACCTTAAGTTACGTCTCTGCCCTACATGACTTATACACCAACGCTGACACTGCCACATTGTGGTGAACTTCAGTTGTACTAGGCACAACGTGTGCACAGACCAAATAGCATTCTATAGGAGGTAGCCTATAGTTTTTAAATAGTTCTGTTAGTAGCTGCCTGTTTTCTATACACACCTTGTCTTTGTGAATCGATAACAGGTGAAGTTACAACACTAATAACCACTGGCTTTGACCTAAAGCTGATCTGACAAGGACCCATAAAGATCAGGGTCTTTGTCCCACACTAGATGACAGGAAAGTACAAAATTATACAATAAAAATACAATTATAGTAATACAATTATACAATAACACAATTATAATAACACAATTATGCAATAATAATGCAATTCTAATAACACAATTACATAATAATTATACAGAACTCAAATGACTTTGGATCCCCCTTCCCCCTAATAGAGCCATGAGCCATGTCAGACTTCAATTCAACTGAGCCCCATTCCTCATTTTTCATTTATCCATCTCACCTCATTTTTTTATTCTTCATTTAACTATTCATGGCTTTTGTATTTAGGTGTTTTATTGCATTTTACATGCAATTTCTGATAATATGTACTGTAAGCTGGTGGTATGTTGTATGTGACCTGTGTGTGTGTCTATGTGTGTGATGGCTTTAAGTATGATGTGTGCATGTATGGGTGGGTGGGATGTGATTTGGATATGCACTGATGCTTTACGCACATGCATTTTCTAACGGAAGAATACAGTTATTTGAATTGAAGTAAATCACCACTGAAGTGAACAGCAGCCAGTAGGAGGCAGCAAAGGACAGCACAATGCATCCAAATACACTTATTTCTTTGTACCCATCGAGTGTGGTGGCACAGCATTACATTACATTACATGACATTGCATTTAGCCAATGCTGTTATCCAGAGCAGCATTAGTAGACAGTACGTTTGGTACAGGCACAGCCTGCCTGGACCAATGTGGGATTAGATGCCTTGCTTAAGGGTACTTTAGCCATAGATGAGGGTGCAGGAGAGCCTTAATTCTCTCCTCCATCTGTTTTTTCTCCTACTAGTATACAGGAACTGAACCTGCAACCCTCCAATCCTGAGACCAACTCCCTGACCCTAACCATTAGGCCACAGCTGACACAGCTCAGTCCCATGCTAGGTGACATGAGGAAGCAGTACAAAATGCCTAAGACCTCCATTTTTATTTGTGTCAACCACTGGCCAGTCAGTTCACTTTAGGCTTGTGCTAATTAATGCCAGCTACCTCTCTGCATTTATGAGTAAATGAAGCATGCTTTGTATGGGGTCATGAGATGCACTCTGCATGTACAGGTAAATGAGGTAGACTCTGTTTTAATGAATGAGGTGTGTGTGTGTGTGTGTGCGTGTGTGGCGGGGGGGGGGGTTGTGTGATCATTAGTGGTGGAGAAAGCTGTCGGACAGAGATTGTAGAAATTATGACATAATTGATTAAAACATTACCTGCAGGGAACCTGTGTGTGTGTGTGTGTGTGTGTGTGTGTGTGTGTGTGTGTGTGTGTGTGTGTGTGTGTGTGTGTGTGTGTGTTGTGTTTGTGTGCGCGTGTGCGTACATGTATGTGTGTGTGATTATTAGTGGTGAAGTAAGCTGTCTGACAGAGATTGTACATATTATGACATAATTGATTAAAACATTAGCTGCAGGGAAGGAGACCCTCCTGTGTGTGTGTCATTGAGTTTTCATCAGGGCACTGAAGAGACCATCAGTCCTGACACCTGAGACTGTGTGTGTGTGAGAGAGAGAGTGAGTATGTGTGTGAGTGTGACTGTGTGCTTATCAACCAACCAACACAGTCTTTGGGTGAGGATCAATGCTACAGAGGATATTCACAATGATGCAATCCAAATTTTGTTGGTATTGATGTATTTATGTATGTATTTTTTTATAGAATAATACAAGAGTATACAAGAGCCTTCACCTCACAAGAACTTAAATATATGGGACCATCATTTTGTAGTACTGTAAGCCTTTTGGAAAGCAGTCAAAACACTTGCCTGAAATGCCTGAAATCTGACGCTGCATCAAACAACAATACTGTGTCAGACCCAATTGTAGACTAAAACTAAAAATAAATAGGATGCGTGCTACAGGAACATGGCTGTATTATTAGTTTAGCCTAGGACTTCTATTTCGATAGATTTTGGTAGGCCTTCTTGTTAAAATGGCCGCTGTTAACCTTTGACCTGAGCACTAGGCTAGAACAAAGCAATTGAAGGCTTGCAGGCTAGAAGTTCTTAACTAGCTAATGTTGGTTACTCTTGGGTACAATTAAGTACATTTTGCACTATATCTAACTGACTATACTAGAGTATCTTTTGATATTTAGAGTTTTAATCTTACTGTACCTTTCAACACTCACCTGGATTACTGGAGTCCAGCTGTTGCTATCTTTTGCTTTACCCTGCTCTTCTCTACCTACCTGCCTGCCATACTCACCTGCCTGCCTTCAACCTCACCTGCTTGCCCTGATCCACCATCCTCTACAATCTTAGGTACATTTTAAGCCTATTTACATAGCTAGTCAAAGCCTAAATTGAGGCCTCTGACTTGTTTTGTGTGTTATGACTTAGCCATGACTGTGTGTGTGTGTGTGTGTGTGTGTGTGTGTGTAATATAGTAGTACATACTGTAACTTTATTGTCTGTATGGGGAAATCGAATTCGCAGCACAGTCACAATCACAGGCACTTGTTACAGGACACCAATACAGGCAGCAGGCAGCAGGCAACAGACAACATAAGGAACATTTCTTCCTACCCACACTAGCACATAACTCATTGGGATTGACCAGGCCAGCTGCATGACTGCCTTACTCTAACTTGTTTAAAGGTGTACTTCCATCGTGTTTTCATTAATTTTGCGGTGTTCTCTAGTATTAATAATTGCCCTGTGCGCTGGTTTTAATGAAAAAAATGTTCTAGTGCTTCTGTTTCAGGCTGTTTTAGTTTGGTAGAGGGGGTGGGGCCGGGAGAACGACACGATTTCACCAGAGGCACGCTCCCTGCAGCTTCCTTTGCCCCACAGTCAACTTGATAGCAGAGTAAGGTAAAGGGGAAAAGTCAACCTGACAGCGCTAAAACTGCACACAGAATGTCTACGGAGATACAGCCTTATGTGTTTGATCCTGAATCCGAAGAGGAAGGAGAGATGGCACAAGCACAGTCGCTTCCTGACCGTTTGTCAATGAACGTTTCAGAATGGTAATATTTGCATGACAAAACAGTGCAAGTGCCCGGCTAAATGCAGTTCAGTCATTCAACTAGCCTGCTAATCTTATGCGAGTCAGTCAAACAGGCTAACATTATTTAAAGCCCATTTGGTCAGTTTCTCTTATATGTATTTCCACGTCTACGTCACGCCGAAGGCCCTTTTCGCATTGGGTCGTTTTTCCGCCTATTGTCTTCTTTTGACTGATATAGAAAACGGGGATAGAAAAACATTTTGATATGCAGCATGCATATGCAACTCGCGGTAACCTATAATATTTCAAAAGAGCAAGTACTAAACGGTTTCTCGTGGAAGTACACCTTTAAAGCTTAAATTGCTTGTGGGATAAAAGAAAATTTGGACCTGTTTTGGTCAAAGATGGAGGGGTTTGAATGAGGAGGCCAGTGGGTGTCTATAGTCACAGAGGATATCTGCCTTTTGCACCCAGCCTGTCTGTGTAAATGCTCTCCACTCTTAGTTTGAGCAATCCCAAGTAGCTTACTGGCAGTTGTGACTGACTATTTCTGTACCTCAGTGGCATTGCTAAACCAGCAGATAATACAGTAAGTTGAAATACTTTCATTAAAAGCAGCATAAAACTTCTGGAGCATTCACAAGCACAAGCAATTAAACACAAGCAATTTCTTTAAGAGGTACATTCTTTGCTGTGTCTTAGTATGCAAGAGATACGTCTATGAGTCCCATTTCAGCTTGTTGTCCAGCAAAGTGCCAAGATATGTGTAATTAGTGACAGCCTCAATAGTCTTTCCCTGACTGACTGTGGCAGATGATGGTTGTGGCCTTCTAAAATCAATGCACATTTCCTTAGTCTTAGTATTTAAAATGAGGTTTGACGTATTGCACCAGTTTAAAACTGAACCATGATCTCCCTCCCCATCCTCTAGGAGGCTCACCAAAGCTGTGCCGTCTGCATATTTAATAAGATGCCTGTTAGGTGAAGTGTTAGTCTATGAATTTGTGTACAAAATGAAACACAGGGGTGATAAAACACATCCCTGTGGAGAAGCTGTGGATGTTGTCATTGTATCAGGGAGAAAAGGGCCTATTTCGACTTGCTGGACCCCACAGGTAAGGATGTCCATAATTCAACTACTAAGACCCGTGTTAAAAGATAAAATTCATTAGCCAGTATCTCTGCAAGAGTCTTTGGTAGCATAGTGTTAAACGCAGTAGAAAGGTCCACAAATAAAATCTTAGCATGAGTCTTTTTTTTCTCAAAGTGCACGTGCAAAAGGTGCATCAATGTCAAAATTCCATCCTGAGGGGTGTGGGAGAGTTCAGATGAGGGGTGTGTGACAGGAGTTCAGGTAGGGGCTGTGTGAGAAGTTCAGGTGAGGGTTACAGGAGGAGTTTAGAAGTGCCAAGTGCACATAAAGTAAAAATCTAAGTGTTTCAGCCTGTTTAAGTTTAAGCCTTGTCCTGCTGTGCAGGCAACGTGAGTGAGCTGAATAAAGATATTTATACATCTTTTAACCCCCCACCCAGTCCACCCCGCACTGGCACCTTGCTGAAGAACCTCACCTGCCTGTCATACTGATGAGACCCTGACGTTCGTCACAGCTTGACACCCATTTTTTACCTCTCTGTGTGCGTATGCATTTTAATTACCCCTGCACATCCCTGCCCCTGGCAGCTAGTGTTATTTTTAAGCACAGTAAACATCAGCATGTCTGAGGTGATTTAGGCCCCGTGTGTGTGTTTGTGTGTGTGTGTGTGTGTGTGTATGTGTGTATGTATGTGTGTGCGTGTTTGTGTATGTGCACCTATTCCTGCAGCCATCTGCTCGTCCATTCATCAAATGGAGATGAAGGGCCTGGTCTCCGCAGAGGCTGTGTGTGTGTGTGTGTGTGTGTGTGTGTGTGTGTGTGTGTGTGTGTGTGTGTGTGTGTGTGTGTGTGTCTGCGGAGACAGCAGCCAGATGTCTGAATCAGGTCCCTTCTCCTAGGGGCTGGAGTCAGTCTTCATCGGGCTCAGAGCAGCAGGTGCCACAGGCAATGACACCAGCGCCACTTCAGCTATCACACATAAACACACACACACCACACACACACACACCACATACACACACCCACACACTCATTCATACACACATACTCAACAAGACTTAGAGCGAACCTCGGATATGCCTGATTTCTGTCAGTAGACTAGAGGCCTATGACTAGAAGTCTTTAATTGTCACTATACAAGCACAGTGCGATAGCATTTGGAGGAAGCCAAGAGATACTAAGAGTAGAAAACAGTAGTAAACAGTAGATAAAAGCAGTAAAATACAATAAAGATTATAACATGTACAACAATATATATATATAACTAGCAAACACACACCTACTTTAAACCAAGATTAATTCTTGAGGTTTACTGAATTAGATGACCTGCTTCTGTGATCTGTAATGTAGTGATTCTTTAATGTACTCCACCTTGGTCTAAAGCATGTTGTCATTGGTGAAAGCATCCATTGAGAATCTTCTGTTTAGTTTAATCCAACTTAGCTGGTGGAGGTTTAGACATCAGCAAAGACTCTGGAGGCCAACTGGTGAATATCTATTTATTGCAAGATGACAAAACTCAGCGTGATGTTCTGAATTCACAATTAGTTTGTATACAGCGGTCCGTGTATCTGTCAATCTCTCAATATGCTGGTCCATGAATATGCCAGTCTTCCAGTAAGCCAGTCACAAAGCATGTGGAACTTACTTCGGAATTAGCAGTGTTGATCTGAACTGTCTGGCCAGGCATCAATTGGATAGCAACTGAACCAACATCGACTGAACAGAACCAACACTGACTTAACAATGAGCATCTCAAACTCCTGCAATTTATTCTGTTTAGTCTCCTCCTAGAACCTTAGTGTGAATAAATTGTTTCTGAATCAATCAGGGGTGCGTTTCCCAAACAACGACTGAGGTTAGCATTAAACCACCGTTGTACAACGTAGGTTCAAACTACTCAGCACCCCACAACCGACTGTTTCCCGAAAATCTCCAACCACCAAAGTACGATGGAAGTCTGGGGTGCGTTTCCCAAAAGCGTCATTGCTAACTTCCTTAGCAACTTCGTAGGTTTGAACGATGGTCTTACCACACTGCTGTTTCCCAACACCATCGTCCAGACTTAGCAACCAACGATGTTTACAACTACAGTAGTCCGATGGATCGTTCAACAACGCAAGTGTTTCCCAACAACAAAGTCTGGACGAACCATCGGAAGTTCCATCGTGAAGCTGTGCAGTTGGAACGATTAGCATGGACCTGTCGTGAGACCGTCGTGTTTGTTCACGTGACGTCTTGCTCGTCACCTTTGGTCTTTTTGTGGCGAATTAGGCGGCTGTCTGTGCGTTACTGCCACCACCTGCATAAATGATGTTACTCCCAATTCACTTAATTTTCGGTATTGCATTGACAGATCGTGTAAAAAGTACGTAAAAAACACACCCGATAACACACAAAAAGCTGTTGCAAAATGTGGTTGGATAAAAGTTAATGTGCGTCAGTGATGTTAATGAGCACTTTTGTAATATTGTGATGTATGTGCACTGATTACTGACCCACAAGCACGGTTATTCCATTGCCCCGTAGATCATTTTCACCTGTTACAAATTGATTACCCTTCGGCAGGATTCGAACCCATATCTCACCGAAAAAGACAATATTTCCTTTGACAGACCGACGAGCTAACCACTCATCCACCTCACCACTTACCTACATGGAGGGAGTGGTTATATTTATAGCTGTTGCTCCATGCAGTATAAATTAAATATACAGACATATGATACAAACTGACAGTCGGTTGTTACTTTTAAAGAGTAGGGCACATGGTTGTGTTTACGGAGATATCGCAGAGTTTCTACAGCTGTCATACCGGCTTAAATGAAATGAGACTACGTTTATGTCCTTATGTAGATCAATTGTTTCTGTCGTTATCCGCAACGAATGCATCCGAATACTCTCCGAGCACTTCCGAAACATCTGGCTACTTTGCAGTTTGAACCACCTAAGTCCAAACTAACAACAGTTCAGGGGTGCGTTTCCCAAACAACGACGGAGGTTAGCATTAAACCACCGTTGTACAACGTAGGTTCAAACTACTCAGCACCCCACAACCGACTGTTTCCCGAAAATCTCCAACCACCAAAGTACGATGGAAGTCTGAACTGTTGTTAGTTTGGACTTAGGTGGTTCAAACTGCAAAGTAGCCAGATGTTTCGGAAGTGCTCGGAGAGTATTCGGATGCATTCGTTGCGGATAACGACAGAAACAATTGATCTACATAAGGACATAAACGTAGTCTCATTTCATTTAAGCCGGTATGACAGCTGTAGAAACTCTGCGATATCTCCGTAAACACAACCATGTGCCCTACTCTTTAAAAGTAACAACCGACTGTCAGTTTGTATCATATGTCTGTATATTTAATTTATACTGCATGGAGCAACAGCTATAAATATAACCACTCCCTCCATGTAGGTAAGTGGTGAGGTGGATGAGTGGTTAGCTCGTCGGTCTGTCAAAGGAAGTGTTGTCTTTTTCGGTGAGATATGGGTTCGAATCCTGCCAAAGGGTAATCAATTTGTAACAGGTGAAAATGATCTACGGGGCAATGGAATAACCGTGCTTGTGGGTCAGTAATCAGTGCACATACATCACAATATTACAAAAGTGCTCATTAACATCACTGACGCACATTAACTTTTATCCAACCACATTTTGCAACAGCTTTTTGTGTGTTGTCGGGTGTGTTTTTTACCTACTTTTTACATGATCTGTCAATGCAATACCGAAAATTAAGTGAATTGGGAGTAACATCATTTATGCAGGTGCTGGCAGTAACGCACAGACAGCCGCCTAATCCGCCACAAAAAGGCCAAAGGTGACGAGCAAGACGTCACGTGAACAAACACGACGGTCTCACGACAGGTCCATGCTAATCGTTCCAACTGCACAGCTTCACGATGGGACTTCCGATGGTTCGTCCAGACTTTGTTGTTGGGAAACACTTGCGTCGTTGAACGATCCATCGGACTACTGTAGTTGTAAACATCGTTGGTTGCTAAGTCTGGACGATGGTGTTGGGAAACAGCAGTGTGGTAAGACCATCGTTCAAACCTACGAAGTTGCTAAGGAAGTTAGCAACGACGCTTTTGGGAAACGCACCCCAGGTCTGGAGACTTCTCATTCTGTGTGATGATTACATTTCTCTGACCCATTGTTTGTGTCAGTTCTCAGTGGGCTCCCCCCAAAAACATACTATAATTGATTGGGCAGTTTTCTCACACCTAGCTTGCTTTCTGATCCCAGGTATGTGGGCACTGAGCAGGTCTGGACTCGTGATCACGATAAGATTTCCATTTGGGAGATGATTTTGTCCACATTCTTAGCAGTCACAGTGGCTGTTTCATCATAGGTTTCAGGCAGGGCAACTATATTTTCTCAGAGTGCCCACTTTGAATGCTGTGGACCACATATAGCATGCCATTCATTTTCGTGAATCACATTTCACCTCGACACAAAGGTGGCCAGTAGCGGAGCAGTCGGGCCTGAGGTCGTCCTCCGTTTGGTCATTAGAAGATCTTACCTGCCATTTTGACTCACACCTCATCACACTGGACTTTGCTCACCCCTCATGGTAGTTACTGGATCTACATAGATTTGGAACTATAATGAGATCATCTCTTTGGGGTTTGTACAGAGGCATTTGAGGACTAATACAAGGAGACATGCTAATCTTTAATTTCCTTTGGGATTAATAAAGTAACTCTAATCTAATCTAATCAGAACACAAAAGGCCATCTGACAAGAAGACCTAACTATTAAACCATTATTAGTCCATCTAACTATTAAACTAGGTAGCATAGCAAAAAAACATGAATACTCTTCATTGGTTACACACTGTATACAGTTAACATGCACAAAAGCTACACACAACACTAGAGTATTACATTACATTACACTTAGCTGACGCTCTTATCCAGAGCGACTTACAGATATTTACAGGGTTTCAGTTACAGTCCCTGAAGCAGTGTGGGGTTAGATGCCTTGCTCAACCATGAGGTAGGGGCAGGATTCGAACCGGCAACCTTCCGATTGCAAGACCAACTTCCTAACCACTACGCCACAGCTGGCCACATACATTTATTTAGAGTATACATTTATTAGTCCCTCATTTTTAAATTTACAGTGCTGTGGCAGGACAGCAAAGATAAAAAGGATAAAACATACTCTCTCAATTTCTAAACAAGAAATAAAAAGTAAGAATAAATAAATAAGATCTAAAAACACATTGTCCATTGCAAGTCAGTAGTATGTTGCACATTGAACCATTGTAATGAATAACATTCAGCATATTGAATTGTATACTAAGGATAGATGAGAGTAAAAAATACAGCTTATATATTGCATGTTGTCCATTGCAAATAAGCAGTATACTGTATTGCACATTGCACCAGTCATAAAGTAGATGAGATTCAGTAAAGATCCCTTACCAGAACACCTGCTGCGGTCAGCTGGGAACAGCGCTGATTGCCTGAAGGAGCACACACACACACGCACTGCCTGAAGGAGCAGTATCGCGGGTCGTTCCTCCCTGCTGCTGTCAGACCGTACTGTGTGTGTGTGTGTGTGTGTGTGTGTGTGTGTGTGTGTGTGTGTGTGTGTTACCACTCCTTCAGGCATCTGGAATGTTTCAGTTTGCTGCAGAAGGAGCCTCCCAATGCTGACATGATGCCCCGTAGAGGCATGTCCCTTTACAACTCTTACAGCAGACTGCATTTTTATTCAACTTTTAGGACCCGTTTTATTTGGCTATTTTGCTAGTGTGTAATGGATCTGTTTAATAAAACATAGGAAACACATTTTGTGGTCCCTGTCAGATTTTTCATCAGCAAAATAATAATAATAGCATTTGTAGTCACTGCCACCGATATGCATTACCTACTGCCTTGCAGACGGAGGTGTAATGAAAGGCTGGACTGAGGGGAGGAGATGGAATGAGATGCCGTGTTCTGCTCTGTTTTCAATTACAAACCCCAACCTCAGGTCATCCGCAGACAGATAAGTAGACGTATGGTTAAAAAATATGTCTGACCTTCACTAAAATACCATTCTCTCCATCTCTCCTCCCTCTGTCACACACGCACACACAAACACACACACACACAAACACACACACACACACACACACAGAAACTGATACACACACCCGAAACAGGCGAGCACACACACACACACACAAAAAAAAAATCACCCACAGAAACTAATGCACACACACGCAAACACGCAAACACACACACACACACACACACACACACACACACACACACACACACACACATGCAGGATTAAGAAACAAATTTACTATTCAGAGGAAATTATTGCATCTACTGAATAGTTTTGTAGGACAAATACATTGCAGACAGACAAATAGACAAATACAGAGTTCAGACGTCTCCATATTTTTGCTGCCCACTGGTAAAACACACTTTCAGGCAGACAGGCAGACAGTACAGAGACAGTGCAGACAGACAGAGTGCAGGCGTCTACATATTTATGCTGACCCATTGCTAAAACACCCTCCCACCACAACTCAACCACATCTGGTAGAGAGCAGAGAGAGATGTTCAAGTTTACAATCAGCAAAGGTTGGGATGGGGTTTGTGTGTCTTCAATGTCACAAACAGCAAAGATTGAGAGAGGCGAAAGTGTGTGTAGAGAGACAGATAATGATTGGGATGAAGGATTGTATGTCTTTAAGGAGACAGGCAGGATGACAGCCAGCCATCTTTAGTGCCTGTGTTAGGAGTAGGGTAGCCACACTGTCTGCAACTACAAAGCCCAACCCAACACCACCCTTTTAACACGCATGCCCCCCCCCCCCCCCCCCCCCACACACACACACCAAAAACAAAACTTCCATCTTTTTGCTTTTTGCTTTGCTGGTTGCACGGAGCCTCCTTTGTCCACAAGGCTGAAACGAATTCATGACTAAAGAAAGGCAGTGTAATTTCATAATATGCTGAAGCAGACTGGTGGTTGTTTTAATAACTCAACAGTATGACTGCTTCTTTGAGTTATGCACATGATCACAGTAATACTCCACAATAATAACAATGTTTTTCCATCTTAAACACCTGATAACAGCTTTCCAATTCCACAACAGGACTGTTCTTCCATGTCACACATGTGATCACAGAAGTGCAAGTCTACACAACAGCCCTTAGGAAAAGCACATAATTAGGCTGCCAATGGGGTTCATTCAAATCCAATTAACAGATAAAATCATCGTCACTGACATAAATAGCCATAATATGGCCATTTAAAACAGTTGGTGAAACTAATGCTATTTTGTGGCATAAACAATACATTTCCAACAATGACAAATCACAACTGCGTCCTCACATACACTTTCAAAAGACAGAGCAGTTTGATTTAATATAATACTAAACTTTGAAGATGTCTAAAGACCAAGCGTAAAATAGAAAAGCTGTTGCATGTCATTTCATTTCAAAAAGATTCAAATCACAACCTAACAGACAGTTAGAGCTTAGTGGAAGTACCCACTTCTGTTTAAAATTCATCTTATTTTCAGTAATAACACAAGGCTTGTAAAAAATGGAAAAGACAGATGCACGCTGTATCTGAGGTGTCGAGTAGGCCTGTGTGTGTGTGTGTGTGTGTGTGTGTGTTTGTGCATGTGTGTGTATGTGGCCACAGCTTGCACCAATTTTTTAGCGTACAGGAGTGATGACATCCTTAATCTCCAGCTATGCATCCAGACAGGACTGTTCTAGGACTGACGTATCAAGATAGATCTCTGATACCTCCCAACACACACACACACACGCGCGCGCACACACACACACACACACACACACACACACACACACACACACACACACACACACACACACACACACACACACATACAGCCTCATAAAGACTCACACTTCTTACTCACACACACACACACAAACAGACACGTACAGATCTAAAAGACTCACACTTCCTACACACACCTACTGAGAGAGACAGAGAGAGACAGACAGAGAGAAAATCTCTGAGCCTGCATGAAGTCTCATGCCTCAGACACATGCACATCTCTATAAGGACTGACATCACACACACACACGCGCACACACACGCACACACAAACACACACACGCACACACACAAAAGTTGAATTTGAATAAGTTTAAATTTGTTTACAGTGTATCATCCTATAAGCAATTGAAATTGTCTAAACTGGCTTTACATAGGATAGAGTGTCAGGGATGCTGCTCTGAATGTGGACCAGCACCATTCTCGCAAAACAATTAATGATTGGACTCAGTGCTATAGGGCTGTAGTCACTGAGGCAGGTGGGTGGGCCATGCTTGGGAAGGGGGGAAATGGTAGTGGTTTTAAAGCAGGGAGGAACGGTGCTCTTAAACATATCACTCAAACACAAACTGCAAAGCCAAGAGCTTAGCCCTTGACTTACTTCTCGGGCACACTGATGAGTTCTTGAACACTTGTGTGCCTTTTTAAAATATGTGATGAGACCGTGGCTGACTTTTCTTTTGTCTCCTTTGAATGGGACGGCTTTGGCATTTGCCAAAGAATCCGGACAGTCTGAGCATGCTCCAATCCCTGTAGCTGTGCATGGAGCTCCCTGATGGATTTCTTTGTCAGCTTTCATTTACAAGCTCACTGGTCTTTAGGTAAGTTTATTGCTGCAGGCAACGGGCCATACGTGGTGGCAGCTTGAGTGACTGGCACAGGACCGAGGTGGTTTGGTTGGAGGACCTTTGTGGGCGGCCTATGCCCCAGGGGGGGTGATGGGCGAAAGTAATTGCTGCGGGGCTGATATAGACAATTATGGCATATCCATTGAGCCCTCACACCATGCAGAAATTTGTAGACTCTATTTCAGAGGAAGACTACTTAATTCTTCGATACTCCTTAGAAACTCCAAAAAGTCTTAACCTTTGCCTTGACTCAGACCAAACCCTCAAATTAAAGAGCCTTGTGCCTTCTCTTCTCTTCTCTACAATTTGGAAATCTCTAAAGCAAGACAGTCCTTCTTCTCTAACATCATAAATAGGAATATCAACAATGCCCGTGTGCTATTTTCTACTGTTGAGAAGCTAACAAATCCCTCATCACAGCTGCCTCCTGAGCTTTCTTCGGTTAATAAATGCAATGACTTTGCATCTTTTTTCAAAGGAAAAATTGATAAAATACGACTGAATATAGCTTCCCAATTGCAAATAGCTCAAAATCTGGAACCACTGGCTGTAGAGAGAGGGGACCTCAACCTAATGCCAACATTTGACTTAGTTGACTATGAAACCCTTGAAAAAACCGTACAAAATCTCAGTTCTTCCACATCTGAACTGGATTTTGCCCACAATTTTTTTCAAATCTGTTCTTCATCTTATATCAGCCGATGTACTTCAGATTATAAATACATCACTACAGACTGGCATATTTCCTTCCTCTTTAAAAAATGCAGTTGTAAAACCCTTACTGAAAAAGAATAACCTTGATAGTTCAGTGCTTAATAACTACAGGCCCATATCCAATTTACCATTTATTGGAAAAATAATCGAAAAAATAGTTTTTAATCAATTAACTGCCTTTCTTACATCAAATAGCTGTTTTGATAAGTTTCAGTCAGGTTTCCGTGCCAATCATAGCACTGAAACAGCTCTTATTAAGGTCATAAATGATATACGTCTTAATTCTGATGTTGGTAAAACATCAGTCTTGGTGTTACTGGACCTTAGTGCAGCTTTTGACACTGTTGATCACTGCATATTACTACATCGACTGGAACATTGGGTTGGATTCACTGGTACAGTTATCAATTGGTTAAAATCATACTTACAACAAAGGAGCTTTTTTGTTGCTATTGGAAACTGTACTTCAGCATCTATGTCCTTGACCTGCGGTGTCCCACAGGGGTCAATCCTTGGACCATTACTATTCAACCTCTATATGCTTCCACTTGGGCAAATCATCAAAAACAACTCAGTCAATTACCATAGTTATGCTGACGACACCCAAGTCTACTTAGCTCTGTCACCCAATGACTATACCCCCCTTGAGTCTCTCTGTGGGTGTATCGATCAAATCAACAACTGGATGTCACACAATTTTCTTCAGCTGAACGCAGATAAAACTGAAGTAATTGTATTTGGGAAAAAGGAATACAGACGTAGGATCACCACTGCTCTTGAGACTAAGGGGCTTAAAGCAAAAGATACTGTTAAAAATCTTGGTGTCTTTATTGACAGTGAACTAACATTCAACAGTCACATGAAAGCAATCACTAAATCTGCATTCTATCACCTAAAAAACATTGCTAAACTCAGAGGTCTTATGTCAAAACAAGATCTAGAAAAACTTGTACATGCCTTTATTTCCAGTAGGGTTGATTACTGTAATGGCCTTTTCACAGGCCTTCCTAAAAAGACCATCAAACAGCTTCAACTGATCCAAAATGCAGCAGCAAGGGTTCTTACAAGAACAAAAAGATCTGACCACATTACTCCAGTTTTAAGGTCCCTGCACTGGCTCCCAGTAAGTTATAGAATTGACTTTAAGGCATTGCTTCTTGTGTTTAAGTCATTAAATGGGATGGGACCCAATTACCTATTGGATATGTTTCAGTTATACGCACCAACTCGGTCTCTGAGATCACGTCATAAAAATTTGTTGGTAGAACCTGCTGTTAGAACAAAATGTGGTGAAGCAGCTTTCAGCTGCTATGCTGTAAAGCTCTGGAACCGACTTCCAGAAGACATTAAAAATGCTCCTACTGTTGGCAGTTTCAAGTCTAGACTTAAGACCAAACTGTTTTCAGATGCTTTCTGTTAATGATTTTTACTAAATCTATTTTTTATTTTGTGTGTTTTTTATGCTTTTATATCTTTTATGCTTTTACACTTACTTTATCTTTTATGCCTTTATATATTGTCCTTTGCTTTTATTTATTTATTTTTTTTTATTTATTTATTTTTTTTTTTTTTGTGAAGCACATTGGATTGCCGTTGTGTATGAAATGCGCTATACAAATAAACTTGCCTTGCCTTGCCTTGCCTCAAACAAACACATGCTCCCCCAAACCATCAACCCACCCCCTCAACCCTGTTCCCAGACAAACATGGTCACAAACAAACTTTTGCAACACAGAGTGATTGACAACAACAAAACTTTGCATGGGAGCCAATTTCCCCCAAATCTCACGATCACGCCACCTTCCTTCAACCCCTAGCTCTCTCTCCGTCTCTCTTCCTGTGTTTTTCCCTCTCTTTTGCCCTCCCTCTCGCTCGTTGCTTCTCTCTCTCTCTCTCTCCCTCTCTCTCTCTCCCCAAAACATCCTTGATAAAGTTCTCTCTCTCTCTCTCTCTCTCTCTCTCTCTCTCTCTCTCTCTCTCTCTCTCTCTCTCTCTCTCTCTCTCTCTCTCTCCCCCCCTCTCTCTCTCCAAAACATCCTTGATAAAGTTCTGAGGGAAGCAACAAACCCCCTCAAGATAGGGTACATCTGCCATGACGTAAACAAACACAAACAACGGCGTCCAACAGGCTTATCCTGCCAGCTGCCACTTAACCCCTGACACAAACACACACACACACACACACACACACACACACACACACACACACACACACACACACACACACACACACACACACACACACACATACACACACTTCAAACCCAGCCTCGCTTCAGGGATTTGCAATATGTTCTGCAGAAAGATTACAAGAGAGGGAAAATGCAGTGAGTCTGGGCATCAAGGGGGTGCGGTCCCTCAGACCCCCCCCCCCTAATTATTCCATGCATTTGCATATATATAGAATATCAATCGGTGGGGAGGTGGAGGTGCAAGTTGGGTGTCCTTTCATAAGCTTCCAACATGCTGACTGGTTTCATTATTGTTTTTGTGCTGGGTTGATATTCATTGTCTCTCTTGTATTTGGCGTTATATTGATATTCATTGTCTCTCATGAACACAGGAAGTGACATCAAATCAAAGCTGCTGATGTGCATCAACGGCACGCCGCACCGTGTTTTATCAGTGCTGCAGGATAGCTCTAATCTACGCCATCTGCCAACACCCCAAACACACCACTCCATTCAAAACCACTGGCTTGTTGTTGCTAGACACTTTTAAGTTCATGAGAAAGTGTGTAACCTACAAGGCACACTATATACTTTTTGTATTCAACGAAACACAACAACAACAATAATATGAATTGTAATATAACATATGCGTAGATATCGCATGCTGGTATTGCAGGTGTGTTGCTATCTTGTGTATGTTGAATATTTAAGGCTTGTGTACCTGTGTGTGTGTGTGTGTGTGTGTATGTGTGTGTGTGTGTGTGTGTGTATCCCACTTATGTCCCCATTCCTGGAGATGAGCTCCTGTCGTGAAAATCAATGGCCAGAGGGCAGACGAGGCACTCCGCTTAAGTTTTTTGGGGCCGCGACATGCAGGCTGATAATTACAGTTGACTCCGCAGATGTAGCACTGAGAATGACAAACACCAATTATCCCCAGAAGCCGCTTACTAATACCACACTTGCTATCCGCTAATTAGCCATGCGGCCGGAGAAATCTCCTGAAATGCACTATGAAATTATTCTCTCCACAACACATTACCTCCTCAAATGTCACTTAGGCATAAAATGGCAAGTGAATGGCATCTAATAAGGCAAAACAACTTCTAGGAAAAACAACCCGTGAGCAACAAAACAAGAAAATATCCTATTTTCCACAGTTAGGACTCTGACAGATTGTCAGAGTTATTTGCTTTAATTATACAGGTAGTTTTCTCTGAGCAGGAAAACAATATATTTAAAATATCTAGGGTAAAATGTATTCTCTCTCTCTTTCTGTCTCTCTCTCTCTCTCTCTCTCACACACACACACACACACACACACACACACACACACACACACACACACACAGAGACACACACACACACATTAATTCTCTCCTTTACACACATACACCTATTTTCTCTCTCTCTCTAACTCACACACAAATACACACACACACACAACAGGAAAAGTATTGTTTGTGAGTGTTGATGGGTTTCCAATACTTCATTTGTCTGTTTAATTAGTTTTTTGCATCTACCCTAGATATTTCACCCCCTGAGCTTCTGCGCATATTTGAATCTTTAAAAATGTGTTTCTCAACCTCACACTGATTTGAGGTTAAAGTAATTCTAGTATTTCATTGTCATTAAGGTTACATCATCAATATGCACCTACATTCCTTGGACTAGTTTAACTCTGGGCCTTCGTGTAGCTGCTACTGCAGTCCGAAAACACAGACACTAATACTGAGGCTGCTATTGCACAGCTTAAACAAAGGCAGTGACACTGAAACTCCTATTGCATAAACACAAACACTGATGCTGAAGCTCCTATTGCCCAGCTTAAACACAGACACTGATACTGAGGCTACTATTGCATAGTTTAAACACATTTAGTAAAACTGAGACAGCTATTGCATACTTTAAACACATGAACTGATACTGAGACTGCATTGCATAGCTTAAACACACGCTGCTATATCACAGATGAAGCAAAGACACTGTTACTATAGCTATAGTCAGGCCTGGATATTCATAATTTTAGGGGGAAAGCCACTTAGCCTTTTGTGTTGTCAATTTTGTGGAAGGGCATCAAGGCCACTGTGGCCTTCTGGCAGATATTTTTCAAGGGCACAAGGCCAAATTGAGAGGGCACGAGGGCCATGGCCCTCATGGCCCTTGTGAAATTCCTGCCCTGGCTATAGTATACTATAGCTGCCACTGCACAGCTCTGTCTTTGTCAGGATGTTGATTGGGACGTGCTCTGAGGTTCTCCAATGGCTGTGTTTCAAAAGTGACAGAATGGAGTTGGCCATGTGAGCGTGGAGTACTTTGTGTGGAGATGATAGGGGGTGAATGGCAACAGCTTGGGGAAGTTAGGGAAGCTGCTGTACGCTAAGGGTTGGGGAGGGAGGATGTGTGGGTGCATGGGAACAGCTTGGGGAAGTTAGGGAAGCTACGCTAAGGGTTTGGGGGGGGGGGGGGGGGTTGTTGTGCGTGGAATTAGGGGAGTTACGCTAAGGGATGGGGTTTTGGGGGGGGAGAGTGTGGGTGCATGGGAACAGCTTGGGGAAGTTAGGCAAGCTACGCTACAGAATTGGGGGGGGATTGTTGTGCGTGGAATTAGGGGAGTTACGCTAAAAGCTTGGCACGCTCAGTGTCCCCTCTATCAGTCTGCCCATGGCTTGCTGCCCACTGGCCTCATCCCAGCCAACCCACGGTCAGATGAGCAAGTGAAGCAGGGCTACCGGTAGCCTGGTAAACCAGCCCCTTGTACTTCATTTCATTGTGTACAGAGGGTCTGGCAAAGTACTGTATTGAGAAACGATTTCTTCCTGGAGGTGTGGACTCTGCTGAAGTTTAAAACAACTTCACCCAATCACTAACATCTGGCTGTCACGTATGCAATTAGCCTGCCTACGCACTACAATTCAAATGTAGCACACAAAGTCAACGCCATTGCTCATGAACACTCCCTTTGTTCGATGATTGGCTAGGTAAAAATTCTACCTAATACAGCACTGCCAGACCCTTTGTGCAAAATAAAATGAAGTACGAGCGGCTGGTTTACCAGGCTAGGCTACGGTACAGCTCCTATTAGTCTCCTGGAAGCCAGAGGCTTTCAGTGGCTGCCTGATAAGCGCTTTAGCAGGCTGTTGTTTGTGAGGGAATATTATAGCATTAAGATTTGTTCCCCTCTCCCCCTCACATTACTGCAGAATATGTACTGAATATGTACAGTACTGTGCAAAAGTCTTAGGCAGGTGTGAAAAAATGCTGTCAACTAGGAATGCCTTCAAAAATGGAAGTGTTAATCATTTATGTTCATCAATTAACAAAATGCAGTGACTGAACAAAAGAGAAACCTAAATCAAATCAATATTTGGTGTGACCACCCTTTGCCTTGTTGTTTTTTGACAAGTGTTAGGCAGGTGCACACAAAGTGTACACACACAGGGGTACACACAATGTCAGGGATTTTGCAGGATTATAGTTCAGTGTATGATCAACAAATTACACCAGATTGGTTGTATATGTCAGGAAGCATACATCCACAGAAGATCTGTGGTAGTTCTTCAAGATGTTTGGCGCAACCTACCAGCCAAGTTCCTTCAAAAACTCTATGCAATAGACCTAGAAGAATTGATGCTCTTTTAAAGGCAAAGGGTGATCACACCACATACTGATTTGATTTAGGTTTCTCTTTTGTTTAGTCACTACATTTTGTTAATTGATGAACATAAATGATTAACACTTCCATTTCTGAAGGCATTCCTAGTTGACAGCATTTTTTCACACCTGCCTAAGACTTTTGCACAGTACTGTACATGACCAGCTATAGACAACAGACATACGCAACTACTGGAGAGCGTTAAAATGCAGACATGCTTACTAGGTCATCTAATCCATCATCTAGGCCATACTAATTCCTCAGGACATTTATACATAGCATATGTATGCTAACGACACATGTGACATGTGTTTTGTGACACACATGGTTCGTTTGCCAATTAATCATTTTAAAACAGCTGTTAAATTCTGTTATCTCATCCTTGGCTGATTGATGCAGTGAGTAGTTTTACTGCATGACTGGGAAATACTCAGTTCCTCCTGTTGGTCATTTACTAGTGTGTTTCATCAGTGTTGAATGTGTTGTGTTGTGTTCATTTTATCAGTGTTGTTGTGTAGCGGCTTTGGTGATGTTGTGTGAGTGTTGTGTAAGTGTTGTGTCGTGTATTGTTGTGGCGTTGTGTTATTGTTGTATCAGAGTTCTATGCGAGCTGTCTTTCTGCTCTGCTGGTGTTGTATGAGTGTTTTGTGAATGTTGTTTTTCTGTTATATCAGTGTTGTGTCATGCTCTCTGCAAGTGGCGATGTTGTGTGCTGGAGCCTGTCTAGCTGTTTCCCCTCGTTGCCACCACAGATCAGAGAAACACTGAACACCCCAGGATGGAGATGGATGGGACATGTCAAACAGCTTAAGAAGTTCACAACTCTACTTTCATCACTGTCCCCACGCACACACACACACACACACACACACACACACACACACACACACACACACACACACACACACACACACACACACACACACACAGTCTAATTTGATTAATCTGCAGTCTGTGCTGGTGTGACAGCAGAAACTGAGATGTAGTTTGGAAGGGTGATCTGGCTGACATGGAGACAACAAATACACACAGACACACACATACACGCATACACACACACACACACACACACACACACACACACACACACACACACACACACACCTCACTCTGATGCTGCACTGCACCACTCTCAGGTTAACTCAATCTCTCTCTCCCTCTCCCTCTCTATCTCTATCACTCACATACACACTCACACACACCTACCCTGATTGTGTCTCTATTAGTAAATATGCTTTTAAACCCTGAGTTCTGAACAGCCTTTGCCAGATTGTGACAGATTTTCCCCTGCGTTCAGTGTGTAACGATTCAATTCAGATTTAAAATATTTCCTTTTTTTTACCTAGTGTTATGGGGTAGTCATCCAGGGCCACTGATGCCCCTTTCAAAGAGGGACAGTCAGTTTTCAAACTGACAGACAGGTGCTGTGCATCTGAGGGGAGCGTCTAGTCAGTTTCCCCTGCCTTCATCTGCATGATCACACCCACAAACTACAACACCCACAATGCACCAGTATTAGCCAGCTCATTTCTGTCAAGATTCAATACTGCTAGCCATGCCTGCTGTCATACTGACTAGTTTCAAAGCTGGCACATGATGAGCGGGGTGTGTGTGTGTATGTGTATGTGTGTGTATGTGTGTGTGTGTGTGTTTGAGGTGAAGGCTCTCCACCTTCCTCCCCAAAAATAAGTAATTTCAT
>CM050214.1:17795206-17825206 GCA_027475355.1 Coilia nasus
ACACTGTATGAGAGGCTACACACAAATGACCTACAGTAGTGACACAGTCGAGATATGTACCTCCATGGACCCACATGTACATTTGAAAGGAATTAAAGGAAAGAAAAGGAGCTAGCAGGTGTTTTATACCAGGAGATGTGGGTCCAAAGCCAGAAAAATGATTAGAGACCCCAGTCATCCCATTAACGGTCTCTTCTCTCTGTTAAAGTCTGGGAAATGGTACAGAAGACTATACACAAGGACTGAAAGATTGAGGAAAAGTTGTTATCCTCAATCTATACGCACTTAAATGAGGACCGTAAGAGATACGTAAGTAACATTCTTGTATATATCTTAAACACGCTTATTGTTATATTTCATTAATTTTAATTTCATCATTTTATTATCTAGCATTGATACACACAGTCTTCGGAATTAGTGGACCAAACATTTCACTGCATATTGTACTAATTATGATTTGTATGTGATGATTAAAATTTGAAATTTCAGCATGCCCACACTCACCACAGGTACCTGCATCTGCACACATGTTGATGATGCTACCTTCTCTGATCATAAGCCCATCTTTTTCAATATTAATATTGCTCATCCTGTTCAGATAGTTAAAGCACCTGGTCGTTATTCTCGTCACTTAAACCCACAGGCTACAACCCAGTTCACTGACTGTTTTTTAAGTAAAGACATTGCTTCAGCTATGACTGCAGCTGCTGATGCCTCATGTAGCCCTGATGATTTAATTGTTTTATTTAACTCATCATGCACAGACATTTTAGACTTGGTGGCCCCTCTTAAGTACAAACACCCCAATTTTAAAGCCAAAATGAGGCTTGATAGCCATACACGCTCACTCAGGCAGGTCTGTCGCAGAGCTGAAAGGAGATGGAAGAAAGACCGCCTTACTGTCTCGTTCCAAATCTTTAAATCTGCCTTATCCTTTCAGGCTGCCGCTAAAGAAGCCAGAGCCAGATATTTTTCAGACATCATTAACAGGCATTCTAATAGACCTAAAATTCTGTTTAACACAATTAACTCCATCATAAACCCAGCACTTTCTCCAGCCCCCATTATAAATTCTGAAGTCTGTGAAAACTTCCTCCATTTTTTCACTGAGAAAATTAAGAACATCAGAGCTCTGTTCCCTCCTCCTGATCCATCTCCTCCTACACCACCACACCCCATAGCTACCTTTTGTCACTTCAACCCTGTCTCCCTGGTTGACATAAAGGACATTGTGCTCCATATAAAAACCACCTCGTCCCCTGGCGATGAGGTTCCATGCCCCATATTAAAGGAAGCCTTTGATACTGTTGGCCCCTCCCTTCAACTCATTATTAACTCTTGTCTGACATCTGGTTCTGTCCCAGCCTGCTTCAAACATGCAACTGTCCAACCTTTACTCAAGAAACACAACCTGGATCCCAAATGCTTAAATAACTATCGCCCAATCTCTAAACTCCCATTTAATTCAAAAGTCCTTGAAAAAGTAGTCTTGTCCCAGCTCTCCCCTTTCCTATCACAACACGCCATCTTGGAGCCCTTTCAATCTGGCTTCAGGACCTGTCACAGTACAGAAACTGCATTGCTAAAAATTACAAATGATTTGCTCCTCTCACTCGACGCCGGTCAAAACGCAGTCTTGGTTCTACTGGATCTTAGTGCAGCCTTTGACACAGTGGACCATAACATCCTCCTCAACCGCCTTGAAGATTGGGTTGGCATCAAAGGGTCTGCACTGCTCTGGTTTAAGTCATATCTGCAACACAGAACTTTCTCAGTCTCCATCGGCCATTCTTCATCTGCTTCTGCCCCGGTCTCCTATGGTGTCCCCCAGTATCAATTTTAGGGCCAATACTGTTCTGGCTATATATGCTCCCCCTAGGGGACATAATCCGTAAGCACTTTGTTTCCTTTCACTTCTATGCTGATGATACGCAGTTATATTTACCATTAACAACCCAGGAGTCAGCACAATCTCTCCTACACTGTATAGAAGCCATTAAGCACTGGATGTCCAACAACTTTTTATAACTAAATGACAGCAAGACTGAGGTCGTAATTTTTGGTTCCCCTAAATCAATCCCCACAGTTACAGATAGCCTATCCCACCTCTCCTCCTTTGTAAAGCCATCTGCCAAAAGCCTTGGGGTTATCTTTGAGTCAGATTTGTGTTTTAAAAAACAGATAAATACCGTCATCAAAAATAGTTACCATCAGCTTAGGGTGATCACTCAGCTCAAGCCCTCGCTGTCCTTTCAAGATCTGGAAACTGTTATCCATGCTTTTATAACATCTCGGCTGGACTACTGCAACGCCCTTTACTTTGGCCTCCCCCAGTCCCAGCTAGCTCGTCTGCAGTTGGTATAGAATGCTGCTCCTAGACTTTTAACTGGCAAAAGAAAGCAGGAACACATCACCCCTGTCCTTTCCTCTCTGCACTGGCTCCCCATTTGTTTTAGAATACATTTTAAGATGCTTCTTTTGGTTTTTAAGTCGCTCCATGGCCAGGCCCCACTCTACATCTCTTAGATGCTCCAACATTACTCGGCCCCCAGATCCCTCAGATCTGCCGACAAAGGTCTCCTCTGTTTTGCCCGGTCCCGCCTCAAAAACAAAGGGGACCGTGCTTTTGCCGCGGCAGCTCCACGTCTGTGGAATGCTTTGCCTCCCGACATCAGATCTGCTCTCACAATCAGTACTTTTAAATCCAGACTGAAAACATATTTGTACACATTGGCCTTTCCTTCTTAAATCATCTCTTTTTATCCCTCCCATTTCGTGATGGTGCTTGTTGATTTCAAAAATGCTTTCTAAATTTCCCCTAGGCTGTAGGCTAAATGGATCGACTGGTGAAAAAAAAAAAAAAAAAGATTTTCAAAAACTAGCCTTACATAAGACATCCTTAATTCACTTCTAAGTTGTGTCCAAAGTAATTAACCTATGTATCACAAACTCCTGAATGTCAGCTTTACAACAGATAGATTTGGTAACCTGTATCATTTTTAGATTCCAAAATATAAACATTTAAAATATGTCCTGTATTTCTGGACCACCGTGTGTACATGTATGTGTACAGTACATGTGTCTATGTGTATGTATAGGAGGACACCCCCACACTACTATCAGCACACCAACCAAAAAAATGTGTGTGTGTGTGTGTGTGTGTGTGTGTGTGTGTGTGTGTGTGTGTGTGTGTGTGTGTGTGAGTGAGAGAGAGAACTCTGTTATCGCCACACTCTTTCCACCATCCTCCTTCTCCCTTCTCCAGAGTAATGGTGGGGACCAGACAGGATCTGAAATTAAATGTCATCTGCGGTTAATTTCATTTGCTGAGAGTCTGCACAGACACACACATTTATACACACATTCTCACAGACACACACATTCACAGGCACACACTCACTGAAACATACTCATACACTTGTTTACACACACACGCACATGCACACACACACACACACACACACGCGTGCGCGCACACACACACATTTACACACACACACACACACACACACACACACACACACACACACACACACACACACACACACACACAGACTAATGAGTAGTGCTATTTATGATGGGGAGAGAACAGGATGTTTATGGGTTTGGAAGGCCACTACACACTACACTACAAACAGGGTGTCAACAGCATGACAGTGTATTTACAAAGAGTTGTTGTGTGGACAGTGTGACAGTGTTGAAAGTGGGCAGTGTGGCAGTGTTGAAAGTGGGCAGTGTGACAGTGTTGAAAGTGGGCAGTGTCAACAGTGAAGATCTCTAGCCTCTAGTTCTTGTAGCACCTAGAACTTCTGTGAGTTGTGTGCCCTTAAGTTCCTGTGGCCCCCAAAGTTCCCGTGGTCCCTGGAGTTGCAGTGGCCCCTCAGATGCCGTGTCCAAATGAGGATGTTTGTCATCATTGAGCTGTGGAATTGTACACGCCTCATCTATTCTTCCATGCACACACACTTATTGCAAACTCCTCATCTGGTCCCTACTCCACACATACACACACACACAGACATGCGCACACACACTTATTGCAAACTCCTCATCTGGTCCCTACTCCACACACACACACACACTTATCGCAAATGCCTCATGTGGTCCCTACTCCACACACACAGACACACACACACACACACACACACACACACACACACACACACGAACACACACTTATCACACACGGCTCATCTATTCCCTGCGCCACTGCTCTTTAAGTTCACATCATTGCTCGGTTTAAGTGAGTGGAATTACACTTAGAGCAGTAGAGGCTCTTTGGGTGCATCTGCACTTTTCACAGACATGACTTTTGTTATTAATGGCCCATCACTGCAGAGATGATGCTGATTAGGAGAGAGGCTCAGAGAGTTGCGCAAGACTCACACAACACACACACACACACACACACACACCAGCACATACACACACACATACCACATCACACTGACCTACAGCCAACCAGTATAACCCCAGAAAAGATAGCAAATATGCGCTATTGCTCTGTCCTCCACAAACAAGCAATGCATGCTGGATACTGACTCACGCTTGCGTGCACACACACACACACACACACACACACACACACACACACACACACACACACACATTGATCATTGATCTCAGATATGTCTGAACAGGAGAGTGTGTTCCTAGATCCGCGCAGTGTTCCTGCCACCTTGGTGTCACTGTTATTTTCAGTGTGTGAGTGTGTGTGTTAAAAAGAGAGAGAGAGAAATAGAAAAAGAGAGAGAGAGTGACTGTGTGTGGGAGTTGTGTGTGTGTGAGTGAGTGTGTTTATTTGTGTGTGTGTGTGTGTGTGTGCGCGTGCGCGTGCGCGAGTACTTGCTCCAGTGCAACTCAGTTTGTGTTTCAGAGACACTGAAATATGTGCCTGTGTACCTGGCAGAGGAGACATTGCTGGCATTAAATATGAAGCACAGAGATTTTGTTGTAAAGGTGGAACTAATAATGTGTGTGTGTGTGTGTGTGTGTGTGTGTGTGTGTGTGTGTGTGTGTGTGTGTGTGTGTGTGTGTGTGTGTGTGTGTGTGTGTGTGTAAATGAGATGTTAAAACTTTCTCCCCTGACAAATCTTCCAGCCAGACCCCATTACCCTGTGCAATGTGTTAATTTCCATATTCAGTAGTATCAGTGCACCATTAAAACTTTATGCCTGTCTAACATTTTGCATCCCATCTACCACCCCCTTTTGTACAATTTAACACAGGTCTTTGATATTTCAGTGCAGTATCTGTGACATACTCTGGTCAAATGCTCTGGTCAAATGCCGTCATGCCAAATCTCATGCGTGCTCAAATCTACATGAATGAGAACAATCGATGCCAGAAACATGGATTTAGCCTCTTAAGATATACTTGGGAACGGCGTAGCAAAGAACACTCTTCAGACATGGTTTGGGAGCTACACCTAGAAAAGTACACAACTTGGGTAAAGGTATATAGGTATATAGCTATATAGTCTCTCTCAACAGTGCAGAAGGCAGGAATCCCAGGTTTTGCTGGATGCATTGAGCACACTAGTGTAATTTGGCACCAAATTCAGACAGCAAAGCAAGAGGGTAGGGAGCTTCATGTAGTTTTTTTGGACCTAGCTAATAGTCTGATTTGGAGTGCTTGTGAATACTTTGGAGTGCCAGTTGAGATTGTGAAATTAATGAAGGAATACTTTAAAGATATTAGATTGTGTATAGGTACAGGGGAGTTTGTATCAGACTGGCAGAAGCTAGAAGTAGGCATTATGGCGGGGTGTACGATTTCACCACTTGCTTTTACAATGGCAATGGAAATGGTAATAAGAGCTTCTAAGTGGGTGGTGGGAGGGGAAAGGCGTCAGGGAGGGACTGCGTCTCCCGCCAATTAGAGCTTTCATGGATGACATGACTCTGTTAACAACAACGGTGCCATGTACAAAAAGGTTGTTAGAAAGGATAAATACAAATCTCAGGTGGGCGAGGATGAGGATAAAGCCTAGTAAGTCAAGCAGTATCTCAGTCACCAAGGGAAAAGTGGTAGAGCAGAAGTTCACGGTGGAAGGTGAGGAAATCCCATCCATCAGGGTGAGACCAGTGAAAAGCCTGGGGAGGTGGTATAATGCAGACCTGAGTGATCGAGAGCAGGTAGAGCAGCTTAGAAAAGACGTGGTGGAGGGATTGGAAAAAATTGACAGGTCAGGGCTACCAGGAGAGCTGAAATTGTGGTGCATGCAATTTGGACTGTTCCCTAGAGTAATGTGGCCCATGTCAGTGTATGAAGTACCATTATCAAAAGTAGAGAAGCTAGAAAGGGTGGTTAATTCATACGTTAAAAAGTGGTTAGGGGTTCCACGGTGCCTAAGCAGTGTAGCTCTGTATGGGAAGGGCATACTGCAGCTGCCAATAAATAGTCTGGTAGAGGAATTTAAGTGTGCTAAGGTTAGGACAGAGCTGTTGTTAACAGGGAGCAAGGACAGGATAGTCAGTGGTCTGGCTCCTAACCCGAGCAAAGGGAGAAAGTGGAAACCAAAGGCAGCAGTGCAGGAGGCAGAGGCAGCCCTTAGACATGGAGAGATAGTGGGGAATGTCCAGATTGGGCGGGGAGGCTTGGGGCGTACATCAGGGAAGCCAATGTGGAGAAAGGCAGATCAGAAGGAGAAAAGGACATTGGTTGTAGAGCAGATACGCAGGCAAGAAGAAGCTAGTAGACAGGTAAAAGCTGTGTCACTAGCAAAGCAGGGCCAGTGGTTGAATTGGGAGGGAGTAGAGAGAAAACAGGTTACTTGGAGGGATTTGTGGAGTATGGAGTGTAACAGGCTAAAGTTTTTATTGGGAGCGACGTACGACGTGCTCCCATCGCCAGATAACCTGAGAATCTGGACAGATGGGGATCCGTCATGCACACTCTGTTCAGGTGTAGCCACATTGAGACATATACTATCTGGCTGTAAAGTTAGCTTGGCACAGGGTCGCTATACGTTGCGTCACAACCAAGTATTAAAATGCTTAGCAGCAGGAATTGAGAGTAGGAGGCAGCAGGTAAATGCAGAAGGTAGTCATAAAAAAGGTATCCAGTTTGTGCGGGAGGGTGAGAAAAGTAAGAGAACCGCAAAGTCAAGGAGTACTACACAGGAAGACAAGGATTGGCAGATGCTTGTAGATGTGGGTGGAAAGTTGGTGGTCCCTCAAGAAATAGTTACCACTAACTTGAGGCCAGACATAGTCTATTGGTTGACCAGCCAACAGGTAGTGTATTTTATTGAACTCACTGTCCCATTGGAAAGCTCCCTAGAGGAAGCATATGAAAGGAAAAAGCTTAAGTATGAAGAGTTGAGATTAGAAGCAGAGCAGAAAGGATGGAGGGCAAGAGTATTTCCAGTAGAAGTGGGTTGTAGAGGGTTTGTAGGGAGGTCAGTCATTTCATTGCTAGGGGAGCTTGGGGTTGGTGGTATGAATCTACGTAAAACTGTTAGGGAGATGTCAGAGGAAGCAGCTACGACTAGTAATTGGATCTGGATGAGAAGGGTGTTCTCTGCCTGGGGTAAGCAGTAGGGTTGCCATGTTCGAATGTGGCGGTGGAGGGATTCGAACCCGGGCCCTCCAGGTGTGGGTGGAGTGCCTTAGCCAGTGTGCTACCGAGGAGGTGGACATTAGTGCAACCTAGGGCCATTTGTGCAGATAAGGATGGGCACCCCAGACCAGCAGATGGCAGTAGTGTGTTTAGTGGGTCAATAGAAACACAGAAGAAGAGGCTTATAAATGGCAGCCATCACACACATGGGCAGCTTAGAATCAGGCTCTCTGGGATCGTGCAGTGTATTGGGATACAGAGTGGCCAAGTTTCCCGGGGTTTTGCGGTGTATGGGTTAATTGAGCATTAGACACTATTAGATTCAAGAGGTGTATACATTTAATGTTAAGTGAGTGGGTAGAATCGTCTTTAGAACTAGCATTGGCAGGGTCGTTTGTGTAATGGCGTAAGTAAGCAGGTAAGTAAGCAGGTCATTTTGGAAGTAAATTGTGGTTGTGGTTAATTTTGTAAGTAAAACTTTGGAAGTCGGGCGGGGGCGGTGTAGGAGATGAGATGGGGGAGGAGGAGGGGGAGGAGGAGATGAGGCCCAGACAGGCCCTTGGGGTGAGCGAAGCCCAGACAGGCTCCCTCTCCCCCCTTCTCCTTCGTCTCCTCTTTCCCTAATTTTTATGCGTTGGTGCAAACAGTTGGTAATGAGCAGTAAGTAGTAAATTTTGGAAGTAAACGGTGGTTGTAAGTGAATTGTGGAAGTACATTTTGGAAATTTGGGTAGCAGGTAGTTAAACTGTGGACACACGCTAAAGGATTGATCACCTTTCGTGGGGCCGCCTCAGGGGAGGGTGTACAGTGAGTAAAGGCCTGAAACACCCGTTGATCCTGAGGTACACTGCTGAGGATGTGTCCCACATAGTGTATGGATAATTGTAATGGCTGAAGTTAGGAAAGCCTGAAGTGTGGTACCATATTTATTTATGTGATACAATGGGTGCTCTCCCCACATGTGCAAGTGTCTTGTATTTTTTATTTATTTATTTATTTATGTTAATTGTTAAGGAAATGTTGGAGGAAACTGCAAAGGCTTGCCAGTGGTCCTGGATGAGATGCATGTTGTTGGCATGGTGAAAGCCATGGGGGAAAACGATAGGTAGGTGCTGCTGAGTGGAACATGTAAACGGCTCCAGTAGCCCCAGTCACTGTAACGGTAGCCAGCTGGTTCAGGTTAACCCTTGTTGAGCATCTGTCTGTACGGCTCCAGTTGGCCATCCCCTCAACTGCTCTGTCCTGTTCAGCTCACATGAGGTTGCGTGAATAGCTGTAGTCAGCGGCCAGTTGTGTGTGTTACTCCTGGGAGTAGGGACTAACAGCCTGAACTATTTACTTGGTTATAGATAGTGTAGGGGTAGGTGTAATAGCTATAGTTTCTCCCTAAGGTGCTCTTCCTACATGCACAAGTACTTTGTGTTCTTTGTAAACTCTCAGTGTTTTAATATAACATGTTTGAGGAGCCATACCCTGGTGATCATAAAACACATACATAAAGCAGTTTTCATCTGTATCTGATGCTCTGTAGCTGTTACTGTCAGTGATATTTCCCCAATAGATTTTATTTTACAGAAATAGATTTGCAGTGCACTACATACCTGTGCACAGTACTGTATACAGCAGTCCAAGTTGTCACACTTACACAAACGGCAAATGGATTTCAAATGACTGGCAATGTCATTACATTTACTACAGCTGAACAACAGTCTGGTAGAAATCCGGTGTGGTGTCTTTTCCACGTACACGGTAAGGTGAATTGTTCCATTTGCCAAACTGAACATGTGCTTTTTTATATTAACACAAGATGTTAATGATGCTAGCTTCTATTCCACTTCATTAACACATCGTTTCTTTTGAGCACTGGAGATGAAGACAGAGAGAGCAAGCCCACACAACCACACACCCACACGCCCACACACACAAACACACACACACACACACACACACACACACACACACACACACACACACACACACACACACACACCCATAAAGGAGACCACAGCTATTTAACAGAGGTATGTGTAACGATGACAGGGCTGTGCTTTACATTCTTGTTGCTATGACTTCCAGGAAGTGGTAAAACGCATGTAATTACATATATATAACCACATGTTAGAACTACTCTTATTCACATAGCTAGAACCTTTCCAAACCCAGATTGGTAAGACATGCTGATGTGTGACTGGTGTCCCCAACTATGAACACAACACATCCAAGCGACACGGAATGCTTTAGCTATTTCAAACATCCACAGTGTCACCAACAGAAGCCATTGCATCCCAGTGACACTGACTGTTTCAACTATTTCAAATATCCACAGGCTGTACTGCGGATCTTAATATATGACCCTAGTTTATTATGTAAATGTGCTTCTGGCCTACGGGCAGATGCCTGAGTGTAATGGTGTTGTTTATGGAGCCCAAACACAGGCAAGGTGTAGCTGGGCTTTAACCACCCTGCGCCCTGGGCTTGTCCATGAGTCAGGGGGAGACAGGGTATTTGTGGGAATCTCCAGAGGCGGAAAACTAAAGCCATGTGCTGGGAATTACATACACATTGCACACACACATCACTACAATGCACACACACACCCACACACACACACACACAAACGCAGACAGGGTCCTTGGCCACCAGAGGCATATGTACCAGTGTAGATGATGAGCTGTCAGCTTACTATGGTGTGTGTGTGTGTGTATGTCAATTGTCAGCTTACTCAGAACAGAAGAATGTTCTAGAACTCCTTTATCTCCGGGGGAGCTACTGACAGCACAGTGTGGTGGTGTGGTGCAGAGTTAACTTGGAGAGCTTGGCAGGCTGTGTGTGTGTGTGTCTTAGTGTTGGTGTGTGAGTGATTATTTGTTTGTGTTTGTTTGTGTGTGTGTGCACATATTACTGGTTGAGTCTTACTTTGTGTGTGTGTGTGTGTATTACCGATTATGTGCATGAGTCTCAGTGTAGATGTGTGTGTCTTAGTGAATGGACCTAAATGAGGTGGGTGAGAGGCATCCTGCATTAAAATGCTGTGGTGGCGTGTTGTGCGGAGTGTAGTTTATACATAATAATGCACAAAGAGGGCTTTAGTATTCACCCAGACATTATCAACATCATTACATACCGGCATTCACACTGTATACAGCATCATAAATAAGCTAAAGTTGCTTAATTTGTATTTGCTCAGTGTAAATAGGCAGTAAAATTAACTTATTAATGCAGTAAAAAAGCTATATGCTCCCCCTAAGCCCTGTACTGATGACAACACGGCCTTTCTGGTGGGAACATTGTCGCTCTGATAGCCAATACTGCATGGCTAGCATGAGAGAGGACACACACAGCCTCTGAAGGAAGGGTCATTTAGGGGTCATTTACAGTACCATGCCCAATAACACTTGCGTCCCATAATCCTTTAGCAGGGCATAAAATAGCATCCCACTGAAAGATACTTTACAGTAAAAGACAGTAAAACAGTCATCTAGTCAGCTAGTGATCCTTGTACAGGTTCTGCTACTGTCTGGTAGGGAAGTGATCTTTTTACTGGACCTACAGTACTACAGTAATCCGGTAAAAGTCTTAAAACTCCGGTTTAAGTGAGTGGAATTACACTTAGAGCAGTAGAGGCTCTTTGGGTGCATCTGCACTTTTCACAGACATGACTTTTGTTATTAATGGCCCATCACTGCAGAGATGATGCTGATTAGGAGAGAGGCTCAGAGAGTTGCGCAAGACTCACACAACACACACACACACACACACACACACCAGCACATACACACACACATACCACATCACACTGACCTACAGCCAACCAGTATAACCCCAGAAAAGATAGCAAATATGCGCTATTGCTCTGTCCTCCACAAACAAGCAATGCATGCTGGATACTGACTCACGCTTGCGTGCACACACACACACACACACACACACACACACACACACACACACACACACACACAAACCTCACAGAGTCAAAGTGACATTGACCATTGATCTCAGATATGTCTGAACAGGAGAGTGTGTTCCTAGATCCGCGCAGTGTTCCTGCCACCTTGGTGTCACTGTTATTTTCAGTGTGTGAGTGTGTGTGTTAAAAAGAGAGAGAGAGAAATAGAAAATAAGAGAGAGAGTGACTGTGTGTGGGAGTTGTGTGTGTGTGAGTGAGTGTGTTTATTTGTGTGTGTGTGTGTGTGTGTGTGTGCGCGTGCGCGTGCGCGAGTACTTGCTCCAGTGCAACTCAGTTTGTGTTTCAGAGACACTGAAATATGTGCCTGTGTACCTGGCAGAGGAGACATTGCTGGCATTAAATATGAAGCACAGAGATTTTGTTGTAAAGGTGGAACTAATAATGTGTGTGTGTGTGTGTGTGTGTGTGTGTGTGTGTGTGTGTGTGTGTGTGTGTGTGTGTGTGTGTGTGTGTGTGTGTGTGTGTGTGTAAATGAGATGTTAAAACTTTCTCCCCTGACAAATCTTCCAGCCAGACCCCATTACCCTGTGCAATGTGTTAATTTCCATATTCAGTAGTATCAGTGCACCATTAAAACTTTATGCCTGTCTAACATTTTGCATCCCATCTACCACCCCCTTTTGTACAATTTAACACAGGTCTTTGATATTTCAGTGCAGTATCTGTGACATACTCTGGTCAAATGCTCTGGTCAAATGCCGTCATGCCAAATCTCATGCGTGCTCAAATCTACATGAATGAGAACAATCGATGCCAGAAACATGGATTTAGCCTCTTAAGATATACTTGGGAACGGCGTAGCAAAGAACACTCTTCAGACATGGTTTGGGAGCTACACCTAGAAAAGTACACAACTTGGGTAAAGGTATATAGGTATATAGCTATATAGTCTCTCTCAACAGTGCAGAAGGCAGGAATCCCAGGTTTTGCTGGATGCATTGAGCACACTAGTGTAATTTGGCACCAAATTCAGACAGCAAAGCAAGAGGGTAGGGAGCTTCATGTAGTTTTTTTGGACCTAGCTAATAGTCTGATTTGGAGTGCTTGTGAATACTTTGGAGTGCCAGTTGAGATTGTGAAATTAATGAAGGAATACTTTAAAGATATTAGATTGTGTATAGGTACAGGGGAGTTTGTATCAGACTGGCAGAAGCTAGAAGTAGGCATTATGGCGGGGTGTACGATTTCACCACTTGCTTTTACAATGGCAATGGAAATGGTAATAAGAGCTTCTAAGTGGGTGGTGGGAGGGGAAAGGCGTCAGGGAGGGACTGCGTCTCCCGCCAATTAGAGCTTTCATGGATGACATGACTCTGTTAACAACAACGGTGCCATGTACAAAAAGGTTGTTAGAAAGGATAAATACAAATCTCAGGTGGGCGAGGATGAGGATAAAGCCTAGTAAGTCAAGCAGTATCTCAGTCACCAAGGGAAAAGTGGTAGAGCAGAAGTTCACGGTGGAAGGTGAGGAAATCCCATCCATCAGGGTGAGACCAGTGAAAAGCCTGGGGAGGTGGTATAATGCAGACCTGAGTGATCGAGAGCAGGTAGAGCAGCTTAGAAAAGACGTGGTGGAGGGATTGGAAAAAATTGACAGGTCAGGGCTACCAGGAGAGCTGAAATTGTGGTGCATGCAATTTGGACTGTTCCCTAGAGTAATGTGGCCCATGTCAGTGTATGAAGTACCATTATCAAAAGTAGAGAAGCTAGAAAGGGTGGTTAATTCATACGTTAAAAAGTGGTTAGGGGTTCCACGGTGCCTAAGCAGTGTAGCTCTGTATGGGAAGGGCATACTGCAGCTGCCAATAAATAGTCTGGTAGAGGAATTTAAGTGTGCTAAGGTTAGGACAGAGCTGTTGTTAACAGGGAGCAAGGACAGGATAGTCAGTGGTCTGGCTCCTAACCCGAGCAAAGGGAGAAAGTGGAAACCAAAGGCAGCAGTGCAGGAGGCAGAGGCAGCCCTTAGACATGGAGAGATAGTGGGGAATGTCCAGATTGGGCGGGGAGGCTTGGGGCGTACATCAGGGAAGCCAATGTGGAGAAAGGCAGATCAGAAGGAGAAAAGGACATTGGTTGTAGAGCAGATACGCAGGCAAGAAGAAGCTAGTAGACAGGTAAAAGCTGTGTCACTAGCAAAGCAGGGCCAGTGGTTGAATTGGGAGGGAGTAGAGAGAAAACAGGTTACTTGGAGGGATTTGTGGAGTATGGAGTGTAACAGGCTAAAGTTTTTATTGGGAGCGACGTACGACGTGCTCCCATCGCCAGATAACCTGAGAATCTGGACAGATGGGGATCCGTCATGCACACTCTGTTCAGGTGTAGCCACATTGAGACATATACTATCTGGCTGTAAAGTTAGCTTGGCACAGGGTCGCTATACGTTGCGTCACAACCAAGTATTAAAATGCTTAGCAGCAGGAATTGAGAGTAGGAGGCAGCAGGTAAATGCAGAAGGTAGTCATAAAAAAGGTATCCAGTTTGTGCGGGAGGGTGAGAAAAGTAAGAGAACCGCAAAGTCAAGGAGTACTACACAGGAAGACAAGGATTGGCAGATGCTTGTAGATGTGGGTGGAAAGTTGGTGGTCCCTCAAGAAATAGTTACCACTAACTTGAGGCCAGACATAGTCTATTGGTTGACCAGCCAACAGGTAGTGTATTTTATTGAACTCACTGTCCCATTGGAAAGCTCCCTAGAGGAAGCATATGAAAGGAAAAAGCTTAAGTATGAAGAGTTGAGATTAGAAGCAGAGCAGAAAGGATGGAGGGCAAGAGTATTTCCAGTAGAAGTGGGTTGTAGAGGGTTTGTAGGGAGGTCAGTCATTTCATTGCTAGGGGAGCTTGGGGTTGGTGGTATGAATCTACGTAAAACTGTTAGGGAGATGTCAGAGGAAGCAGCTACGACTAGTAATTGGATCTGGATGAGAAGGGTGTTCTCTGCCTGGGGTAAGCAGTAGGGTTGCCATGTTCGAATGTGGCGGTGGAGGGATTCGAACCCGGGCCCTCCAGGTGTGGGTGGAGTGCCTTAGCCAGTGTGCTACCGAGGAGGTGGACATTAGTGCAACCTAGGGCCATTTGTGCAGATAAGGATGGGCACCCCAGACCAGCAGATGGCAGTAGTGTGTTTAGTGGGTCAATAGAAACACAGAAGAAGAGGCTTATAAATGGCAGCCATCACACACATGGGCAGCTTAGAATCAGGCTCTCTGGGATCGTGCAGTGTATTGGGATACAGAGTGGCCAAGTTTCCCGGGGTTTTGCGGTGTATGGGTTAATTGAGCATTAGACACTATTAGATTCAAGAGGTGTATACATTTAATGTTAAGTGAGTGGGTAGAATCGTCTTTAGAACTAGCATTGGCAGGGTCGTTTGTGTAATGGCGTAAGTAAGCAGGTAAGTAAGCAGGTCATTTTGGAAGTAAATTGTGGTTGTGGTTAATTTTGTAAGTAAAACTTTGGAAGTCGGGCGGGGGCGGTGTAGGAGATGAGATGGGGGAGGAGGAGGGGGAGGAGGAGATGAGGCCCAGACAGGCCCTTGGGGTGAGCGAAGCCCAGACAGGCTCCCTCTCCCCCCTTCTCCTTCGTCTCCTCTTTCCCTAATTTTTATGCGTTGGTGCAAACAGTTGGTAATGAGCAGTAAGTAGTAAATTTTGGAAGTAAACGGTGGTTGTAAGTGAATTGTGGAAGTACATTTTGGAAATTTGGGTAGCAGGTAGTTAAACTGTGGACACACGCTAAAGGATTGATCACCTTTCGTGGGGCCGCCTCAGGGGAGGGTGTACAGTGAGTAAAGGCCTGAAACACCCGTTGATCCTGAGGTACACTGCTGAGGATGTGTCCCACATAGTGTATGGATAATTGTAATGGCTGAAGTTAGGAAAGCCTGAAGTGTGGTACCATATTTATTTATGTGATACAATGGGTGCTCTCCCCACATGTGCAAGTGTCTTGTATTTTTTATTTATTTATTTATTTATGTTAATTGTTAAGGAAATGTTGGAGGAAACTGCAAAGGCTTGCCAGTGGTCCTGGATGAGATGCATGTTGTTGGCATGGTGAAAGCCATGGGGGAAAACGATAGGTAGGTGCTGCTGAGTGGAACATGTAAACGGCTCCAGTAGCCCCAGTCACTGTAACGGTAGCCAGCTGGTTCAGGTTAACCCTTGTTGAGCATCTGTCTGTACGGCTCCAGTTGGCCATCCCCTCAACTGCTCTGTCCTGTTCAGCTCACATGAGGTTGCGTGAATAGCTGTAGTCAGCGGCCAGTTGTGTGTGTTACTCCTGGGAGTAGGGACTAACAGCCTGAACTATTTACTTGGTTATAGATAGTGTAGGGGTAGGTGTAATAGCTATAGTTTCTCCCTAAGGTGCTCTTCCTACATGCACAAGTACTTTGTGTTCTTTGTAAACTCTCAGTGTTTTAATATAACATGTTTGAGGAGCCATACCCTGGTGATCATAAAACACATACATAAAGCAGTTTTCATCTGTATCTGATGCTCTGTAGCTGTTACTGTCAGTGATATTTCCCCAATAGATTTTATTTTACAGAAATAGATTTGCAGTGCACTACATACCTGTGCACAGTACTGTATACAGCAGTCCAAGTTGTCACACTTACACAAACGGCAAATGGATTTCAAATGACTGGCAATGTCATTACATTTACTACAGCTGAACAACAGTCTGGTAGAAATCCGGTGTGGTGTCTTTTCCACGTACACGGTAAGGTGAATTGTTCCATTTGCCAAACTGAACATGTGCTTTTTTATATTAACACAAGATGTTAATGATGCTAGCTTCTATTCCACTTCATTAACACATCGTTTCTTTTGAGCACTGGAGATGAAGACAGAGAGAGCAAGCCCACACAACCACACACCCACACGCCCACACACACAACACACACACACACACACACACACACACACACACACACACACACACACACACACACACACACACACCCATAAAGGAGACCACAGCTATTTAACAGAGGTATGTGTAACGATGACAGGGCTGTGCTTTACATTCTTGTTGCTATGACTTCCAGGAAGTGGTAAAACGCATGTAATTACATATATATAACCACATGTTAGAACTACTCTTATTCACATAGCTAGAACCTTTCCAAACCCAGATTGGTAAGACATGCTGATGTGTGACTGGTGTCCCCAACTATGAACACAACACATCCAAGCGACACGGAATGCTTTAGCTATTTCAAACATCCACAGTGTCACCAACAGAAGCCATTGCATCCCAGTGACACTGACTGTTTCAACTATTTCAAATATCCACAGGCTGTACTGCGGATCTTAATATATGACCCTAGTTTATTATGTAAATGTGCTTCTGGCCTACGGGCAGATGCCTGAGTGTAATGGTGTTGTTTATGGAGCCCAAACACAGGCAAGGTGTAGCTGGGCTTTAACCACCCTGCGCCCTGGGCTTGTCCATGAGTCAGGGGGAGACAGGGTATTTGTGGGAATCTCCAGAGGCGGAAAACTAAAGCCATGTGCTGGGAATTACATACACATTGCACACACACATCACTACAATGCACACACACACCCACACACACACACACACAAACGCAGACAGGGTCCTTGGCCACCAGAGGCATATGTACCAGTGTAGATGATGAGCTGTCAGCTTACTATGGTGTGTGTGTGTGTGTATGTCAATTGTCAGCTTACTCAGAACAGAAGAATGTTCTAGAACTCCTTTATCTCCGGGGGAGCTACTGACAGCACAGTGTGGTGGTGTGGTGCAGAGTTAACTTGGAGAGCTTGGCAGGCTGTGTGTGTGTGTGTCTTAGTGTTGGTGTGTGAGTGATTATTTGTTTGTGTTTGTTTGTGTGTGTGTGCACATATTACTGGTTGAGTCTTACTTTGTGTGTGTGTGTGTGTATTACCGATTATGTGCATGAGTCTCAGTGTAGATGTGTGTGTCTTAGTGAATGGACCTAAATGAGGTGGGTGAGAGGCATCCTGCATTAAAATGCTGTGGTGGCGTGTTGTGCGGAGTGTAGTTTATACATAATAATGCACAAAGAGGGCTTTAGTATTCACCCAGACATTATCAACATCATTACATACCGGCATTCACACTGTATACAGCATCATAAATAAGCTAAAGTTGCTTAATTTGTATTTGCTCAGTGTAAATAGGCAGTAAAATTAACTTATTAATGCAGTAAAAAAGCTATATGCTCCCCCTAAGCCCTGTACTGATGACAACACGGCCTTTCTGGTGGGAACATTGTCGCTCTGATAGCCAATACTGCATGGCTAGCATGAGAGAGGACACACACAGCCTCTGAAGGAAGGGTCATTTAGGGGTCATTTACAGTACCATGCCCAATAACACTTGCGTCCCATAATCCTTTAGCAGGGCATAAAATAGCATCCCACTGAAAGATACTTTACAGTAAAAGACAGTAAAACAGTCATCTAGTCAGCTAGTGATCCTTGTACAGGTTCTGCTACTGTCTGGTAGGGAAGTGATCTTTTTACTGGACCTACAGTACTACAGTAATCCGGTAAAGTAAGGACCCTAAAGGTTTCCTACGCAGTAATCTAGTGACCCTGTCAGCCAATGATTATTCAGCAGACCCTATGACAGTCATCCTGTCAGCCAATGGCCCTGTGACAGTGATTCTGTCAGCCAGTTGATCATTCAGCAGACCATGTGATGGTCACCCTGTGAGCTAATGATCGTCTGACAGACGTGTGGCAGTAATCTGGACAGTGATTTAATTGATCTGTGAGCCTTGGCCAGAGCCTTGGAGCAGTAAGAGCTTGTAAAGCTGTATCACAATCTGTAGCAGTGATCCAGCCAGCCTTCAGACAGGCCAGCCTCAACACCTTCCATTGTCCATCAACTCTCTGATTGAGTTAGGCCTGCACTTACCTTTAACTGATATCACTGTGTGTGCGTGTGTGTGTGTGTGTGTGTGTGTGTGTGTGTGTGTGTGTGTGTGTGTGTGTGTGTGTGTGTGTGTGTGTGTGTGTGTGTGTGTGTGTATGTGTGTTATCACCTCCCTGATTGAGCTAGGGTTGTACGTACCCTTTCACTGATAATGCTGTGTGTGTGTGTGTGTGTGTGTGTGTGTGTGAAGACAACCTGTCTCGTCCAGAAACAAAGTTATCTGGCTGCAATCCAGGGGATAATGGGAGGGGCCCAGCTCTGAGGAGGCTTTCCTGCAGTAGTCAAGTGTGTGTGTGTGTGTGTGTGTGCACGCTTTACTGCAGTGGGGAGTAGGCTAGTCTAGTGTGTGTGTGTGTGTGTGTTTATGTATGCTTTCCTGCAGTGGGAAGGAGACTAGTGTGCTTGTGTGTGCGTGCGTGTGTGCTTTACCGCAGTGGGAAGTAGGCTAGTCTACAGTGTGTGTGTGTGTGTGTGTTTGTGTGTGCATGTGTGAGAGCGTATGCTTTCCTGCAGTGAGAAGGAGGGTAGTCTAGTGTGTGTGTGTGTGTGTGTGTGTGTGTGTGTGTGTGTGTGTGTGTGTGTTTATGCTTTCCTGCAGGGAGGGGGCCTCATTCACATCCCCAAACAGCTGTACAGCACACACTCGATTGGCAGCGATACACACTCCACTGCAGGAAATCAACATCACAGCTTCAGTCAGTCTGGAAGGAGAAAATATCTATTTCCGTTTCATCATCTGAGCTTTGCAAACTCTAATTAGATCAGGTCAGATGAGATCAATCTTTATTTGTGTGGCACCTTCCTTGCAAAATAGCAAAACTACAGTATGTGCTCAACAGCAGGAGCCCAAAACAATATAAATAATGTAAATAAATAATGTATTCCAAGAAATGATGTTTTACTATTGCAATATACCTACATGGTTGCTTCTCTTGTTCAGATGATGCAGCAGAAAAAACGTCAGAAAAAACATCGTCACAGGGTCAACCTGCTGCTAAGTACAGACAATATTACAAGTAAACATCACTGATTCCAGTAAAGACAACACGACGGTTGATCATTCCAGCCACAGTCTCCCACTACAGACAATACCGAAAATTAACATTACAAACACAAATACAATCACATCACCTGCCTAATACAGACAACATTTAAACTGGGCACAGACCCCCTTATTTTTAACCCTGATGTTGATACAATGGAACATCAGGGCCAGTCGCAGGTAGTCAGAGGCATTTGGGGGCAGTCGGAGTGCTCAGTGGCAACATCAGTAGTTATGTTTGTTTCCATTGTTGATTTGATGGGTACCAGTCAGTTCTATGCTCTCATAGTTGTGATTGTGACATGGACGTTTGTTGGGTTTTCACCCAGTCATTATGTCTGTGCTAACAACTGACTAAAGAAGCATCTGATGCTCACGGTAGATTTGGTGTGCTCAGTCGCGTTCTGAAAGACTGAAAAAGTCGGAAGGTCTATTCCTGGCTTAAAGGCAAACATCAAAGACACAATCGCTGATTCCAGTACAGACACAAACATCACAGACATAATACAGACAATGCTACAAGTAAACAGCACAGTCACAATCATCTGCTCAGTACAGATGCTGTACCACACCGTGATGTGCACAGCTGGGTTGTAGTTATGGGAACCTGGATTAAGGAAAGGTCCAGTAATGAAATGAAAAAGCTGTTCGACCACTGCACCCCATAATAGCCACCCACCCGTGAGGGATGGTACCTATGGTAACATGGAGTAAAACAGGAGTGAAATGGGCATTAAACCAAACTACACCATAACACCCAGATATACAGTAAGCTTTTGATGCCTCAGCCAATGACCACCTTCTTACGAGGGGAAAAGAAGCACTACAGCTGAGCATATGTTAATCGCTATATGAAATATGCACTATGGCCACTTGAGTATGTTAATCGCCATATGAAATATGTAGTATGGCCATTTGTCTGTTATTCACCACATAATTTCCACCTGTCTGTTGCCCAACTCATGATTTGTTTTGGTAACACTTTACTTGACACCCCCCTTCAAAAGACTAACATGACATTGTCATATCTATGACATAACACTTGTCATGAATATTAATGAATGCCAATGACGGCTGTCATTAATTGTCATGCGGTAAATTATGTCACTTTCTACTGTCAACCTGACATTGTTGGTAATGACAACTTGACATTTACCAAGATGACAAAGGCTGCCCATGCATGTGTCATGACAATTTGACATTAGCCAAGACGGCTAGCTGTGTCATGACAACTTGACATTAACCAGCATGACCTGTGGGTGATTTTTGCTCCAGCCTTGTACTTGTGAGCACCGGGGTTTGGGGTGGAGCCATGATCAGTGAGATAAAAAGCCAGGCACTGTCTCTTTGGGCCCTGAAGACAAGGACCTAATCATGTACTTGCAACACAGCTACCAGCTGGTTATTCTTACATACAACTTACCTGCCCCTTCAGGTAAGTTTCAGGCATCTCCTTCCATGGTGAGGCTAGCTGTTTTGTATGGGCTTTACCCACAGTTAAACTTTTGTCATCTATTTGTTTTATAAGGACTTTGTATCACCACACCATTTCAATGTCATGTCCTTACCGGTCTTTATACCACCATGAATGCGACTTTGCCTGTCATTACACCATCATGAATGCGTTGTAATCATTTTCTTTAAAAGAAAGTAAAGTGGAACACTTTTGACTTTTCATTAGTATGTCATTAATTGTTACGACACTGCAATATCACAAACACCAACATGACAGTGTTACTGCCCACTTTTACACCATCATGAATATGACATTCTCTGTCATTATACCACAATGAATGTGACTTTGCCTGTCATTACACCATCATGAATGCGTCATAATAATTTTCTTTGAACCTAAGTAAAGTGGAACACTTTTCATTAGTATGTCATTAATTGTCACGACACTGCAATATCACAAACACCAACATGACAGTGTTACTGCCCACTTTAACACCATCATGAATATGACATTCCCTGTCATTACACCACCACGAATGTGTCTTAAACATTGTCCTTCACCTAAAAGTAAAGTAGAACACTTTTTACTACTCATTAATATGTCATAAATTGTCAAGTGTCAAGATACTTTCACATCATAAATACCAACATGAATGTGTTATTGCATATATTAAACACCATCATGAATATGTTATTCCCTGTCATTACACCACCATGAATGTGTCTTAAACATTTTCCTTCACCTAAAAGTGGAACACTTTTTACTACTCGTTAATATGCCATTAAGTGTCACTACACCATAACATCCTTAACACCACCATACGTAAATCATGTCCACATCATTGTAAATATTTCCGTTGAGTGCTAGTGAAGAGGGACATTATGGACTGCTCCTTACAGTAATATGTTAGTAAGTGCTGCTACACGTAAGCAACATGCAACAGCAACATGCAACAACATGAATAGGTTCCTGAAATAATCAAGGCTGAACTCAAGCACAGTTGTACCATTTGGATTTATTTTTCAAAGGCAAAGCCATATTACTTTTAAACTGGTATGGCAAAAGAAGCCTGGGAATTGGTCGATTTACCCCCCCCCCCCCCCCCCTCCCCAAATTGATTATATTTATTTAAAAAAAAAAAAAAAGGATCTTTATTATTTATTTAAAAAGGTACATTGGTTGGGCACAACCACCAATCAACTCACTTACATGCATAGCCCCCCCCCCCAAAAAGACAAATTCACTATCTGGTCTGTTCTTTAATTTCATGAAAAAGGCGTCCCAAGACACCATAGCGATGACGTGCCCCTAGCCAATGATGCCATTCAATCATCTTAAGGTGTTTTTTAAGCAATTGTGGGGTGCGATTGCCTCTGTGTCGCCATATTTCTGCCTTATATTTTTGCCATGCACGCTCAATATGTTGCGTGTGTGCACCAGTCTCTGGGTCAATGAAGTTCTGTTTATGGCAGACAGAGAACTGCTTGTATCCATGGTGAGAAAGCTGGCCTTTATAGGCGCGCCATTCATCAGTTAGAATAGATGTTCTTGGTCTTACATGCCGTTTAATGTGGCCAATAAGGGTCTTCCTTGACCGATCCCTGACAAGCCTGAGAATTGGTTTTCGGGATGTACCATCCACCTCCAGCATCCCAAAGACCCACTGGTATTCACGGCGCCAGGTGTTGCCACATCTGCCACGATGGTACTAAAAAGAAAAATTTGTAGAAAAACTGAGCATATGAAGCAGACTGGTGTGCTTTCAATGAACACTGCATTAACAATTTGTAGTTACAGTGGTTATAGTGATCTGTGTGTGCAAGAAATCTTACATTTAAGTGACTAAATTAAGTTACATTTAAGTGACTAAACACTTACTGCCCCCCTGTTTGGCTAATATGTACAGGCCTCTCTCATCCTTTTAAGTGGGAAAACTTGCACAATTTGTGGTTGACTAAATACTTTCTGATCCCACTGTACATAAATGTTAATTATGGGAAACAGCTCTACAATAATACAAAACTTACCTTTCTTTTGTGGGCAAATTTGCTCTCATCCACAACTACAAATCGATGTCTACCACCAATCTTCATCCCTCTCATCTTAAGACGTCTTAGGCCAGCCACACAAACCTTCAAAAGTAGAATTATTAATCAGTAAGCCTACTTGACAGTTAGAACACAATATGAAACAAATATTCACAAGTTTATGAGTTGAAAACTTTAATTGCATTAATATTGTCGCGTCGAGGCTCAGTTTAACTGTACAGTGTTATGTTTACACTGTGCTCCCTTCTGTCTGTGAACATGACTGGGTGCCTGTGTGTGTGAATGTTATTTGTGTGTGTAAACATCTGTATCATTCTGAAATGTCTTGCTTCAAGAAGACCTGGTAATGCACCAACCTTTCTCAATACTTTCGTCATCCTGGTCAGTGTCTTTGAGCTTCCTGCGATTCCATCACTGATTAGGTCCAGCTGCCTCAACTGCAAACCCTGTGCAAACCTAAAGGGTACAAAAATCCAATTCAAATAATCCAAATAATTTGTGTATTGCAGGGATGTCAAACTCAGGCCAAGGGTATGAATGTGGCCCACAGAGTCATTTTTTTGGCCACAGTCAACCCACATATACACCATAAATATACATTTAATATGACTTGAACACACCCTCAACATGGAGTAAAATCAAACCTGCTGAACATAACCCTTAATATACTGCATAGTTTCCTCCTAGCTTCCTCCTGCACACTGAGCCCATTGTGCTGTTGTACCTAACAATAAAAACGCAAATTTCCCAAGATGGAACCAGATTCCCTGTTTTCCTATCCTTTGCGGCAGACAAACACAGCAGAGATCGAAGAGTCACCGGAGCATCTCCTACTGTATGTGCCATTTAGAGCAGTGCCAAACTAACTTTTCGACGTTCCCACATCTTCATCAGACTTACCTGAGTATGAACTCAAGCCATTTTGCCAACGGAACATGAGATCCTGAGAATACTGAGCCTTTGCGCACGGAGACCGGAAAACTTCTGTGATGCTTGCAGATCCTAAGGGGAGAAAGGGAGATTAAATTATACATGCACTTTGTTTTTATTTAGTAATCAAGACCATATTCAACAGCTTCTTAGTCTATCAAATATATTATTTGCACTTTGGTGATGTCTCATTTGCAAAATAATAATAAGAAAACTGATTGACTACAGTCACTTAGGATACTTAAGGAAGGAAATGAGTAAACCGATATACAGTTATGAGAATAAAAGAGAAGATGGTCTTAAAGACAGGGTGGCCTACTGAGCAAAGTTTTAGGGGTGCTATAGCCAGCTCAACTATAGGCCAACTGCTTCTGCTTCACTGGTGTGCATCATGGGGGAATACAGTGTACAAAAATAGCTGGGGGTTTGAAGACCTTGTGTGTAAAATTAATTAATTAATTGTTCATCATCTACATACCACCAAAACATTAGGTTAAATATAGCGATTTATAGTGACTTACCAATGTAAACCATCGTTGACACGACTTGATTTTTCCAGATACATTCTTCTATTGCATTTACCACACGTCCTCCTCCTCTTCAGGATCCCCCATTTACACATCCATTTTACAGTTTTCCTCCTATTTTCACGGTTGTCTAATCGCCTAATGTTTTTAAGAACTCCGCACAATATCCTCGTCATTATTGCTGGCCAAACGAAGCCGTACACCAGAGGAAAAGGCGAAGAAGCACCCAGTCGTTTTCTTATTGCAGCTATGCTTTGGCGCTCTTTTGGCTGTTGGTGTTTTGATTGGATCAGAGCGTTTCAAACAGGACGGATTCTGCGTTTTGGTTGGATTGTGGGAGAGGGTCATATCTTTCATGCGCAGCCCGCTAACTGTTTGGCAATGGAAAATCGGCAGCAGGATGAAGCCATAGCAGAAGGGACAACGGAAGGGATTGCAGAGAAAACAGTAAAAGAAACGTCAGTGGATACATCAGCAGAGGTAGGCCTAAACATTTCATTTCATAATGTAATGCACTACCTCATAGATACACAACCATTTATGCAACATCCCACAAATTAGTATAGCCTACTGTATGCTATGTCATCTAGCTTGACGTTAGCCATATCTCATATAGCCAACCTTCAGTTAAGTTGCCGTCGTGTGGACTAGTTTAGCTCTAGTCAACGTTTTTTTTAAGAGTAAGTAAATCTGGATGTTAAGTTGGGACTTTGTAACGATGTAACGTGTTTTATGTCCCCTGGATACATAATTAGATAGGCTATAAACATGTCGTTGCATAAGGTAATGGGCTACCTCACTACACCATCATTTTATGTAACATCCTGCAATCTACCTTGGCGTTAGCCAATTACAATTTGCCCTTACTTGTGGACTTGTCTCCATTCCACAGTCTTGTTTAAGTAGCCAAATCTGTATGTTAAGTTGGGACTTTGGTTGTAAAGGTAGGTGTTTTCTGTGTTCTATTTTGGCCAGATGGAAACTCGTAGAAAGCGGATGAAGATGGAGGCGGAGGAAGGGTTGGCTTTGTCAGTAACTGACATTGTTGAGGAACAGTTGGAAGAAGTGGTTCTGGAGGAACCGAAAAAGAAGAAAATGGCCAAATCCAAACATAATGGTATGTACCATAGACTTCTGCGTATGGTTTGTCTTGCATGATGTACAGTGAATGACAACAGCAGGACAGAGAGATGTATACACATGTCACATGTTTAATGTGCTATTAACCCTATAGCCATTTGTAGCTGAAATTGCTTTTGAACTTAAAATACATTAACAATGCAATGCACAGACAGACGGAATCGTGAATGAATGCTTGAAATGTCGTTGAGGAGTTTAGTACGCTAAGTCTGCCAAACTTCCCATTTTGTTGCAGTTTTCTAGGTCTTCCAGTTAGGAAGGTTCCATGGATGTCAGGATGATTTAGTAGCGGTCATGCACTACCTAATATACTACTGTGTTTAACATTATCAGTGTCGTTATTTTTTTTAATGATTAATTTACTGTATAAACCATTAACTTATGAAATAGCCTAATTAATACATTAATATATGCATGTGCACATATTGTTGCAGTGTCTCCAACAGGGCTATTGATGGTCTCTAATCTCAAACAACAACACAAGTTGGACGAGCAGAAAATCCAACTTTTAGAAGAGAAAATCCAGTATCTAGAGGAGGCTAATAAGGAGCTAAAGCGGGACAAGGACTTCCTCCTGTCTCAGATACATGTAGGTGCCGTTAAGGCATCTCCTTCGGCCGCCAGTACTTCAGGTGAAGTTAACTGATTGTAATAAGTGCAATTTAAGATTAATCCTAGGAGCTGTGCGTGCACATTCACATACGATGGTGGTTGCGGAACTGGCGTAATATTTTTAACAATGCATGTAGGAGCCATTATTAGTGTCACACATGGGGCTAAGTTCCATCGTCATCAGGGAACGAGGCCATAGGCCTTAACAGAACAATAAAGTGATGTTTTCTAAATTCCATTACACTTTGAGAAGGCCATGAATTTGAAACAAAATTGACTTCAAATTGTTAATACATTTCTTGTATGTTTAGGGAGAAATAAGAGTACATATTTGTGCAGTCTGAATTGTGACTATAAACTATGTTTACTTATGAACCTCAACTTCTACTCCCACTCTATTTTTGCAGGCTCAAGCAAGCCCTTGGTGATCTCCTCTTTCTCTTCGTCCTCACCCTCATCTTCATTATCTTCGTCGGAGGAGGAGGAAAAGAAGATGAAAAAGAAGAAGAAGAAGACAAAGTCAAGTCCAAGCCGGTCCAGGAGTAAGCATATATATTTGTAGTCTCTGAGGCAGTTATGGAAGTACTTATTCATTGACTATGTATCCTCGGCCCTGTCCTGCCCTTACTCAGCACTCAGCAGTTGTGGGTGAGTGGTTAGCATTCCCGACCCCACTAGGTTGGCTGAGGTACCCTGAGAATGGTACTGTCCCGCCACACTGCTCCCTTGGGACGACACATGGGCTGCCCCCTTGCACGGGTTAGGTATAAATGCAATTTCATTGTGTGCTGTGGAGTGCTAGCCTGGCTAAAGCCATCCCCTTTCTGCTTCTTTTCATTCGCAGAATAGGGTCTGGGTACGCTCTGCTGGGGGTGGATTTCCCGATACAGATTGTAACGGTCCAATAAGCGAACAGGGCAGACTCCTTCACTCCTCCCACCAACAATCGCTTCAGAGCACAGTGTACCCAGACCCTATACTGCGAATGAAAAGAAGCTAAAAGGGGATGGCTTTAGCCAGGCTAGTGGAGTGCTGTGTCACAATGACAATGGGACTTTCCCAGGTGGCTATTATATATATATATAATGAGGGAAAATTCAATTAGCATCCCTTTTCCAACAGTGTGGCTAGATGGTAATGACCAAATACCAGTTGAGTTGCTGAAATCATGTCTATAGACATGACATCTGATCAGTTCAATGATTTATCTATTTGTTCATGGCTTCTAATATGCATATGAATTAGCCAACATAATTTAAGACGAAAAAGACAACTCACACATGTTGACTACTCACTTCTCACACTAGATAGAGAAAAATCAAACTTTGAGTAAACATGCTTGACTTGCTTGCAGTCAAACGAAAACTCCTTCCTTATCTAAGTGCTGGAGTCACTTTAAACTGCTTGATCCATTTCAAATCGTATTATTACAAAAAAAAATTATAATAATAATAGGCTGCTAAAAAAGCCATGGTGGATGTTTGAAGTGCACAAGCGGGGAATTGAAATTATTCCACATGATGACCAATCGGTTACAGGCAGGGTGATAACTCATAAGTTAGAACTAGACTTTGAACGTTTGGAAGCACAGCAATGGCAGGTCTAAAAATCACACTGGCTTACTGGAACCAGGGCAGGTGTAAAGACAAAACATGGGGTGGGACTGTTTGATGGAACTTCAGAACCATGGAACTGGTGTGGGTTAAATTGTTGACAATTTGCCAAGTGCCATTCTTTAAATTATATTTTATGTACTGTTCTTTATTTTTCAGTGACGACCATAGATGGAGTCATCCGGCGTTACCAGGCCGTCCTGAAGCATTTCACGAAATTAGGTTCGATGAAGAGGGCATTCTCCAAGGTCCATGTGGACAGGAATACAATTGCCAGAACGGCTGTGATTGCAGAGCTGGCAGTTGTTGCACCACAGAAATTCCAGGAGCTGCTGTCAAGGCATGAAGACACAGAAACAATATCTACATTTGCAGAGAAATGCTTGGCGACAATATCACCGGAGTTGGGGGAGGAAATTAGCAAAGAAAAAAAAAAAGGGCAAGCTGTTGCCAATTGCATATAAATATACTTAATTTTGAGAGTTGAGGGGTGGTGGTGGGCGGGGCGTGTTAGTGGGTTGATTGGGGCGTATCTGGGGGAGGGGGTTGGGGGTTTACCTAACCAATGTTCCTTTTTAAAGGGTGGGGGGTGTTAGTAAGTTGAAGGATTTTTACCACCAATTACCACCGTGTGTTTGGTTGGTGGGGGTGGAGGGGGTTAGTGGGGGGATTTCCAGGCTTGTTCTGCCACACCCTATGTCATATGGCTTTAAAAAATAAATCCAAATGGTACCACTTTTCTTGAGTTCAGTTGTGATGATGTTGTAGGTAAGAACATATCCATGTAGCTGTTGCATGTTGCTGTTAGTGTCACTCTTCACTGATGCTCAAAGGAAATGTAAGACACATTCATGATGGTGTAACGACAGAGAAAGTCACATTCATGATGGTGTTTAATATGCAATAACACATTCATGTTGGTATTTATGGTGTGAAAGTATCTTGACACTTGACAATTTATGACATATTAATGAGTAGTAAAAAGTGTTCTACTTTACTTTTAGGTGAAGGACAATGTTTAAGACACATTCATGGTGGTGTAATGACAGGGAATGTCATATTCATGATGATGTTAAAGTTGGCAGTAACACTGTCATGTTGGTGTTTGTGATATTGCAGTGTCGTAACAATTAATGAAAAGTCAAAAGTGTTCCACTTTACTTAGATTCAAAGAAAATAATTACGACACATTCATGATGGTGTAATGACAGGCAAAGTCGCATTCATGGTGGTATAATGACAGAGAATGTCATATTCATGATGGTGTTAAAGTGGGCAGCAACACTGTCATGTTGGTGTTTGTGATATTGCAGTATCGTAACAATTAATGACATACTAATGAAAAGTCAAAAGTGTTCCACTTTACTTTCTTTTAAAGAAAATGATTACAACGCATTCATGATGGTGTAATGACAGGCAAAGTCGCATTCATGGTGGTATAAAGACCGGTAAGGACATGACATTGAAATGGTGTGGTGATACAAAGTCCTTATAAAACAAATAGATGACAAAAGTTTAACTGTCGGTATAGCCCATACAAAACAGCCAGCCTCACCATGGAAGGAGATGCCTGAAACTTACCTGAAGGGGCAGGTAAGTTGTATGTAAGAATAACCAGCTGGTAGCTGTGTTGCAAGTACATGATTAGGTCCTTGTCTTCAGGGCCCAAAGAGACAGCACCTGGCTTTTTATCTCACTGATCATGTCTCCACCCCAAACCCTGGTGCTCACAAGTACAAGGCTGGAGCAAAAATCACCCACAGGTCATGCTGGTTAATGTGAAGTTGTCATGACACAGCTAGCCGTCTTGGCTAATGTCAAATTGTCATGACACATGCATGGGCAGCCTTTGTCATCTTGGTAAATGTCAAGTTGTCATTACCAACAATGTCAGGTTGACAGTAGAAAGTGACATAATTTACCGCATGACAATTAATGACAGCCGTCATTGGCATTCATTAATATTCATGACAAGTGTTATGTCATAGATATGACAATGTCATGTTAGTCTTTTGAAGGGGGGTGTCAAGTAAAGTGTTACCTTTGTTTTTTATGTCAGTTAGGCTATACAACGACATGATTAACATATGTCTGTTTTGCATATTGCACATTGTTTCTGCGCGTCTGTTATGCACTACACAATTTGTTATGCAAAACGTGATTTCCATATGA
>CM050214.1:17827706-17842706 GCA_027475355.1 Coilia nasus
TATATTGTGGACAGCACAGAGGAAAGGGCTACAGTAACAGAGGCAGAGACGTGTAGCCTAAACATCACAACAACAGCTACAAATACGAGAGAGAACCACATACATTATACAAGACAAGAGTGTAGAGACAGAAAGTAAACAAGAGACAGAGAGACAGAGAGAGAGAAAGAGAGAAAGAAAGAGATGTGGATTGCATGCAGAGACTTTGGGGAGACAGGGAGAGAAACAGAGAAAGACAGAGAGGGGGTTAAGTAGATTACACAGGGAAAAAGACTTTGCAAAGAGAAGCATGGAGGAAAAAGAGTGGATTAGAGAGAGAGGGAGGGGGGAGAGAGGGGAATGAAAAGCACATTATTCAGAAGAATGTTTGGGAAGGGGAGAACAATGAGGATTAGACAGAGAAATGTCAGCTCCTTCTAAAGACACCAAGTGACTTATCATAAGGTACCATAACACCAACGCACCATTGCTCCAATGTAACATCACTCCAGAGTCTATGGAATGTTCTGGAATGTATGGTCTGAAATAGCCTATAAATGTAGACAAACCCTAATGGTAGCAATTAAAATTTCTATCCTGGGTATGGTGTAGCCCCAAGACCCGCTGAACCTCAGTAGCTTTTTTTCACAAATCTGGACAGATAAATCACATTGGTCTATCGTTGCAGAGAGTCTCTGGGTGGGTTTAACATGACACCAGGGCTGCAACAGTGCACTATGGGTAGTGCTAATGTAAACCAGTCCAGTGCTCTGATTGGTTGTAGCACTATCCTTTTGCATGCAGAAGAAGTTTGAAAGACAACCGTTGATGCTGACCCTTGGATTGCTCCTGACCTATCCATCGTGATCAGACCACACAATTTGATGTGATGTCGGCTAGCTTGTCAGGTTAGGTCTGAAGAGTACTTGAGGTTGGAATGTTACCGTAGAATCTTGACACATCTGTAGGCGCATAATTGGACTAAAATGTTCCAAAGTGAGTATTTGACAGTGGGAGCAACTCCAGCCAACATCAGTCTATCTCCTCAGGAAACACAGGGGGAGTGGGAGGCGTACTCCGGACTGAGACATAAACACAGCTGACTACAGGCCCCACTGTTTAAAAACACAAGGACACCCAGGCATACCAGAAGAATACCAAGTGAGCACTGGCTGTGACGAGTACCTTTCTACACACACACACACAAACATACACACACACATGCAGTCACATATACATACACATATGCACACACATACATTCAGTCACACATGCATGCACAAAAACGCGTACACGCACATGTGCACACAGACACACACAGACACACACAGACACACACACACACTTGCAGACTCACAGAGGCAGAGGTCATGCACTTCACGATCCTGTCATTTTTCCTCCAGCTTCTGTGAGCATCTGAACTCCAAGGTCATTTGTTGCCTGCTAGTGATTATGCTGTGATTATGTACACACAGAGACACACACATCACACATGCACACCACACACACACACACACACATACACACACACAACACACACACACCATACACACACTTGTTGGCTGCACTTACGGAGTGTACACCCACTAATTACCTCTCATGGATCCATAAACACACAGCGGATTGCTGGGTTGCCATGACACCACTTTCTTGTCACACTGTGTGTGTGTGTGTGTGTGTGTGTGTGTGTGTGTGTGTGTGTGTGTGTGTGTGTGTGACCTACACAGTGTGGTGTGAGCTCACCCCTGGTTTGTGTGTGTTTGTAGAGACACTGAGAGTCATTTCTTGGTAAACAAGTCCTGCTGTCACAAGGTTATGAGCCCCAGTATTAATTTACTCCTCATTTATTTAAACCCCAGACTTCATTTATTGTATTTAAAAACCTACCACTCACTACACCGTGCAGCTTTTCCATCATTAGTGTTTTGCTCTCCCTGTGTTTGTGTGTGTGTGTCCGTGCGTATGTGTGTGCGTGCGCGCGTGTGTGTGTGTGTGTGTGTCTCCTCCCCCCAGCTGCAGCCTAGTAAACACACACATGTGATGAGATGCACCTGGTCTTCTCCCCTTTAAGTTGCCCTGCCTCCTGGTCAGTGTTGTATAAAGTACTGGAAAATCACACTCAAGTAAAAGTATAGGTACCCCTTCAAAAAATGACTTTGGTAAAAGTCAAAGTCACTGACTGAAATGTTACTTGAGTTAAAGTCTTAAAGTATCAGAAATGTCTAGTACTTAAGTATGACAAGTAATGTAAAAATAAATGTACTCAAGTAATGTAATTAAAAGTACAAGTAAAAGTTAATAACGGGCAAAGGCAGTCTGAATTTGTAATCTCTTTTTTATATTTTGGTTAACTGTGAAGGTCATTTAGCAACTATGGTTAATCTTAAATGACAAGCAATTACACTGCTGAAAATGCACACACATGACCAATTGCTGTCATTATAAACAAAAGTGGAGAGAAAACTGAATGTTATCTGGCATCTGAAGACGGAGACCACAGTTTGAAACCTTTTTTTCGTAAACCTTTGTTTTTTAAAATAAGATTAAGTCAGTGCTGAAAATGAGGCGTACATCACCCCATCAAGAAAAAAAATCATAAAACACTGCTCCGTTTTCTCTTCCATCAGGACTGAGTGCAAAGCTAGCTTACTGCGTGAAGCCAACAGGTGTAGCCTATTGGCTGTCATGCGCAAGTGGCAATTGTGAACAAGCCAGGCACGTCCCGACTATATTGCATTCAGTTTTTTTTTTTGGTAAGGAGTAACTAAACGGCACATTGAAAATGTATCGGAGTAAAAGTATGCAATTTAGTTCGTAAATATAGTGAAGTAGAAGTAAAAGTTATCAAATTTTTAAAAACTCAAGTAAGTACAAATTCTTCCAAAATGTACTTAAGTACAGCAGTGAAGTATTATTACTTCGTTACTATACAACACTGCTCCTGGTGTGATCAACTTTTGGGGTAAACACACACACACCCACACCCACACCCACACACACACATACAATAAAACCTACTGGCTGTTTAGCCGAACTGTGTTCTTCTCGAAACACAGACCCTCGCTGGGGGAAATGGACGTCTGCATGTGCTTCTCCCTCCCATCCTACAGATGCCCCTCCTACTAACCCAAGCCCCGCCCATATGTTGATACATGCTCCACCCTCCTATTGCCAAACCCCACTCCCATAGTACCACATAACATATCCCGCCCCCAGTAACCTCCTAGTAACATGCCCCAACCTCCCACTACCATGTCCTGCCCTCTAGTAACCCAAGCCCCAGCATCCACAGGTGCTCATGTGCTGCAGCTCAGTCAGGGTGTGAGCTGGTAGAGACAGAGGCATCCTCCAGCATGGGGCAACTGGAGACCTGTGTGAGTGTGTGGTAATGGCCTCGGCTCCTTCTCTGCTCTGCTGTGTGCACACACACACACACACACACCACACACACACCTGGTAAGGACATGTTTCTTTTCTGCTGATTTTGTTGTCTATTGTTGTTGTCACACCGAGAGTGCTCTGCCCTTGCAGTGATTCCAGGGAGGATTTCAGGGAGTGTGGTAATTAAGTTTGACTCCATTTTATGGCCCTGCTGCTGACACGGAGAATGGATGGGTCCCCATAAGGGCCATAAAACACATCCATCAGTGAATCAACCTGTCACCACCACAGACGCCGTCTTGCTGTCCTTAGCAGAGAGTCATGGCTGCCACAGGATATAACCTAAGTCATGGCATCTGATGATACTGTGATAGGATATTGTATGAGTAAAGGAGTCACTCGCGCTTAAGTCTTTTTGGTGCTCAAGGAACAGGACCACAGAATCAGCAATCAGCAAGAAATTACTGTTCATTTATTTAATGCCCAGACTTCATTTATTGTATTTAACCTGCTACTCACTGCACCCTGCAGGATTTCCAGCGCTGGGGTTTTGCTCTCCCTGTGTGTGTGTGTGTGTGTGTGTGTGTGTGTGTGTGTGTGTGTGTGTGTGTGTGTGTGAGTGTGTGTGTCCCCTCCCCCCAACTGCAGCCCAGTGATAAACACACTTACACGTGATGAGATGCACCTGGTCTTCTCCCCTTTAAGATGCATGCCTCCTGGTGTGACCAACGTTTGGGGTAAACACACACACACACACACGCACACACACACACTCTTTCTCTCTCTCTATTTCTCTCTGTCTCTCTCCCTTCACTGTTTGACTTTGAGAAAGATGGCCTTTGAAACGTTAGTCTTGTTGCACCCGATGAAAAGCAATTCATAAAGAAGTATCTGAGTGCTCCAGTAATTCCCTGGGTTCCGTCTGTTGAAGTGGCCCAGGACTGCTTGCTGGGGATGTTGTATGACTTGAGTCATAAGGTCTAAGGATACTGTGCTAGGCTATTTTATTAGGCATATCGCTAATTAAGTCATGGCTTCTAATGGTACTGCATTCAAACCAAACCCAAATAAACCTCTGATACATCATGCATGCATCATTTTCATAACAAAAAACAAGCATCCAAGTTATCAAAAATTCAGAATAATATGTATAACAAACATTAAGTTATTTAATAATCTCAAAATCAGTGAGGTAATGCATTACTCTGTTATTACTGGAAGATAACTTTCCCAGCTAATGTACTGTAGCCTAATAGTGTAACTGATTTTTCTGCTAAGTCAGCTGTAGACTGAATACAGAATACTGTAGCATACTCTCATCCTGGGTAGCGTAGCATATTATGCAAACGCTAACAAACAACCAATTCGTCATACATTGAGAATAGGAGACAAATCAACAATACACTTCTTCCAGTTAATGGCTAATTAATTTCAAGCTTAACACAGAAGAACAGAAGTTATAGCCTTGCTTTTATAATTGTTTGTTGTTTCAGGATACATGCATAATACAAATAGCATGAAAAACAATGAAAACCAGAACATTTTCATCACTTTACAAAAAACAAAAAACAAAACAAGAACAGCCAGGACAGGATGTGACAACAGCACATGCCCTGGGAAAACAGGACGTTTGGTCACCCTTACTGTAATAGGATATTTTATGCAGGGCCGGCGCTAGGCATAGGCAGACTAGGCGGGTCGCCTAGGGCGCCAAATGTGGTGGGGGCGCCATCTAGCAATGCCTGTAATTTCCACTCATAGTAGAATTAGAACATCAAGGGAAAGAAAACATAAAAACATTAGCAGCTAAGCATGATTATTCTTGGGTCCCCAGTAGAGGTTTTAGGCACGGGCGTCCAGGGCAGCCTTCAAGTGCGCTGTGCTGTCACTCGAGCGTCTTGTGGCAGAAGGGCAAGGAGGAGGGCCGCGCGGGAGGATTTTGGCCTTCTCCGCAACTAATAGCCAATTATGGCACAAGTTATATGAGTAAACCACACTAGTATTTTCTTAGAAATAAAAATGACTTCATTTATAATATTGTTAATCCAACACTATATGTCACGTTACATTTTCCCTAAGCGAATCTGTCTACGTTGTCGTAACTCTTATGTTAAGGGATGCGTTTTGATATTTCCAAATTAACAGCGGTAAAACGTGGGCATGAAAGCATGAATATAGAAAAGGGAAACAAGCCATCAGATGCACAGTTTAGGAAAAAGAACAGGAGGTGGAAAAATGAGTGCAAGATAAGGGTAGGCAGTATTATTGCATGACAGCTTGTAGGCTGTGTATCATGAAATAAGACAATAGGGTAAGGGAAAGCTATAACTAACTGTTTACGTTTGTTAGCCGCTTGTTCTATACAGTAGGCTATGATAGTAAACAGTGCACAGTAAATTGCAGACATTGATGTAGGTTTTTCAATATTTTGTTAAGCATAGAATTAACTAGCCATTAAGTGCGAGGTTTATTGCTGATCTCATCCTCGATGTGTCACAAATTGGGTGTAGCCCAATTACCCGTTTACATACTATGCTACCCAGTATTTAGGAGAATATTCTGCATCAAGACTACCTAGAGTACTGTGATATGATTTTGCATGAACTGTCAAAGCTGCTGGTTGTGAGATGTCCTTAGCTGACTGTTGGTTGTGATCTGTGTCTGGCTGTACTGCTCAGTGGTCTCGAGTGGAGCACCAGTGTAGCCTGTTCCATTGTACATACATTTCTGTTAGCGTGATTGAGTGTAGTGCTACCTCTGTTAGCCTGTTTGAGTGTACTGCTACCTCTGTTAGCCTGTTTGGGTGTAGTGCTACCTCTGTTAGCCTGTTTGGGTGTAGTGCTACCTCTGTTAGCCTGTTTGAGTGTAGCGCTACCTCTGTTATCCTGTTTGAGTGTACTGCTACCTCTGTTAGCCTGTTTGAGTGTACTGCTACCTCTGTTAGCCTGTTTGAGTGTAGTGCTACCTCTGTTAGCCTGTTTGAGTGTAGTGCTACCTCTGTTAGCCTGTTTGAGTGTAGTGCTACTTCTGTTAGCCTGTTTGAGTGTAGTGCTACCTCTGTTAGCCTGTTTGAGTGTAGTGCTACCTCTGTTAGCCTGTTTGAGTGTAGTGCTACTTCTGTTAGCCTGTTTGAGTGTAGTGCTACTTCTGTTAGCCTGTTTGAGTGTAGTGCTACCTCTGTTAGCCTGTTTGAGTGTAGTGCTACTTCTGTTAGCCTGTTTGAGTGTAGTGCTACAGTACCTCTGTTATCCTGTTCCAGTGTGGCACTGGCTCTGTTAGCTTATTTAAGTGCAGCGGTACCTCTGTTAGCTTGTTCAAGTGCAACACTTCTCTTATCCTTTACCAGGTAGATGACAGAATGAATTGCTTTGTGTTTGTATGCGTGTGTGTGTGTGTGTGTGTGTGTGATCAGAGGTACTGAATCAGACTGTGATACCTTTTATGGGGAAGAAAAAATTTTCATTTTGTTTTTTGATCTGAGCTCTTGTTTCTGTGTTTTCCTTTTTTCTATTTCTCTCCCTCTACCATCCTTTGTACTCACTCACACATCTCTTCACTGTTCTCTACTCTCTCTCTCACTGACTCACACACACACACATGCACACAGGATGTTGGCAGGACTGTAATGCATTTAGGGAGATGGCCCCCTGTGGTGGTTCTGCACTTGAAGCTTTAAATGAGCAGCTCCTTCCCTCCATCTCAGACACACACACACACACACACACACAGAGAAAGAGAGAGAGCTCCATCCCTCCATCACACACACGCACACACACACGCACACAGCTCCTTCCCTCCATCAGACAGACACACACACACACACACACGCACACAGGAAGTGAGAGACGTGTAATGGTAGTAGCTTTAACAGCTCCTTCCCTCCATCTGCAGCACAGACTGGTGCAGAAGAGAGAGGAGATCTAATAAAGCCAGAGACCTCACACACACACACACACACACACACACACACACACACACACACACACACACACACACACACACACACACACACACACACACACACCCAAAAGAGAGAGAGATGTAGCGGTAGCAGACGTTAGGTGGTAATGAGATCCTGCTGTGCAGATGGTCATTATTACTAATCTTTATCAGATGAACGCTGGCACACTCAGCCCCGACACACACACACCCCACTCATTCACCGCCTCGCCAAGCTCTCGCCACACAGTTCACCACCCACCCCATGCCCCCACCCCAAGGCCCCAGGTCACCGCCCTGTCTGCCTCACAGCTGTCCTCACCTCACCCTGCCCCTACCATCCCACACCACCATTAACAGTATGTAGCACAGTCATTACTTTCCATCCCTTTCACTGAAAATTTAAAACTAAATGTAAAATTGTATAACTCAGAATAAGATTTAAATAAGATCCGCCCCATTAATTTCACTTTACTCTTCTCAGTTATTGTTTATGATTCCTTTCATCGGTCGTGCTAAATGAATGTCCTCCCGGAGCCCTGGCTTGACTAGCGCAATAGCTGGGACCAGTGGAGTAGCTGCTGTGGTAGACATTTTAATACGTTGGGGACACAAACTCAAGAGGGCCGAGTTTGAAATGAGAATTCTCTTAGCGAAATGAGCATTCCACGTCCTCTATACTGGTGCTTTGGCATACGCAGTGTTACAACATTGTTTATAATAGTTGAAGTCACTGTATATTGTCCTTATCTGTTCAAAGCTAATTTATATAAACTCTGTGGGTGAGAGAATACACTTTTTCCGAAGTCCGTCAACGTAGTTAGTAGTGAAATGATTATGAAGTGTCACATACGAACACAGGGTATCACTAATGCAGGGCAGAAATGCATATGCTACATGGGATCTATATGTCTTTCTGTCTGTCTGCCTGTCACAATGTTGTTGGCCCCCACGTATCCCACTCTAACCATATCTTACCCACCCAGTGTGTGCAAGAAGTGTGTGTGTGTTTGTGTGTGTGTGTGTGTGTTACACAGGCTGTGTAAAATGAAATACCACATCACTTCCTGTACGGGTCTGAGCACTAGCTGCTCTAAAGCCTGAGTGGCAAATATTAGTTTGTTTGTGTGTGTTTGTGCGAGAGAGAGGAAGGAAGGGAGAAAGAAAGAAAGAAAGAAAGAAAGAAAGAAAGCAAGAAGGAAAGAAGGAAAGAAAGAAAGAGCCTGTGTGGGTCTGTGCCCTAGTGGCTGTCATACCTGTGGAAATAGTGGGAGGCTGGGAGTTATTCTTCTGATAGTTGACAGACAAGTACTGTGTGTGACAGAGAGAGAGAGTAAAAAAGAAAGACAGAGAGAGTGAGTCAGAAAGATGGACTGTGTGTGTGTGTCTGTGTGTCAGAGAGACAGCGAGAGAGTGAATGTGTGTCTGTATGTGAGGATGCGGTTTATTTATTATTGTGTGACAGACACAAAGGCACACAGCGTGACATGTATATTCCCTAGTGCACCTGGACAGAAAAGCATGAGGAGGATGGACTGTGTGTGTGTTTGTGTGAGAGAAGGTGTGTGTGTGTGTGTATGTGTGTGTGTGTGTGTAGGTGTGTGCAGCACAAAAAACAGGGTGCCATCGGAGAGAGAATAGAGAGAAGCATGTGTGTGTATGTGCATGTATATATGCACGTGTGTGTGTGTGTGTGTGTGTGTGTGTGTGTGTGTGTGTGTGTGTGTGTGTGTGTGTGTCTGTGACTGTGACTGTGACTGTGCATGCAAGCATGCGTGCATGTGTGAGTGTGTGTGCTGCCCAGGAAAACAGGACACATGAAAGGACATAGCAGGTTGATATTACATGTCTCTTTATATTCTCTTTCAGGCCTCAACTACGTTATGGACATTGTCCCAGAATAACTTTGGGCCTGCAGACCTTTCTGATGTGTGTGTGTGTGTGTGTGTGTGTGTGTGTGTGTGTGTGTGTGTGTGTGTGTGTGTGTGTGTGTGTGTGTAGGGGAAGGGGAAGAGGGAAGGGGGGGTGGGTAGGGGGAATGAGTGTTATTTCAGGCATACTGAAACGTGCTTCTGGTCTTGTGTTCTACATCTGGAAAGAATAAAGTGTGTGTGTCAAGAGACTAGGCTGCATAGTGTTTTTTTAATACCACCTAAACCCTCTGTAGTGTGTGTGTGTGTGTGTGTGAGACAGGGCTGCATTGCATTGTCTAAATAGCTCCTAATGTATTAGGCCTCACATGTCAGACATGTGCTTGTGGAATGCAAGAGGCTGATACTCACGCTGAGAGGAAAACACTACACTGCTCTACTTCTGTGGACACACACACACACACACACACACACACACATACACACACATGCTCTCTCTCTCTCTCTCTACACACACACGCACACTCTCACATGCGCATTTACACTACACACATGCTCATGCATGCACACATACACACACACACACACACAAACAGAGACATATTTGTTCATGCATACATCCATATAAACACACACACAATGCACACACTGAGACGTGCACACTGCTATGATTTACGTCAGTCTAGGACACACACGCGCGCGCACACACACACGAACACACGAACACACCTACGCACAGTCTCTCTCATCAGCTTCTTCCAGGAGCTACAGGGCAGCAGGTTGCGTTCGAGTCCACTTCTCCTCAGCACCCCCAGAAGCCTGTGTGCGTGTCTGTGTTTGTGTGTGGTGTGTGAGTGAGTGTGTGTGTGTGTGAGTGAGTGTGTGCTGGGGGGTCACACTCACAGGACAGTAGGTTGGGGTGTTCCAGTCCACTTCTCCTCAGCACCCCCAGAAGCCTGTGTGTGTGTGTGTGTGTGTGTGTGTGTGTGTGTGTGTGTGTGTGTGTGTGTGTGTGTGTGTGTGTTTTGGGGGGGGGGTCACACTCACCGGATGGTAGGTTGGGGTGTTGTTCCAGTCCACTTCTCCTCAGCACCCCCAGAAGCCTGTGTGCGTGCGTGCGTGTGTGTGTGTGTGTGTTTTGGGGGGGGGGGGTCACACTTATCGGACAGTAGGTTGGGGTGTCGTTCCAGTCCACTACTTCTCAGCACCCCAGAAGCCCTGACATGATCCTTTCTCTTCCTGTCAGGCAGCCGAGTAGCAAAGTAGAGCCTGTGCGAACAGAGCCTTTCAGTTAGAGCATTTATCTTCAGTTCAATTCCTTTTCAGTCACAGAAAACTCACAGCAAGAATACCACCTTTCAATGCGAGGATTTATCTGTAATTTGACTCGTAATTCCCCTAACAGTAATTTTACTGTACAGTGAGCACCCTTCAGTAAGACTATTTACCTCCTGTTGAACTTCCCTCTTAGTCACAGTGATTGCATAGCCTGGTAAACCAGCCCCTCGTACTACACTGCATTTCGTACAGAGGGTCTGGCTGTGCTTTCATTAACATGGTTGTCTCAGGCAGCATCTTGCCAACCAATCAGCGATCAATTTCTTCGTGGAGGTGTAGACTCTGCTGAAGTTTAAAACAGTTGGATCTGCCTTTATCCGATCGCTAACGTCTGGTCGTGACGCATGCACTTAGCCTGGCTATAAGACTGCCTACGCACTACAATTAAAATATAGCACACAAAGTCAACATCAAAGGCAGAGGCACTTGTTTTGAACTTCAGCAGAGTCCACATCTCCAGGAAGAAATCGTTTCTGACGGTGTCTGGTCCAGACCTTCTGTACAAAATGAAATGAGGTACGAGGGGCTGGTTTACCAGGCTACGGAGTGCACCCTTCAGTAAGAATATGTATTTTGAATTAGAGGCTGTAGTAGTCAATCACATTACAAATTCATTTAGACCATTCTTTAACAACATTTCAGCAAGAGTCTTTATCCCCAGACTCTTCTCCAGTCACAATAACATTAAGGCCTGTTCACACACAGAACTATAACGACAACAATAACTATAACTAGATCTTTGTAAAAAGCATTCTTATTTTAATTAATGGTGCTGTTCACATATCAACTATAATGACGATGACAGGCTGAATATTGTTGGGATCAGTTTCAGAGCGCATTTATAAACTATAAAAACCAAGGGCGTAGAATTGGCATGGGCGGAGGTGACACGTCCCCACCAATATCCAGCAATCATTCATTTGTCCCCACAAATAATTTGAGCCCCTCAAAAAAATAAAAATAAAATAAAATAAAAAAATGAGCTGTCAACGTCTTATCACCTAGCGGCGCAGAAATGGTTAAATTACATTCTCTACTGAAGTCCTAACGCATATGGTCTGTGCCCTGCTTTCACGTAAGATTCGGTTTGGTGTTAGCAGCACCAAAACTAGAGCGAACTTGTCAAAAGCAAGGGGCGAGTAAAGTGGTGAGCATATGGCAGCTAAAAAACTGTCTTCACCAGTCACGGTTACAGTATTTGCCTACAGTCAGACTGCCTCCTATAGTAACCTTACAGTGCGGGTAGCAAACTTTTAAGTTAGAGTATTCATCCCAAGACTCCCTTCACCAGTCATAGTAACCTTATAGAGTGAGAGTAACACCTTTCAGTTACAGTATGTATCCCCAGATTTCTTCCCATACTACCCATACAGAGACATTACCCGTCAGTTAGGGCGTACTCACACTAGGTACGTTTCACTCGTACCGGACCGAGTATAGTTCTCTCTGGTCCCTGGTCTGCACTCACACTTTATAATATTGAACTTTACACAGGCAGGATTGAATTGCTATGTTTACAATCACACCACAAGCATACCGTGCCCGAGTCCAACTAAACAGGACTCGAATCCACCTCTAACAAAATGTACTGGTGTACAGTGCATCAGTACGAAGCGATTAGCCTGGTAAACACGCCCCTCGTACTTCATTTCATTTTTTACAGAGGGTCTGGACCAGAATCTCTTGAGAGTCATGTAGTCAGCCCCGGCAAGACCGATCATACACAGGACAGGGACACTGGACAGAGCTGACACTAAGAGGGCTATGTTGTGTGTGTGTGTGTGTGTGTGTGTGTGTGTGTGTGTGTGTGTGTGTGTGTGTGTGTGTGTGTGTGTGTGTGTGTGTGCGTGCATGTATCCGTGTCTGTGTGTGTGTGTGTGTGTGTGTGTGCATGCATGTATCCGTGTCTGTGTGTGTGTGTGTGTGCACGTTTGTGCGTGGGTGTGTGTGGGTATGTGTCTGTGTGTGTGTGTGTGTGTGTGTGTGTGTGCATGTATCCGTGTGTGTGTGTGTGTTTCCATATGTGCACGTTTGTGTGTGGGGATGTGTGTGTCTGTGTGTGTGTGTGTCTGTGTGTGTGTGTGTGCATGCACGTGCGTGTGTGTGTGTGTGTGTGTGTGTGTGTGTGTTCACACCAGGACAGTGGGAGCCACTGGGATGAAATGAAACTGATGCGTGAGAGCTATGTGCTGCCAGAGGCTTATCCAGCATCCATCTCCGTCCTGTGGGCCTCATCAATTAAAGCGGTTTCATTATTCCTGTCCCTGGTATACCTCCCCCCCCCCCACATCAATTACTCTTCCTCCTTGTTTAACTCCTGACAGGTGGGGACACATTATGTCTCTCTGATGCATTCTACTACAACCCTAAATCAAAAATCGTACATTTAAACACTGACATGCAAACAGGGGTTACTAAAGGTCAGATGTTAGTCAGAGTAAAAGTGGAGCCTTTCAAAATTTAAGACGCTGTTATTTGAAACACGGCCAAATCTAGGGCACATTTTTTGCTGTGAAATCAGAACTGTGGATGCACAAGTCTGTACTGAAAATCCTGATTGTCGCTAATGTCCTTTGTAATGTGAAGCACAAAGTTTCAGACTGTGTGTGTGTGTGTGTGTGTGTCTGAGACACATCAGCAGCAGAATTGCTGACTATGGAAGTGTATAATGTTGGTTCCCCTTTGGTAATAATGATGTTGGTCATTATGTTCCTTAAGGGGCCCCCTGTTTGGTGCTGGGCCCCTGGTGTCATTCTAGCTGTCCCCTGCCTTACACCACCTCTGCACATTTTACACACGTGTACACACACACACACACACACCACAACCACCACCACCACACAAACTCACACGTTGTAACTGTCTCCTGCCTTACACCACCCCTGCGCATTCTCCACACACACACACACACACACACACACACACACACACACACACACACACACACACACACACACACCCACACCACTACCTCATTACTTGTAACTGTCACTACTCATAACTTGTAACTGTCCCCTGCCTTACACCACCCCTGCACATTACACACACACACACACACCATACACACACACACACACACACACCCACACACACACCACCCCCACCCCCACCATACCTTGTGTTAGGCAACCACACCTGTCACAACAAACACACCACACACACACACCATCACAACACAGACACAGACCTTCACAACACACCCCACCACAACACAAACTCACATGTTGCAACTGTCCCTTACCTTACGCCACCACTGTACACCCTCCACACACTTGTGTTAGCCTCTCACACGTGTGCATTAGCGGCAGCAGTTCTATCAGCAGCCAAGCCCACAGCAAACACACTATCTCAACACACACACACGCACACACACACACACACACTGTCACAACACACACGCACACACACACACACACACACTGTCACAACACACACACACACACTGTCACAACACACACACACACACACACGCACACACACACTGTCACAACACACACACACACACGCACACACACACACACACACACTGTCACAACACACACGCACACACACACACACTGTCACAACACACACACACACACACACACACACACTGTCACAACACACACACACACACACACACACACACACACTGTCACAACACACACACACACACACACACACACACACTGTCACAACACACACATAAAGCGAGAAATAATTTCAGGAATGATGAAAATCTGTCAGTGTTATTCTGACTAATTTTAAATGTACCCTACTGTCCCATGCTGATTTTGGACAACAGTGTGTAACCGTCTTGGGCAATGCACTCACATATGCACATATCACAGGCAAAAACGGAGAGACCTGCGGTTCATTCCTGAGATTCCTCTGGAGGGGGGGCAGGCTGGGGGTTGTGAGCGGGGGAAAGGGGTTTCGCGCTCTTTTTTTTTTTCTTTGTGGGGGTTAAAGTGGTGGGGTCTGAGTCAGGAATGGTCAGATTATGCTAAGAATGTCTGAGCTATCCCCCAGCCAGCAGTGTGTGTGTGTGTGTGTGTGTGTGTGTGTGTGTGTGTGTGTGTGTGTGTGTGTGTGTGTGTGTGTGTAAAAGAGAGAGAGGGCATGTGTGTATTCTCATCTTCTCTAATTGACCAAAGAGGAATGCACAGATAATTAGCAGCAGAGCCAAATGTTGTCCGATACAAGTGTGTGTGTGTATGTGGGTGTGTGATGGATATTTTTCAGAGCAGAGGAAGAGAGGAACAGCAGTTCTTTTCACCTATGGATGCATACAAACACACACACACACACACACACACACACACACACACACACACACACACACACACACACACACACACACTGCCAAAGGCCTTCCTTTCCAGGCTGCTGTGGTATCTTTTGTGATTGTGAATGTGGGTATACTGTAGGAGTGTGTTTGTGCTGGGTGCATCTGTGCATATGTGTTTGTGCCTGTTGCAGGTGAGCTGTTGGAGTGGCTGCAGGTGATTAG
>CM050214.1:17845206-17850206 GCA_027475355.1 Coilia nasus
TGTGTGTGTGTGTGCGTGAGTGTGCGTGAGTGTGCGTGTGTGTGTGTGTGTGTAAGTGAGTGTGTGTGTAAGAGTGTGTGTGAGTGTGCACATCTAATTGTGTATGTAAGTGTGTGTGAGTGACAGAGAGGAGTGGATCAGGAACAATGTGGTGCATTAGCATTAGAATGACGGCATGATTAATGAAACTGATGATGACACATGGACGGATTAAGGAGGACAGCCAGGCTCATCAGCACAGAGTGCTGTGTGTGTGTGTGTGTGTGTGTGTGTGTGTGTGTGTGTGTGTGTGTGTGTGTGTTGACATATGACTGTGTGTTGTAATATAATGGATGTGTGTTTGTGGATGAATGGATGTTTCTGTGTGTGTGTGTGTGTGTGTGTGTGTGTGTGTGTGTGTGTGTGTGTGTGTGTGTGTGTATGTTTGTGTTTACATGTAACTGTGTGTGTGCATGTGTGTGTTTGTGTTTACATGTAACTGTGTGTGTTTGTGTTTGTGTGTGCGCGTGTGTCTATGCATGTGTGTGTGTCTGTGTTTGTCGGCCCCTTGTGCCTGGGCTCCATCAGGCAAATGAAATAAGGGCCATCTCTTCATTTCCTGCAGATGGACGAGCGTTCGATATAGCCGATATGAGTGTTCGCTATGGCTGATATGAGCCTGGCACAGGGGGCATTGTGGGTCCTTAAGTAAGCAGGCAGGCAGTCAGGCAGCCATTGGCTGGGCTATAAATATGGGCCAGTTAATTTGATCGAGAGCATAATGCAGCCTCAAAGCTCCAGCTCTCCAGCATTTGGCCATCCCTATTCACCACTCATCTTACAGCCACCCTTCTCTATCCACAGCCTGTGTGTGTATGTTTGTGTATGTGTGTGTGTGTGTGTGAGAGAGAGAGAGAGAGCATTATTGAGTGGGTTTGTGTGTGTCTATGTGTGTGAGTATTACTTAAGGGGGTTTGCAAGTGTGTGTGTGAGAGCTTTACTGATTGGGTTTGTAGGTGTGTGCGTGTGTGTGTGTGTGTGTGTGTGTGTGTGTGTGTGCGCGCGCATTACTGTGTGTGTGTATGTTGTGTCTGTGAGCATTACTGAGTGTGTGTACGTGTGTTGTGTGTGCATCAGCTTTTAGAAGGCTTTTCTCAGACCTGGCAAAGAGGCTTCTTCAGTTTCATGAGAAAGTTGATCTTCATGACACCTCACATCCTGAGCTCACACTGAAGCTCAGACAGCAGATGAGTCACTGGGTACACACACACACAACCACACACACACACAGACACACACACACACACAGAAAGAGAGAGAATAAGAGTGAAAGAGAGAGAGAAAGAGAGTGTGAGAGAGAGAGAGAGAAAGAGAAAGAAAAACAGAGAGACCTTAGTGCCTCTGGAGGGTGGATCAGGAAGGAAGTCAGGAAGATCGCTCCGGATGTTAGAGTGACGTGAACACAGCTATGCTCTAGAGATGGGTGTGGCAAAGAGATCTGTTGCTCGAGACGTTTGAGTGAAGTGAACACAGCTATGCTCTAGAGATAGGTGTGGCAAAGAGATCTGTTGCTCGGGACGTTTGAGTGAAGTGAACACAGCTATGTTCTAAGAGATAGGTGTGGCGAAGAGATCTGTTGCTCGGGACGTTTGAGTGAAGTGAACACAGCTATGCTCTAGAGATAGGTGTGGCGAAGAGATCTGTTGCTCGGGACGTTTGAGTGAAGTGAACACAGCTATGCTCTAGAGATAGGTGTGGCAAAGAGATCTGTTGCTCGAGACGTTTGAGTGAAGTGAACACAGCTATGTTCTAAGAGATAGGTGTGGCGAAGAGATCTGTTGCTCGGGACGTTTGAGTGAAGTGAACACAGCTATGCTCTAGAGATAGGTGTGGCAAAGAGATCTGTTGCTCGGGACGTTTGAGTGAAGTGAACACAGCTATGCTCTAGAGATAGGTGTGGCAAAGAGATCTGTTGCTCGAGACGTTTGAGTGAAGTGAACACAGCTATGCTCTAGAGATAGGTGTGGCGAAGAGATCTGTTGCTCGGGACGTTTGAGTGAAGTGAACACAGCTATGCTCTAGAGATAGGTGTGGCGAAGAGATCTGTTGCTCGAGACACAGCTCTGGCTAGTGATGAGACTGCTGTATGTGAGGACACAAACCAGGGCACCATCCATACCAGGACAGCCCAGGGACATGTGGCTGCATCCTCCAGCCATAGACAGAGACTACTAGCCTGTGTGTGTGTGTGTGTGTGTGTGTATGTGTGTGTGGGAGAGTAAACTTGCCCACGTGGGTCCATCTAGCCATGGATGGAGCTTACTAGCTAGTCCAGATTGCTGATGGGACTCATTTCCAGTGACTAAAATGTGCCACTAGTATACTGTTTGACTGTAATAGAATTGTTTTGTGATTTGAGTGATTTGTAAAATTTTTTTGTATTTGTATATAGGTGTTCTAATTGATTATTATCGTAAGGCAGCTCTTTGTGTGTGTGTGTGTGTGTGTGTGTGTGTGTGTGTGTGTGTGTTTGCTCCTGTAAAGGCCTGTTGTGTGTGCTGCATCATTGGGGAAGAGGATGTTCTCTCTTCATTAACTCATTCGATGCCAATGACGCGAAAACGCGTCTTTTACGATAGTAACGCCCAGTGCCAATGACGCGTTATCGAGTCAATTGCGTTTTTTTACAGGGGAGGTGGGGTAATCATCTGATCTAGCTTGTGTACAAAAATCAAAGTTGTAATCACAAGGGAACCCATTCTGTGGGTAGTACCAGTATCAGTGTGGATATGTGATCATCTAACATTGTCTCAAAGAAGAGACACTGGACCTGGCTTGCTCAATTGCTCGCAGTTTTGCACACTGCTAGCTTGATCAAAATAAATCCTGTCAGCACGTATGTTGAAGCTACTGTTTTCCTAGCAACATCTCACGTTTAGCTTCTGCAAGCCACCAATAGATTAATTTCACTTTAGGTAATGCATAATGAGCAGCCTGTCGCGCTGTTTCATAGATAGCTACACCTGCACTTGACTGACCCGTCTGCGCCGACAGCAAGTCACTGACGACCCAGCTCTCTACATTTGGTAAAGCGCACGGATTCACTGCACTCTCCCAACATCATAATTTTCTGTGCTATCATTCTCATGTGTTAATCTAGTTGTTCTGTGTGCGGATCCTGTGGAATACGATGTTATTTTGCTCTGAAGGCGTTGTATATTTGGTTCGGTTTCGGTTTGCCTATCCCCTCTCTGAGCCAAGTTCCCACACTAAAATGTTACAATGTTTTATATCGTGTTTGGTGACGTTCAGAAATATTACATTTATTACCGATACTAGATGTATGGACTGGTATTTTAGATCGTGTTTATAGGTCTTCTCTGCTGTACACACACATGCATACACACGCGCGCACACACAGGGGGAGAGCTAGAAGCACTACAGTTACAGTATAACATAGTGTGCTGTACATAAATAGCTGCTAAATAATGTTGCCAGCATTATTTTTGGTGCAGTATACAATGGGATCACTTTTCATAATGTTTGAGATGTCTCTGAAGCAAAAACAATTGTAATCAAAGACATTTTCTGCTTGAAATGTTGCTCGTTACAAAAAGCCGTTTTTCTCAGTATTTTGGTCAGAAATCAGCATTTTTAGTTACACCCACCCATGTTCTCCAGACAATTGCTAAGGAATGGAAAGAGGTACAAACAAAAACATTTTTTCTGATGATAAAGGAAAGTCTGGAGTTTCTTTTGGTATGTTTTTTGTTGACACAGACATAGAACTCAATTTTCTGTGGGTCTTGAAAAAACACTGAAATGTTCAAAAAATCCTGGCACTGGGACGTGACCAACTTTGAAAATGGCTGGCACTGAATGAGTTAAGGGGCGCTTGATGAATAAGGGTCGGGGAAAAAGAAGAGAATTGAGCTATTGACGTCAGAGTCAGCACAGCAGCACTAATGAATAATGATGCTTCCTGCTTCAGGGAGGGGAATTAATGTGGAGTCCACCCAACATGACACCACAGAGCTTAGCAAGGGCAACCCCAGCTCAGGTAGTAAAGGGAGCTGAGTTGTAAGCAAATGGATTTCTTTTTAGGGCTTGAAGATGTTTCACCTTTTATCCAAAAGGCTTCTTCAGTTCTGGCCTGATGATGGGCCAACTTTGAACAGAGGAGGGGGGTTGCACCATCGTCTATCTGCTGCATACAATATCATTCTGCCTTGATATCTCATCCCAAGAGGTTTAACTGCTCTTCACCATCAGAGCAACTCTCATTCTCTGGCTCATGTGACCACAACGACTCTTAACTCCAATTCAGACCTTGACGGGTGACTCGTGTGACCCTTTTGTCACAGAATGAGGGGTATGGTCTACAGCTCCATCTCCAGTGATCCAGAGATATTGACCTTATTCTGACACACCAATTTTCAAAGGTGAAAATCTTCAGCAGCAAGTCAGCTACATTGGAAAACCCTGCGAATTTAGATGGATACGCTAACTTACAAAGACACAAAAACAAGATTATAAGGTTGGATGGAGAGACTGTACTTTGTCACCCCAGGTTAATGAACTCCACTGAGTGGCTGGATGATGTAGTGGTGGGCTGAGGCAGGAGGCGATTTGGCAGACAAAAAGACACAGAAGGGGATTCATGGAAATGGCCATTGTATTTGTACCTTCCCTAGCTATACAGATCGCTGCTTATGCTACTGCTTTTCCAGCAACATCTTTCGTTTAGGTTCTGCAAGCCAAGAATACAATAATTTCACCTCTGGCAACGCTGCTTGAGATGCTAAACAACAAAAGAGCCTGCCGTGCTATTTCATACACACATACACCTACACTTGACTGACCCGTCTGTGCTCACAGCAAGCCACTGACGACTCAGTGCACCCTTCTCGCATCGCAACATTTCTTGTGCCATCATTTTTATGTGTTAATATAGTTTTGTGTGTGGACCCTATGAAATAGGACGATTTTCTACTCTGAACGCTTTGTATATTCGGCCCGGT
>CM050214.1:17855206-17857706 GCA_027475355.1 Coilia nasus
TGCCAAGCTGGAGTCTTGGTAAGGTTTTTCGGCAGAGTGCTGTAGTGAGGTACAATATTAAGGTACTATGGCAGCACTAGTGTGGCTACTGTGGCAGGCCATGTACTTGAATGTGCAAACTGAGTGAAAGCCATTAGGGAAAGGGTGTAGAAGTGTATTTTGGAAAGAGACAGTATTTCTGGAGCAGTCACAGCATCTTTGAAAGACTTCTCTTCATCGCTTCCTTACTCTTTCATCCTCATCCTCGCCAGTGATGTCAGCTCAGGTGACAGGCTGGATTCATATGCAGGTGAGCGAGTCATCATCTCGTCTGCCTGCCAAGAAGCATGTGATTGTTCCCTTCCCACAATCCTCAGCGGCACTGGACTCCTTAGTATTCCACAGCAGCTCACATCATAATGTATGTATGTAAACGGTTGTGCTCCATTAGGAAGAGACTGTTGAAGTGCTCGTTAGTATTCTAGAATGCCCCGTCATAGCTGGCTATGGGAATGATTGTGCTCCATTCTAAAAGCACTCTGGAGAGGGGTGTGCCTGTGTGACCACGGCAACCAGAGCATCCCTGCTGATTGGTGTTGACACCTCATACAGTAGAGTGAAGGCCGAGCTCAACTACTGCTCAGCCCCACTTGTGCAACCTAAAGGGTTTTTTTGGCTTTGTTTGGTTTTCTGTGTTGTCTTCCTTCTGTGTGTGCGTATGTATGTGTGTGTGTGTGTGTATGTGTGTGTGTCAGGGATGGACAATGGCACCAGCCACCAGCCAAATGCTGGTAAAATATATAAGGTAGATTTTAGACACAAAGTAATTATTTACTGTTGAGTGGCTGGTGAATTTTACCATTTATTTGTCAGTGGCTGGTAAAGGGTGTGTGTGTGTGTGTGTGTGTGTGTGTGTGTTTAGTCCTGTATGGTGTAAGGTGAGTCCATATATGTGTGTCAGTTCTCTGTTGATGGAGATGGTCTCAGAGTGAGTTTTTTTGTTTGTGTGTGTGTGTACAGTATGTGTATGAGCACACGGTGAGAAGTGAACAGACTGGTCAACAGCATCTGCTTTCTTGTTCCTATGCTGTTTTCATGCTGACTGCACTTGCAATTCATCTCTCACCCCATCCGCATAACATCACTACACACACACACACACACACACACACACACACACACACACACACACACACACACACACACACACACACACAAACTTTAACACTTCCAGCCCTGCCAACACACCTCTGCTGATTCATCCACTCTGAGGCCTCCAGACACCCTGACACGCTCTAAAAAACAAAGTGTGTGTGTGTGTCTGTGTGTATGAGGGAGTAAGGATTTACAGCAGGTCCATCTGCTCCGAGGCCAATGAGGCCTTGATTAAACAGCCCATGTCCGCCAGTCAGTGCATAGATTACGCCTACTAATTAGCCAGTCAAGCTAACAGTCCTGCCCGTGTTAAAATGTGCCCATGTTAACTAATCCATCATGGCAGGAGAAGGAAAAGAGGGAGCCTATTGCAGATGGGGGCCAACCTGAGGCGGTGTGCTATGCTGTGCTGTGCTGACAAGCAGGTGGGTCAGCAGGATCGGGGCACATTTCTGCAGGGCAGTCTTTGGGGAGATGGTGGGTGTAGACCAGGCCAGTGTTTGGGGAGACGGTGGGTGTACGTACACCAGGCCAGTCTTTGGGGAGACGGTGGGTATACACCAGGCCAGTCTTTGGGGAGACGGTGGGTATACACCAGGCCAGTCTTTGGGGAGACGGTGGGTGTACACAGGCCAGTCTTTGGGGAGACGGTGGGTGTACACAGGTCAGTCTTTGGGGAGACGGTGGGTGTACACAGGCAGGCTGGGGGAAGCAAAGCGCAGGCCTGGGCTCTGGAGGAGTCACACAGAGGCCCTGATGTTGCTCCCGGAGGGGGATGATTTCCAAAGGAGTCAAAGTGAGCACCTCATGGGTGTTAAACAACAAATACACACACACACACAAACACACAGCTTATGACACACAGCCAGACACAGACACACACAACAGAAAAGAGTGAGCACCTCATGGGTGTTAAACAACACACACATACACCACACACCTTATAAGAGCTGGTAGTGCACACACAGCCACAACCACACACACACATAATCAGTACACACACACACACTGGAGACATTCTTTATTTGAATGTCATCAGGCTGCCGCAGTGGTTCTGACAGCTGATGCATAAAGCTGTCATGACACACGCAGCCAAACAGAACAGCCTGACATCCTCACAATAGCTTTATGCAGCGTGTTAGAAAATAGCACAGGCACAGACACACATACATGAATACAAAATTACACACACACACTGATACACTCACACACACACACACACAAAATTGCTATGACTTAACAAGCATACTGTTAGCATTGTTTGCATGCGATCACCCAACACACACTCTAACGCTATGTAGATATACACGAACAATCACCCAACTCACACTCTAACACCATCTAGATATACACAAACACTCACTCA
>CM050214.1:17865206-17872706 GCA_027475355.1 Coilia nasus
ACACACACAGACACACACACACACACACACACACACACACACACACACACACACACACACGGACAGGGTCATTGCAATACCTGGTCAATCCCCTCTGGGGTGACCAAGTAACAATACCAATGCCATCATATACAGTAGATGATGTATTGTGGTACATAAACTGTGTGGCAGAGTCCCGCTGTCACCTGTAAGGAAATTAGCCCTTTGTCATCATTACACAACATGTCATTACACAGATCTCCATATGCGCCCTAATTAGCCCCGTATCTACTTCTTCACACACACACGAGAGAGAGAGAGAGAGAGAGAGAGAGGTATGTGCCATATGTGTGTGTTTTACACTAAGTCACAGGAGATGATGGTGTTTGACTTAAATGTCAAAAAGGAGCAGGAACTATGGCCTCCACACGAGCTTCCTGTTGTACCATGCTTCTACTCTCTCTGGCTAACAGGAGGTGTGTGTGTGTGTGTGTGTGTGTGTAAATGTCAAGCGAATATTGGGAATAGGCAGGTGGTGTGTAAGAACAGTTTGATCAGAGAGGCAATCGACAGCCCTACAGTCTTACACCCAGGAGCTAGAATGTCACCAACATGGCCTGGAAAGGTCACCTCAGGAGACTGAAAATCAGTAGTGGGAAAGTATGGGGTTCTGTAGTCAGTGTCATATCAAATAAAAGTAAGGAAGTATGGGGGTCTGTCATATCTAAAGCAAACAGGGAACGGACTCAGAAGCAGGATGAGATGACTTGGATGTGGCTGTCTCCTGCCATTACCATGTTAAAGTTAAGGTATACACGGTGTGTTTTAAAGAAATGTATTTTTATTATATTTCTCAAAATCATCCTGTAAGTCTTGGTAGCTACAAAATATATAAGCTCATCTAACTAAAACAACAATAAAGTATGGAATCTGTGGTAGTCACAGGTAATCTCAGGAATATCACAGGAAGGTAGCCACAGGAAATAATTTCCCCTTGAACCATCAGAAACAATTATTGTGCATCTACAGTAGCTACATTCCTGCTTTGTGATTTCTATCAGGTACAGTTGGCTCATAAGGGAGTGTTGGTGTTTGTCTTTACCAGTGTCTGCTTTTAACTATGACCTGCTAGCTCTTCCACTATCTCATAGTATGCCTTTAAATGTATGTGTATACGTTTATGAAAATGCAATATTAAGATGTTTTATGAAAGAAAACCAGTATAAATTGTCTGGGAACTACATGATGAAAAGAAGAGACTGGCAGGTTTGAAGGCTGGCCTGTCTGGCTGTAAATAAATGAGTTATAGCTGAAATGCAGTGTCAGTGTCTGTGAGACTGGATAGCAGAACTTCACCAATACACCCAGAATATCAGGTTACAACACCGCTTGAAATTGGAACAATCGAAAAAGACGCTGACCTAATCAAAGTGTTCTTGAGTGAGATGTTGACATACCTTTTTATATTGCATTAAATGGCAGTCTATGACCACTGGTGTGTGTATGGGAGAGTGTGTCACTGCCTGGTGTGTGAGTAGGTGAGTGTGGTGTGTGAATGGCTGAGTGTGTCACTGGTGTGTGAATGGATGAGTGTGAGACACACTGGTGTGCGAGTGGGTGAGTGCCTCAGTAGTATGTGATCTCATGAGTGTGTCACTGATGTGTGTATGGGTGAGTGTGTCACTGCCTGGTGTGTGAGTAGGTGAGTGTGGTGTGTGAATGGCTGAGTGTGTCACTGGTGTGTGAATGGATGAGTGTGAGACACACTGGTGTGCGAGTGGGTGAGTGCCTCAGTAGTATGTGATCTCATGAGTGTGTCACTGATGTGTGTATGGGTGAGTGTGTCACTGATGTGTGTATGGGTGAGTGTGTCACTGATGTGTGTATGGGTGAGTGTGTCACTGGTGTGTGAATGGGTGAGTGTCTCACTAGTATGTGATTTGGTGAGTGTGTCACTGGTGTGTGAATGGGTGAGTGTCTCACTAGTATGTGATTTGGTGAGTGTGTCACTGGTGTGTGAATGGGTGAGTGTCTCACTAGTATGTGATTTGGTGAGTGTGTCACTGGTGTGTGAATGGGTGAGTGTCTCACTAGTATGTGATTTGGTGAGTGTGTCACTGGTGTGTGAATGGGTGAGTGTCTCACTAGTATGTGATTTGGTGAGTGTGTCACTGGTGTGTGTATGGGTGAGTGTGTCACTAATGTGTGTATGAGTGAGTGTGAGACACACTGGTGTGTGACATGAAATCAGTGAGTTGTGAATGGTCTCTCAGTAAGAAAGTGCTATATGCATGCAGTCCATTGTGTTTGGGTGCCTTGTGAGCCAGCTCTAATTACAGCTCTCACCATTCTTATCACACATGCACACACTCTCTCTCTCTCTCTCTCTCTCTCACACACACACACACACACGCACACACACAAGGCTCTGAATCTCGACTGTCAGACCAGTGTTTGACTGTGTTGAATAATTTCAGAAGTACACCAAGAGACACGTTTCTGTGTTTCCCACCAGAGAGTAAAGGTCATTACTATTGTATTTGCAAAATAGCAACTTCAAAGTTGCTGTTCATTACCCGCATGCCTCCAGCAGTAATCAATACAATCAACTTTTGATGTTTCATACGCACATTCCTCATATCTTATGGATGGTTTTGACATAGGGAATGGTAATGAGGTACATGGTTATAACAAGCATTACAAAAGGGGTTTTTGTGTTTCTTTTTTTAAACAAAACATTGTGTGTTTTTCTTTGCCAGTAGCCTTTGAAACTGTGATCAGAGATTTCACCACTGACTTCACCCTTTTAAGTGAAGTGCAGGACTAAAGTATTCTGGCTGATACTGCTGGGTGCACACTGGAGATGAAATGCATTGTGTTCTACTGGGGTTAGCTACTTCAGTTAGCTCAAACCCTGTGTGTATTTCACAGCTGAAACCATGGGCATTGCTGTGTGTATTGTTTAAATTCCCAAACTCTTTCTGTCCTAAATCAGTAGAAAGGATATAGTTGTGTGTGTGTGTGTGTGTGAGTGAGTGTGCAGAGGCTGAAACCCATCAGTGGGCCCACTCTGAGATTGGATTGTGTGTGTGTGTGTGGATGTCTTTTGTATTCATTTGAGCAAAGTTATCTTCTTGCTTTATATGTGTATGTGTGTTGTGTGTGAAGTTTTCATTGGTGTGTGTGTACTGTTTCAGCGTTTTAAAGGTCACTGTCCTTGTGAGGATAGGCTTGCCCTGGTGATCTCCGCTGGAGTGTGTCAGGAAACACACTTCAGCCCGGTGGAGCAGTGGTGTGTGTGTGTGTGTGTGTGTGTGTGTGTGTGAGTGTGAGTGTGAGTGTGTATGTGTGATAAAACACACTTCAGAGGAATGGGGGCCTCTGTGCCACGTTACACACTGACCCGTGTGCCCTGCATGTTATAGTTGCACAGCAGTTTTCACCCCAGAGAAATACCAATAACAATGTACACACACACACACACACACACACACACACACACACACACACACACACACACACACACACACACACACACACACACACCTGCACACACCCCAGTGAAATACAAATAATAAAGTGTACACACACACACCTCTGCAGACACACCAGGGCTTGGCTCTAGGTTTACCTTACAGTGTGTTAACTGTAAGAATGTAGAATTTGTTTTGATTTGTGTTATAACATAGTAATAACAGTGTTATGCCACATACTGCAATTGCCTCTACCCTGGGCCCCCTGGGAGTTTATACAACCAGTGGTTTGATTGTGAGCTACACAGATGAAACACTTCAAAGGGTTCATGATGGCATAGAATTATCAGCAGAGCCATCAGTGTCGGTCGACACCGAAGCATAAACAGATGTAGGCGTAGGCCTCTGGTTGCTTGAACGTGATGGTGTTACTCAAAACTCTCAAGTTACTGTGTATGAGTGGCTGAATTTTATGGATTTTATGAGTACAATGGTACATGTAAGGCTCACCATGTAAGATACATGGCATGTACTGCATCCAGAGGAATGTGTGAGAGCATGAGTGTTCCACTGTGGTTACCTATGATCTGGTAAACACAGATCGAACATGGCCGTCACCAGGCAGGGATTGCCAGGGTAGAGTAGAGTTAATCGGACCCAGGCAGAACCTCTGTCAGTTGTCATTATAGTTGGCACTGCTGACTGAATGCATTAGCCATGATTGTGTTACCGAAGTGTCAGGCTACGAAGAAGTAGTTTATAAAATAATAAAGATATTAATAAATAATAAGGTTATATTACCCTTCATAATGTGCGGTAAAGGGGCAGCAAACGCACCAGCAGGCTAGCAGGTGTTTCCCACGAGTGGAGCCCAGACTGTTTGTTTACCTGTGGGAGCTCATGTCACTTGCTGTAACTCAAGCCATCCGTCAGCGCTCAGGAAATGTTTTTGTTTTCGAACGAGATTTCTCCGTCTGAGCTGTAATCGGCACCGCTGAGCTAGGCATGCTCGATCTGACAGCGTGCTGTTCCTGACCTCCCATCAGAGACGAGAGATTAACTGTGCTTAGTTTCCGACTTATCGGACATCAGATGAGACGATGTGCCTGACATATCAAGAGATCTGAGATTGGCCATGTTTGGTTTCTAACCTGTAAGAGATTGGTGGATGTGACGTTTCTGTCCTATCAGAGATCAGACTTTGGCACAGAGACCGGGAGTTCATCTGACCTCCAGTCAGACCCCCAGGTCTTTTTATGATAAATAAACCCGCTTGCTGTTTTTCGGGCAGATAACAATCCAGCGATCGGGAGTTTGTGTAGGTAAGAAAGACGGTTGTTTTTCTTAGCTACATACCTTTCTCTGTGCTCGGCGGCCTGACTGAGCGCGCTCCAAAAAAGGAGGTGTAACCGGAGCTGGCGTTATCTCGGTTTGTGAGGTTTCCCCTCCGTGTTTGCTTATGGAAAGTGGAGTATGGGACCGGTTGGACCGGTGAGGGTTTGGACGAGCGACCCACGTGGGACTAAAAACACAAGCGGAGGAATGGTTCTCCTGATTTGTAAATCGGGCCGCTTCTTTGGGTAACATGGAAGCCTGCTTTTAATAAAAAATGGCTTCTTGAAATCACAATGTTCCTGCAGTTCTCCCCACTCTCTCCTTCTGTCTCTCCTCCTCCTTCCCTCTCTACCACTTTCCCTCTTTCTGATATTCGTTCTGCCACTCTTTCTTTCTGTTTGCATTTCCCATCCTCTCTTCCAGTTTTTCATCCTCTGCTTTCTCTTTACTCTTTACACTCTCTCAATCACTCCTCTTCTCTCTCCTTCTCTGTCTTTCCCTCTCTCTCCTTCTCTCTCTCCCTCTCTCTCTTTCTCCCTCACTCCTTGTCTCTTTCTCTCTCTTTTTCTATCAGTCTGTCTCTCTCTCTCATATCTCTCTTTCATTCCCTCCCTGTCTCTCTCCATCTCTCCATCGCTCTCCACATCCTCTTCCTCCTCTTATTTCTCCATGTATCCATATGAGGAATATCTCTGTTTTCTCTCCTCTGCTTTGCTATGTCCTGTCTGGACTGTTCTTCTGTTCTACCCAGGCAGCACACCACACTGTTTCATCTGAAGACATTTAGGAGAGAAGGGACACACTGCACCACTGTGTGTGTGTGTGTGTGTGTGTGTGTGTGTGTGTGTGTGTGTGAGAGAGAGAGAGATCAGCTTATCAGAAGCTCCAGGATGTGCTGCACTATAAGTGTGTGTGTGTGTGTGTGTGTGTGTGTGTGTGTGTGTGTGTGTGTGTGTGTGTGTGTCTTTTGGCAGCTATAAAACTTCCAGCTCATAATTTGACCTCCTTGATGATGGAGTTAGGATCGATTTCCTGCTGTGATAAAATTCTCTGTTTGCTTTGACTCTACAGGTGGTCATTTTCAATTCAAGTGTCCACTTATGTGATGGCTACTGATACGCATCAGCACACACACACACGCACACGCACGCACGCTCACACACACACACACACTAATGTGGCTAATGACACATTTCCCATGAAACGCATCAGTGCTGAAAGATGTGAGGGGGGGGTATACACACAGACACACACACACACACACACACACACACACACACACACACACACACACAGGAGTGATGTACACACACTCCACTCATGTATCTCCTGTCACTGGATGTGGTGTAAAGGTGTTTTCTACCTCTGCACAGCCTGCTGTTGGACACACAAACACACATACCGAGAGAGGGAGTGTGTTTGTAGGTGTGTGTTTGTGTGGTGTGTGCAGGTGGTAGTGTGTGTGTGGGCTAAAGCAACACTGCTGTATAAGCAGGCAGGAGGTATAAAGGGGAGGAGTGAAGGGAAGAGGAGAGGAGGGGATGGGATGGGATGGGAGAGGAAAAGAGAGGAGGTGGTAGCGGGACATGGAGAGGAGTGGACGGGGCAGAAGGGGGGAGGGGAGAGGAGAGGATGGAGGGACATGGAGAGGAGTGGAGGGGAGGAGAAGAGAGAAGGGAGGAGAGGAGAGGATGGAGGGACATGGAGAGGAGTGGAGGGGAGGAGAAGAGAGAAGAGAGAAGGAAGGAGACAAGAGGAGAGGATGGAGGGACATGGAGAGGAGTGGAGGGGGGAGAAGAGAGGAGACAAGAGGAGAGGATGGAGGGACATGGAGAGGAGTGGAGGGGGGAGAAGAGAGAAGAGAGGAGGCAAGAGGAGAGGATGGAGGGACATGGAGAGGAGTGGAGGGGGGGAGAAGGGAGGAGACAGGAGGAGAGGATGGAGGGACATGGAGAGGAGTGGAGGGGAGAAGAGAGAAGGGAGGAGAGGAGAGGAGAGGATGGGGGGACATAGAGAGGAGTGGAGGAGGGGAGAAGGGAGGAGACAAGAGGAGAGGATGGAGGGACATGGAGAGGAGTGGAGGGGAGGAGAAGAGAGAAGGGAGACGGGAGGAGACAAGAGGAGAGGATGGAGGGACATGGAGAGGAGGGCAGTCAGTAGGGCATAGTGGAGAAGACATTACAGTGGAATGGACAGGAGGATGGGGGGAGAACAACACTGTTAAAACGCACAAGTCAAACTTACTGAGTTAATTAAATGTAACTATTTTATTTGAAAGTATGTTTACTCACATCTATACCTAACTTGAAGTAGGATAGTTACGTTTACTTAATTAATTTGAAGCAACAGGTTTCCACCATTTTTTCAAGTAAGCGTCTGCTAAGTAATGTAAAGTAAGCTGGACTTTTTTACAGTGAAGGAGGCCTGGAAGAGGAATTGTCATGCAAGCCCACCAAAGGGAACAACCTCATGATGTGTGATTTTTATGTTAAAAAGCAGCCGTGGGTTCATTTTTAAATTTAGGATCAGTAACTGGTTCTCCTAAGTGCTGAAATACACCATCATCGTCATCATCTTGTTAGACAGAAGACATCTGCTCCTGCAACTGCTCTTGCAAATATCTCACATCACTTTCACACACTTATTTTCTAGACCATTGTAAACTAAATTTGCTGTATTGGATTAAGTAGAGCATACAAAAAGAAATCATTAT
>CM050214.1:17877706-17897706 GCA_027475355.1 Coilia nasus
AAATAAGCTGGCGGTCATGATGTAAAGCCCAGGTTCCGCTGTTTTAAAACTGTTCTGCTGTTTGGTAAGAATGCCACCTGGCTACAATGTACACTCTTAAAACACGTGTTGAAAATAACTCAACTTGTGTTGTTTTTTAACACATCTCTATGTCCAGATTGGGACAACAGAACTTTTGTTGATTTTAACACATTATGTGTGTTACCATATTCAACACAACTTTTGTGTAACTTGTGTAACAAGTTTTTGTGTTACTTTTTATGTTATATCAACACATGTTGTGTAACTGTACCTACTAGCATATGATTAGAAAAAAATACAACCAAATTAAAGATTACAAATTGACACGAATTTTATTATTCAATCACACATATCCAAGAATTGCCAATACATTAAATATATACGTAAATTAATAAAATACATAAAATGTCACCATGTAATACAATTAATAAAATACAATACCAAATTTGCAGTAAGATAAAATCTGTACACATTTGTCTCACATCATTGTGTTTTTCAGAATTAATGAAAGTCTTCATTCGGATAATGTTTAAATTAAAAAAAAGAAAAGGGAAATATACATTACAATTTGGTCACTTTACAATACACTTTCAAAAGGACAGGTTTGGTTTCTAATAAATTTCAGCTCAGCTTTTGTTCTTTTAATACATTTCTAAAAAATTAATGGTGTAATAGCTTGCAGACACATAGTATGAGCCTGGACAGCACCTGAGGCCAATAACCAACTCCTACATACAGTACATTTGGGAGTGAAACATAGTGCCCCTTTAATACAATTAATACAACTGTCGGTTTAAGATTGAGATTTTCCGTTGTCATACAGTGAAGTCAAGCTTTACCTTGTTTGGGATCGTGGATCTTGACGCCAGCCAGATATGAAAAATGGAAATCTGAAAATGAGGGGGGAGATAGACCAGAATTGCTTTACATATCCACATTTCAAGATAACAAAATTTCATAAGCTCTACTTCGTGCATATTAAACACCGTTGCAGGCATTCCCAACCAATACAATTTCAATAATTCAATAACTTCTATCCATTTACCTCAGCACAAGACAACGGTTGTTAGCATAACGTCATCTTCTACAAACCAAACGCGCTAGCTAAGAATTCACTAGCAACCGAACTCCTAACCGAACTCACGAAGATAACAATCAGCATTTGTTGTCTTCGTCAATGACAACCTTCTACCAGAGGTTTCACTCGCTATGAATGATAAACTTAAAACTACTGAACCAGCCAAACCTTTACCGTCAAACATTTTCGCTTGGTCGCTGCCACCAAGCTAGTTAATGTTCCTGTAGCATACTAGCTAACATCAAAACGGCGTTTTCAGCATATTAGCATATAGCTATAGATGTCATGCTATCACTGAAAAACGTATGGATTCATATTAGTGCCTTTATAAGCAGTGTCACCGCAACTCAATAACACTTACCTTGAGTTAAAGTGACGCCTTCTAAAGCTCTCTCTAAAGCTCTTCTCTGTCTCATCCACTCTTTCCTTAGGCCGGCGATGTTGCTTCGTTACGTATTCCTCAGGTCGAGTCAAGTGTCCTTGCTTGAACTTCACCGTTGTTCGGTTATTATAAGGGTGGAGCCAAATTGATTTAAAAATGAGCTCGCGCTCAAAGCCGTAATACATTTTGGGCAAATCAGTGGGAGGTAAACAAGCGCAAATGGACAAGCCTGTCAAATTGTGCTATTCCATAGTGACCATCATCAAGTCATCCTTTTTGACAGAAACAAACATGCTTATTTTAAAAGTCTATAACAGGTACACATATTTGTGTTGGTTATTTGTGCAATTTTTGTGTTAAACATTTCTGGAATATAACACAACTTTTCTTGAAAGTAATCTTACACAAGAGATGTGTTGATTTCCAACACATTCGTTTTAAGAGTGTACCGAACTTTTACAAGAACGTGCAATAAACGAGTAAAAATATCAGGACAGGATTCGAACCTTTTACTACCCGAAATAAAGACCAATTCCATAGCTACTAGACCACCGCTGAATAGGCACTCTCACACCGATATCAGTACCTCTTGTGTGTGTCACAAAGCAAACATTCCCGGTGTTACCGTGGTAAATGTTCCAGTTCATGGCCAACTTGCAAATACATTACAGTTGTGCTGTCCAAACTCAGGGAAAACTCAATCGGTTTGTAGAAATGACGATAATACTGCTGTTTAAATTGTTAAACTTTGAAGACATGGCATACGGTTTTAACAAGGAAAACAAGATGACGTGACTTTGCTTTTTAAACGTTTTGACAGCTGTATTGTCACTATTTCTGCACATCGATTTAATTTCACTGCAACTGAACCGCAGGATTACGAGATAATGGCACTTTTACAGTCAACTAAATACTGCAAGTTTTGCCGTGGGTGGGTCAACCTCGGAAGTGAGATCTTTACTTCAGCGTAAACCTTTGTGGTCCTATGCTGTCCCTAGCGGCGGCAGTGGTAATGACATTTCACGGGACTGCATGAATCTCGGCTTGTGCGAGTGAAATGAGCATTGGGAAAGGAGGCCATCTGTATGTGTGTGCGTGTGTGTGTGTGTGTGTGTGTTTGTGTTGTGTTTATGTAGTGTAGTGTTGCCTGAAATAGATGAGCACAGAGCACAAGGTGTCCTGAAGGTCCTGTCCTAATGTCCTCTCCTCTCAAAGGTTTCACATATCCCTTGTGTGTGTGTCTCTCTCTCTCTCTCTCTCTCTCTCTCTCTCTCTGAAATAGCAAGCTTTGGTGTTTGCGTCTGTAAACACCAAAGCTTACAGCGTAAAGTATTACTGTAAAATAGAGACTTTAGTATTTGCCTCTATGTGACGTATTGAAATAGCAGTGTTGCTTTTTGTTTCTGTGTTTAGTATTTTAATACCAGCTATTGTTGTCTGCCTCTGAAGTAAGTATTGTAATAGCTGCTTTGGGGTTTGTCTCTATGTAAACTATTAAACATAGTGGCTTTGGTGACTGTGTCTGTGTGAAATATTGTAATAGTTGCTTTGGTGTTTGTGTCTGTGTACACTGTTATAAAGGCATTGGTGTGTGTGTGCTTCTGTGTCAAGTATTATTCAGAGGCTAAAATCAGAGCCTGCTGTTTGAATGTTTTTGTTTTGTATGATCTCTTGGGTCAGCTCAGAGCGTTAGTTATGGGGCTGATTAGGACATGGGTATGGATATGCTGTTGGTGGGCTATATAACACATGGGCGGAACAGCTAGCACAGAGCTTCATATTGGCAAAGGAAGAGAGCATTTTAACATGTTTACATAGCAGGAGAGTATGTGCTTACATGTTTATATGTTTACATTTTAGCTGGCATGTTTCAGCCTTTACGAGGTTACATATGAGTGGGTGGAGGGGGCATGTTAATATGTTTTCATATTACCCAGAAGAGAGGGCATGGTTACACGTTTACACATTAGCAAGGGGAGAGAATATGTTTAAATATTTACACAGAAAATATGTGGCTTGAAAAATGTACAGCCATGATAAAATGTTGAATTTGTTTATTGATTATTTGGAAAATGTTATTGCAGTTTCAAATTGGGCAGTGATGGGGAATTGAAATAGTAAATGTGTGTGTGTGTGTGTGTGTGTGTGTGTGTGTGTGTGTGTGTGTGTGTGTGTGTGTGTGTGTGTGTGTGTGTGTGCGTGCGTGTGTGTGTGTGTGTGTAACGGAGAGAGAGAGAGACAGAGAGCGAGAGAACAAGTGTCAGACAGAGAGTATATATGATAGAGTGTGTTTGTGTGTCTGTCTTAATGACCTTGACTATATGACACACTAATGAAAGCAGTCGGCCAGCGAGAAAATGTGCGTGTGTGTGTGTGTGTGTGTGTGTGTGTGTGTATGTATGTGTGAAACAGAGAGAGAGACAGAAAGAGAGAGAGAGACAACAAGTGTCAGACAGAGAGTGTTTAATAGAGTGTGTTTGTATGTCTGTCTTAATGACCTTGACTATATGACAGACACTAATGAAAGCAGTCAGCCAGAGAGAAAGTGTGTGTGTGTGTGTGTGTGTGTGTGTGTGTGTGTGTGTGTGTGTGTACTCTTCTCCAGGACTCTGATAGGTGGAAGTAGAATTATTTGGTGTATTTATGGAGGTTGCCCCGGGGGCATGGCAGGTGTTAACTACCATATCTGGCAGTTTATTTAGGAGCTGTGTGTGTGTGTGTGTGTGTGTGTGTGTATGCATGCGCTAAGTACAATATCTGGCAGTTGGTTTAGGGGCATTTTGCTGCCTGTCGTGCAGAGAATCATCTGACACAAGCACAGGTGTCATCTGGCACACACACACACACACACACACACACACACACACACACACACACACACACACACACACACACACACACACAGTCAGACTCCACTGAGACACACACACACACAAACACATAGAGCACATAGCTATGAGTCCTCACTATCTGCTGGCTCCCGGCTCCACAACATTCACACATGCCAGAGGCACAAGAGCACACACGAGGGGATTTCACAGCAGTAAATACTCACATGCCTCCGCCTGATGTGTGTATGTGTGTGTGTTTGACAAGTGGTATGAGATGGATCAAATTGTGGGCATGTTACAATTATATGCTTAAAATGAGCATAGGAGCAAAATTTGTCCAGCTGGTCAGAAAATTACCAAATGAAAATGAGGCAGTTTGGATGAGTATCCCAAATAAGTTAATTGACTTTGAAAATTTGATTCTGCCAATTTACACAAAATGGACAAAATGTTAAAGGCCTCATCAGCATAACAGAACATGAGCACCATATCAAAAATCCTTTCCAGTGGATAGTTTGCAATTATATTTTGTAAGTTTAAAAGTCAAAGACTTGTTTTATCTTTTGTTCTCCTGCATAATCTAATTCCAAAACATAGACAATGGCTGTTTTCTAAAACTGACATGTGGAAGGTATAGAAGTCTACCTCATATATCAGCTCAATGCCTGGATGAATTATAGTTAATTATTTACCTTTGTTTAAAGAATCCTGAACAATAGATATCATTTTTCTTTTTTTCCCCATTATTTACATATTCATTTTGGCTTCATTTTGGTCTATATCTATAAATCTATCTATAAATATCCATTGGGACTCTCGCTCTCTCTCACTCTCTCTCTCTCTCTCTTTCTCTCTCTCTCTTTCTCTCTCTCTGTGCACACGTGTGGTGTATTCAGAAAACATATGTGTCACATTCAATATGTGTAACTTTGTGTGTGTGTGTGTGTGTGTGTGTGTGTGTGTGTGTGTGTGTGTGTGTGTGTGTGTGTGTGTGTGTGTGTGTTTGTGTATGCCATTGTAAGCACTTAGAGTGCATGCCAGTGCTGGTGTTATCTTGCCTTCAGATTGTGACAGCCTTCAGAGGCTGTTCCTCTCATTGCACCTCAGCCAAGCCCCACAATCAACACCATCATCTCCAGCAGCCCTGCTTTATCAGATGCATGTCCACACACACACACACACACACACACACACACACACACACACAGACACACACACACACACGCATGCCCACACACACACACAGACACACACACACACACACACACACACACACAACCAAATACAGGACGTGAAACACGCTGGGAGATTCTTATAAGCTAAATTCATTTCACTTAACCCAGAGGACAGTAAGGCCAGAGATGGCTGAAAGCTGAGCATTGTACTTATCACCACAACAACAGCATTCAAAAGCCACCAGTTGACACACACACACATTCCTCCCTGTATCACACTGGGTGGCCCTTTAAAAGTGCCTGCCACACATTTAATATGTGCGAGACAAAGAACACACAAACACACACACACACACACACACACACACACACACACACACACACACACACACACACACACACACACACATACACACACACACACACTGGCATACACTTGTGGTGGTGTAAAGTCTGAGCAGGCCTCACTTTTTACACCACGTGCCCCCATTGTTAGCAGCTGCCCATGTGCTCACCTGTTTGCCAGTGGGTATGCTTTTCCCAAAAAGAGATCAGGGTTTCAATCTGATAGCATTGAAAACGTCGTAGATTAGGATCCATGCTCCATGGCAAATACAGGATTCATGTTATTGTGTGCAGTCTCCCAAGCTCTGGAACGAGCTGCCTCTACACATATTCTCGGCTCCTTCCTTGACTCTTTTCAAATCTTACCTTAAAAACATTTTTATCCCCTGGCGTTCCATACAACATGGCTGATTTATTATTTTATCTGTATGCATTGTTGTATTTCTATTTATTGCTGTATTTCTATCTATTGCTGTACTGTATCTATTGTCATTTTTACTGTATGTTGTCCAGTCAGTTTGTCTATCAAGTCTTTTTTCACTGCTTGTCCAGCACTTTGTTGTTTTTAAAGTGCTTTATAAATAAACTTGACTGGACTTGACAGTGTAAGGGACTAAATAACAGATGAAACACTCCTGTGATTTATTATGTGAGGAAGGGCAGTGCATAGGGCACAAGACAGACCTGAATTAATGATATCCCCCCAACACACACACACACACACACACACACACACACACACACACACACACACACACACACACACACCAAAGATCTTAGATTCTATTCAACACTCTCTGCACCACACCCATTTGCCACTCTCTCTCTCTCTCTCTCTCTTTCTGCTTGTGTCTGCCTCTCTTTCTGTCTGTCATCTGCATGCACATGCTCATTGACACACACACACACACACACACACACACACACACACACACACACACACACACACACACACTCAGACTGATTCTGCTTTCACACTCATTCTCTCTCACTCTGTTTCTCGCACACATACTCTCTCCTGGACACACATGAGGATAGAGAGAGAGACAGAGAGAGAGAGAGAGAGAGAGAGTTGGATCCTGCCACTCACATAGTCACCATAGCTCAGTGTCACTGTGAGCTGCCATTGAGTTTCCATCAGTACACTGAAGAGAGCATCAGCCCCTGGGAGTGTGTGTTTGTGTTTGTGTGTGTGTGTGTGTGTGTGTGTGTGTGTGTGTGTGTGTGTGTTTAATGAGGGTGTGCAGACTTAAGTGGTGTGCATTAGCTCTGACAGGTTGGGCTGTGGGTATGAAGTGTGTATGTGTGTGTGTATACTAAGTGTGTGTGTGTGAGGAGTTAGTGTGTGCAGTGAGTGTGTAGAGTTCTGAGGAATGCAATAGCTCTGACAGGTGAGACTGTGTGTAGAGAGTGCCTGACTTTAACCCGCTGTATTCTTTACCTGCCCTATATCATTAATATAGTACTCTCCCTCTTACACACACACACACACACACACACACACACACACACACACACACACTACAACTACAACTGAAACCTGATAACCGCTATGTTTTCTACCTGCCTCATAGCATTAACATAAGATTCATGCACACACACACAGACACACATGCACACATGCATACTATAACCTGCGCTATTCTCTACCTGCCCTACGGTGTTCATTTTAGGACATCGTCAGATATCAGTCTCACATGTCAGATATCAGACTCACATGTCAGACTCAGACGAAAAGGTATCAGCTTCATCCAAAAGTAACTCATTCTCAGAAAAACCTATGTCGTACTCAGATGAAAAGTCATCATTCTCAGAAAAATATTTGTCATACTCAGATGAAAAGTCATCAGTCTCACAAAAACCTCTCTCATCCTCAGATGAAAAGTCGTCATTATCAGGAAAACCTTTGTCATCCTCAGATTCAAAGTCATCATACTCAGAAAAATATCTGTCATGCTCAGACTCGAATCCGTCATTCTCAGAAAAATATCTGTCATACTCAGATTCAAAGTCGTCATTCTCAGAAAAAACGTTTTTCATTCTCTGATTCAAAGTTGTCATTCTCAGAACCAAACAGCGCCATCTCTCGGAAATACTCAGTCAGTCTCAGTCTCAGTTATCAGTCTCAGTTTCACACGAACAGTTGTCAGACAAAAAGTTCTCATTCTCACATGAAGCTTTCTCAGAAAACAAGCTGTCATATGGCTTTTGGATAATAGCGCCCTGAAGGTGGCGCTGTTCACTACAATTTCTCAAAGCCGTTTATTATCTCAATATACGAACAAGGATCCGCCAAGCGTAGCAGACTGCCGCCAATCTTTGCCCATAGATTGTAGAAAAGACCAGCACCAGAACCGCTCTGGCCAGCACTGTTCTACTGAGATCGTCGACACAACAGTAACTTAATAAGACCCTACCCTCATACCCTTGTTTAATGAAAAAAAATTGAAAGCCTTGTTAGGGCTAGTCTGCTATACGACATATTTTTTCTTTTGAATTGCGACTGCATTGCTTAATCAGGCAAATAGCTGCTATATTATCATTCATGTTATGTTATCCAGAAAACTTTTCAAACACAGAGAAAACTTGAACCCAAATATTACATTAAAAAATTATATGTGCAGAGAGATGTACTTGGGCTCTACGACGTTGTTGGAGTCAGAGAGCTAGCGATGAAACTGCTAACGCTAGCTTGAGAACATGACAAAGTTTCATGTGAGAATGAGAACTTTTTGTCTGACAACTGTTCGTGTGAAACTGAGACTGATAACTGAGACTGACTGAGTATTTCCAATATGGCGCTGTTCGGTTCTGATAATGACAACTTTGAATTTGAGAATGAAAAACGTTTTTCTGAGAATGACGACTTTGAATCTGAGTATGACAGATACTTTTCTGAGAATGACGAATTCGAATCTGAGTATGACGGATATTTTTCTGAGAATTATGACTTTGAATCTGAGGATGACAAAGGTTTTCCTGATAATGACGACTTTTCATCTGAGGATGAGAGGTTTTTGTGAGACTGATGACTTTTCATCTGAGTATGACAGATATTTTTCTGAGAATGATGACTTTTCATCTGAGTACGACATAAGTTTTTCTGAGAATGAGTTACTTTTGGATGAAGCTGATACCTTTTCGTCTGAGTCTGACATGTGAGTCTGATATCTGACATGCGAGACTGATATCTGACGATGTCCTAAAATGAACACCGTACTGCCCCAACTCATAGCATTAACATGAATGTTAACACTAGAGAATTTAAAGGAGACATATGGAGGACACTAGGGAATATAAAGGGCACATATGGAGGACACTAGGAAACATAAAGGCTACATATGGAGGACACTAAGGAACATAAAGGAGACATATGGAGGACACTAGAGAACATAAAGGACACATATGGAGGACACTAAGGAACATAAAGACATATGGAGGACACTAGGAAACATAAAGGCCACATATGGAGGACCCTAGTGAACATAAAGGGCACATATTGAGGACACTAGGAAACATAAAGGCCACATATGGAGGACATTAGGGAACATAAAGGAGACATATGGAGGACACTAAGAAACATAAAGGCCACATATGGAGGACACTAGGGAACATAAAGACATATGGAGGACATGAGGATTAATGTATAAGGGACAGGAAGAGACATAGGGACACAGATAAAGGGCATATATGGAGAGACAATAGAATAGAATAGAATAGAATAGAATAGAATAGAATAGAATAGAATAGAATAGAATAAACTAATACATCCCTTGGGTAGGACCCTTCAGGGAAACTGGGATTCCAGCAGCAAAGCACCAAATCCCAATACAGATAACAAAAGTATAAAAAGTATTGCACAAGCAACCGATAGTCCGAACAGAAAAGTGTCAGTGCACTTAATACAGAAATAGGGAACTTGTGGAGGAACACATGTAGAGGATATACTGTATGTATGCAAGGGCCTGTGATGGCAGGGACAGATTGTACATTTTTTTGTCTTTTATGATTGTTGTCTAAGATTGGCTACGTCACACCATAAGTTCTTAGAAGTGCAAATTCCCTACACATTTTGGTTGGGAGACTGGAAGACAGTGTGTCCTTGTTGTGTCATTCCATTCACTGTATCGTTCTCATCATACAACAAAATTCTGACATACTATCTTCTTGTTGGAGTTTCATAGAACATTGCAGACAAAAAAATCACAGGTCATGAAGTATGTCACAAGACTCACTCACTCGTTCGATGTTGTGCCCAACCTTTGAGAATAGGGTACGATGCTGGAAAGGTGTCGGTCATGTAAAATTTGGGACAAACCTGGGCTGATATTGTGCAATCTGACCAGGCCATAAGAGGAACAAATAGAGGATATATAAAGAATAGTGTGGGTAAACATGCACAGAGACACATGGAGGGTAGTGTGGATGGATATACAGAGACATATAGAGAGAAAATACTCCAAATCCGTTCAGTTCCACAACAGCTAAATAGTACTGAGCTCCTTGATCAGTTTATTTTTACTCAGTGCAGCCAATTGGAGCCTTGAAGAGCAGCAGGATAGGCGTACGTACTCAGTTTTACTTGCCGAGACGCAAGGCCACGGACAGCTGAGAGTAATAGACCTCAACAGAGCTACGCCGAAGAATTTCAATTATTTACATGTGATGTGAAGTGTGTCTGAGGGCTGTAGCGTTCAGCGCCTTTTTAACAGACATACCCTGAGCTCTTTTAAGAGACGTACCCAGAGTTCCTCATGCAGAACAAAGCCCGAGAACTCTCAGAGCAGCCAGATGAAAGTTAGACTTAAGCAGGAGAGAAAGTGTCAGAAACTAGACTCAGATCAAATGCAACTCCTCCTCCAGCTTCAGGACAGGATCAGACATCAAGGCTAGTCATGCTGGGCAGCGGTAGCCACGGCGACCTTTGCTGTCACATTCTAGAACTCTCCACCATGACTCAGAGGCAGAATGTTCACCTCAAAGTTCCGTGTCTGTCTGTCTGTCTGCTGGTAGACAAATTGAGCATGCAGCTCTGGCATAATATGGTAGCACCTGTCAGAGCCAGAGGGTGACAGTATGGGTAAAAAAACGTGGACACACGCGATACACACACACACACACACACACACACAGACACACACGCACACACACACACACGGCAGGGGTGCTCCTGGAGACATAACCTGCTGAGTGCCATAATAGGCAAATGATCATTAAGGTGTCTGCCAGCCATAGGTCTGTCAGAGATGAGCATTTGTCATATGCCCCCCACCCCTCATCCACACTCTTTCTTTTTGCTTCTCTCCATTTCTCCCTAAGAACAGATAAAAAAAGAAAGCACAATTATACTAACAGGATTGAGAAAAGAAGAGACACAAAATCTCTTACCCTTCTCTATATCCCTGCTTGCAGGGAAATTAAACCTGCATTTGTTTGGACAGGACTTTTACTTTGATATCGGGTGAGAGGGCCTTAGATCTAATATGCCTGCCACTCACACCTGGTAGTTAGAGGAGCAAACAAGGAAAGAGTTGTGTTTGGAGACTGGTCACATATAGTTCTTTTACAAGCTTTGGCGTTTAAAAATAATTAGTTGTTTTGGTTTTGATTCCTACTTTGATTTCTACTTTGTGCTTTCTTGACCTACGAACCGTCTTGTAGAACTGGAACTGGAGCTTTTTGTTAATTCATTCACCCACCATGCCTGCCTGCTTGTCTGCCTGCCTACTCACCTGCTTTGCCTGCCTGCAACTCTGCCTGCCTCGTTTGACCTCCACTCATCAATACATGCACCCATATCCTTTCTTCTGGAGAAGGTACAAGTTAGATTTATTTTTGAAAGCTTGCCAAAGAAGCCAGCAATGTCTTCTAACATCATCACTACACTAAACATGAATACCCAATAGAGCTCATTAATTTACCAGGTTACTAAAACATCAGCTATTACTGTAGTAGAGCTCATTCACTTGGTTACTGCTATATTCTGAAAGCTGCTAACTGTGGTATTTGAGAGTCTTGGTTGAGTCCATAAACTACAGGACTACAAGCGGCAACAGGATTACATAAAGGAGAAGCAAAAGGAACCAAAACAAAATGTTTATTTCAGCTGATCTAGTAAGCAAACAAATAGGGAGATGGCTATGTTTTGTTCACATATAGTCCCCAACTCTTACGGAGGATCTGTATAAATATGTAAACCTATCACCTTATCTCTGAGTCATCCTAAAGTAATTGAATGTGGTTCTTGTTACTGGCTGCTTTTGGATCCAAATGAAAGCAGTGAGATAGGACTGGACGCACCCTTCAATATCTGCTGTTCCCTGTCAGTAGCACAAGAGCAATTGCTCTACCCTCCAGCACAATACAAACACACGCACACACACACACGCACACACACACACACACGCACACGCACACACGTATACACAAACAAATGCACAGACACACACATGTACACATGCACACATACCTACACACACACACACACACACACACACACACACTTATCTCTTGTTTCCCATCATTCAGGTGGCTCTTGCTGTGCGTAGAGAAGACAGTAATACATGTAACTAAAATGGAAGTAATTAGACAGTGTCACACTCGGAGACCTACTCCACCCCCCATACGCATGTTACATGCTGCTCATGGCAATAATCATCATAATAATCCCACTAGAGTAATCCTGGACATGGGAATAACTATAATCTTATTGGAGTATAATATGTATGCATCCGGACTATCAGAGCAAGAGAGAGAGAACACACACACACACACACACACACACACACAGACACACACAGACTTACTCACACACACACACACATTTAGTTGGTCTAATTCAGTGTGTCTGTTTGATTGGAATGGGTTTGATTGTGCATTTGCCTTTAATGACAGGGCCTCCTTTTTGTGCACATTGTCTGTGTTTGTACGTGCGTGTGTGGGTGTGTATGTGTGTGTGTATGCACATGCGTGTGTGCATGCACATTTCTCCTCATCTCATTCTACAGCCTTGTGTGTCGATCCCCTCACGTGTGTTGGTGCTGTGTGGTATGACGACTCAGTATCATAGTTATGTGTGTGTGCAACTTCACAGAGGGCAAACTGCAGTATGGATTTAAGAATTACTTTGCTGGCCCACCTGTAATCAATGTGTGTGTGTGTGTAACCCGTGTTGGCACAATAATGACATTGGAGGGAGGGAAAGACAGAGAAAGAGAAATGGTCCAGAGAGAGCACTGAGACCCACTTAACAACCTTTAACAAATACTAATCATCATTGTTACGAGACCACAATCTTCCTCAGACAAGCACTGCATTTAAATTAAACATCAATAATACATAATCATCCAAGATTGTAAACAAACATCTTTGGAACATTGACACCATGAGACTAAAACCCAGGGTAAATTAAAAAGCTATAGAGTTAAACAATCTGAATACGAATTATAGATATGTCTGTCTGTCAGAGATATAAAGCAAAGGCAGATCGATCCTGGCCAGCTACAGAGTCAGTGACTACAGTCTAGCCATAGAAAAAGGCAGACGAGGAAAACCATGGTTACCAAAAGAGCAAAGAGTATGTGATCACAGTATGACGGGTGAGGTTGAGTAGTGGGGTGCACTCTACTCCACTGTGAAAAAATATATCCGAAACAGCTACTTTAATAAATGTGAAAATGTCTACCCAGGGTTTCGGAAGTCTGGGAGAACATGAGTTCTTACCTGGACAACAGGAGCTCTTCCAAATACATTACTGAATGTAGATGGGGCAGAGGTGGTGATTAGACATTACCAAGCAAACCCACACATCCACAACACACACACACACAAACAAACTGACACAGTAAACACACACACACACACACACACACACACACACACACACACACACATATACACACATACATATCTCCATAGCAAGAGAGAGAGGGAGGGAGGTTGGCCCTGACAGGGTTGAGGTGTGTTACACAGCAGTCTCTTACTTTTACTGCAGAGCTGTCTGGTAATTATTGCCTGTAGAGATCTGGGAGATTTACTGAGATGTGCAAGATTTGTGTGTGTGAGAAAAGTAAAAAATCAATGAAAAACTTGCAAAATATCAAACTTGACAGCTATGAATTTGATGCATGATTCATGCTCAGCTCAAACAGGGACTCACACTGTGTGTGTGTGTCTGTGTGTGTGTGGTGTTATCCTGACAGGATGTACACACACACACACACTCACACGCATACACACAACTGCAAGACTGCTTGTTTGTAAAAGTGTAAGGTGAATGTGTGAGGGGAACATCTCTATAGCTCCTGTCTGATGTCTAGGAAATGACTTTTGCCTCTAAGCACAACCTTCCCCTGGGACAGAGTATACAGGACTTATCTGTGTGTGTGTGTGTGTGTGTGTGTGTGTGTGTGTGTGTGTGTGTGTGTGTGTTTGTCTATTTTTTCTGTGTGTTTGTGATAATAAGATTGTGTAACAAACAAAGAGATATACACGTACACACACACACACACACACACACACACACACACACACACACACACAGCAGGACACATTGTCTAAAGCAGAAAGACTGATTATCTTACACCATTCAGGGACACTAAAGAGAGAACTCACATCCCTATTGCTACCTCAACACACACACTCATACCATTGGCCATGGTCCACACACACATATACACACACAGGAATTTTCCCAAAGTGCTGAGTGTGGCTCTTTTGTGACGCGTAGTTAAAGTTAATCTAAGAACCTTATTTTTCAGACCCGTGCTCTCTGCGCTGCTGCTTAGCATTTTAAATGAAAGTATTTTTCTATCGAGCGGCGTGCATTGACTAGCGCACCATACACACACACACGCGCGCACACACACACGCACACACACACACATTGCATTGACTAGCACTCTGTCATGCATCCCTAACCCTTTAATTAACAAACAAGGCAATGGGTTGCCTTGGCCTCCACCCAGCTTCAGCGACACACCACACCATTGCAGCTCTGCTCCATATACACACACGCATGCACGCACGCACGCACGCATGCACACACACAAACACACACACACACACACACACACACACACACACACACACACACACACACACACACACACACACACACACACACACGTCAGGTGTGAGGTCAGGAGTATTTTGAGATGTTAGTCTGTGGGGTGGAAGGTATGCACCTATCTCAGTTGTAAGATACTCTCCACAGTGGTGTCAGCCATGTTAGGTTAGATTACTCTTTGCTTCTGTGGGCCGCTGGTTATGGGAATGTAACTACATTTGTTGCATTTTAGAACTTAGGGAACACAGCTATGTTACTTCAAGTATGTTTTTGGAGCTAGGGAACATAGCTATGTCACTTATAGCATGTTTTATTAGCAAGAGCTTAGCTACAGTACATCACAAAAGTGAGTACACCCTTCCACATTTTAGCAAATAATGTGCTATCTCTTTTGAAGGGACAATACTACAGAAAAAAAACTTGGATATGTTTTTAAATAAGTCAGTGTACAGCGTGTGTAGCAGTATTAATTCAGTGTTCTCTGAGAACAACTTTACAAACAGGCATTTTTGTATAAATTGCAGGCCACAGAAGTGAGTATATCCTGAATGATGATTGTACATATCATTCAACCGTGAAAAGCCGCTTGTCCAATTAATCATTTTTGTTTTTTGGACTGCTCAACTGGACCACACAAATTTGTGTGTCATGTGTTAGAGCTATTCATGTTAGTATTTTGGCTAAAAATTGTCTCAAACTAGCCACTGGATGTCCAACATGGCTCCTATCTGTCTGAGTATTTGAGGAATGGTATTGTTGCTTTACACAGTGATTGTCTATGCATTAAAAAATCAGCAACACCACGAAACTAAGCTACATCATTGTGGCCAGAGTCATTAAGTGGTTTTCCAAAATGGGTTCCACTCAGAACAGGCATTGACAGGATCAGTAGAAGAAGTTGGGTCTACATGCTCAGTGTCAGATTCAGAAGTTGGCTTCGAAAAATAAATGCACGAATTGCAGTCAGCATTGCTGCAGAGGTTGCAGAAGTGGGTGGTCAGCCTGTCAGAGCTCAAATAATATGCCACACAGTGCAACATTACATTACACTTAGCAGATGCTTTTGTCCAAAGCGACTTACAAAAGGAGGATACAGCAAGCTAAGGGAACACAGCGTAAACAAAGGCATGGCAAACACCCGCCATCCATCTACACACACACACAAACACAAGGCACCTAGATAAAGAGTTGGTTAGCAGAGGTTAGTTTTGTAAGGAAGGGAAGCAGTCTCGGAAAAGAAGGGTCTTGACAAGCTTCTTAAAGGTTCCTTCCAGAGGAAAGCCTCTTGTTGATCACAAAAAAGCCAAAAACTGTTTGCTGAAGACATGCAGTCCAAGAGCATTCCTGAAACCATGTCTTCTGGTCTGAAGAGAATAAGATAAACTTCTTTGACCCAAATGGTGTCAGGCATGTGTGGCTTGTTGAACAGTACCATTATAATTGTGCCTTGCCTACAATTGAGCCCAGTGGTGGTAGGATCATGGCTTGGGGCTGCTTCAATGCTGCCAGCACTGGGGAGCTGCAGTTCATTGACGGAATCATGTGCTGTGGTATTCTGAAGCAGAACATAATGCCCCCCTTTGGAAACTGGGGCACAGCAATTTTTTCAACATAACAACCCCTAACAGACCTCCAAGAGGACCACTGCCTTTCTGAAGAAGTTAAAAGTGAAGGTAATTGAGTGGCCAAGTATATCTCCAGACCTGAACCCTATTGAGCACCTGTGGGGCATTCTTAAACAGCAGGTAGAGAAGCACCTGTGTCTAACATCTCCCAGGTCCATAATGCCATCATGGAGGAATGGAAAAGAATCAAAAACTCAACCTGTGCACAGTGGCGCAAAAAGTGGGTATGCGCTAGGGGCGCCGCACCAGGGGGCGCCAAAACGATGGTTAAAAAAAAAAATAAAAAATAAATAAATACTAAAAAAAGGGGGGGGGGGGGGGCGCCAAAATGTTTGCTGCATACCCCCCTGACACTTGCTAGTTGCGCCCCTGCCTGTGCAGCTCTGGTGAATTTTATACCTAGTATGATTTAAGGCAGTGGTAGATAACAGTGGTGCTCACACAAAATATATTGTGTAGATTGTGACACAATTTGGGCATGTTCACTGTGGCGTGTACTTACTTTTGTGACCTGCTATGTAAACAAAAATGCCTGTGTGTAAAGTTGTTTTCAGAGGACAGTAAATTAACACTGCTACAGAGGCTGTACACAGACTACACAAAAACATATCTAGGTTTTATTTCTGTAGTATTGTCTCTTGGAAAGATTGAAAAGAAAGCCCATTTTTACCCCCGCCAGTGGAGGTTATGTAATCATCTGCGTTTGTTTGTTTGTTTGTTTGTTTGTTAGCAACATAACTGAAAAAGTTATGGATGGGTTTTGATGAAATTTTCTGGGTAGGTCAAAAATGGGCAAACTTATAAGTTTGGAGGTCTGTGCTCTCTGAGTGCTTTTGTAGTTCTTAAATATGAAGAGTGTACTCACTTTCGTGAGATACTGTATATTACTTGTAGTGTGTGCAGTGGCCTAGAATGTAAAGCCTTATTTTAGGAGAGAGGGAACATACTACATGGGTATGTTAGGAGCTCAGTAATGTAATTGTGTTACTTGTACTGTAGTGTGTGATGAACTAGGAAATGCTATATTCCTTGCAATTTGTTTTAGGAGCTAGTGAACATCTCTTGTTGCAACATAGTTTAGAAGCTATGCAACATAGCTATATTAACTGTGGCATATTTTAGAAGCAAGAGCATGTAGTTACATTATTTATAGTTTTTAAAAAAAGAAATGTAGATATGTACTTGTAGTGTGTGTAAGAAACTGGTGTTTAGGTTGTGTAAGGAACAAGTGAATGTAGCTATAGTAGATCAGGTTGCATCAGTTGTGTAAGGAGCAAGTTAACGTAGCTACAGCAGATCATATTGCAATAGTTGTGTACTGTACGCAACTAGTGAATGCAGCTACAAAACGTCATGTTGCATTTGTTGTGGTAGGAAGTGATGACTGTAGCTACGCATAACGTTGCATTAGCTGTTGTTCTTTCACAGGCAGCTGTAAACTAGTGTGTAAGCATAATCCTTCCATTGTTTTGTGTGTGTGGGGTGGGGTGGGGTGGGGTGGCTTAATCATTCCACCTTTTTTTAGCTGACTGTGTCCAGACGTAATCACTCCACTGTTTTAAGCTGACTGTTCTCTGTAACCAACATTCTGTCACATTGCACTCAGCCAATGCAAACGCTCATAAAGGAGAGTGAATAATCTGACAGCAGGGGTCTGTGAACAGAGAATTAGGAGGCTGGCAGAGTGGAAAGCAGCTGTAAGATTTGTGTAGGTGTGTAAATTTCTGGGTAGATAATGCAAACATTTTACATGACTAACCAACCCATAATATTGATACATATATATTATTGATTATAAACTGCCCTTACATTTTAGACCTCTTTAATTCGCTTCCAGAGTGGTTTCCAGATAAATTGACCTATGTATAAAAACTCCTGAATGTCAACTTTACCACAAATATATTTGGTACTCTGTATCATTGTAATAATCAAAGATATAAGATCAAAGATGTATTTTTGACTGCCCTGTATATATTAACATTGGTCATTGATACATATCACTAAGACATTCCAAATGAAAACATATTAGTGAGGTGAATTACCAGTGATGTTGGGATCAACACACTGTACAGACAGTGTATCTGCATGAGGGAACTAAGGGGCTGTGTGTGTGTGTGTGTGTGTGTGTACGCGTGTGCGTCCGTGCGTGCGTGCGTGTGGAAGAGAGGTAGAGATGAAGAGGGCTGTGTGTGTGTGTGTGGAAGAGAGGTAGAGATGAAGATGGCTGTGTGTGTGTGTGCGTGTGTTTGTGTGTGTGTGTGTATGCACGTACGTGTGTGTGTGTGTGTACGCGTGTGTGTGCGTGTGCGTGGAAGAGAGGTAGAGATAAAGAAGGCTGTGTGTGTGCGTGCATGCATGTGTGTGTGCGTGTGTGTGTGCGTGCGTGCGTGCGTGTGCGTGTATGTGTGTGTGGAAGAGAGGTAGTGATGAAGAGGGCTGTGTGTGTGTGTGTGTTTGTTTGTGTGTGTGCGTGCGTAAGTGCGTGTGTGCGTGCGTGTGTGGAAGAGAGGTAGAGATGAAGAGGGCTGTGTGTGTGTGTATATGTGTGTGTTTGTGTGTGTGTTTGTTTGTGTGTGTGTGCGTGTGTGTGTACGCGTGTGCGTGCGTGTGTGTGTGTGTGTGTGTGTGTGGAAGAGAGGTAGAGATGAAGAGGCCTGTGCTGTGAGGGTCGATGAGGGAGTCCATTACCATTCTGTTTTAGCAGGGCTGTTTTCAGGCTCATTAGCCATCATCTTCCACAGCTATTTAGGCCTCTCTCTTTCTCTCTCTCATTCTACCTTTCTCTCCTTTTCTGTCTCTCTCATTCTGTCCCCCACCTCTTTCACTCACTCTCTCTCTCTCTCTCTCTCTCTCTCTCTCTTTATCTCTTTTTCTCTCTGCCTCATTCTCTTGCTCTCTTTATTCCACTGTAACTCTCTTTCTCTCTTTCTCATCTTATCCTGTCTTATCATATATTGCCTCTGTCTCTTTATTTCCCTTTCCCACTGTCTCTAACTCCCTTGTGCTCCTGCTCTCCCCCCTCTTTCCCTCTCAAACATTTGTGTGATTCAGTCTCATTCCCTCCATTCTCACCACTCTGACTAAATGGCTCCAAATTACACAGACTGCCTCTCAGTGTATACCACTTGGCCCAGGCCTGCACGCAGGGTCAGAGAGGAGACTGCTGATGGTGTGTGTGTGTGTGTGTGTGTGTGTGTGTGTTTTCTTAGAATTGTTTGTCATGACGATAATGAAAGTCCTCATAGGGTTTGGGTGTTGGAGTGGTCGTGCGTTAGTGTCTGAGGCTAGTCTGAGTCCACACTCTAAACAATGTGTGTGTGTGGTGGCCACTCACCCCAAAATTACTGCAATTTCCTCTGGTCTTTGTGTAAAGCAGTCCATCACTGAGCCTATCCTGAGTAAACATTCACCCATATCATCATCTCACACAGCTGTCTGTCTATCTGCCTATCTCTCAGCTTATCTGTGTCTTAGGA